>OY829544.1:55884642-56484642 GCA_963691705.1 Viola odorata
CGGATCCGTCGTCCCCATGTAGGAATCGGTTGGCAATTTGACGTGTCTGCCCACCCGATGCTTCTTAACCCGAAAGGTTAAAGGATTCTTTGGATCATCATCTTGCTCTTCACGAGCTCGCAGGGAGGCCGAGCCTCTGGAGGCATTCCGATCAGCCCTCTCGCGATCTCTTCCGGACTGAGGCCGATCCATTGACCTCTCTCGACCTCTTCCTCTCTCGGATCTTCCTTCTACTGACTGCCTCTGGCTCCTTCTTGGGCTACGCTGGACTGCCCGGCTGTTAGCCTCTTCCATGTTGTCCAGGAATCCTTCCCCTCTAATCGGATTTTCACTCTGACGGGGTAGCCGGAGTTCATTCGATGGATTTCCCCGTTGAGCTGTCTGACTGACGTGCTGTTGTACAGATCTGACTGGCTGGAGTGCCATGGGCGGAGGCACTAAAGATGGTGTCACCGCAGGTTGGTCAGGGATCTGCTGAGGAATGATCTGTTGGGAGTGGATCTGCTGGGGGAGGATTTGCTGGTGAACGGGCGGAGGGATCCTTCCCATAAACGTTTGCATCATCAGATCCATCCGTCGATGCAAGGCAGCGAACTCATGCATGACTGCTGGTGGGATGACTGCTGGTTGTGGAGTGCTGGGAAGTAGCACCTCTGGAATTTCTGGGAAATTAAGCCGGCGGGCTGCGACGTTCATGTCCACACGGAAAGATGAGACGTGGGGAGGTGGAGTTTCATACTGACCAGCAACACCACTGGTGGGTTGATTTGATTGAAAGTTTGGATCGGATGCCATTTTTGGAAATGAAGAAACCCCAATAAGATTGAAAAAAGAAGAGCTTTGAATTTCAAGGCTGCTCACTCAAAAACTCAAAAGCTCTCAATGAAAGCACCAAATAATAATCCGTGGACCGGAGTGAGGAGTTTTTTGGTAAAGTGGCTCGCTGGAAGGTGTTGATCAGATCGCCGCGAGGGACCTGCACAATGCCGGAAGTGTTTTCCGGCGTAAGAGCTCCAATGCCAAAGTCAGTAATTTTGGTTAAGTGTGGAGAAAGTGTGTGTATTTTTCAGTGTCTTTGAGTAAAGGAGAAACTTCCCTTATATACCTCCCTCTAGTCCTTAGGCTGGACTAGAGTGGTTAGATCTCTAACATCCCCTCCCCTTTTTCCTCAGCAGGTGGTCTAGGAGCAGGGATTCATCATTATAACGTGGGGTGCAGACCTTACTTTAGGGGAATAGAGTCGTCCCCTTGTCCGGTTGTCAGGTGACGATGTGATGGGAGCAGGTTATCCTCCCTGCCAACCTTGACTAAATGTATACTGACTATGGAGTATTATACAAATAATATCTGTGAGGGGAGATTAATATCTGGGCCCCATCAGTACGATGCCGTTAGGGTGGAATCGGCAGACAGCCGTTGTGTAGAATCGGCTGGGTGCCGTTTGGTGACACATTGACCAGGCCAGGGTATATAACGGTGCCGATCCGTTTCTTCATGCTTGGGCGGATGGATCGGCCTTGTCCCGATTTGAGACAATCGGGCTAGACTTGTCCTTTGGTCACTTATTCCTGTTGACGTGGTCAAACGGTCGCGATGCCGTTTTGGCTGGTCAACAGTACTTTGTGAAGGTGCAAAGTCCATTGTGCCCTTCTGATAATTTTATGTATTATCACAATCCATCAACATTAATGTTATTTTTACCCTACTGACTTTTATCTTTATTGAATCTAATTTCGTTCAAACACTATCAAACCCTCTAAAAAATAACTTTCAATATGGTTTTATTTATTCCCATGACTGACCTTAGTTAAAGGATGAATAAATTCATTATCACATAAACACAACCAATATTGGTTTCACTAGTTTATAATTATGTTATATAATTAGAAAAAAGAAAACTAACATGAGGAGGCAATGAAGAAGAGGACGAGTAGGATGGTGGAAATTCTCTTCATGTTGACGAAAATGTTTGGAGAAATTAAGGAATTATATGAGCAAAACCTTTCTTGTGCTTAAGAAATTAATGCTTTGTATGAGAACTAAAATGTATAAAGGAAAAGATGGGAAATTTAACGAGAGAAAGGAAAGGAAAAAAGAGGAAGGAAATACCATTGTATGTGTCGCAAGTGAAATGATATCACACATAACAATGAAGTTGCCACCCTAAATTTGTAAGGTTTAGGGAAACCTAAAAGTCTGTAAAAAAGGAAGAAAATAAAATAAAACTAAGGCACAAATGAAAAGGGTCTAAACCCGAGAACGATGGTTCGGGGTCGTTTTATGGACTCGGGAAGGTGTTAGGCACCCGAGTCTCATCCTTAAAAAGGCTACCGGTTCTAAAAAAGAGGTGTTTAAAAATCATGTTGAAAACAAGTAATTTGGCCCTCAAAGGGGGTATCGTTGCTTTAGTTCTTAAATCGGTTTGATTGATTTTATCCTAATTATTGGCGAGTTGTTTAACAAAAAATAACATTTTTTATCCTCTAAAAGATAAAAAGGTTGGTTGCGCACCTATTCTGATTATATTTAGCCGAGTTCAAGATTAGGCCGATTACATGCAAAATTAGGCGAGATTACTACCATTTTATTAATCTTTACCAAAGCGACGCCACTTTCATCATCGGGCCATGCATATGATTAATCCTATTTACTAGGTGATTCTAAGCATGCATAGACTATCAAAGTACCGTTTATATGAATGCGAGAAAACACGTTGAAAAGAGAAAAGCCGGGAAGTGGGGTCGAAGCCGCGCACATAACACATTCGTCAAGATGAACATAAATTAAAATACATTCGTGGGGTCGAAGCCGCACACGAAACACATTCATCAAGGTAAGCGTAACTTAAAATAAATTCGTGGGGACGAAGCCGCACACGAAACAAGCATAAATTAAAGCACAATCATCGGTATAAGCATCATGCAAACAGATTAATTTGAATTCTAACGATTCTAAATAATCATGCATAGGAATAGATATAAAAAGCGTTGAATAAATAAAAGGGTAAGGGAAGTGTGCTTGAGGGCGAATAACGATTAATTCTAACCTACAAAACCGACGTTAGTAGTGCAAGCAATGATAAATAATTAATTTAACAATTCAAATAAATGAGGAGTGAGCTTCAAAGCTCGAGTTCGGAAAATGGTCACCAATATCGAAGTCGGCATAGCATCCGATACCTTCTCGTTCCTTCTGTAGGTACCTGAAAAGGACGCCGGGAAGCTCGACGTCTACCCTCCGACGATCAAGTCAGGCGATAGGCATTACGAGCATATAATAAAGTATAATATTAATGCACATAAATATATCCATATTTGATGTGTACAATGCATAAAGCATGTTCATAAGTATAAATAAAAATCTATTCGTGGAGTCAAAGCTGCACACGAACGAGCATGAAATTAAAACGTATTCGTTGGTATGATCATCATGCAAACAGATTAATTCAAATTCTAACAATTCTAAATAATCATGCATATGACTGAATAACAAATTAAATCAATAATTCTAACAAAGGAGTAGTGAGCTCTAAAACTCGAGTTTAGGAAAATATCACCGATATCAAAGTCGGTGAAATATTTAATCGGGACGGTTATCACAAATTCGATACCTACAAAAAAAACGAAGAAAGAGTTAGTACACGATTAATTAAAAGGGGTTGGGCCGTAGCCCATTTTCTACTCCTCTCACTCTTGGGCCGGCCCACTCTCTCCTTTTCTTTTCTTTTTTCCTTTTCCCTTTCTTTTCTTTCTTTTCCTTTTTTTATTCCTTCCCTTTCTATTTTTTCAACGAGACAAACTATCTCTCTTTTCTCCTTTTTTCTTTCCTTTCTTTTTCTTTCCTTTCTTTTTCTTTCTTTTCCTCACTCAAACGACATCAAACTCTTCTCCTTTCTTTTCAATTATTTCATTCCTTGTTCCAATTTGGCTGCAACCCGCAACCTTCTCTTCTCTCTTTTCCTTCTTTGTTTCTTTTCTGTTTCATTTCCTTCTTTCCTTCTCTTCTCGGCTCTTGCAGTAACGCTGCGAAGGAGGTATGGTGGTGATGATTGTTTGGTGGTGGTTGATTTCGGTTGGCAGGGATTGGATTTAATTTGGATCGAATGAGGGAGAGAGATGGTTTTTTTCTCCGGGGTAATTGGTTGTCTCTTGCAAAGGATTTACTCTTAATTTATAGAGGGTGAGGTATGTTGAGGAGGTAGGGGTCCGGCGATGGTGATGAGAGCAAGGGATTAATTCAAATCCTTGTCAGAGATCTTTGAAGAAAAATTGAAGGATTGAACGGGGTTTATGGGATCTGTTTTGACGAATGGAGAGGTGAGCCAGCTCTCTTACTCTTAGTATGGGAACTAAAGTGCACGAGGGAAAAGAGGGGAAATTTAACGAGGGAAAGGAAAGGAGAGGAGAGGAAGGGAAATAATTTTTTATTTCCTTTGTATGAGTGCCATTTTAGGGAGAGAGAAAATGAGAGAAGAAATGATGAGTGAATTTACTTTTATATCTAATTGATTACCATTAAAAAGATAAATCTAAAAGGTTAAAATAGGAATACATGAGTTAAAATTTTAATTTCCCTCCATTTCCTCCCACTTATGGGAGTAACTATTTTTTAAGTTAGGAGGGAAGTTAAGCTCTAAAATTTACCTTCATTTCCCCTCCTTTACTCTCCTTTTTAAATAGGAATCACTCATTTTTTTTCCCATACGGAGGAACTTTAATAAAGATCCATCCCTTTTCCTTCCTTTCCCTCATCCCATACTAAGCATTAGATTTCTTTTTGAAAATTGAGGAAAGGAGTCGTTTGTGTCTGATTCTGTTTGAAAATGGGAGAGGGAGAGAGGTATGGTTCGGTGGTATATATATTTTGATTCGATTTACGGTCGAACAATCTCATTCGGAACCCATAAAAATTCGAAATAAAATGATATGAAATACATAATAATAATAATAACAATAAGCAATAATTAAAATTTGTGTCAAAATTCGGGTATCAACAATATGCAAGGAAAGAACGCAAGTTCTATTTATAATTACAAGTTCAGTTGATAGGGAGGTATTAATTAGGAAGGGATTAGCAAGTAAACGACAAGAATAATATTGCTAATTATTTTCTATTTATATTTAAAAATATCTCATATTTTCTAAGATATAATTAAACGAAGAAAAAAAGCTGACAGATAATTTTCATCCACTTTTGGGAAGAAAGGAATTTTATAATTCTTCAGCAACGAACGTTTTGTTCCATTCTTTCTACAATTAGAGATTAAAAGTTTTAAATACTAGAGATACGTATATTCAATTAACATAATATGATTGATTTGGGTGAAAATAAAATCACAAATTTCCATATTTTTCTTGTATATACTACCTGATATTAATTTATTTTTGCATGATCATGATTCATGTGTAGTATAAATAGAGAACCAAACCCTCAAGTTCCTTCAGTGCAATAATCTCAAATTAGATTTATACATTAAAAGAAGTAATTAACGAAAAGAAAAGATGGCATTGTTGTCTCAAAACTATAATCTCTCTCTCCTCTCTTTGCTTCTTTGTTTCCTCTTCGTCATCAACCCTAACCCTGCCATGAGCGATGACACCGGAGCAAAGATCAATCACATTTGCAGACAAATGGAAGAGTTTGGTTTCTGCTTCCAAACTTTCAATCAAAACCTCAAAAACCCAAACACAGATTACGTTGGCCTAACAGAAATTGCAACACAACAAGCCATCCAAAATGCGACCAATACACATGATTTCATCGTCCAACTCCTCCAAAATACCACCGAACCTGCACTGAAAAACATCCTTACAACCTGCGAAAACGGGTATCGAGTCGTGCAACAAGCTTTTCAAGATGGGTACAAGTCATTCTTGGCCAAGGATTATGATGACATGCAAAAAAATGAAAGGATAGCACCTAGAGCAGAAGGGAGCTGTGATGAAGTCCTAGCTGTCCCGCCACACCCAACTACAAATCCTCTTATTGAAAGGAATAGGGAGATGAGGATTTTGATTGCCATGACCCTTGTCAGTGGCTATCAACTCTTGCCTAAAACAAACTAATTATTATCACAACTCTTAATTTTGTGTGTACGCTCAAAATAAATCACTTTGTTCTAGTCTATTTCTTAATTATTGATAATCAATGAAATAAAAAAAGGGAGAAAATTCTCTCTTTTTTTCGGTTGGAGAAAAGAGTGCTATTACATTTTAATTATTAATATTATCATATACTATATCTCACTAAATTAAACTGTTCGAATACTTAAAATGAGACGGAGAAAGTACTATGCCAGACTCTCTTCCTTAGTATCCTTACAAGAAATTAAGAAGTACAAAGCTCTCCTAAAACAAAGTAACAAATCACTCTTTATTATTAGTAATAAAATTATATCATCTTCTACAAGAACAACAAAAAAGAAAATAAAAGAAAAAAACACTGACTCACGCGCAGTGTTATTTTGTTTTTAGGCAATAGCAAAACACTTTTGCCAAACTTAATTATTCATAAAGTTGACAACAAGAAGAAATAAAAATAGGTATAGATATAAGAAAAGTTATAACTATTATCGTAGATCATATGATTGAATCAATTTATTGATCGATCACGCCTAGAGCATCATCGCAACCCCAACCATGGCTGCGACGAAGATGTAGAGGTTAGCCCCAAGTGCGAAAGCAGCGTTAGGTGCGGGTGCGGGTGCTAAGGTTGGGGTTGGGGTGGCATCCACATTGATCACTAGCTTCTGCCCATTAGCACAGTGTTGTTGGTAGCTGCAAATGTACCATTTCTTTCCAGGGGTATCCAATGTAATTTTGTCATTTCCAGTGGTCAAACCTACGGTTGTTGTGTTACAGTTCTGGAAATCCTGGCCGTTCACAGCGTGCACGTTATGTGGTGGATTCTGGTACTTGAACACTGTGGAGTATTGAATCTCACATCGATCAGAATATACCAAAATAATCAATCAAAATATAAGGAAGCTATTAGCGACGGACAGTTGCAATTTTAGTTTTTTTTAGACGGAAAATTCCATCGTTGATTCAAAATTTCTACTACAGTTACCAAATATGTTTTTCTTTTCTTTTTTTTCCAATTAAAAGAGTAATTAATAATTAACACTATAATATTATTTGATTTCATTAGTTGTAACGCAAGATTAATTAAAATGATAAATAATAATTAGTGGATGTGGAGAGACCAACCTAATGTGTCACCAAGGTGGAACACTTTGCCGGCAGCCCAAGCTGTGTAGTTAACACCAATATTCCATCCATCAGAATCTCCAACATTGTATTCCGTCGCGACGACGAGAGTAGGAACGAGAACTGCCGCAATGGCAAACACGATTAGGAACTGATTAGAAGAAGCCATAATTAATTAATCGGTGATTAATTAGCTTAATTTAATTTCTTTTCCTTTTTTTTTGTGTTTACTACAAGTGTGGTGG
Organism: Viola odorata; assembly: GCA_963691705.1. NCBI lineage: Eukaryota > Viridiplantae > Streptophyta > Magnoliopsida > Malpighiales > Violaceae > Viola > Viola odorata. The sequence continues at coordinate 55,892,096 of OY829544.1, forward strand.
TTTGGTTTGGCCAAGAGAGAAACTTGGGTCTCTTATTTATAGTAAGCAAAAGATGAACACACGCACTTTGTTTTTGAAGACGACATTGTAGAGTAGCAGCCGGCGATGGTTGGCAGGACAAGAAAGCATTGGGTTATACGCACTCTACGAAGTGCAAAAATAATTATAAATAAATTATTTCATATATATTTTTGACAAAATTCTCGGAAAAATCTTGGGTACATCATGCTAGGTACATTATGATCTAGGATGATGACACGTACCTCAAATAGTGCTAGAATATCACTATTCTCGACATTTTTTGACACATGTCATCAATCATGATGTACCCAAGTTTTACTCCAAAATTCCGAAGAGCAAAAGTGCAAAGTTTGTTTATGATGGAATCATATTTGGCCTTTTTTAACTCGACCCGTAACTCACTATTACTCGTTTGTATAAGTTTGATAATTATGAGAATTGAAATATGTTTAAAAAATCAAAAAAGGTATAAAGCAATTGTCACGAAATTACTCGTATTCATAAGAAGTTTTAGTTTTGAGTCGGAGGGAATGTGCAACTGACTTAATTAAGTAAGTAAAAGTGTGTATAAACCCTTCTAATTTTTCTTTGAACATGACCAGTCATGTTAGAGGAATCTAAATCGTTCAATAAAATTGGACGGATGAGATTAAAAATTCAAGTCATTAATGAGTTGACCAATCAATAAAATTCAACAAATGGTCAACTCATTAATAATTTGAATTTTTAATTTCATCCGTCCAATTTTATTAAACGGTTTAGATAACTGATTATGTTTAAAGAAAAATTAGAGGAATTTCGAGGTGAGTGGTGGGTTTTTTTTAGTAAATACCTAATCTAATCCGTGACATACAACGGTAATAATAAACCCCACCATGGGTCAAGCTCGACACAGGCTTAAGCGGGTTTTTTCTTCGTTCTACTTTTCAAGTCCAGGCCTTGACCCAGCCGAACTTCGAGTCTCCGGCCCAGGCTTCGGTCCTGAGTGATCTTTTCTTTGTTAAAGAGCTTTTATAATTAAGGTTAGAAAAACATCTATCCAAAAAAGAGTAGAAATACAAAATTTCCATAAAATAAATAATATAAAATTTGAGAATGCTATTTATAATCCCTTTTAACGTTTTTTTTTATTTGATTCCTTTTATAAATACTAGAGCTACGTATATTCAATTCACATATAGTAAGTTTTTGGTAAGAAATAATATGATTGATTTGAGTGAAAATAAAAATAAAATTAAAATAAAATCACAAATTTCCATATTTTTCTTGTATATACAACCTGATATTAATTTATTTTTGCATGATCATGTGTAGTATAAATAGAGAACCAGACCCTCAAATTCCTTCAGTGCAATAATCTCAAATTAGACTTATACATTAAAAGAAGTAATTAAAGAAAAGAAAAGATGGCATTGTTGTCTCAAAATTATAATCTTTCTCTCCTCTCTTTGCTTCTTTGTTTCCTCTTCGTCATCAACCCTAACCCTGCCATGAGCGATGCCACCGGAGAAAAGATCAATTACATTTGCAGACAAATGGAAGAGTTTGGTTTCTGCTCCCAAACTTTCAACCAAAACCTCAAGATCCCAAATACAGATTACGTTGGCCTAACAGAAATTGCAACACAACAAGCCATCCAAAATGCGACCAATACACATGATTTCATCGTCCAACTCCTCCAAAATACCACCGAACCTGCACTGAAAAACATCCTTACAACCTGCGAAAACGGGTATGGAGTCGTGCAACAAGCTTTTCAAGATGGGTACAAGTCATTCTTGGCCAAGGATTATGACGCCATGCAAAAAAAAGAAAGGATAGCACCTAGAGCAGAAGGGATCTGTGACCAAATCCTAGCTGGCCCGCCACACCCAACTACAAATCCTCTTATTGAAAGGAATAGGGAGATGCGGATTTTGATTGCCATGGCCCTTGTTAGTGGCAATCAACTCTTGCCTAAAACAAATTAATTATTACCACAACTCTTAATTAATTTGTTTCTTGATTTCAAGATTAAATAAATATTAATTGTATGTTCTATTCCATTTCTTATGATTAATGAAACAAAAGAAAGAGTAGTTCTTCTTTTTAATTGGGTTGAAAAAGTTATTAGTAGTCGATATCCATAATCATTAGCACATTAGCATAAATATCTTGATGTTTTTTTGTTGTTGGTAAATATGAGAATATGCACTAGCAACTAGCGAATGTGGCTAACACCAGTTACATCATAAGCTAATTAACAAAAACCAAATTCACAAGGGTACGCATGATGAGACAAATGGGTAAACGGAGTGTCGAGTGTTCTATATATATTACTCCAACCCGAACCAGGTGCTGGGTACGGGTGCGGGTGCTGGGGTTTGGGTGACCTCCACATTGATCACTAGCTTCTTTCTGCCCACGGACACAGTGGTCTGCCTGACTACAAATGAACCATTTCTTTCCTGGGGTGTCCAATTCAATTTTGTCACTTCCAGCGGTCAGACCTACCCCTTCTGATGTACACATCTCGAAATCCTGGCCATATTCCACAACGTGAACATTCCGAATTAAATGTTATTTTATTAGCTTTCAGGTGATTTATAATTAAATCATTTCTTTAATAGAACATTTTTTACGTGCATTTATCAATCTATAACGTAGTCATCTAAATTTATATAATATGTAAAAGATGATTATTTAATATTAAAAAAAAATTACAATTAATCATTATATATGAAAATTGCTAAAATGACATTTTTGTGTGTGGAACATGTTGATTTTATTAGATTATAGCGTACGAAAGATTAAAAATTGTAGTAAGAATAATAGTAAGTTCATCTGTAGACCGACCTAATGTGTCACCAACGTAGAACATTTTGCCGGCAGCCCAAGCTATGTAATCTCCAACAATGTATTCAGTGGCGACGGTTTGAGTAGGAACAAGAATCGCCGCAATAGCAAACACAATTAGCAACTTACTACTATAAGCCATTATTAATTGGTGGTTAATTAGCTTAACTTCTTCTCTCTCTTATTTATAGTAAGCAAAATGATTTATTTTCAAATATATTGGGCGTGGTTGGCAAGATAATAACATTGGGTTATACGCACTAATTAATTAGGTCCAAAAGAATTATAAATAATTATTTCATATTTTTGGCAAAATTCCTTCGAGTAATTACATTAACAAGAGCAAAAGAACAACGTTGTTGTCATTCTTTGGTAAAAGTCAACATTTTTGGTGTTGTATATATATATGTCATTGCTAAGAAATACTCCCTCCGGTACGTTTTATATGACGTTTTAACATTTACTTTTACTGTTCCGGAACGTATCTTAAGACGGCGTTCCGGAACAGTTACGTTCCGGAACAGTCACTATTTGAGATAATTTTGCCCCGAATTTTTTCTCGGAAGTACGTTAAGGATTAACGTACGTTCGAAAAAAAGTACGGAATTTTTTGGGGTCAAATAGTGCCTCATCCGGCCTCCTCGATATGCGTTCCCTACTGAATATTGGGATGCAAGGAAGTCATATAATTCGTGCCAGAGGGAGTAATACTAAGCACTTACCGGTTGGATAATTATGCGGAATTGAAGAAAAAAATGAGATGAAAAGCTTGAAGGATTATAATGAAAAATTAAAAAACTTGAAGGGTTTAAATTAGTGTTAAAAAAAGTGGATATTCATGTGTGGGTGAAACGTAAGAACTTGAAGGATCATAGTGAAAATGTTAAGAACTTTGACGGACTTAAGTAAGTATCTTAAATAGAAGTGGGTGGTGGTGCGGAACGGAAGGTTATTAGTTAATACCCAAACTACCCCATGATCAAGGGATGTGTGTCACGTGAATTCCACAGTGAAAAAAGCTCTCTTCGGTGAGACATTTTGTCGAACAGTTAGCGTCCTTGACAACTCTATCATTGCTGAAAACTTTTTCTTGATCTATAAATAACAATCAGGCGCACATAAACACACTTCATAATTGGGATCCATGGCCTTCTTCTAGATACAAAAACAGCAACACAAGACATGCGTTGCACCCAATCGAAAAGAAACTAGCGATTCGTTCCAATCAATCAGAGCAAGTCATGAGCTATATATTCAACAGAAATTCTGGAATTGAGTTACAGGGAGAAAGAGAATTCTTGAGAGAGAGAGGAGTGAGAATTGAATTACAGAAAGAACTGATTCAATTGATTTCTTTCATTCTGGTAACTTCAGTTACAATAAGGTTTTGCATCTTTTTATTGATGCCGTCTACGACTGAGACACACGTGGTCCAATCATCTTCTTTCCTAACAACTTAACAAGTAACTAATAGTAACTACTTTTCCCGCTTCTAGAGACGAGAACAGAAATACAAGAGTAAATAAATATAGAGCAATTTATCTCCTACCTTTTGGATAAATTTAAATAGATACTGATTCTTCAGAGTTCAAAGTAAAGCTATCTATTTTTTTTAATTTTTGTGCTTTTTATACCTTATGCACCAAAGTTAAAATAAACAGTGTAGGATTCATCTCTTAAACTAAATAATGGCATAAGAAGAAAATTCTGTTTAGCTCCCTTTGCTACAAAGCTGATGGGGTGATACTCACTCAATCCCTTGATCATTATGAAGCTGGCTCCTTCATTGAACTTCGCATCGTCTGACACTGATTTGCAGCTCACCTTCATGCTCGCGTCCGACTCGTGATTCCCACCGCTGAACATGAAGCAGCCCTCATTGCTAGTTGACTGAAATGACACAGTTCCGTCCTTTTTATCCAATCCAGGAACCAAGTGGAAAAATGCAGCATGAGTATCGCCGGCAGAGGCAACAGCAAGCTCTTCTTCTTTTCCTTGATCAGCTAAGACCCTTCCGGGCAGATCAAATGGTTCGAGCATGACCCATTTGCCAATAGCATCCGTCAATGTCTTCAGTTCTGAGGAGTCGTTTAAGATCAACCGGAATGTAGCATGGATGGCAGTGTCGGTCCCAGTTTTGGGGAATTTTTCCATGCTAATTGACTTGTTGGAGGTGGTTATAACAACGGCTTCCTCATCTGAGCCTTGAGAGAAGGACACCAGATGATTGGCGTAACCAGATGGAATGGGAGTTATCCAATCCAGAGGAGAGCTAGAAGAGTCGGATTTAACGCTCCAATCACCACTCGTAAAACCTGCTAGAAGATAGGGGCCATAAAGAATCGCTTGGATAGAAGCGTACTCAGGGCGGTCATCTGAATATCGTGTCAAACAAATCTGTCAGACGTCTTCCTTTCATCTATAGATGGTAGAAAATGTTTAGAGAGAATTCTCATAGGCACGAGAAATTGGCAAAGTGATTACCTTTAATGGCCTCTGTTCTTAAACTAATAGGCAGGTCGAGAGTTATTTTGTCACCAACACTCCATTTTCTAGTTATCGATAGAAACTGACCTGCACCATGAATAACATATACAAGACAATCCAACGACGATGAAAAATGTTTCAAACAAACATTAGCTATCTATCATAAAGTAAACGGTAACGCCAAGTAAGAAAGAACAAAACCGAAACTAAATAAAATCAGGGCAAAAAAAGCTTCGAGTTACTCAGAAATATGAATGGAGAGATAATTTTAAGTGTGCTTCATGAACAATACCTGGCTTGGACAGAGAAATACTTTGACCGTTTAATTGAGCCTTAGCACCTTTCGAACGTGTCCAAATTGGTATTCGGAGATGCACGGCAGATGATCCTTCTCCCCCCTACATATGATTAGGTCCAGAAGAACAATAGTTACACTTTTTTCAGTGAGACCATGTGGGAAAACAAAAGAACTTAGGTGGAGGATGATAGGAAAAATACGTATACATGTAGGAAATGCTTCCCTAAACGGACATACCGACTTTAATAGATTTGTTAAAACGGTTTAATTTCAGGAAATACCTCAGTGTGAGAAATTATGAATGTGGCTCGAAGATGAGAATGCCAAGAAACAACTGGATCAACTTTCTGACTAAGCACAAGCTGTCCAGACTTCCAATAAAGAGAGCTTGATATGTACTGAATAACATAAAGACCTGGAACTTCCCCTCCCGCTTCAAAATATATGGAATCTCCCAACTTTGAAAATGACTCGATTCCTGGAGGTAACATCAAGAAAAACCATATAAGGGAGCACAGAGAACAAACTACGTCAATAACAATAAAAGTCAACAGGAGCAACTGAAGAAAAACATTATAGGGCATCCAAACATTATATGAAATGAGGAAACCATGATGCACCTGTTCCATAGCAACACCAAAAATCTTCAGTTGGACTCCCCCATCCATGGTAGCTTCTGGCCTTGGAACTTCCAGCAGCTAGTGGGAGCATGTAAATCATCCGACCAGGCTCTGTTCCTCTTTGGATGCCCAGCACACCATTGGTCAGGGCACGCTCATAATAATCTGCATAAGCCATTTCTCCAGTCCATCTAAACAGGTGGCGAGAGACCTGTAAAACGTTCCAATGGATATGACAGTATCAACATGAAAATAGAAACTTGTGGCAATGGGAGATGTCAAATACTTCAACTAAAACTGTATCATGAGTACTACCATAAAATGGTGGTACTTAACATGAATAAAAGTTCTAGCGACCATGATGAAGCGCTCAAAGATCTAGTAAATAAATAGGAGAAGCGGAAGGATATCCACCATTAGTGCATTTTTTAAAAAATCTTTGAACTCAAGTATTTTTTTCATAGAACCGGAAAAACATTCCATTTCTATTCTGAGATCTTTTTCTTTCTTTCTTTATTTTTTCATTCTTTTCTCAAAATAGAAAGGCACCTTCAGCATATTATAAGTTGTACATGATTCTTCATTTTCCGACTGCAATGTGCTTGCTAATCTCTTTGGATTTGACCTGCATTAACATATGGTCCAAAGTAATGCAGAATCAGGAAACGGGTGAGTTAAACGAATAACCAGGTACATGCATGCAAAAGTTTCAAGTAATTGTTATATGAATGATGGAGAGTTATGGTATGTAACAATGTATACCAGCAAACCATGCAAAGTATTTGGCATTGGATATAGTTCTGTCATGCCCCCATTACTTGCCTCAAGTGTCTTTAAAAAAATTGTGTGATTTGTTCATACACAAACACATTTTCAATATGGACAAAATAATTTAAAATGTTTAACCAGAATTTAACTTCAAAATGCCAATATTTGTACCAGAACTCACTGACTGATGTTCCTCCAGTTGCGTAGCTGTGAGAAGAGTTAACAATGTCCATAAAGAATTTCCCGACTTCCTAGCACATGAAATTTATAGTTCTTAAAAATGGAACTGAGATTTACATCTTTAATATATTGCTGCATAATGAATCAAGATAAAAAAATTAAACGCGGCTGTGGCTCAGCACAAACTAATAATGAGGTGGGAACAATGAAAGCTAAATGGTACAAGGCTTCATTTGGAAGTTTCTATTTGGGTGGTTTTGTAATTAACGTGAAGCAATTTACCTTATAAAGTGGATCACCAGTGACTTCATATCGCATTTGAGATCCAATGACAACTGGGATATGTGTGTTGGCATGGAAACCTGATATGTCATCAGCCTACGAGCAAAAGAGGGAAATTTGTGAAAAGAAGTAAATATGCCAGTGGAGAGTGTATTCCACGTTGACAAGCCAGGAAAGCATAATGTCATACTAATCATTTATAACATTAACTAGAGTGTCTTTCATAGGAAACTAGATTGCTTTTAGCACTAACATTTGCTGATTGTAACTACTGCAGCTTAACAGCAACACTAACAGTGTCAGACAATAAAGTTTTAGGTTTATAAACTGCCAATCAGAACACATCAGCCACTAGACTATGACAAAACATAGTGGAAAGTTCAAATGTAGGGAAACAAATTGTTACCCTTTGAGATCTTATCAGGGAGAGAGAAATTAAACTTGAAAAATGAACTGGCCAAAATACTAGCAAACAGTGCAGCATATTGGGATAATACCTGTACTGCAAGAAGACCAAGGAAACATGGCTTGTCAAACAGGTGGGCGAGTGTTAAATGCTTTGGATCTCCCTGTTTACAGAAGAAGAAAAGAAAAAGAGTCTGAGCTCAGTCATCTTAAAGCACGCATTGTCAGTGGAAATTGCAAGTCCAAAGAAACTTCAAACTGGTTGGTCCAGCTACTATATATAAGAAGGTAGAATAAATGATGCATACAAGGAAAAGATATTTTCAGGACATGATAACAAAATAAAGTTCAGTTCAATTGTAGAGTGAACCCTGAAACCAATTTCAGGATGAAATTCATGGGATATTCAGACACAAAAAAATCACGAGGATGGGACTAATGGAACTTCATAAGTAGTTTACTTACAGTTATGGTGAATAACTTGTAAAGTACATCATTCATGCCTCCAGTTTCTTCATTCAGTGACAGATAATGCCTTTCAACACTGAATTTGGTTATCACATTCTGAACACGGTTGTAAAAGTAATCAACCATCCAGGTTGTCACTTTTAGAGCCTGAATATTATCCGCCAAAGTATATTGGTCCAAAAGACCTGCCAAGATCTGCCAAAAATTGACAGAAAGGGTTTGCTAAATAACTTTTTGAGTACAAAACATCTCCATATCGTGGAAGAGTTAATAGTGTGATTTACCTTATGGATTGTGTAATATGGAGCCCAAACAGATGTTATAGCCTCAAATCGATCAAATAGCTCTGTTGGAAAAGCTGAAAGGTATCCTGTTCCGATCTTCTCCTGACAGGTAGATAAAGCAGATACCAATGCTGACATTTTCTCTTTGAGAGTTTCATTGTGAGTGCTAGCCCACATGTGCGCGGTTGCACCCAGGTAATGCCCTTCAACATGCCAAATAAGTCAAATATTCAGAAGGACTAATGCTCTCAAAAACATAATACTAATAACAGTTATTGCTGTAGAAGTTGCTGATGGAACCAAAACTTTTATGAAGAAAGCAATGAGAGTAAGACAGACAGACAGTTCGAGATATTGAAATTTTTAGACAAATATCAAATACTCAAAGAATATAGAATCAGGAATGACCAAAGTTCGAAGGAATCACATTTCAAGAAGGAATCAGTAGGAAGACTATTGAATTAAAATCCTGCACTTTGTGATCTATTAAGACGTACACACACCAAAACAAAATATAAACAACATCTAGTTAATGAAGAGGCTACACAGGACTACACACAGTAGTAACCGAATAGCCAAAAAAGAAGGAAGGGGCAGGATGAAATAGTGTTCCTTTAATGTACCCAAAAAAAATAGTGTTCCTTTTCAAAGCAGAAATGTAAACTTGTTTCCAAATTCCAACGAGTATATTGCAGCAGAATGACAGATCAATGGGAAATTCTCAGAAACAGAACTTACCTACAAAATGACCACGGAGCTCGCAGTCCGGAGCCTCCCAGCCACCATAAGGTTTGCCAGGCGTATCCAAACCTGCAGTCTTCCTGAAGCTCCACACCAGCCTATCCACATCCAACATCAGCAAGTACTCTAAATTCGTTTGTTGCGCCCTCCAATGAATTGAACTCGAATCCAAGCTCACATTATGCAATGACACTTCCTTAAGGAATTGTCCAGAGGATGATTGGAGATGACTTTTCATTTTCTTATATGTCATTGCCCAATTGTACTCGTCTTCTTTCTTCAACAACTTTCTGGGTAGCAAGTCAGACCAAGCAGAATCATCTGTTGGTATCAGATGGTTGTGTGAGAGCAGCTCTTCTTTCCATGTCTCATTCTTGGATGATAAGAGTTCATATCTAAGTGTGTGTGATGAAAGCTGAGTCGGAACGTTGGTACACTCCTTACACTCACCAAAACCACACAGCGCAAACAGAACAACTAAGACAATCAATTGGAAAAACACTAAACCCTTCATGTTAGTTTCCCTAATTTTGGGTGAATTTGAACAATCAATGATCAGAATAAGATTAAAGTTAAACACTTTGAGCAGAGCTTTGAACTAAAACGAAGAACCCAGAAGAAATAAACAAATGGATGTGTGATTGAATCCTTCAAATCGAAGAAAGAAGCATGCTTTGTGCTTTGAAACACTGTTTTAACTAAAATCCAGATAAGAAAAACAATGGAATGCAACGCATTCAATTGACACGATGACTAAAAAAAAACAAAAATTCTGAAGTAAAGAGTTTTTCTAAAAAGCACCCAATTCAAAGCTGAAGAGGAATCACGGGCTCAATAAACAAGAACACGTGAACCCATATATATACAGAGGCAACCAGAAAGAAAAGGTCAAATTCTTTTCATCATCTCGTAAAAGCCAAGAATTTGGTTTTAGTGTGGAGTAAGAAAAATAGTAAATAAACAAATGTAGGAAAAGAAAGAAACTAACTTTATTGAAAAAAGAAAAGAAATTGGAAGTAATAGAAAAACAGGCGATGAAACAGAAGGGTAAAGACTAAAAAGAAGAGAATCACGGATGATGGGTCTGTTTCAATCGGGTTTGCTATTGACTATGAGTAATTTGCTGAACTGTAAAGAGGAATAAGATTTGTCCAAACCAGAAAAATAAAGAAAGGAAGAAACTGAATTGCTTTGGATAACAACAGCTGCTGAGTAGTTTCTGATTTCTAGAAAAGCTGAATTGTTTGTTACAAAATGAAAATATCCAGAGCAGCAAGAGAGAGTGGGAGGGGAACAGAGTGTTTGTGGTATGTCCAATATGAATCTTTTGTTTGTTCATTAGTGCCCGAGTATCAAAAAGAATCACGGTCTTGGTTAATAAATCATTCCTTCCAACCACTTGTTTTATAATCTTTCATAAATAAAGATCTATCAATCCTATGTACTTGTTTTTACTTTGTCAAGAACAAAAGAAGATTGAAGATATGTTGGATCAACTTTACTTATTAATAATACCAATTTGTAAGAACTCACAAGTCACGGGGTGCTAATTCTATTCCCTCCCGTGCTGTGGCCAGTGGGGCAAGTTGCATTCCTACGTACCATCACATATTCACAAGCCTGAGATAGAACTTCTGCCGCCATTCTTTAATTATTTATTTATTTATTTAGGAGAATTTTGTAGATGTGATTGAAGTGGAGTTCTTATTTTGGGTTGCAGTTAGATAGAAGTGAATGCAAACAACAATACCCCCACACGAGGAATGTGACGTAAAGCAAGTAATTAATGGGAAGAATTGACGTGGATTTTATCAAAACGGCAATTAGTTTATCAATTTCAAGTTAAGTGATGATTGGTGTTTTGAACTTATTATGTACTCATTTCCTTTTCACCATTCTTTCATCCTATTTCACAAGTATCACATTGTCCGTCCACTAGTCATAAATTAAATCAAATCGAAAATTACGAGATATTGTTTATTTTTTAAGTAAAGAGGTGAGATTTGAACTTAATATTCTGCTACTAACTAATAACCAATGAGCTATACATGTCCGTTGATAAAAAATAAAATAATATTTGCTAAAAGTTAGAACATGTTGTGAAAATATGATTAGTCATGAATAGTTTATTATACCTTAAAAGAATAATGAAATGAGTGAAATTGGGTTGTTTATGGCTAGGAAAGGAAGCAAAGGAGGGATGCATGATTGGGAATTTGAGTGAGCCCAAATGTAGGTAATACATCAACGTCAACTACACCGATGAAGTGGGAAAGGTAGATAGGCCCATATTTCACACCTAACAGACTAACAGTTGTAGTCTGATTTAAAGATGTATCCAATTTCCAAATATCTGGAAAACTTTTTAAAATATATTTGATTGGAATTGATGTAAATATAGAATCCATTTTTGTTTTATTTTAAATCAAAGCAATTGGGTAAAGGTAAGAAAAAAATGTTAATAGTACTTGGTGATCTCAAATTCTTATAACACTTAAAATGCATTTGTTGTCCGTCGGTGATGGTTGCCGAAATCAACAAAAATAAATACTACAATTCACCATGCACAAATATAAATTAAACTGCAGCAAGTGGTAAAAAGAGATCGTTCCACGACTAAATTAATTCCTGTTCAATTCGTAATCGTGGTAAAAACCAATAAAGGGGCTGTTTGTATTGCAATTAATTAAATAAATAAAAGAAGCAAAAACAATAAACAGATGAAGATTGATTAAACTCAAGCGACAAGCAATTCGCGGTAAAAACTCAAATCAAACCATGATTCATTCAATTGATCATTGACGCAAGTATTTTCAAAACCAATTTTCATAGAAAGGCTATAGAAATCAGAGACACTCTAGACTTCCTACTCTCCTCCTACTTAAAATTACCAAAGAGACTCTATTGGAAATTCCTAATCGCCTTAACAATTCTAAGAGACACTATAGAATTTAATTAAGTGATTGGTGAACATGCATGGAGAGACCTTTCACAAACCTAGGAGAGAGACACTCTACTCCTATAAGTAAGATTCTACTCTTTTTCTAATCAACTCTCAAATCAATTAGTTGCCTTCAGATTCGTGGTAACAATGTAGACTCCAAAATTACCAAGAAAGACTGTAACTAAACATGTTTGGTTTTAAATTGATTAGGTTTAAAATAAACACGAAGAGTTTTGACCGTAAATCAAAAAGAGTAGAAATACGAAAATTATAATTTAATAAGAACAGATTTGATCTCACAAAGGAAGAATCATGGATCGATGGTTTTTACCAGGAATCAAATAATTTAGCTAGAGCACGACATAATTAAATCACAAAGGAAATAAACATGAAATAGAATTAATTAACTAAAGTGTAATAAAAGAAGAAAGGTTGCAGCGTGAAGCAAAATTGAGGAAGAAGAGATGAGATCATCCCACCTTCTACCCAGCTGTTCTTTTAAAAAGATCAACCTAATCCTTATCTCCTAAAATCTCTAGATCTCAGTTAAAGTTTTGAAAGAGTTTTGATTTTCCTAAACTAAACTGAAATTGAAACTCTTTAGCTATTACAAGAGATTGTAACAGCAGGCGGGCCGCTTCTTCTGAAAGCTCAGAGCACGTGACGCGTCTTTTATTTGGCAGCCCAAGCCCATGTTGGAGTTGGCTTAATGATCATTCAAGCCCATGACATTGATCTTGGCTTGACTCTTCATAACTTTGCTCCACATCGTTGATTTCCATGCCCTTTTCTTCCAACTGATTTCTAGATCCATGATCTGCACAAAGAGGAGTAGAACATCACTAGCAGCAGCAATAATCATTCAAATAAACTGGAATGAATGTTAAAATATCATAAAAAAAGCATTCAATCAATCGGTGATAAAGTATCTGTGGGGATTCGTCCTCGAATTCCACGTCACTATTGAGGAAAAAAACACTTTGAGCACAAATAAACTTTAAAAATCTTGGCGCATTTAGATTCCTTAAAATTCTTGGCCCACTTAAATTCCGAACCCAGAGTTATCTAAAAGCCCAAATGTTAAAAGAAAGATCAACGAAAAAATACAAGCCCAGGTCTGATGGACTCGTGCGTAAAGCTAGAAGGCCCATGTGGAACTTTAGAATCCCACATTTAAACAGCAATGGGCTACAGTGGTGGATTAATAAAGCTAGGAGGCCCACGGAGAACAGAGAGATTCATTTATTGGAAGAAGCCAGTGGGCTTTGATTCAGAAACTACCTAATAATTCGGTACAAGTGCGATTATCCCAATTTAATGAGCTTAGAAACACTTATGTTTATACTTTTTTCTATTAAAAGTAAATTTTATGGTTAAAATATTAAAAAAAACACTCCCTCCGGGGTTTATTATATGACGTTTTAGGATTTGTTTTTACTGTTCATTTTACTTGTATTTTTAGTGTTAAACCTACTGAATATTGGGATGCGAGGAAGTTATATAATAAACCCCGGAGGGAGTAATTTATAATGCCGATGGAGTTTGAGAATTCAACGATAAGATTAATCTCAATTAAAAAAAGAAAGGTTTAATACGTATGGCAAACTGAATCTACTGTGAGAATAATGCTCACAAAAGGCTACAGTACATGATATTAATGCAAGTAGAGGGGAATGTAAAAAAAAAATCAAAAATTTCTGGTTGATGTAAACTTATTCTTTTTATTTTTGGTCAAATATTCTATAAAATTCAGTGTATACTGACACATTCTATGTATGAAACTCATTTCTCCATATTTTTTTATGACTAGAAGCCCTTCAATAAATTTCAATTTTATCTATAAAATAAATAAGTGACGTTTTTCTTCCGAATAACAACCGCCCTAGATCCACATAAGTTTTATCAATCTAAATTATAAGCATCATTAAATTTATTAAACTAAAAATAAAATTATTTGTATTGGCCGATTGACCTGTTAAGAAATAAAATAAATAATTATTTTATATATAAAAATCGAACTTATCTCTTTTTATTAGTTTGAATTACGAATATTATTTAGTTATAGAATTGATAGATGTTTTTACCTAGATCAAAGTTATACTAGGATTTACCACTCAGTCTTGTAACAAATGTCAGAAGATCAGTACGATCGATATTTGTAGGTGATAGGTTTTTGGAATTGGGACCCTTTTTTTTGTTGGCTCATTAAGTAAGGTCACTCATTATCACTCAATCTTTTCCTCCCTATCTCCTCTCTTGAAGCAGGACAAGTTTTGGCAATGTGGGTATGGACCTCCTTAAATTGCGATGTGCCACATACATATTTTATATAACATGTTTTAAGGATATTCTCTCTATGTAAGAGATTAATTTATTCAAATATGGTCGAGTTTTAAATCGGATAATTTTTCATATACGGTGTTTTGAACTTAAAACCTGACTCAAGAGAATTGCTACTTTTAATTAAGCTACTATGGTTGAGAGACTTCAGTCCGTGCACGTGAAGCGCACCAACAGACACATGGGCTGCGAGGGTTAATGAAATGATCCCCATGGGCCAATACCGAATCTTTCAAAACATATCCTCTCCAAATAGGATTATTACACATGGTAAATAAAACCACTCACGTTCCTAGCCTATCACTAGAAAAACTTAGAATAAACATCTTTCATGCTAGAGGAATCAATCTATCTAATAAGGATAAAAGGATGTCTCAAAAATGTTCTTTTAAATAAATAAAAAGTGAGGCATAATTCGTAACGTAAAAAAGGTTCTTAAGAGAAAAAAAACATTTATTAAAAAAAAATACTCGACGAATCGCAACCATTTCAAGCTAAATTGATACTAAAACAAACAATACGAACGATGTATTGTTATAGAACAAAATAATTATGTATAATATAATTTTGTTACCGTACGTGTATTGAATTATTAATGTTTTATAGTTTAGTTTAGGGGTAGAATTAATGTAAGTAGGACTAGGAGAGTAGTTTAGATTAGCGGTAAAGTGGTAATTATTAGGAAGCAGTATAATTAGCATTAAGCGGACCTAACATTGAAAAGTAAGGAATTGTATAGTAATATATTCCTTAATAAATTAAGTTAAGGGAGTCAAAAGGCAATAACGCCCCAGCAAACCCCGTAATCTAAGACAGTTTGTCTCATGACAATCATAAAAAGCTTATAATACTATTTTTATAATGAAATTTGTGAACTGTGACTAATTAATTCAAACAACAACCTTCATTTCCTAACACAAAACTAATTCAACAATAGATATACGTTACACTCAGATGTTAAAAGACCCGGTCTTAAAAATAGATCAAATTATATGTTAAAAAAAGCTTACAACTACTCTTTTTGAGATCCACAGAACTCAAACGGTCGAGATAAATTTTCTGTTCGGAAAGGGCTGAGATGACAGAACATGTGCATATGAAGTATAGATTTTTAAGTTTTTCATAATTTTGCACTGAGCATCTGGTTCTCAGCACGTGAATGAAACTAAAGTATCTAATTCTAACTCGATTCATTACTGCCACAAAATTAGCTACCACTCTTCACGGGACTCAAATGATGCCCAAATTAAAATTAACGACCCTACCAATTAATCCATCTTGCAAGGAACTTTTTTAATTACCATGTAATTAATAGTAATGAAGCACTTGAAGTTTTTAAAAACCATTAAATGAATTAAAACCTAAGGAAGTCAATTGGACAATTCTAGTCTTCTATATTAAAAAAACATGAAATATGCTTGCTTTGTAGGTTACCTATATTAATATACCGTTCTTACTTCCATTTCAAGAAAATGTTACACCCTCAATGATTCAATCAATTAATCTTCAAATACATACTACAATATACATTCTTTGACGCAAAGGCAAAGAAAATGGGCATAATCTTGTCCATAAGCAACCGGACACGTCACCCCACAATTCATGACGCATTTCGTAGAATTTCCCATTCCCAGTTAGCCATCTCCAATAATGGATGCTGAATAACAATCCATGAAAATTTATACACATAGACAGTTGCTTTTATATATATAGTGAATGACGTTAAAATAGCACATTTGTTGTACTTAGTGCTAGCACACGAGATAGTTCTCTCTTTTATGTAGCTTTGTTAGTTGTAAGTTGTGACTATTAATAACTAATTAATCTTCATCGCTAACAGTATCATGGACGTTATACTTTGCATTATTGTATTTAGTATTTACACAAAAATACAGAGGAACATTACTCTATGCAGAGTCCTAATAATTCTTTTATAGGAAGAAAAAAAAAAGGAAAAAAATTATATCCCACTAAACAGTAAACTCTACACGTGCAAACTTCCACACGTGAGGTTAGAATTCTGACAGGTTCCTATGCCAATCCGGAGATGGTGACGGTAACGGAGATGGAGGCAACGACGGTGGCGGCTCCCTTAATTTTTTAAAATATCCTCGAATATCCGCCCCTTCTGCGGCGGGTTTCGTGGCTGAATCACCGTCGTCTCGAAACGGGATAAACGGCGGCCGTAACACCTCCGTTAAAAGGTCCCACTTAACCCCTTTAAAAAAAGCATGCTCCTTGATCTCACTCGCGCCACGCTCGTATCCCAGCCGTTTTGTGGGGTCCTTCTCTAATAACCGTTCGATCAAATCCGTCAATTCGCTTCGTTTCCCAACAAATTCCGGGTTCTTCGCTAAAACGTTACGGAACGTCTCTTTCCGGTTCTTCCCTTTAAACGGCGTCGTACCGTACAGCATTTCATATGTTAAAATCCCTAGGGCCCACCAATCGACGGCGAACTCGTGACCGTCGCCTCTCACCACTTCCGGCGACACGTACTCCTCCGTCCCCACAAACGAATTGGACCTCTCCCCATTGATGAAACTCGATATCCGCCGACTCACCGGGCTGACTCGCGCCGATTTTGCTTTTTTCAACCCAACCCCCAAATTCATCTTCTCCCCCGAATTACCGGCATATCCGTGCGCCACCCATCTTGTGAAAGCTCCCCGATGCTGGCCCCCACCGAAATGACGGTGTTTCCGTGTAGGCAATTCCGCCGCGGCGGCGGCGGGGGGAGGAGGTCTGGTGTTGGATAACAAGGTTTTTACTGTGGGTTTTTTCAAGGCGCGGCAGAGATCGAAATCGGTGAGGGTGACGTGACCGGATTGTTGTACGAGGATGTTTTCCGGCTTCAGGTCTCGATAGACGATGCCCATTTCATGCAGGTGTTGTAAGGCGGTGATTATTTCGGACAAGTAGAAGCGGAGGACGGTGGGGGAGAAGACGCGGTCGTTTTGGTGGTGGCGGAGGACGTTGAGGTCTCCGCCGGGGCAATAAGGGACGGCCCAAGCGAGGAAATCATGGGTTTCGAAGGATGTGATGAGATTGGGGAGGAAAGGGTGGTTTTTGAAGCGGGAAAGGACTTGGATCTCCCACCGCGCGCGGCGGTCGGCTTGGTGCTTGGTATGGAGGGTGGATTTCTCAACGACTTTGAGAGCAAATGGGTTGGAGGAGTTAGAGGAGGTGGGGTCATGGACAAGGAAGACTGTGCCCATTGCTCCTTTGCCCAAAACTTTGATGATTTCAAGGTTGTCAAAGTCCATGTCGGAATGCGGTGGTTGTTGCGGCGGAGTAGGCGGTGGTAGTTCCATTGTAAGAGACGTTGAGGATGGTTACTGAGGGAAGAGGGGAGGGGGGAATTTGGAGTTTATAGGTGGTTTTTGGTTTGTTTTTTCTTTTTCATATTTTATTTTTGTCATCAAGTGGTGGTGAGGTGGCTGCTTGTGCAATTACTATTATGTCCATCATACAAGTCACTTGTGGCGCATGATTGCTGAGGGTAATTCGGGGCAAGGATGATTATTTACTGAGAGTATGAGATGCTAGGCTAGGTGTGGGAGTGGAGTAGCCTACCCTCCTTTTCATTTCTTTCACTTTTTCGCAAATCAAAAGATGCGCGCCACTCGGTAAAGGCTGACGCAATTATTATCTATTTTATTCTCCTGTGATTAAAAAAAGGAATACAAAGTAGGAGCAATATACTTGCCTTAATTTCTTTCTTTTTTTATAATTAATAAATTAATAGTTGAAAAAGTAATTAATGTACGTACTTATTTTATTATATATTGTTGAGTCTTATATAGCGTACGCGATCCATTATATTCATTTAACTCGATTTTATTTATTTAGTTAATTTATTATTCTCTCCCATTTTTAATAAATGAATTTCTGAAACAGTAACATTCAATAAAACAAACATTAAAAAATAAAATGTACAGTAACATTCAGTAGGAAAACGTTATATTTTGAAGACCGGAAGGAGTAGTTAATTACTCCCTTCGGGGCAAAACAAACGTCATTTTAGAATTTGCTTTTACTGTTCCGACAAGTATCTTAAGGCGGCCGGAACAGTCACTATTTGAGACAATTTTACCCCTAATTTTTTCTCGGGAGTACGTGGGATTAACGTACGTTCGAAAAAAAGTACGGAATTTTTTGGGGTCAAATAGTGAATCATCCGGCCTCTTTAATATGCGCTCCCTACTGAATATTGAGATACGGGGAAATCATTTATTTTGCCCCAGAAGAAGTACAATTTACTCAATTAATTGATCTACCCAGCATATAGTTTGTAATCTATATAGTGTATTTATTATGTACGCTCAATTATTCCAACAATCCACTAAACCACTATGATTACCATATTAAAATACTCATAATTAAGTGTAGAGGTGAGCCTAATGGTAGCCATATGAAGCTAAGTGCAAATGAGTTGTTGTTTTTTCTTTTTTCTTTTGTCCCCCGCCCATTCATTGATGTGTGGGTAATGAGTTGTTCGTTGAATCTTATTATTAAGTTTTGATTTCTTCTTTATCTTCTTTTTTTCCTCATTTTTTTTAGAATTTAGAATTGATAATTTATGAGAAAAAAGAAGAAGCACACGTGTAAGAAAGAAAAAGAAGAAGAGATGCAATACTACTTGCTATATATATATAGAAATTAGAGGCCAAGAAACGTACTGATAAAAATTTGACTCGATGAGAAGTTAAGTAACGAGCTGTAAACATTCGCAAAGCGCATTATATTCTTCTCGTTGATCAACGATAATTACTAATATCTTTAGAAGTATAGTAGACTAACTGAATTATATTTATTTATAAACTCTCCGGACGGATGATTAATATATATATATGAGTTTAACAACAGATTATTTCATATTCTTTAATATATTATTTACTCACCCCTATTAATTGTTTGTTTAATTACTTTCCTATATTTATACCGTTACATCAACACATGTAATGATATGACATATACCACATCATCATTTTATCTTTAAATGGTGTCGCGACATATGCTACATTATCTTCTCATGCTACGTAGCTCATTTCGTGGTAATGTGACACTTGTTGAGCGGCATTTAAGTGCTACTATGACATTTTTTAGATTAAAATTTGAGTAATATCATTGGGCAGTTAAAATATAGAGGTGATTAGGTAAAAAATATAAGTATATAGGTAATTAAATAAATAATTAGTACTCCTTCCTATTTAATTTAATTGTCATTTTAGCATTCTCCCAAACCCTGAAAAATAATTGTCGTGACCCACTTTTCTGATTCTTTGACGGGTGAGATTATTACCCTGCACTTTTTCACAACCACGCCCGCCACTCTCTTCCCCTTTCCTTCGCTCCTCTCCTCCTCGCCATAGGCATCGATCATGATTTGGTGCTGGTTGTTGCGATGGGTGGATGAGTGCTTGAGGGTGGTGTTGGTTGTTGCGATGATAGTGGGGCAGCGGCGGCTGTGGCTGGAGGACGAGATGGTTGTTGCCATGGGGGTGTGGCGGTGAAGGGCAGAGAGGGATGAATTAATTGGCAGTGTATGCTGTGTGAGGGTCAGTGGAAATGAAATTGAAACTGAGGGTGAGGATGTGAATTAACTGGGATTGAAATTGGATTGGATTAATTGGAGCGCGTATTAGATATGCCAAAAGCAAATCAATGGGAGAGTAAATGACAGTGTAAATTTGAGGGAGGGCAAGTGGCAAATGAATCTTAAACAGTAACTTTCTTAAAACCTGTGCTCCAACGAAGCAAGATCCGACTATTTGGCAGAACAAGCAGAACGACACTTAAAAGTGATGGGAGTTAGTATAAAAGATGATTATAATAAAATATTAAGTACAAGAGATAAAATATTACTCATTCCGTCTACAATTAAGTGGCGAAAATCTACAGAAAGTTACTGTACATTTTACTTGACTTTTAAATGTTAACTTTACTGAAAATTACTGTATTATTTGTGGACAGAGGGAGTATTTAACTATATAAAGATATGTTTAAAAAAAATTGAAAATCGTATATAGGAATCACACGGAGGGAAGCTGCGTAATCTAAGTGGGAAATTATTGTGATCGTGCATCTTAATTATCGCCGTTAATGGAATATTGTCAGGTTGTCACTCTTATCATTTTATTTATTTATTTATTTATTTTCTCTCATTCTAATCAATGTCTACATCCTAATTTAATGTCTTGTTGATAATATTGTCTGGATTATTTTAAGTTTGCATGTGGGTTGCTCTATGTGGTAATTAATTAGTGTGTTGACTCTGTATTATTAGCCCATGGAATGAGTCGTCAATAATAATAATAATACTATTATATCAAATTAATTAATTAATTAAAAAAATTAAAATAAATAATAAAAATCGTAATTATAATTTAAAATAAAAAATAATTTGACGTATATTTTTAGTAGGAAAATGACCGTTATTGAAAACGGGAAGAAATATAAAGATAGTATCTAACAAGTCAAATAATACATTGTACCGACCGGTACCTAAATAGTACTCCTTAATTTTATAAGAAGATTTACGTTTGGTTACATTTTTTTAAGTTCTTTCTATAGTTCTAAACTGTTTTATGAAAGCTTTAATTTGAATTTTTATAACTTGTTAAAGATAGAAAAAATATACCACTTCATCTTATTATTATTATTCTTTAAAATATTTATAAAATATATTTTTCTGTAAAAAATTAATTTTAATTTTTATTCAACTAAAAGTTAAAAATTATTTATTAAAGAAATAATCAAAACCAAATTCTTATTTTCTTAATATCTGAAATCTAAATAATTTTAAGTCCGGACTAGCTACTAATTATATTCACACTAAATCGATAAAATAAAGGCGAAGCACTCACTTGTGTAAATTATCATTATGCACTAGCAATTTAAAGAGGGATTAGTTAGTCTTTATAAATTAGATCTGATTTAATTAAGTATTTAGGAGAGAACTTGTTTATGATTAAATGGTGATTCGTGATCGATCGAGTTTGACGTTAGGTGGTGGTGGTGGATCAAACTCTAACCGTTACCTAACATATACAGGAGAGTAATTAAAGTAGTATTTGATACTTGAACTCTACTCCTATGATCATATATATGTGTTGCTCTCACCCTCGATTCTTCTATGGATTTTAGGTTTGTAGACCCAGATCGGACGACTGAAAAAAAATTCAAGACTCTAACGTTTAACCGGGATTCAATCGGAATTAAATTGGATTGTACATAGATAAAAGAAGACATAAACAAAAGAGGAGAACTTCTGGAAAATTCTGCACATGAATTTTCATGTCAAGTTATTGCATGGTGGGGTTAAGATTGGAGCAGATAGCAGTTTAAGGCCGACAATAAATGCCAAAATACGTTGTGAAAAATATAGAGAAGGACGTGTTTGATTCATTGATTGTTTACAAATCACAAGCTTTGTTCAAGTCGTGGCCCCTACTTGCATTGCAATTGTGTCAATGTGCACAACTAAGTTTTTGTTTTGTCTCAATTTATTTAGAATCCTCTATTTCAATTCATCACAATAATTTTATTATATTTGAATATTATTCCATTCGTTTTTTCCCCTTAAAAATCAGCTAGCATATTTTGACTCTGCATTTTCTAAACTCGAATTTAATAATCGAGTTAAAAACAAGCAAGTTTTTATCGATTAATCATAATGATCAACTTATATTAAATTATTTACCCATTTAGGATAAATATAACCAAGTATAATAAAAACATATGAGAATTGGATCATATAATTAATATAGACTAACCATGATAATAAATTTTTTTACTCTCTTCGTACACCATTAAGCGTCATTTCTTTACTGAATGTTACTATACACGTTGTTTGATTTTTTAATATTTATTTTACCTTTTATTATTATTTCAGTAAATCTAATTATTTTATCATATTATGCAATAATCTCTAGGTATAATACGTTAAAAAATTTGATAGCTATGACAAGACATACCTAGCTATCTACTATCATAATATATGTCACGTCACTTCATCTATATATATATATATTAAATTTGTCTCTTCTGTAATTATTTTCGTTTTTCTGTACTTCTGGGTCTCCCAATTAGTTTCTGCGTTGCTGCGTTTTATGGAAATCTATGGTTGTTTTTTCATCAAAATGGAATTCACGAATCATATGCATAGTAGTAAATTAATTGTTGGAACGGAAATAAAATATAGAAGAGGTTTCTTTGGAAAAGGATCCAAAAGAAAACCCCGTCTTTTCTAACTTTTGGCAACACCCTATTTTGTTTTTGGCTATCTTTTGAGCCAATGTTGGAGACATTGGAACCCTACGAAGAATTTTTTTACCATTAATTTGAAGTTTTCATATAAAAGAATGTGTTCGTGTCTGCTATCATTTGGTGGTAGAAAATGTACGCTCTTCCACCTAAGACTCTAAAAGGTTACAGGAAAGAAGGAACTACTAATTATATTCCCCACCAATGTCAAAGTTACGAACTTATATTATACATATAATAACTTCAAAGGAAAAAGCCATACATCCTTTCATGATGTTTCTGTCGGCCATGATTTCACCATAAATTAAAAAAAAAAACAAAAAACTTTACCTTGCTTTGTGATTTTAAAATCAAGTTTCTCAAAAGTATTATTAAAGTAAAACAACATATACTAATGGAGTTATTATATTAGAGCGAAAATTAAAAGTTTTTTCAATCTCTTAAAATCGGAATAGTGAGTTCAGATTGCTCATATTTATGAAAAAATTCTATCGTTGATGGTCTTATCAATCTGGCGTTTTAATTTGATAAAATTCATCATATGAAAGTTGGGGTCTATCATTAAGTGATTTTTCTTTTTTAAGAATATTCCACTAAGTGATTGAGCACTAAGAAAAACAAGATATGTAATGGGTGGAATCCAACATATATATGCTAGCAGCTTTTTTGCACGCATGTACCCTAGAAACACCAACAATAAATTGTAAATTGCAATGTACATCATCCACCAATACCTGGTCGCATTAAAAATGTTCTTCTCTCTTGTACCACAAACTTCACTAATTAATCTTACTAAATTGGAATTAGTATTGTTCGAGCTAAATCGGCCCAATAAATAATAAAGTACTTCCAACTACATTTTTATAAATTTATTATTCCTTCAGTCTTTTTTTAACTGACGTTTTGCTATATTGGCGGGCAAAAACAACTTTATACATATTGTACACCGGCCGGTCTTGATTTTGTGCTTTTTTTCCAAGATTGTATTGTGCTCACTTAATTGATAGCACGAATGAATTCAATTATATTATCATTGCTACACATTATTTCCTCCTCTGATTGTGTATAGATAGACGTATACGTGTGGGGTGTCGGGTGTGGTGGGTATATAATGACGGTGTCAATATTATTAATATTTGGGTAATGATTTTGTGGATCTGGTCAGCCTAACAGCAATATAACCATTTGGTGAAGCCCATTGGGCCGAGCTGGTAATACATATAAGCCCAATTAGTAGGAAATAATTTATATGAAGATTGCGTTGGGTAATGTAACCATTATAAGCCCATAGGTTATGATTACAAACTGGAATGTGCCAATCGAGAACACGAATCAATTTAATTGTTTTTTGGAATATTGTTGAAAGTGAAAACGTTTCCAGTGCTACAATTAGTTTCTAAATTTTAGTTTTTCTAAATATGATTTTGCATATTAAAATCTAAAAATCGAACCGTAAGAAAAAGTATAACAATTATTTTATATTAATTCACTCCAATATTTTATCATGCACTTGCCATCTTTCTTAAAATTTAAATGAGTTGTTGATAACTATTTATTTTACTAATTCATGTTTTATGTAGGGTTGCCCATTCGGTTATTCCGAATTTTTGAATTCCAAATTTTGGAAATTCGGGTATTCCGAAATTTGAATTTTCCATCCCGAATCGAAATTTTTGAAATGTTTTCCGAACTCGAATTTTTGAATTCATAATTTCGGAAATTTCGGAATACTCGAAATTTCCGAAATTTCCGAAATTATCACCTTTCACGCAACTCCTTCTTCTTCCTCCAACCCACTGTTATGTGTGTGTGTTCGCCATTCGGGAAGAGAGAATGAGTGAATTGAAATCGAAAGAGAAGGAGAATGAGATAGGTTATTTTTTGGGCTATCGTTTTATGTATGAAAAATTTGAGTATTTCGGGTACCCAAAATTTTCAAAATCTATCCCGTTCCGACCCGAATTAAAATTTCGGGTATAAGATACCCGAACCTGAATTTCCGATTCCGAAATTGAAAAATTCAAGTCGGAAAAATCGAAAATTATAGTATGGGAAATTTTGGGCAGCCCTAGTTTTATGTATGAATAAACGAATGGTTGTATACCTCGGAATTCAACCAATTTGTTGACCCACCCACCCACCACTCATGAATGATTTGGATATTTTGAGTTTGGACTTTGGAGCCTTCTCAATTCTCATTTTGGGCCATTGCTCTTTTTTCCTCTGCTTCGGCCCAATACAATTTCTTGCATGTTTTTTCTTTATTGCATTTTGTTTTGCTCCCGAATCCCGTACTAGATAATATAGAATTCGAGTCGGAAAACAAACATGAAGAAAAGAAAATAATTTGGTATTGATGAGAATTAAATAAATAGATTTGAGCATCATTTACAAGTTATGTTTTTGGAATGAAATTGATAACATCTATAGAACACAATGATCTAAAATATTGGACAAGGACCTATAAATAAGTGTGAGCAGTTGTCACGCTTGACCAACTAGGAATCTAAAGCTCAGCGAAGCCTTTGCCGATGTCAAGCTCCTAGATTTACTTTACAACCACTCCTACAAAGAAAGTACAAAGTTATAAAAAATGAGTCGCTCATTAATTAAAACTGAAAAGTATACATTCTTCAGAAGAGAGACTCAGAAAAATCAGGGCAGTATTCAATGCTGCTGACTAAGATATTATCAAGGCAAAAATACTTTCATGTCCCTAACACTTAGAGTTTGAGGCCTATATCAATCATTCATTTTCTAAACATATCTAATTGAATGCAATCATAAATACACGTAATAATCTTATTCTACAAGTAATTACTATTCTTCAATCATTGTTGTAATAATTAACCTATGTTTGATAATTGATTTCTTGAGTTGAGATGTAAAACTCTTGAAACTAATTTAAGTTTTGGAGGGTTTATCATAAAGGTTTCCCTTATGATTTGTAGGTTACTACAAAAATCGAGGGAAGCAACAAGAAATCTATGTCAAATCATCCTACTAAACCATTCATACTACACACTCTCTATGAAATATAATAACAATAATTTCTTTGATATGATATAAATAAATGGTTAGAGATGAAATTGTGTCATTTAAAAATTAAATCAACACATCATATAGTATTTATGTTTTAAATTTCTAGCTCACTTTTACTAGAGGGGATGCCTTGAGAAGGTTTAACCGCATTTTTACTCGCTAAATTAAATCAAGTTTCTACACCAATTCACCCTAATTTTTTTTTAAAAAAAAGTTTAGCCTTTGTTATCATTTTGGGTGCAATAAATATCTTTCCATCTGTTTTATCGGTAACGACACTGACGTAGCTAACAGACTCAATTAAAATAATATTTTTATACCCAAAAGGGACCCACATGATACGTCATTTTCATGTTAGGAAAAAAATATTTAAATCATAAAAATTATAAAAAATCGGTAAAATTATAACAAATTAAAAAAAATAAAAATTAGATTTTTTTAATAAAAGTAATGTAACTTGGAAATATTAGGAAAAAGAATTAGAAAAAAATATACAAAATCTGAAATTTTCGTTTTTTTTCTTTTGGGTTAACACGTGGAACTATCTATCCTATTGTTGGATGTGGGTTAATCTCATTCATGAACAATTTGTCGAGCTCGTCGGATCTCTTTTCGGGTCCAAATGTTTCTCTTCTACAGTATAGCTGATTTTTTAAAAAAAAATTTGATGATGGATTAGAATGGGTAGTGGCCGTTGGTAGTTGGATTTGTTTTTGTCTTTTTGTCTTTTTTATTTTCTTTTTCCTAATATTTCCGAGTTACATTCGAGTCAATTATTATTTTTATAATATTGTTTTCTAATTTTTGATATATATATTTTTTCAAACATTGAAATTCCACGTGTCATGCGAGGTTCACCATTTGGGTTTAAAAATATTATTTTAATTGAATTTGTCAACTATCTCTACGCCATTAATGGTAAAACGAACGGAAAGATAACTCCACCCAAAATAGTAGTATAATGTGAATTTTATGAAAAAATAAATTAAATTCATGGTGAATTGGTGGGAACATTTGATATTTTTAGGGACAAAAAGTCAGTTAAACAATCTCTAAGAATTAAATAAACATTAGATTTCTACATGTGAAGCAACCATGCTGGGTGAATGAATAGATAGTTACTCTCGTACCCTTGAGAAGTTAAGATATCAACGTTTAAATTTTACACATGAAGCAAAACTGTAACGTTAAGAAGATCAAGTGAGACTGAAGCGATGGTAAAGCTTGCAGCAAACCAAGGCTCACCACCGAGCTAGTGACCTTAATTAAAATACTAATAATACTAAGGTTATTATTATCTTTGGCGTGTTTCTAAAGTGTGAGGCTCGTAAACTTCGAGGAGACACGAGCAATTCCCCGGCGTTTCCTCCCACGTCTTGGAAATTCTCAATCCTGTCTCTGGATTCTACTCATCAGTAGTCGTAGCTAGTCACCACCACTACCAGTCAGTACTCACCTTCTTTTGTCCTACTACTTGCTTATAACTAAATAAATAGAATTATCAGTAGTTAAAGCAAAAGAGAAGTAAAATTATTAGATTGAACCAAAATAAACACATTTTAACTTTCTCTAATTTGCCTTGAATAATTATCAATATTTTAAGGCAAAAGAAAAAATTAAAAAATATATTTATTTTGGCCTTGTTTTAACGTTTCATCTTGTTTGAGCGAAGTTCATGCTGTTTTTATATGTTTAATTAAGTTTGGTTTGATATATTCAAGAAACATATGTATAGAATAGGTTTAGTTAGCTATTGATGACATTCTATGCTAACCGTAGTAGTGTCGTTATTTAGTTCTTCCCAAATGTAGATGTTCTTCGATCACTTAAATTAAAGTTAAGTAAGTAATCGAATTGATTATAAGAGGCTTCGTGGGTAATTTTGACAATTACTTGCACAATTTTCTAATGGATCATTTTGAGTATTGATGGTTGCCGAAACCGTCAAAATAAAATAATACAATCTACCAATGCATATGTAGTTTTATAACAGTAGCAAGTGGTAAAAGGTTCGTCCTCAGAGATTCGGTGGCAATTAATATTCTTTATAAATGATTAGGAATGTAACTGGTGGTAAATACCAATATTGAGTTATTGTGAATAATTGCGAAATATAAGTAACAGAAAGAAATAAATGGATGTGGTGTGCGAAATCAGATGTGACAAATTCCCAGTGAGGATTCCGATGAGCTCATGCATTTAATTAATTGATCATTGATTCAAGTATTTTCAATACCAGACTTGCAGGCGGCTATAGAGATCAGGTTCTCACCTAGATCTCCTACTCTCTACCTATTCGAGATTCTTAAAGGTTCTCACCTATTAAGGTCCTTGATATATCTTATGGCCTAAAGAAGCTATTCTATTAGGTCTAATAAGATAATCAAATAATTCTACCGTAAGAGACCTTCCCGAGTTCAGGAGAGAGAAATGTCCACTCCTGTAAACTCGACCTTAATTATTTTCCAATCTGATCCGTCGATCAGTTGGTTGCCTTCGTATCACTTTCTACAGTGTAGACTCCAAGGTATCAAGAGAAGACAGTAATCATGCAAATTCTAGTGTAGTTGATCAAGCTTCAAAAGAAGTATGCATAATTTGACAATCAATTAAAATAATTAAAAATGCAAGATGGGATTTAATAATTGCATTTAAATCTCACAATCAATTAAGCATGGCTGTTAATCCTCACAAGGAATAAATAGAATTTAGCCTATCATCATATGAAATAAATAAATAAATAAGATGTAAGCATAAAGAGTAATTTAATTAATTAAAAAAAAGAAGGAATAAGCAGCAGCTGTTTCAAGCTATTGCAATCCGTTTGGTCTCTGCCCAGAAGAAAGAAATATACTGTTTTTCAAAGATGAAGATGCGTACAGAGGCGCAACCTCCTTCCTTAAATAATAATAATTACTTAATTGTCTAATTTTAAAATCCAAAAATAGGATAATATCTAATAATGTTTGTTCCACAATCCTAACAGAAGCGTAGGAGATATTTAGCGGCAGCAGGACTCTCGTTCCAACAGGAGACCGCAAGATAAAATCTTCTAGAAGAAATAGCAGCCACAAAATTGCTCTGTAACAAACGGTTTCAGCTCATAATGGTTCAAAATGCTGTTCAACAACGTTCTCTGTAATAAAGGAGTGAAAAACCTGAGAATTAGCAGTATCATCGTCCTAAAATAGACGTAAAAGACGATGATAAATAGACATTTAACGCTCCAATCAAATCCCCCACACTAACCCTTGCTTGCCCTCAAGCATCAAAATTAAAACAAATCAAAACACATCAAAACACGACACACATCCTGACCTAGATTTCTTCTTTCAGCTGCATACCTCACTGCTGAAACAACCAAGACACTTCCCTTACCGAGTCTATGCTGGACTACCAAGGACCAATCAATACCCTAAACATACCCCATCCACATGGTATCAAGACATCCAATTTTTTTTTTTATTTAAAATTATTGTTGATTAAGGGACAAAACTTACTACAAATTCGAGTCATACCGAAGTGCAATTCCACCTAAATGTGTTTCTAGACCTTGTGCCATTTAAATCACTTATTAGCAAATTTTTTTTTTCTTTTTCAAATCTTTGCCCTTTGTATTTTTTTTTTTAATAGCAGTGCTTGTTCTTTTTGGCACCCAGAACTTCCACTTTTTGCTATCTCTGCTCTTATGACATTCCAGCACATTTTTAATGGTACACATTCAATCAGACGGAATTTAAAGCACTCTCAAATTTATAGCGTAGCAAGCCTTGTCACCCTAATCGAAAGTTAAGCCTAGCTAGCTGTCTTTTAGACCATGTGGATAGTTAATGTTCTGAGTACATTAGGAAATATGCATCTTAACCATTGATCATGTTACGCTCATTCACTCCCCTAGTACTAAAGCATCGACTCGATTAAACAAGTGTCTAAAATGTGGTTTCAGCAGTGAACTATACAGCCTAGGCCGAAATCAGGATTTGATGCCATACTCAAGAAGACAAACTCAAACATTCACAAAAATTGAGAACAAAAATCACATATCAGACCTGAAAAATCAAAAGAAGTTTCAACTGACTCATGACAAATTGACTCAAACAGACTGACTCGATCAAACAAGCTAATTTCAATCACACAGTCAATCAAAAACAGCATGCTCACATTAAAATCCTCCCCCACACTTGACGACACTTTGTCCTCAAAGTGTGAGAAAGGGAAAAGACTCGACTGAAAAGTAAACAAAAGGAAAGAATGTACCCGTGCAATCAGGGCTGTGGTGGGGTCGGTGCTTAGTCTCGAAGCACGATGAGCAGTCTCGAGTGTAGAGCTGCGAAGTTCTTTTGCTCTGCTTGGATTTCGTCAAGTTTCCTCATCATCAATCTTGAAGTTTCTTCTTGCCGAATTACCATCTATCGCAGGAGGCTCAACTCTGCCTCTGTACTCAGCTCGCTATTGTGACCAGGTCTTGAAGTATGGCCTGGGAAGGATGTATGGTGAGGTGCGTCGGTCTGTCTTATGGGAATACTGTCCTGCTGGGCAGTGGAGGTGTTGGCAGCATGTACGTTCTCATCTTGATGTGCAAATCTGAAGTTCTCGTCGTGTTTGTTTCCGAACACATGTTCTGAAATCGGCGTGAAACCTGTATTGCTCCAAAGAACACCATTCTCCAAGTGAAAGTACCCCATCTTATCTAACGCTCACAAATCAATTATTTTCAAATCATGAGACTTAACGAGCGAAGAACTACCAAGATCTAAACCCAAATGGTCAACAACAAGTGCAGTGATAAGAGATCCTAAAGGCATAAGAGTCCTTGCTGTTCTAATTTGTTGACAAAACCAATATCCTAAATTGAGCTTCTTCCTATGGCGAAAAAGCATATTGGGAGATAAAACCTTTTTTTTTTAATAAGCAGAGATATTTATTGAAGTATGTCATGAGGGAGATGACAAAAGCAGTACAAGAAGCTACTGCAAACAGCAGAATAATGCTCGCAAACAATCAATGCACCAAAGAAAGCTCGAAATATAGACTTGTTAGCTAACTACCTAAACTGACTCCACACTAGAGATCATAAGGCATCTGCTCGCCGAGTGAGTAACCACACCGGAGATTGAAGCATGTCGGACATACTATAGGTGAACGCGCAGTCCTTGCTTTTCAGCCACCAATGCCACAGTGATAGAACGCTAAAATGTCTTCTTTTCATCATCCTTTTACCTCAGTTTTGGGATGATGATACTGCTAATTGTTGCTCTTTCACTCCTTTTCTACAGAGACACTGCTGAGAAGCAGAAATTACCAATAGGAGCCAAAAGAGCCTCCATCAGAGCTGTTTTGCTTAGCAAAGAAAGATAGAATCCCAGACCTGGGATAAGACGAAGATTTGGAAGCATTGACCAGAGTCAACTGACTTAAAAAGCTAGCTGGGCTGCGAGATTTATCCATGGGCCGCGAGCGGAATTGAAGTATTCCAGCTGGAGTCTTCAGGAAGAAAAGAAGTTCAGCTGTGAATAGAACTCCTTGATCGATTAGAACTAATTGATCCCCTCTTTTTGTATTTAAACAAACAATCCCGCATATTTAGATTTCTATCTTCTCTTCGTCTTTTGAATTTCAAACCAGAGATAGGTTTTTGTTATTTAAAGCTGCTGCTGAGGAGAAGAGGTTCATCTTTTCTCTCTCGAATTTGTCTACCATTGCTACAGCTTAATTCAATTCTCCCATCTTTAATATAATTCGGATTCAGTTTATGATTGTTTCATTATTATTATTATTGTTATGTCTATTATAGGCTAAACGCCTTCTTCTTAGTAAGGATTCGACGCCATGATTCCTAGGTTGTGAGATCAAATAGCACTTCACACACATTATACTTGTATTCTTGTTCTTCTTGTTTGCATGACAGTTTGTCCCTGTTCTTAGTAAAGTCTGATCAGCTTCACATAAGGTTTGGATGATTACAGTCTTTTCTGGCGGCTTTGGAGTCTACATTGCCAAGAGAAATACGAAGGCAACTAGCTGGTGACAGCTAGAAGAAGAATCAGATCTGGTTTATAGGATAGACACGATTCTCTATCCCAGGCCGGGGATTAGGTCTTTCCCTGCGTCTATCAATTGGCCTGATTAAATCCTATAGAGTGTCTCTTAGGATTGTTAGGATGATTAGGGACTTCCAATAGAGTGTCTCTTTGGAAGTCTTGTGTAGGAGGAAAGTAGGAGATCTAGGTGACCAATACCTGGTCTCTATAGCCTTCCTATAAGTCTAGTGTTTACCACTTTTGCATCTATGATCAACTCAATCGAATCATGAGCTACAAGAAATCCTTACTGGGAAGCCATTATCAACTGATTAATATCACCCACTGCGTATCCTGTTTTGTTTATTTCTGTTAATCTAATTTTTATGCAACCAACCAACAACCCATATTGGTATTTACCACCCCTTTAATTTAATACAAAGAATTGCTTTTAATCCACCGAATCTCTGAGGAACGATCCTTTTACCACTTGCTGCAATTCAATTATATACTTGCATGGTAAATTGTACTTTAATATATTTTGACGGTCTCGGCACCCATCAAATTTTGGCGCCGTTGCCGGGGATTCAACGGTATTAAATTAATTTCTTTGTTTGTTTATGACCAGGTCTTCCGGTGAGCCATTAATCCAATACAACCCAGAAATTACACGTGAGGAAACGCAATATCGGAAGCGCACCAAGAGACAGAGGTCTGAGCCAGAAGTAAGCTCTGAACCATCGCACTCGTTCAACCCTATCCCAGACCAGGGAGAAGGTTCATCCTTCGCACCTAGAAACAACCCTGTCCCAGACCAACCAGAAATGGAAAACCCCAATCCAAATCAAGAGGACAATATTCCACCGCCACCACCACCACCTGAGCAGACTCTTAGGCAGTATCACAATGATGGACCACCCCCAGATACTTATTTCTGTATCCAATACCCACCAGCTGAAAATGATTGGAATTTAAAACCCAATACTATTCACAACCTTAAGAAATTCTATGGCCTGCCAAGTGAGAACCCGTTTAAACACCTTCAAAGCCTCCATTGGGAGTGTGAAACCCTCAAACCACCTAGGGTGGATATCAACAGAGCCAAACTTAGAGCTTTTCCTTGGACTCTTGAGGACAAGGCTAGGAACTGGTTTCTAAGTTTGCAGCACAACTCTATCACAACATGGCCCCAAATGTTGACAGTGTTCCTGAATAAATATTGGTCTTCCACCAAGGCTGGGAATGCCAGAAAGAACATCGTTTCCATTCACCAGGATCCGAGCGAGGATTTTGGAGAGTACTACCAACGTTATAAAGACCTACAAGAGATCTGTCCGAATCATGGAGTCTCGGATCAAAATTTGATCCAGTACTTCTACGATGGTATGATCCATAGGGACAAGGTGATGCTAGATGGAGCAGCATGAGGTGCCCTCTAGGATTGCACTTTGACAAAAGCCAACAATCTACTCCAGACACTGGCAGAAAATTGCTACCAAAATGGACCAGCTGACAGAGGCACGAGTACAGGTAATGTATCTTTCTTTGAGCAGAAATTTACTGAGATTTCTAACCGTTTAGATAGTCTCCAAGCAGGTCAACAGGTTCAGGTACAACAAATTCAACCTATCTCATGCGGTTTATGCTGCCAGCAAGGACATTCTTCGGATCAATGCTTGTTAGTTACTGGAACACCTGAAGAAGTCAGTGCAGCAAATCAATATAATCAACAATATGGAAGGTTCCCACCTCACAAGCCAAGATTCAATCCCAATCAATATAATAACAACCCAGGTTGGAAGGAAAATACGAATTCCAACACCATAGTTCAACCAAACTATAGCCAGAACCAATCCTACCCAAATCAAATGCCTCCTCCTCCCATGAACTTACAAAACTTCGTGCCCAGACCCAATGCTCCCCAAAATCCCATTCCCCAACAGCCACTTGCAACAACAGTGGATGGAATAAAGGAAACTCTTAGCCAGTTTATGAAAGCGACACAAGCGTCTCTTTCAAACGTTGAGAAACAGATTACACAACTGAATATAAACAGCAATGAGCAAGGAGCAAGGTTACCAGCATCAACAGTAGATAACCCAAAACACAACGTCTCAGCTATGACGTTGAGAAGTGGCACAGAGACCCCAGGGCTGGGAACGAACAAATCGGATACACCTATATCAGACCAAATTGAAGCAGCAGTTGAGGTAATTCCAGAAACTCCAGTACATACAACTCCTACTCCTGAAGCAGCTACCATCAAGAAGGACCAGGTAATTCGCCTTCCGTTCCCTGACAGGTCTGAAAAGACCAAGAAGGTTAAGGAAGAAAAAGCAATTTTGGATCTATTTCGAAAGGTAGCAGTTAACGTTCCTTTATTAGATATGATAGCACAGGTTCCAAAATATGCAAAATTCTTAAAGGAGCTTTGTACTAATAAGAGGAGACTTGCAGGGATAGAGAGGGTAAACATGAACGAGAATGTTTCAGCCGTCTTCCAAAAGAAGCTACCAAACAAATGTAAAGACGGAGGGACATTCGTGATACCATGCCAAATTGGAGAACAGAAGATCGAGAAGGCTTTATGTGATTTGGGAACATGCATAAATGTGTTATCTTTGATAATTTTTAACAGCTTGAACATTGGAGAATTGAAAGAAACAAGGCTTGTTATTCAATTAGCAGATCGATCTATAATTTACCCTGTAGGTGTTGTAGAAGATGTTTTAGTACAAGTCAATGACTTTGTTTTCCCTGCAGATTTCTATATAGTTGACATGGGTAACGAACAGACTACTAAATCTACTGAGATATTATTGGGCAGACCTTTCTTAAGGACTGCTCGAGCTAAAATCGATGTCTTTGGTGGCTGTTTAACTTTAGAATTCATGGGAGAAATAATTTCTTTTAACATGTACGATGCTATGCGATATCCAGAGGATTTACATTGTCTAAATTTTATTAATGTCGTTGATCTGGATGATGAAGATATTTATGAAATTGACAATGCAGATCCCTTTGAGTATGTTCTCACAGGAAGCATTGATTACTTTAAACTCGAGGAACTAGAAAGCAAAGTGGAAGTCAGGGAAGAGATTGAGGAAGCAGTATATGAGCTGGATGCGGCCAAATTAATAGAAGTAAATCTGAAAGTTATAGATTTACCTGTGACTAATAATTCTTTAGTCCCTTCTATTTTACAGGCCCCAGACCTGATATTGAAGCCACTTCCCAGTCACTTGAAGTACTGTTTCTTAGGCCAGGGAGAAGGACTGCCAGTGATAGTCTCAAACAAACTATCTCAGCTAGAAGAGGAAAGACTCCTGAGAGTCTTGAAGGACAACAGAGAAGCTATAGGATGGACTATAGCTGACATAAAAGGAATTTCACCTGCTATATGCACACACAAGATCCACCTGGAAGAAGACTGCAAAACAGTGAGGCAACCACAAAGGAGACTTAATCCTCCTATGATGGACGTCGTCAAACAGGAAGTATTAAAACTTTTAAGTGCTGGAGTGATATATCCCATATCTGATAGCACTTGGGTTAGTCCAGTACAGGTAGTCCCAAAGAAGACGGGGATGACAGTAGTGGAAAATGCTGAAGGACAATTAGTGCCAACTCGAGTACAAAATGGATGGCGAGTATGCATCGATTACAGGAGACTCAATTCAGCGACAAGGAAAGATCATTTTCCTATCCCTTTCATCGATCAAATGCTTGAACAACTGTCAGGTAAGTCTCACTATTGTTGCCTTGACGGGTATTCTGGTTTTCACCAAATACCCGTCTCTTCTGAGGATCAAGACAAAACTACTTTTACATGTCCATTTGGAACTTTTGCGTATAAACGCATGCCCTTTGGATTGTGCAATGCACCTGCAACTTTCCAAAGGTGTATGATGAGTATTTTCTCTGAATTCATAGAAAAAGGAATAGAAGTTTTTATGGATGATTTTACTGTTTATGGCGATTCTTTTGATGAATGTCTAGAAAATCCTGAGAAAATTCTAAAACGCTGCCTAGAAACAAACCTTGTTTTAAACTATGAGAAGTGTCATTTCATGGTTAATCAGGGTCTGATTTTAGGCCATATAGTTTCTCAAAAAGGAATAGAAGTAGATAAGGCTAAAATAGATGTTATTGACTCTTTGCCATATCCTACTAACGTGCGTGAAGTTCGCTCCTTCTTAGGTCATGCAGGCTTTTATAGAAGATTTATTAAAGATTTTTCGAAAGTTGCTGCCCCACTTTGCAGGTTGCTACAGAAGGAGACAGAGTTTAAATTTGACTTTGATTGTGAGGCTGCTTTTGACACATTGCAGAAGAAGTTAACAACAACCCCCATCATTAAAGCTCCAAACTGGAATTTACCATTTGAAATTATGTGCGATGCTTCTAATAATTCTGTTGGTGCTGTTTTAGGACAAAAAGAAGGACGTGATCCACACGTTATCTATTATGCGTCTCGCATGCTTGACGATGCACAAAAAAATTATACAACCACAGAGAAAGAATTATTTGCCATAATTTTTGCTTTAGATAAATTCCGTGCATACTTATTAGGAACTAAAGTTGTTGTTTACTCTGATCATGCAGCGTTACGCTATTTGCTAGTCAAAAAGGAAGCCAAACCGAGGTTGATCAGATGGATTTTACTGCTCCAGGAGTTCCACCTAGAGATTAAAGATAAAAGTGGCAAGGAGAATCTAGTAGCAGATCACTTAAGCAGATTACTCGTGAAACCAGACCATGAACCAGTAAAAGAGGAATTTTCAGACGAAGCCCTTTTCTTTGCCCTGGGAGATGGACCAGACGAGAGCCTTATCCTTGCCCTGGTGGAAAGACCATGGTATGCGGATATAGCCAATTTCCTGCATTCAGGTAAGTTTGATTAGGACATGACATACCGAGAAAGGGAAAAGGTAAGGAGAGATTCCAAATTTTATGTATGGGATGAACCCTACATGTGGAACATCGGAAAAGATCAGATTTTGAGGAGATGTGTTCTCCAAGATGAATTGGAATCTATTTTGAGATTCTGCCATACAGAGGCATGTGGAGGTCATTACGGACCTAAAAGAACAACATTAAAAATTCTTGAATGTGGCTTTTATTGGCCAACACTCTTTAAAGATTGCCATCTTTTCTGTATGAACTGTCCTAGCTGCCAAAAAGTTGGCAATATATCTGCTAGAAATGAGATGCCTTTAAACCCCATTATCTCTTGTGAAGTATTTGATGTCTGGGGAATTGACTTTATGGGTCCTTTTCCCAGGTCTGGGGGAAACCAGTACATTATACTAGCTGTTGATTACTTATCTAAGTGGGTTGAGGCCAAAGCTACTGCAGCCGATGATGCCAAAACTGTGGTTTCATTTCTAAAGTCTCACATTCTTAACAGGTTTGGAGTACCCAAGGTATTAATCAGTGATAGAGGGACCCACTTTTGCAATAAGGTAGTTACTGCCTTACTTGCAAAATATCAGGTCAATCATAGGGTGTCCACAGCATACCACCCCCAGACCAATGGGCAAGCAGAAGTCTCAAACAGAGACGTGAAGGCCATCCTAGCAAAGACAGTTAATCCAAACAGAAAAGACTGGAGTCAAAGATTAGATGACGCTCTTTGGGCGTACAGGACGACATTTAAGACTCCCATAGGCACAACTCCTTACAATCTAGTATATGGAAAAGCTTGCCACCTTCCAGTCGAACTAGAACACAAGTCCTTTTGGGCGATAAAGCAGTGTAACTTGGAGCTAAAAATAGATGCAGCAGTAAGGAAACTACAACTCCAAGAATTGAAAGAGATGCGCAGAGATGCATATGAAAACTCCCAACTCGTAAAAGCTAAAACCAAGAAATACCATGGCAGTATCATTAAGGATAAAAACTTTCATGTGGGCCAGAAAGTGTTACTATTTAATTCTAGATTTAGACTCTTTTCAGGGAAATTAAAATCTAGATGGATGAGTCCATATATTGTTGTTAACATTTACCCTTATGGTGCTATTGATATACAGGATACGAAGAAGGGAATGAGATTCAAAGTTAATGGCCAGAGGCTGAAACCTTACCATGAAGGATTTCAGAGTCATACGGTGGAGCAAGTTCAAGTCCACCCTTGTTTGGATAAATGATTAATTCAATGTCTAAAATAGAGTTTTCCATGGCATACAGTTGTGCTTGTCAAAACTTGGCAAGAATTCCCCCACGACCTCCAAAGGTCCGCAAGATTTTGAGGATGGCACCGTACCACCCGCAGCCATCGCACGATGTACTCCCAAGCCCCCTAGCTATCTCACACCGCATGAATAGGTGAGTAACATCCTCTGACCAACTGTTGCACATGGGGCAGACATTCAAGGCCTCGGTAATCATGTTACGCCTCTCGAGAAATGTCCTAGTCATAATTCTCTCCCGTAGCGTTAACCACAAGAAAAATTCCACTCGATATGGAACCAAACCAGTCCAACAAGACCGAAGCAAAGGGACAATCTCATACCTTGTTTCTTCTCATTTCTTGTATCCCGAGTGCACTGTGTATATCCCCGATTGATTTAACTCCCAACGGAGTAATTCTTGTTGGCCCCTTGCATGGAATTGGCAGCCGATCTCTCAAGCAAACCACACATTTTGCCACTCCCATACAGAACCATTCCACTTGCCAAACTCCTTGATTGTCTCACTTTGATTACTAGATATATGGTATAGCCGAGGATGCAGCAAAGCCAGCGACTTCTTACCAGCCCAAGTATCCCACCAAAATACTATTTCGTTGCCCTCTCCAACTTTCAGCGAAGTGTGGCCAGTCCACAGCTCAAAGAACGCACTACCTCGACCACAAACACTCATGATATCACACCAGATTGGGGAAAGTTGACCCTCTTTCTCCCGCCATAAGTCCTCAATGGAAATAAGGTTGTATTGCCTATGAATGATATCCGCTCATAGCTTCCTACTTCCCCTAATCAACTCCCACACCCATTTGAAAAGCAACAACACGTTCCGGTCTTGTATCCTACTAATTCCCAATCCCTCAAACGATATCAAACACGTCACCTCCTCCTATTGCACCTTAGCTAACCCTGTCTTAGTTTCGCTACCACTCCAAAGAAAGCGCCGCATCACTCCTTTACACTGGCTAGCGACAGATTTAGGCATCCTGTAGATAGACATATTATAAAAAGGGAGGGTTGCTAGCGCTGACTTGATCAACGTTACACGTCCCCCCACCGAAAGAAGATGCCCCTTCCACGTTGAGAGTTTTTTCCTCATTTTTTGGACTACAAATTGCCATCCTGATTTTCGCCTCGGATTAAAATCCACCAAAAACACCAGGTACTTAAAGGGGAGCGTCTCATATTTACATCCAGCCCGCATAGCTAAGATAAATATTCTTGATTTCACATACAAAGTGTTAACACCGGTTTTCATATCCTAGCACTGTGCAGGAATTCCATTGGAGAGAAACTTAACGCTAGTTGCATAATCGCAACGAACTAGGCTTGCCAACGCCATCCAGATTCAAAAACCAGCATACCTTCATTTTATATCCTTTATTACATATACCCTTATCTCGGTCTTTACCAATTTAATAGTATATCGGTATAAAAAATATTGAACAAAATTAATTAGTGTATTACTAGATTATTAGTTTTGTGATCAAGCCATATGTTCTTATAATGATTATTTGAAATTTTGCACTTTCGTATTTTTTTTTTAATAAGCTGAAGAGATTTTTATTAAGCTGCCATTAGGGAAACGACAGCAAAAAAGGAGAAAAGAATGTACAGAAAATAGCTCACAGCTGTTGTAAACAACAACTTGAGCAACCCAGCGAAAGAAAGCTAATTAGCAAAACTACAAAACTACCAGGCACAACCAACGACAACCCACCCCCCTAACTACTAAGCGAAGCTGAAGCTTAATGACAGCCCCAAACATATAGCCACGTAGAAGACATTTCCATCTGGGCAGAGGAGTATAGAAATGAATGATCCATGCTCCGAAGCCAGCGCCTCCAAGTAGAGAAGATGACATGCTGTAACTTCTGAAGATTGAACCTCTCCTGCCGGAACACAATTTCATTTCGGTGCTTCCACGAACTCCAGAATATTGCCTGTAACAACGTCTGTCACATGTCCAACGTCTGAGAGTGCTGCTCAGGAAACATTCCGCGCCAGCTGTGCCACAAGTCTCCCACATGTCTCGGCCGAATCCAAACAATCCCAGCCCAACGCGAGATGACTTCCCACATCAGGTCAATCTTACGACAATGTAAAAATAAGTGATGAGTACTCTCTGCATCTGAAGAACACATAGGACAAGTGTCTTCCGCAATAATGTTGCGCTCCCTGAGGAATTCCCGAGTGGCAATACGGTCTTGCAAGGTGATTGCATTGCATTTCATCATGTTTTATTGTCCATTTTCTAGTTATTTTGGACAGTAATTCTATTGATATTCCCTTTAATTTCCCACATTTGATCAGGTCTGGTTTGGAGGCTGAATGAGAAAAATTCACGAAGTTTGGAGCCGAAGCTGTTTACTCGAGTCTAGGCCTGGGTCTTGGCCTAGACATATTCGCATCTGACGCAGTGCGCTTACCAGAATCGTCTTGGCCTAGACTCCGGCCAAGACTCCTTTGCGATCAGACTGCAGCTTGGAGCGATTGAAGTATTTTTGGAGTTGGACTCTCACAGCTGGCACGTAGCAGCTGTCCAGCAATTTTAGAGGGATAGGAAGACAATCTTATGTAGAATCCCGCATGGGATCTCCCTCTTTAATTAATTGCGATTTAGTTTCCATATTTAGAACAATTAATTGTAATAATCTTTTAGGAGATTATTTAGGAGATTGAGTTGGAGAAGGACAGAGGAGTTTTAGCTTTCTTATAGCTGATCTCGTCCTCCCCTTTTCCTCACTCTCTCTCAGACGCTCTTTCTTCTTCTTTCGCCATTGTTAAAATACTTTGCTCCGAATTTATTTCGGATTTATTTATATTTATGCAAGTTAATTTCTTTATCTTTTATCCATGAGTATGAGTAACTAAAAACCCATTCTTGGTAAGGGTGATGAGCTGAAGTTCTTAATGCAATCGTGAGACACAATCCATTCTTCACAATCTCTTTCTTTGTATTTATTTATTCTTGAACTTAATCCATCGCTTACTCACTAGAGCCAAGGTTTGATCATCCTTGTTCTCTAGGAGAGAAGAGTTGTAACCAGTCTAGAAGGAGAGGGAGTACCCGCCGGCTAGACGGAGTAGGTGACTAGTCTCGAGCAGACTAGAAGAATAAGTAAAATAGGTAGAGACCAGATTGACAACCTAGGAACTTAGCCTAGGTACTGTCTTCCCCTGCACCATTGAAGAGGTGAGCAACCATTCAAGACAGCAGTCAAACGGATAAACCCTTTAACCAGCAAGGTGTCCCTTGGCTAGGATTATCAGGAGAGGGAGTACCCGCCAGATAGTTTGAAGAGGAGGGAAGATAGGAGGGAAAAGGAGTTCCTCCCCTCTATAGCAGTACTATGAAGAAGAGATGAACATACTCCAGTCCATGATCGATGCATAAGAACGCAAGCTCACCCATCGCCCTTACCTGGAATTCCGTATCACAAGACTTATTTCCAATCTAGCCCGCAGTCTTGGCCTAGACTTCGGCCAATACTATCTTATATTTTAAACTGTTTTCATTACTTTCTGTTTTGTCTTTAGTTTCAGATAACAACCAACCAAAACTCAGTGACGAGGAAGTCAAACTCAAGAACTACATTTCCTAGAGGTCTCTGTGGACGATCCTCTTACCATCATCTACAAATCCTTGTAGACAGTGATAAGTTGTATTTCTACCCCCATTTCCATACTTATTTCACTCTTATATTTGACGTGTTCGACGCGCGGTCACAAGGTCAGCCACATAAAGAATTCCACCCGAAAAGGAACCATCCCCTGCCAGTAAGAAAGAAGGGTGTCATTTTTAAGATGGCCAAATCTAGACTGTTCGATGACCTTGCAAATGGAGTTGACTGAAAACTCGCCCGAACTTCCGAGCTTCCAATGTAACGAGCTAGTACTGTTAGTTCTGTTAGGAATCAGCAGTGCCTCCTGCATATCATTAGCCTCATCCATCTCCTACTAAAAAAGACCCCGCCTCCAAGGAATTTGCCAACTCCAATCCGAACCGTGCCAACTCCCGAACTCCCGGACCACTCCCGTCTTGTTGCTGGTAATAGAATACAACCTAGGATGCTTGAGAGCTAACGGCACTGGGGCAGCCCAGGGGTCCCACCAAAATCTAACAGCTTCCCTGGACCCTATAATAAGTTGAACGTTAGTAGTCCAAGCTCCAAACAGAGAGGAAGATCTCCCACAAACCCGAATAATGTCCCACCAAATGGTAGAGAGATTCATACTATCCTGAACCCAGAGATCTCCCAGCGTGGAAATCTTATATTCTTTGCGCATAATATCTGCCCATTTCTTATTCTCCCCCGCCAA
Organism: Viola odorata; assembly: GCA_963691705.1. Classification (NCBI taxonomy): domain Eukaryota; kingdom Viridiplantae; phylum Streptophyta; class Magnoliopsida; order Malpighiales; family Violaceae; genus Viola; species Viola odorata. The sequence continues at coordinate 55,934,610 of OY829544.1, forward strand.
GAGACCCCAAACCCATTTCAAGATTACTGTCTTGAGTCTAAATTTAAAAGAAGAAAATTATACAGGGAGATTCATATATTTTTGGGTCAGACTGAAATAAGATTAATGTTTATTAAAAAAAAAAAAAAGGAGATAAAGGAGTATTAAAAACTAAAAACACTCATAAAGAGATTAAGACTGATTGCATTGCATTTCATCATGTTTTATTGTCCATTTTCTAGTTATTTTGGACAGTAAATCCACTGATGTTCCCTTTAATTTCCCACATTTGATCAGGTCTGGTTTGGAGGCAGTACAAGAGGAATTCGTGAAAAAGAGAGCTGGAGCTGACTACTCGAGTCTAGGCCTGGATCTTGGCCTAGACAGGTTCGTATCTGACGCAGTACGCTTACCAGAATCGTCTTGGCCTAGACTTCAGCCAAGACTCCTTTGCGATCAGACTGCAGCTTGGAGCGATTGAAGTACTTTCAGAGTTGAACTCTCACAGCTGGCACGTAGCAGCTGTTCCGCTATTTTAGAGGGATCTGAAGACAATCTTATGTAGAATCCCGAATGGGATCTCCCTCTTTTATTAATTGCGATTTAGTTTCCATTTATGAACAATTAAATTGTAATAATCTTTTAGGATATTTTTAGGAGTTTGAGTTGGATTGGGACAAAGGTTCTTATGGCTATTTTAGCTGAACATTATTCACCTCTGTCCGCGTCCGATCTCAACCAGCTAGCTACGCAATTCTTCTTTCTTAGTTCGCCATTGTCAAATACTTTGCTCCGAATTTTTACTTCGGATATATATTATTTATCCAAGTTAATTTCTTTATCTTTTATCCATGAGTATGAGTAACTAAAAACCCATTCTTGGTAAGGGTTGATGAGCTGAAGTTCTTAGTGCAATCGTGAGACATCAACCGTTCTTCACAATCTCTTTCTTTGTATTTATTTATTCTTGAACTTAATCTATCGCTTACTCACTAGAGCCAAGGCTTGATCATCCTTGTTCTCTAGGAGAGAAGAGTTGTAACCAGTCTAGAAGGAGAGGGAGTACCCGCCGGCTAGACGAAGTAGGTGACCAGTCTCGAGCCAGACTAGAAGGATAGGTAAAATAGGTCGAGACCAGATTGACAACCTAGGACCTTGACCTAGGTACTGTCTTCCCCTGCGCCATTGAAGCGGTGAGCAACCATTCAAGACAGCAGTCAACCGGATAAACCCTTTAACCAGCAAGGTGTCCCTTGGCTAGGATTATCAGGAGAGGGAGTACCCGCCAGGTAGTTTAAAGAGGAGGGAAGACAGGAGTGAAAAGGAGTTCCTCCACTCTATAGCAGTACTATGAAGAAGAGATGAACATACTTCGGTCAATGATCGATGCATAAGAACGCAAGCTCACCCACCGCCCTTACCTGGAATTCCGTATTACTAGACTTATTCCCAATCTAGACCCCAGTCTTGGCCTAGACTTCGGCCAATACTATTTTATATTTTGAACTGTTTTCATTACTTTTTGTTTTGTCTTTAGTTTCAGATAACAACCAACCAAAACTCAGTGACGAGGAAGTCGACTCAAGAATTACATGTCCTAGAGATCTCTGTGGACGATCCTCTTACCATCATCTACAAGCTATTGTAGACAGTGATAAGTTGTATTTCTACCCCCAATTCCATAACTATTTCACTACTATATTTGACGTGTTCGACGCGCGGTCAAAGACCCCATTTGTTTTGGGAAAATAACTTGTCTAAAGAAAATATTTTCTATGGAATCTGTTTTTCTTGAAAATGAATTATTTTCTGCTGTTTGGTTGTTCAATTGGAAAATATTTTCTGGTATTTGGAGTAAGTTATTTTCCTGTATTTTTATACAATATCATTTTTTTTGGTAATTTATGAGAAAAAAAGTTATGCACATTTCATTCAAAATGAGGTTATTGACACTCTCATCCTTATTTTTTTTACAGTTAAAATTACGACTTATCCTTAATTTTTAGTTCCTAAAACACCAATGCTAAAATTTCAAATGTTTCCCTATATATTTTAATTTGTAAATGATATAGTATATTGATTAATAATAATAAATAAAATCTAAGTAGTCCCATACCCATATTTACCATTTTAATTTTTTTCATTAGAAAAATTTGTCGGCCTCTTCGTTCTCCTCTTCTTTGAAGTCGCAATCTTAATTGTTAATACCCACAAAAAAAATAAAAAAAAATAAACTGAATCAAAATAAAATAGTTAATAATTGTTAATTAATTAAATAAAGCCCAAATGATAACATAAGTTATTTAAGTTTACGTTAATGATTTAATTTTATTTTAGTCAAACATTAATGATTTAATATTAATTATAAGAATAGTTATGAAATTTCTTAATTTTTGGAACCCACATATTTTTCACTAATAAACATTGGAAAGTAAAAAAAAAAAGATTTTTGAGAAATTATTTTACCCACGTAGTTATGAAATTATTTTTGCAAGGCATAATTGTTTGAGTGATGTTGAGGAGATGAGTGATAGGATTTGGTTTGAAGGCAAATGGTCAAAGTTGGTTCAATTTTTGTTTTTATGTTTTTCTGTGCAGGGGAAGAGCATGCAAGCAAAAGTAAATTCCAGATAGGGCAGCAATTGGCCCGCCTGGTCTGCCTGTCAAAAACTTACCCGAACCCCAAAACCCGCATGACAACCGCCACGTGTCGGTCACATTCCTCTGCATTTGGCCGCAATATCTGAATCGACGTGACTGACTGACCCGAGTTTTCGGTTCTTTCCTTCCCTTTGATTATTATTATTATTATTAAAAATAAAAATAAGATTTACTTCTTCTTCATCTTTTTTCTAGTGGGCGGTGATAAATCCCTATTCACTCTCTCTCTCTCTTCCACACTTCCCAAAACACAACCACACGCAGAGAGAAAGGAGAGTAGTAATTTTGTAAATTTATCTGTAAGTTACTAAAACAAAAACCCTTCTTAATAATAATAATAATAATCAATATTCATTTGAAAAATCAAATATTGTTATTAGGGTTCGAAAAAGTGAAGAGAAGGGAAGGGGAAGCGAGAGACGTGGGTCGTGCCCCCCTAATAGTGGTGCAATCCAGTCAACGTAGGGTTTTTTCTATATATATCTTGCTTGTTGTGCGTGTGTTCAAGAATTTAGAGGGAATCGTGTCAATTTCCATGTACAAAAGCAGGTGATTCTCTTCTCTATTTCCTAATTTTCCTTTCCTAAACTTCGGATTTACCTTTAATAATATACCTTTCTATGTATTTTATATTTTTTTTCTGATCGACGCAGTCGAAATTCGAACCTAATTTCTATACTTACATTTTATTATATATTTCATTTACATTTGATTGTGTATGTTTGTCTCTGTATGCACAGAAGAGAGATCAGTGAAATTAAGAAATCTCTGAATATTTCAGTTCGCAAATGATAGACACTAAGATTCACTGCAAACTTAATTATTGAAACTTCAAAAAAATAATAGAATTTTCTTGTCAGATGATCTATCTTTCTACTCCACTTTCTTTTTTATAAAAAAATTACATATTTTAACCACAAACTTGCATGCGATTTTTGTAGGGTTTCCTTAACTACACATGTGGACAAACCATATACATACATGAATTTATATGCATTGCGTGACATTTCAAATTTTATATACTTACATTTCGAATTCATTTATTTACTATATAGTAGTATTAATTATTTTAAAATGGGTGGTTAATTTTATTTTAATCCATAGGGTTTTAACCTTTTGACGGGGCACGAAGATCAATTAGGCGGTCAACAGATTTCTACTTGGGAGAACCAAACCAGATCCTTCAAAATATTTCTTTACAGCTGATCATCCTGCAAACTCAAAATAATTTCGACTTATTTTTACTGGTGCAGTTTGAAACAAAAGGGTGAGTCTCACTCTTCCTTTTTAAATACTTTGAATATTTAATCTGTCGGGATTTTTAGCCCTAAACTATCAAGATATTGCATAATCCGTACACACGAAGAAATATTTAAAATTTTAAAAACACATGCAAAGGAATAGGGGGAAGGGAAACTCGGGGATCTACAAATTTTGGGTTTTGTGTTTGATAGTGTGTGAGAGTAATGAACATGATGTATGTTATTATGTTATTATGTTATTATGTTATGTACATTTGGGAGATCTTCTATGGTTTCTGGGTTTTTGATATTAGTACTCTAAATATTTTTGAAATACTCATCCTATGTATATATCGGTATTAATTCTACATCTTGCATCCTAGCTATACTTCGTATGTTACTAAATGAGTGTGACCGCTACTTGAACTGTGCCATCAAATACTACGTTATTTGTTCGATCATGATATATGATTTTTTTTATTCGAAACGCTTTCTTCTTTAGTAATTGATCATTTAATTTGGTGTGAATAGAATAATATAGTGAGTTTTAGATTTTTGTTGGTGGGACTAAAAATAGATTTTTGTGTGTGCATATGTCTATTAATTTACGTAGATAAGACAGAAAGAGAGAGAAAGGGAGATGTTAACTTTACGTAGAATGGTCGTCGTTCTGCAAAGTATATAATTTACTACGACTAAGTAGAGTAGTAAGAGAAGAAGAGATGATTTGCAGAGTGTGGGAATGCTGGGCTTTGGGGAGTCATACGTTGCTACGAACGAGGACGAGAGTTCCAATAACCCAAGTTGGTCTTAGACTCAGATATTTTATTTATTTATTTTATCATTATTTATATAGAAAGGTTATTTTTTAAAAAAGAAAAGAAAAGAAAAGGGCAATAATATCATGAACTGGATTCTTGCAATTGGAATTGTGGGGTTGTCTCAACACAAAGACTGAAAGGGATTAGTTTAATGTGGCATGCACTCGTGTCCTCATAATATTTATTAATGTATGTGAAAACAAAAAGGAAAAAAATAAAATAAAGATTAGTAGTAGTACTACTGGATTCTACCCATTAGGGTTTGGTGTGTATTAAAATTGTTGGGAAACGGTGCATGCTGATCTGTCAGACTGATCAGACCGCTAAAAATGACCATTACAAAAGGGGTGTGAAAGAAAAAAAAAGTAAACTAAGGGACCAACTTGGGTTGAAATATTTAGAATAAAACGTGTTACACTATCAAACCAGCTTTGTCATACAAGTTTTTATAAGTACTTTGTATCTTTCACATTATCCTTTTCACCCTCTTCTCTCTTCTTCTCTTCTCTCCTCTTCTCTCCTCTTCTTCTCTCATGTTTCTTAGATCAAAAGATTTTATTAGAGAAAGGGAAGAAAAAAAGCAGCACCTAACAACAACTACTGCATTTAAACCCTAGCTAGCAGTTGTAGGTGTAAAGGTGCAAATCCCCTTGTTCTGCTCTTTACTCTCATTGGTTTTTGTTGTTATCTTGTTCCTACACTTTTGTGTTTGTGTTTTGGATTTTGTTATATTTATGTGTCTGCTGATTCTACTATTGTTGTCAATACATGCAGAAGGAGAAACAACAACAACAACGACAACAGCAACAGCAAGACTTGAATCAAGAAGTTTGTCTTTCTTCTTTTTTTGTAGATCAAGAAAATGAATTCAAACAACTGGCTTTCATTCCCTCTTTCACCTCCTCATTCTTCTTTACCAACCCATCTTCATGCATCACACCCTCATCATCACTTCTCTTTAGGGCTTGTCAGTGACACCATGGACAACCCAATATTCCAACCACAAGGTAACTTCTTTTTTTTTTTGATCTCTTTGAGTATTCTCACTGTCTCTTCTTGACAGAAGATTGATCTCTTCGATCATTCCATATCTTCTTCTTTTTCTCTCTTTAGGGTTTATAATTTCCTTAATTATGTATAATAATAACAAAAGATCTTGAACAAATGATTTTCATGAAGAGTGGAGTCTTATGAATGGGCAAAGCTGCAATAGTACTAGTGGAGGCGGAGATCAGGTCCCGAAAGTTGCAGACTTTCTTGGAGTGAGCAGCATCAAATGCGATCATCAAGAGAATGATCAGTCATCATCAGAGCAGCATCATTTACAGGTTGTTGGGTTCAATGAGTCCGACTATTTATACCCATCTTCCAGCGTCGTCCCGCTCCAGAACGGTGGTGTAGTCGCGGTCAGCAATTACGATCAGTTTCAGGAGAGTGGGAGCAACCTACAGTCGCTGACGCTTTCCATGGGCGGCGGGGGCGTGGGCGGAGGAACTAGTAGTGCAAGTGGGAAGGGTAATTCCACGTGTGAGACCAGTGGAGACAATAGTACTAATAATAATAGTAATGCTGTTGTTGCTGTTGTTGAACCCACTGCCCCAAGAAGAACTTTGGATACTTTTGGTCAAAGAACTTCTATTTATCGAGGAGTCACCAGGTTTAATTAATTATTTAATTAGTTCATACTACTAAATTATTCTTTTAATTACCTTTCACCATATAGTTTACTGGTTATCTGCTAATAGTAAAATATTTGTAAGAATTCGGTTTCGAATCTTATCTTTGCAGAGTGTAATTTTTTATGTGTGTGTTCAGGCATAGGTGGACAGGAAGGTATGAAGCTCATCTCTGGGATAATAGTTGTAGAAGAGAAGGTCAATCTAGGAAAGGGAGGCAAGGTAATGAACATTATATATATTAGCATTACATAAATGTAAATTCCAACATTTTTTTTAGTATTGTTATTCAAATTTTTGATGACTGACAATTTCTCTATGATTTGATGGTGATGGGGAAAACTTGGTTGCAGTCTATTTAGGTGAGCACATTTTTTAATCTATAATTTTATGTTAATTTGTCTAAATATTTTCACCTTTTCTTTTCTTTTCAATCCTATTTTTTTCTAATTTTGTAATATGTGATCAGGTGGGTATGATAAAGAAGAGAAAGCTGCTAGGGCATATGATCTTGCAGCACTCAAGTATTGGGGAACGTCTACCACTACCAATTTCCCTGTAATTTCTTAACTTCCTAATTTCTCTAATTTCTTTGCTTAAACATTATAACTACAACATAAAATAAAATGTAAACATTTGTATTTCCTTTTTTTTCACCTAATTAATTTCAGATTAGTAATTATGAGAAGGAAGTGGAGGAGATGAAAAACATGACCAGGCAAGAATTCGTGGCATCCATTAGAAGGTAAATAAAATTATAAAAATCCATATATATAGTCATGCAAAAAGAAATTTAATTTATTGTTTCGAAAGGATAAGATCTTTGACAAAAAAAATAAAAAAAATAAACAGGAAGAGCAGTGGATTTTCAAGGGGTGCATCCATGTATCGTGGTGTGACAAGGCATCACCAGCATGGAAGATGGCAGGCAAGGATTGGTAGAGTTGCAGGAAACAAAGATCTTTATCTTGGCACTTTCAGTAAGATCACCCACATCTCATTATATTATATTTACGTAACGAGCCAACATAATTAGTCCTAACCTACCTAACTTGATCTGCGCAGATCAACCTAATTAAAAGTATATACTTAACTACGTTGTTACAGGTACGGAGGAGGAGGCAGCAGAGGCATATGACATTGCTGCAATCAAATTCAGAGGCTTGAACGCAGTGACAAACTTCGACATGACCCGGTACGACGTGAAGAGCATACTGGAGAGCAACAGTTTGCCGATCGGAGGAGGAGCGGCGAAACGATTAAAAGAAGCACAAGCTATCGAAACCTCGCGCAAGCGTGAAGAAATGATTGCCCTCGGATCAACATCCTCAGTTCTTCCTTACGGGATTCTTTCTACTACTCCATCATCATCATCAACTAGGTTACAATCGTCGTCACCTTACTCTCTAATGCAATCCACCCCTTACGATCATCCACATCACCAGCTCCAACCATTTCTAACTTTGCAAAACCAGGCGCAAGATAGTAGTAATATTTCTCAGTTGTACACGACGAACGTCCAAGATGCTAGTAATAATTACCAGAACTATCTGCAGACGCAGCTACACCTGCACCAGCAATCCATGCAAGTTCTGCAGCAAAGTCAGCCTCATCCGCAGCAGCAACTTTATAACAGTTATATCCAGAGCAACCCGGGTTTGATTCATGGGTTGTGGAATATGGGCATGGAGAGTAGTGGTAGTGGTTATGGTAGTCTTGGTGGGAATTCTTCAGGTGGGTCTAATGGTGGTGGTGGTGGTGGAGATCAGGATCAGCCGGCCGCTGCGCTTGTGAAGGTGGATTATGATCAGCTGCCAACTGGTGGTGGTGGGTTTGGGAACTGGTCAGGGGAGTCAGGTGTGCAGGGATCAAATCCTGGAGTTTTTACAATGTGGAATGAGTAATGGAAAGAGGTAGCTAGGAGTCTCTTTTTTCTTAATTAATTTCTTTTTTCTTTTTCTTAATTTGGTTATGATAATTGGGTATGGATAATTTAGAGTGGCGGAGAACTGACTAACCCTAATTAAAAACCAATTTGTTGGGTTTTATATTGATCATGTCAGTTTATGGGTACAAAATAGGACCCAAATTTTGTAATGCTAAATCTCCATCTATAGCTATTTCTGTATTGGTCGAGGACATTTTTTCTCTCTTTTTTTCTACGTATATAACATTCGCAGTTTCCTCCTATGGAATTTATTTTTATCTTGTTACTTTTTTTATAAAAAAAAACGAACCTGGTTTAAATTCACACTGATTCTTTTATCGTTAGCTAGACAACTAACGGAGAGTAGCTACATGCTCGTTGACTAATTGTTATTTTTTATTAGCTGCTACCCTTGTAATTCTGCAGCTTATACATAGCTGGCCGAGAAATAATAATCTAGAGGGGTTAAGGAACAATTGGAAGGAATCACCGACACGATTATGTACTAATTATAAATCTTACGTACAATTTAGGCGGTAAGTGTATCTCCTAATTACAAGTTCACACTAGGCGGCCAACAAACATAATTTTTTATTTTTGATTTTTGATTTTTGAGCATTAAAGCTATACATTTAATTGTAAAATTACAATTTTTTTCATAGAATATATATATTAATAATTAATTAATTTTTTTAATTAAGATTTTATTTTATTTTAAGAAATTAGAACTCTCGGAGCTGGGCTAGGCCTGACTAAGTATTATTGGGCCTGGTTAGCGAATCCAATAAGCACTAGCCTGGTGGCTTTTGTTTCTTCCTCAAGGAAAGGAAAGGGAAGGAACTCTCCTGGACTTTTCTCTCGTCTTCCATAAGGGCATAATTGTCCTCAATCAAGTACATCGATCAATTTTATAACTTGAAAAAGGAGTCAAGGCGTTTTTGATGCACAGAAGCATACCGACTATTTCCATTGTTATTTGACTCATAGTTTTCACCTCTCATTCTCTCCGCCAGATCTCCACACGCAACAGGTACGTGTAAGCTCATCTGGGTTGCCTTTAAAATCTCAGCTTTCCATTGATTTAGCTCGCGTCCTGTGATTTGATGGGTATGTTGTGTGAATGTGAATATGTGAATATAATGTTTAGGTCATCATTAGTGAGCTTGAATTGATGCACGAGGGTTTCCTGAGCTTAATTGTTTATGGGTTTGTGTTGTGACAGCTTTAATTGGTCCTCTGCTTCTCGTTTTTGTAATTTTTGATGGGTTTTTTCAGGACCCTTTTCTGGGTTTGTATTGCATCTTCCCTCTGCATTGTTTGTGAGTTTTAGGTGTTAGGTTATGCGGTTTTATTGTGTCAGATATATTGGTGAGCTTGGCAGATTTGGATTGTTATTTACTTGTTTCCTGGCACCAATATTGTGGATTGCTTGACTGGGTTTCATTTAATGTTTAGAAACATTTGTTAGTGTTCTTCATATGCAATACTTGTCTTTACAGCATTCATTTCTGATAAATTCGACAGCATCATCGTTGTTGGGGTTCCTTTTACTTTTTATGGTATCAAGATGATTGGAGGAATTGGGGAAAGGGTTCTAATGTGCTGATATGTCCTTTCTTGAGTGTGATTTGAGTTTCTTCAATGTATTTATTGCTATCCCTAACAATTGTAGTGCAATAGTTCATCTATAAGCAATCCATACAATACTTGATAGTGGTATAAGAGAATTTGGGAGCTGGATTCAACTTTTCGTTTGCTTTTTTTTTGCTTCCTTTGGTTGCCATGTTATTTGAGTTTTGTTTTCTGAGGAAGCGAAAACTGAATTAAATTTGAGTATATCTTGGTTCGCACCTCCATTTGTGAATCAGTATTGATTTGAGCGTTTTCTTTTGTGAAGGAAGGGTAACTAGTCGAACAACATGGTAAAAGCATACGGGCAAGAACATGTTTACAAGCATCCATGGGAGATAGTAACCTCTGCATCTTGGCGGAAGTTTGGAGATCCTGAGAACAAGCGAACTCTGTCTCATATCCTTGAAGTTGACACCTTGAACTCTAAGCTTGATCCTGAGAGCGGAAAGCTTTACACAACCCGTGCCCTCACCGTCCATGCTCCGGGACCATGGTTCATCCGCAAGATAATCGGTCAAGATATCTGCCACTGTGTTGAATCGACAGTTGTTGACGCCAAAACAAAGTCAATGCAACTTACGACCCGCAACATCAGTCTCCAGAAGTTCATAGAAGTGGAGGAGAAGGTTCGTTACAATCCTCATCCGGAAAATCCTAGCAGATGGACAGTTTGTCATCAGGAGACTAGCATACGCATTAAGCCAATATCAGCCCTGGCATCAATGGCAGAGAAGGTAGAGCAACGATGTGCCGAGAAGTTCATGCAGAATAGTGCCAAGGGTAGAGAGGTAATGGAGAGAATTTGCAAGTATCTTGAAGCTGAATCCAGTGGGATTGCCCTGTAATCTGATAATCTCACTTCAGTCTTCAGTTTTTCTAGTACGAGCATATTGAAGCCCTTTAGATTAGAAATAACTTAAAGTGTGGGAAATGAGGAAATGACTTGGTAGTATTGCACAACCTTTAAGGGGTTGTTAACCTTGAGTATATTACGCAAATTTTGATCCAGCGTAATGTGGTTTCGATCTTATTGATCACGATGCAATGATGTTAATATGTTGTTTTTCTTGAATTTGTTGCACACTTCTAATTTGCGAGTGTATTCGAGTACGAACGGGTTTAGGGCTGATATCTTATTGACAGGTGTAGTGAGTTCGTAGTTTGATGGTATTATCCTTGTAAAGGTTATCCTTTACCAAATTTAATTTTTGGGTTGTTAATTTTATGTCATAAAGCCATGAAGAAGCAACACAAACGACACTCAATACCAGCACTGCTCACACCAGAGAAGGTTCTAAACTGCCCAACAAGAATGCCATGAAGAAGGCATAATTAAAATTTACAATAAACATGATCCATACCATCTTGAAAATGCACATACAACTTTTGCGTAATACCACATAGAAATGCGATGTGAAAAGAGAGCAAATCATGACAAGTCCATCAAACCAGAACACATTACAACTTAAACACGCTAGAACCACCATATGAATTACAGCGCTGCCATGCTTCACCCAATACACAAGAATAAAAAAGGACACCTGGCAAGACACTCTACCAACCCAGAAGTCCCAAAGACGAAAATGGGCAACGTATTTCAGTACGTGAAACTTAAACCCTGGAGATCTAGATTTTATCAAGCTTCTCTGCCTTGACAATGGGGTTTGCTTTCGCTATGGCTTCACGGCCAGCAGTTCGATAATCAAATGGGCAGTCATGTTTGTCTGAATAGCGGTGAGATGAACAGAAAAGGTCACCACATCGACACTTAAACCCTGTTAAGCCTACCCGTTTCTTGCAAGTCCCACACCTGTCTGGACCTTCCTTTGGTTTTGGCTCAACACTCTCAGTTGTGCTTTCAGCACAGGGTGGCTGCAACAAGATGATCTTTGGCTCTGGTTCATTAACTTGGACATCGATGATGTCAGTAACCACAGGTGCTTTTCCATTATTGCTGGATGACCCATTCACAAAACTCCCGATAGATTTGGCAGCAAACTTAGCCTGCTCCTGTTTTAATAGGATATCCTTGTGGCACTTAGAGCACATGTTCATGGTAGCTGCACTACCGAAGAAGCCACAATTGTTGACGCACAAAATAGGACCTTCAGAAGGAGCTTGAAATCCTGTCTCATCGTGGTCCATGTTTTGCCTCCTCCTGCATAAAGGCATCATCAATCAAAAATGCATCAAAGAAATTGACTGTGGTACAACAAGAAGGCAAACGTTCACTTGGTACACAAGCAAAAGAAGTTTATAAAACACCTAAAGAAACATTGAGCGACACCCCAAGCATCAACCTTCCTCTCTAATTTTTCAGTCAAAAGTCTAAAGGTCCTTGTCTACAATTAGTTTTCAATATAAAACATAGCTAAACAACAAACTCAGATGAGACACAAAAACCATATTTGCATTTTCAACAATTAGTGATAGCATACCATTCCATGACTGTACTGCAACTCTTAATCATGTATAAACAATTCCAAGACGAGCACAACTAAGACACATGAAATGAAAACCAAAGCATCAAACACATAGGGTATATATGGTTTTTTAAACGATGAGATTTAGCTGATAGAGAAGGAGGACAAAGAGAAGTGGTAGAGCAATTAAGGCGTGTAGAAGTTGAGGACTAAGTCATGTCATGTGATGGGAAGCAGGAAAAAATTAAGAACAAAACTATTTAATAAATGCTAGTTCTCGATAACCAAAGCAGTAGTTTTTTATATGAATATAGCCGCATGGTGGTACGATCATATTGTGCCCATTTTGCAAACCAAAAATTCCACTTGGCTGCAGCTCAGGTGGTATCGTATAATTCACTGTTCCCTACATGACTCGTGTTTCAGTCTCCTAATAAGCACCACCCCCTCTCACCCCAGAAAAGAGAAGTTTATATAACCATTACATATCCAAATGTTTCCCAAAACCTTTACGGGTTTAACCATAAGCTACTGATCTTTTGCCATCCCTCTATTCTCCATCCCGTATGCAACACAGGTTTGAGTCTCTCACAAAAACCTCATTTCACAGCATTCAATCAGATATTTGATCACATGAACTCACAAATACGTACAGATTACTAAGTGATGTCCATAGCAGATAGATTAAATAAACATAACCTCAGTATCAATTGGTATATTAGCCAGCCACATAAACAGACTCGTTTCCATTAAACTGACCAACAAGTTCATAACTTCAATTACCCATTTCACTTTAGCTAATCTCTTTAGCGAACAGATTTTGAACAGAAACGGTAAGTAAGACTCACAAGCATATCCAAACATCATTTACAACCGTAAAAACCTCAATCATTTAATTCATTCTATAAACCTCAACCAAAACACACCAGAAACGCATATTTCTCCACATACACAGAACAGAACACTCCTTTAACACTACAACAACAAGGTTCGCCATCAAAGCACAAGGAAGACTAAAAAAAATAATTCTTTCCTCCAATCAGACAAAAATTAATCCAGAAGCACAAGCCTATATACACACAAAACACAGTCATAAACACACACATAAGTGAAGTGAAAACCTGTTTGCAACTGGAAATGATTCACTGCAACCGATCTCTTGGCTCAAAACCACATCAGATAAGTTAACCCCTGTGTTCATCAATGAAACAAACAAAAAAATGTTAGTAAAAAAGATAAAACAAAAACCACACACTAAAGGTAAGAACAGCAATCAAAACCCAGATGCCAGAAGTCCTGACCCTGTAAGAAAAATGACCCAGATCGACAAAGAGGGGGAGAGAGAGAGAGAAAGAGAGAGGCTTTTGGGTTTTCTACTCTTTTCTCTCTCTCGTTTTGGCTGGTTGGTTTCTTTCTCCTTTATTTTTCTTCTTTTTATTTTGTGTTACAGTGCCATCCTCCTTTGATTTTTAAAAAGGTCGTACAAAGTAGAAGAAAGAAACAACGTTTATCTGCCAACGAACCATCTGTACTGATTAGGGGGCTTACGTGTTGCGTTGTAACTGGCCATGCTTGTAACTTTCGCTTTTCCTATTCTGTCCTTCTATTTGCTGACGAAATAACGGCTTTGCCAGTTTCGGGCAACAAAGTTACAAAAATGCTTGTAGCCTGCACGGATTAAATTTGCTCCACTACAAGTCGTTTACCTGTTCTGTTATACACTGCTTCTTTTCTTCTATTTAGGGAAATTTCAAACCCATCCCTCTTGGGTTGTTCTTGATTTAGTCCTCATTTTATTAAATTTAACTCTACGACTATTTAAGTTTTCCATTTGTATCTATTTTAGCTTATCATTAATATTGACTTATTTTTTCGTTAAATTTCAAGTGATTGAATGACCGAATTCGCACCATAAATATTTATTGGCACCATTTTTATCCTAGAGCAAGTGTATCTTCTTTTTAAATTATTTTTATTCATATTTTCTCTTTTTTAAAATTATTTTTTCATGTTTTATAATGATTATTTATAATAATAAATTATGGCGATTATCTACATCAGCGGTTATTATTTATGGTACAAATCGAGTCACTCAATCAAATAAATTTTAGCCAAAAAATGAGTCAATATTAATAATAGGACCAAATTTGTACAAATAAAAAGCCTAAGCGGTTGTAGAATTACAATTAAATCTTAAACTAAGGTAGGAAATGTAACATAATTTCCTTCATTCGTAGTATTCAAACTCCAATCTTTTTCAGAATAATTTATATTATTTCAGATGAACTAATAATCATTAAACTATAAATTTTAACTAATCAGAAATGGATTCATTGTTAAGCTTTATTAATCTAAAGAAACATTCTAAAATAATTTTCTTACAAATAACACCGTGAGCAACACTTCTATTGATGAACGTGCATTAGGTCTTCAAACATAGTTTTTGACACTTGAGGATCTAATTGAACATCAAGAAACAATTAAATAATTTGCACCAAAAAGAAAAGAAAAGAAACAATTAAATCATTTCCGCCTCATTTTTTATTGGGCCATCATTTTTATTGGGCCACTCTTCTCTTGAAACCCAGCAACACACCAATGACCAAACAGTCAAACACCCGAGAAAGGCCCAAGACTGGATGCGTGCGAGATTGCTAAAAATGTAAGGTTTCAAAAACTGATCGGGAGATTGAACCCAAAAAAACTAAAAGTTTAAAGTTTAAATGTTTAATTGAACTGTTCTGGATTCACGGACAGGTTAAAAATGTATGGTTGAGTCGTGGAACCTTATCTGAATTTACGGTTGAATTGTGAGAACCAGTAATAGATTCAGGGTTGAACCGTGAGAAACTTTCTGATTCAACTACCGAACCATTTTGGATTTACGGTTGAACTGCGAGAATTGTTTCCGGATTCACTATTGAACCTTGTTATGAAAGCGTGGTTAAACCATGAGAATTGCTAGCGGATTCGTGGTTGAGTCGTGGGAACCTTTTAGTATTTATGGTTGAACCGTGAGAACTAGTTACGGATTCACTATTGAACCATGTTCCGGAATGGTTTGGTGGGCAAACCGAAAAGGTTCCCACAATCCATCAGTGAATCCAGAAACGGTTCTTACGGTTCAACTGTAAGTCCGTAACTGGTTTTCAGGTCAGGTAAACAAACCGTAAAAGATTTCCACACTTCAATTATGAATCCGGGTCCGTTTTCACGGTTCAACTAATTTTTTATTATTTTAAATTTCAAATGAGCATAATGTTTGACTCAACCGTTAGATTGAACTCAAATTTTATGGGAAAATGCATTGCAAAACTGAGCAAATCTGCCCCGTTAATTAAAAATGTGTTTCAAGTTTACATTTATTTTAAACGAAAGACTATTTATTCTAATTTTTTAGGTTACTCATTGTGTTACTATGTTTATAAAATTTTAAATTGGTTTTTATATTTTAACAATAAACTCTAAAATGAATAATTTGTTACCTAAATTTTGAAGATTTTGCCTCCCCGATTGAACTTCTCGATTTGTTTGTGAATTTTTAGAATGTCTTTGTAGATTTCAACTAGAAACCTTAATACTACCACGGGATCACCAAATGTATACATGTAGTTGCACCAAAGGGTTTGTTGAACGAAATCAGTTATTGTTGATGAGGGAAAGAAAGAAAGAGGACTATATTTTGGTGGCCCTATAATATAAAGTATTGCAGCAAACCATTAATAATACCTCCTTTCTTTTTATAAAGACTTGTTACGATTATGGAAGAACATGTACTTTTTTAGTTTTCTCTCATGGGAAATTCAACACAATAATAGCAATACGCAGCGGATAATAATTTCCCTAACTTGTTGGAATCTATGAGGAGCAATAACAAATTAATGACAGCAACTAATTCATCACACATACACGAAGAGACAACGATTTTAACGTGGAAAACCTTCTCAATGCGAGAAGTAAAAACCACGGGCACAAGCCAGTCAATCAAGCTCCACTATGATCAAAATCAGGGTACAAGAGTGTCTCAAATCACAGCACAAATCGTGCTCAACAACTAGGCAAACAGCCAACAACAAGTATGAAACTAGAGAACCAAAGGAAGAACACAAAACCAGATTTCCAGCAGCTACTTGCGGGACTAGATTCCTCCTGCTCAGATATCGTCTCACCAATCCAACCGGTCAGATTGAAGAACCGGATGTCGTGAACCTTATGTCCAAATTTCAGCCCGATCCGACGGTGAACGAAGTTGTAGCGATGAATCTCCCACGGCTGCGCAGAGTTGAGCGAATCTGTTTTTCTCTCCTCTCCTCTCTCTTTTCTCTCTTTTGTTTTTGCTTGGAATGAGCTGCACACCTTACCCTAATCTGACCCCCTCTAGTAGACAAGGAGTGGTATGTGGGCTTGCTCCACATGGGATTTTCTCCACATAGGAAGGGAGCCCAAACCCAACAAATCTCCCCCTCACAACTATGTGGAGATGACCGCCAAATCGGCGATCTCACAACAAGTTTCAAACTTGCATCTCGGTAATGCCTTAGTCATCATATCAGCACCATTATCATCTGTATGAACTTTGGCTAATTCCAACAACCTAGCATCCAATGCATCACGTATCCAATGATACCTCACATCAATATGTTTGGATCTAGAATGGAAAGTTGAATTCTTACCAAGATGAATTGCACTCTGACTATCACAAAATAGCATGTATTTGTCCTGGACAAAACCAAGCTCCTGCAAGAATTTCTTCAACCAAAGCAACTCCTTGCAAGCTTCTGTAATGGCAATGAACTCTGCCTCAGTAGTGGACAATGCAACACACTTTTGCAATCTAGATTGCCATGCCACAGCTCCCCCTGCAAACTTAATCAAGTAGCCCGAAGTGGACTTTCTGGAATCAATGTCTCCAGCCATATCAGAATCAGTATAGCCCACAAGGATAGGTTTATCACCTCCAAAACAAAGCCTCAAACTAGCAGTACCACAAAGATACCTCAAAATCCATTTCACAGCATTCCAATGCTCTCTACCTGGATTTGACAGAAATCTACTGACTGTACCAACAGCATGTGCAATATCTGGTCTTGTACACACCATTGCATACATCAAACTACCCACAGCAGACGCATAAGGAACCCGTTGCATATCTAGTCTCTCAGCTTCATTTGAAGGACTCTGTTTAACACTCAATTTAAAATGAGTGGCAAGAGGAGTGCTTACCGCCTTAGCATTTTCCATCTGGAACTTCTGTAGCACTCTTTTAACATAGTGTTCCTGTGACAGCCAAAGTTTCTTCTCCTTCCTATCACGCATGATTCTTATACCAAGAATCTGATTAGCAGCTCCCATGTCTTTCATGGCAAATGACTCCCCCAATTGATTCTTTAACCTGTTAATCATGGAAATATTTTTCCCAACAATAAGCATGTCATCAACATACAATAACAGGATAATGAAATCATCATCGGAGAACTTTTTAACAAAGACACAGTGATCAGAAGTAGTCTTCTTGTAGCCTTGCTCTGACATAACAGACTCAAACTTCTTGTACCACTGTCGCGGAGCTTGCTTCAACCCATATAGACTCTTTCTCAGTCTACACACATAGTCTTCCTTTCCTTCAACATGAAAACCATCTGGTTGCTTCATGTAGATTTCTTCCTCCAAATCACCATGAAGGAAAGCAGTCTTTACATCCATTTGCTCTACCTCTAAATCAAGAGTAGTAGCCAAACTCAACACGGTTCTAATGGATGACATCTTCACCACAGGAGAGAAAATCTCATTGAAATCAACACCCTTTCTCTGTCTGAAACCTTTCACCACTAATCTAGCTTTATACCTCGGGGATGCAGAAATACTTTCTTGCTTCACCCTGTAAATCCACCTGTTTTCCAAAGTCTTCTTGCCTTTTGGCAATTTCACCAAGTCAAATGTGTGATTATCATGCAAAGATTTCATTTCATCTTGCATTGCATCCAGCCACTTCTTCTTTTCTTGACTCTCCATGGCCTCATGAAAACACTCAGGTTCACCTCCATCTGTCAAGGTAACATATTCATCAGAAGGATACCTGGTAGATGGCTTCCTCTGCCTAGTAGACCTCCGAGGTTGAACTTGAGGTGGTTCAGGATCATGTTCCTCTTCAGAATCATCAATAGGAACATCTAAAGCATCTCCAAACTGCTGATCACCAACATAGTCATGTTGCTCACCATTCTGAATATTGTTCTCAGCAGCATCCATATCATGGTTAGGTGTCTGAACTGGATCAATATCAGACAGACTACTATCTTTCTCAGGTGTAGTCTTCTCCATCTTATCAATGTCTTCAATGGTTTGGTCTTCCATGAACTTCACATCACGGCTTCTGACAAGCTTCTTCTCAACAGGATCATACAACCTGTAACCAAACTCATCTTCACCATATCCAATAAAGATACACTGCCTCGTCTTCGCATCCAACTTGGATCTCTCATCCTTTGGAACATGCACGAATGCCTTACAACCGAAGACTCGCAAATGATCATATTTGACATTCTTGCCAAACCAAACTTTATCTGGCACTTCAGCATTCAGGGCAACTGCAGGACTGAGATTAATAACATGCATTGCCGTGTACAATGCCTCACCCCAGAAATGCTTAGGTAGCTTAGCTTCAGAAAGCATGCACCTAACTCTCTCAATCAACGTCCTGTTCATCCTCTCTGCTAAACCATTCAGCTGAGGAGTTTTAGGAGGAGTCTTTTCATGTCTAATACCCTGCTGCTTGCAATAACTATCAAATGGTCCACAATACTCACCACCATTGTCAGAACGAATGCATTTCAGCTTCTTGCCTGACTGTCTCTCAACCAAAACTTGGAATTGTTTGAATTTCTCCAGCACCTGGTCCTTGGTCTTCAATGCATAGACCCAAAGCTTCCTGGAGCAATCATCAATAAAGGTAACAAAGTAAAGTGCACCACCAAATGACTTTACCTTTAATGGACCACAAACATCAGAATGCACCAATTCAAGCAATTCTGACTTCTTTGAGGGAGGATGCTTCTTAAATGATACTCTGGTCTGCTTACCAGCCATGCAATGAGAACATTTCTCCAACTCAGCACTCTTCAATCCCGGAAGCACATCCTTTTTAGCTAAACAATTCAGCCCCTTTTCACTGATATGACTAAGCCTTCGGTGCCACAAAGAAGCCTCCATATCCATGGCATTCACACTGTCTTTAGCAACCAAAGCTTTTGTCCAATACAGTTTACTAACTTTCTCCCCTCTGGCCACAACCAAGTTACCTCTGGTGAGTTTCCATTTTCCAGAACCAAAGTGATTGTAATAACCACCATCATCAAGCATCTGCACAGAGATCAAATTAAAACGGACATCTGGAGCATGTTTGACTCCTCTAAGCAATAACTGCACTCCCATGTTGGTTTGTAGGAAAACATCACCAATACCAATTACCTTAGCAACACCATCATTACCCATCTTCAACACTCCAAAATCACCAGAAGTGTAAGATGTGAAGAACTCCTTCCTCGGTGTAACATGCAGTGTTGCAGCACTATCAATTACCCACATGCTCTCATCTGATACAAGATTAACTAAATCATGATCACGGAGAATAACAAGATCATCACAAGTAGCCGCAGAAACACGATCATCACCATCTTGATCCTTCTCTTTCTGCTTACCATTATTGTCTTTTCTCTCCCTTTTCCATTGAAAACAGTTCTTCTGTATGTGCCCCTTCTTGTGACAATAATGACACTCCACATTCTTGTATCTGGACTTGGACTTACTTCTGCTCTTGTCCCTACCACCTTTCTGTTCCTTTTTCTGACTTCTCCCCCTGTTTTCAGTAACAAGTACCTCGGAATGAGATGAAGTACCCTGTGCCTTCCTTCTCATCTCCTCATTAAGAACACTTCCCTTTACATTTTGCAAAGAGACAACACCATCGGAAGCCGAATTCGAAATTGAAACCCGAAAAGTTTCCCAAGAGTCCGGTAGAGTATTGAGTAGCCATAGTCCCAACACCTCATCATCAAACTTGATACCCATTCCTGATAATTGATCTAGGAGTCCTTGAAAATCATTCAAGTGATCTGAAATAGAAGTCCCATCCTTGTACCTCAAATTCATCAAGGAATTCAACAAATACAGTTTATTACTCCCTGATTTAGAAGCATACAAAGATTCAATTTTCTTCCACAAGGACGCTGCATGTTCCTCATTAGCAATATGATTATAAACATTGTCATCTACATATTGCCGAATAAAACCACAAACTTGCTGATGCTCAAAATGCCAAGCCGCTTCAGTCATGGATTCTGGCATCTCAATAGAAAATACAGGAAGATGCAACTTTTTCACAAATAATAGATCTTTCATTTTTCCCTTCCACAAGTGATAATTAGTGCCATTCAAACTCAACATTCTATTTGTATTTGCCTCCATCATTCAAGCAAATCAAATAAACTCAAACCAAGAGCTCCGCTACCACTCTGATGGGAAATTCAACACAATAATAGCAATACGCAGCGGATAATAATTTCCCTAACTTGCTGGAATCTATGAGGAGCAATAACAAATTAATGGCAGCAACTAATTCATCACACATACACGAAGAGACAACGATTTTAACGTGGAAAACCTTCTCAATGCGAGAAGTAAAAACCACGGGCACAAGCCAGTCAATCAAGCTCCACTATGATCAAAATCAGGGTACAAGAGTGTCTCAAATCACAGCACAAATCGTGCTCAACAACTAGGCAAACAGCCAACAACAAGTATGAAACTAGAGAACCAAAGGAAGAACACAAAACCAGATTTCCAGCAGCTACTTGCGGGACTCGATTCCTCCTGCTCAGATATCGTCTCACCAATCCAACCGGTCAGATTGAAGAACCGGATGTCGTGAACCTGCTGTCCAAATTTCAGCCCGATCCGACGGTGAACGAAGTCACAGCGATGAATCTCCCACGGCTGCGCAGAGTTGAGCGAATCTGTTTTTCTCTCCTCTCCTCTCTCTTTTCTCTCTTTTGTTTTTGCTTGGAATGAGCTGCACACCTTACCCTAATCTGACCCCCTCTAGTAGACAAGGAGTGGTATGTGGGCTTGCTCCACATGGGCTTTTCTCCACATAGGAAGGGAGCCCAAACCCAACATTCTCCTCTCTTCAAAGCATACGTAGACTATATACCCGATTAATCAAACTGATCTATCTGATTTGATTGAATAACCTATTAAATAGATATCCGATTTGGATGGGTCAAAAAATTTACAATATAAATCAAATCAATTAAAATGGGTACCCGAATTGAAATTTTAAACAAGTAAGATATCCGAATCCGAGCCGTAACACAACTCGACCAAATGCAACGGAAAACCATGAATGCTGTGGGGAACAAGGAGTAGGTGGGTTGGTGCCTTCCTACAGCTGACATTACGGTACAAGTTACATTAGTACTATCTCCGTCCACAATTAAGTGGCGAAAACTTACTGAAAGTTACTGTACACTTTACTTTACTTTTTAGTATTTGTTTTACTGAAAATTACTGTACTAAAAAGACAGTTATTTATGAACAGAGGGAGTATATTACTACTGTTTATTGTATGACAACATAAATTATAAATCCTTTCACATATTCTTTTTAGGTTTAGAAAAACGGTACCAACATATTTGTAACTTTTTTTAAAGAAAAGTAAAAATATTAAACCATTCACACTCATAATTTTTTTTATTAGTAAAAACTTATCGTAATTTTTTACATTATAAATATAACCGGGGTGAATGGTTCAACATTTTTACTAAAAGTTTAATTGTAATTACTAGTTTTTTTCATTTCTTTTCAAGCAATTGAACTTTTTGAAATATAAAGAGACTTGGGGGCATTTTTTTTTATAGGTAGATACATAATTTACCTCCCATTTATAAATGTTCATGAAGTGTTAGTAGATAAATTTTTTTCTTCATACCGATCACTTGGTTGTGCAATTTTTACTGCTCGATTCTTTTTCTTTTTCTTTTTTTAAATAAGCAAAAATTGCAAGCTTCTCTCTATATTTCAAGAAATATCATACTTTTTATTGATGTTTATAAAATCAGCCTACCCCTCATCAATTCTTCAATCCATGGAAAGGATGGACCACAAAGGATAGATAAACAAACCTGGAGTGCCAAATTGCCAATTAACAAGATAAAACCAAATTTCTTGTTATTTTTTTCCAGAAAAAAGAAGGAGCATTTAGTGTGAAATCAAAAGGAAGAAAGCACACGACATTCTATATTTACATAATGAACAAAACATTGTGCATTAAAGAAATGGAAAGAGATCTTTGAGGTTAAGTAGATAGTGACCCACCAACCACACATGCAGAATGGCAGTAATGATACCACCAAACCAGAGGAGTCCCAAAATGCAAGTCTAAGTTATTTCAAATCTCATGCCCGCCTGCTGTTTTTTTCACACTTTGCTTTTCCCTCAAATTTGCTCTTCGATCTCTCTGCGATTCCAATAAGAGACTAATCTCGTTCGAGCCCTGAAATTCTAAAAACACACATCCATTTCCCATACAATATACATAGTAGTAGTAGCATCAGTGCCATTTAGTATCTTTTCTTTCTTACTTTATATATTTTTTTCTGCCTTTCACTTCTTATTTTGTTGTTGTCAAGAACTTCTTCCTCGTGTTGTAAATGTTGAATTTAATGCTTCCTGTATTCATGGTTCCTGCATGATCCCTGAACCACGCAAGTTTTATTGTTTCTGACATGTTCTTGAATTGAATTAAAGATTGGCTCTTCTTGCACATTTATTACTCCTGCGTGATATATACCAATCAAGACTGCAAAAGTTGGGGTATTAGTTAAACTTGGCAAGCAGTCATATCTTGGAAGCAGAGCAAAGAACAAAGAACAAAGAACAAGGACACAAAGAACAAAGAGATGGTGTCAAAGATGGATGATTATGAAGTGATAGAGCAGATTGGAAGAGGGGTTTTTGGTGCTGCATTTCTTGTTCTGCATAAATTAGAGAAGAAGAGGTAAGGGACAAAAAAGAAAATCTGCAAGAAAAAAGCTTTTTGGTTTCTTGCATTCTTGCTTTATTCTTTGCATTTAGCTGAAAATGGTCAAGTTTTGTCTACATTCTGTCATTTAATTCCTTCAGTTCTGTTATTACAGAAAGAAAGATTAGTACTTGCTATTTTTGTTGTTGTACCAGATATATCTGTCTGGTTTGTCTGATATAATGATGAAAGATGAACTGCTATAATATTTCCACCTATAGGTATGTATTGAAGAAGATTCGTCTGGCCAAACAAACAGAGAAATTCAAGCAGACAGCATATCAAGAGGTTATTTTGACTATAAAGATTCTTTTTTTGTTCCTTTCAACTCATGAATTGATAAAATTGTCTATGGATTTCCAAATTCTGGTCGCAGATGAATTTACTAGCAAAACTGGAAAATCCATATATTGTGGAGTTCAAAGATGCTTGGGTGGAAAAGGTAAATTTCAGCAATGTGATGTTCAAGAATTTGGAAATCATTTGCTCAAAATATCCAAGAACTGTTTAACACTTTTTTTTGAGGGGGTAATACAGGAATCCTATGTGTGCATTGTAACAAGTTACTGTGAGGGAGGAGACGTGTAAGCCAATGTTTTTGTAGATGAATGAATTTAATCATTGCACATTCTGGAAAACTGACAGTTTTATGGTATCTTCTTTCTTCAACAGGGCTCAGGTGATTAAGAAAGCAAGGGGAACATATATTCCTGAAGAGGTAAAGCAATATGAAAAAGCCTACATGAAAGAGAAAAAAAAAACTCTATAATTGTATTGATTCTTGTGTAATCCTGGAATATCAACTCACAATTTACACTCACTCGCATAAACGATGAGATCCAACATTAATAGTTGGTTTAGTCGCTTATGAGACTAGAGGTGTGAACTGACGTGGCATTCTGAGAGTATCGAGCAATTTTCCCTAATATTGAGTTGCACGTCTCTTTTCCTTTACAGAAGCTCTGTAAATGGTTGACCCAGCTGTTGCTGGCAGTGGATTACCTACACTCTAATCGTGTTCTTCATAGGGATTTGAAAGTATGTAAGTCAAATTTCGTAGCAGTTTTCGTGGGTTTTCTTAAACAACTAATGAAGTCATTAACATAGAATAACGTTGGTCTCTAATCTCAGTGCTCAAACATCTTCCTTACAAAAGACAATGACATCAAACTAGGTGAGAAGGATGCAAAATCAAGAACCCTTCTCCAACTATGTTGGATATTCAAATTGTACTGACGCTCTTTTGTACAGGTGATTTTGGACTTGCCAAACTGCTGAACAAGGAGGATCTTGCATCTACTGTAAGGCTTGAATAATTTTGTTTTTGGGAATAACGAAACAAGATTTCTCTGACATTTTCTTAGTATTGTGATGGCAAAATCAGATGATATTGACTTCAGTATAATTTACTTTTTGCAGATTGTGGGCACTCCTAACTACATGTGCCCAGAACTTCTTGCAGACATACCATATGGCTACAAATCTGACATTTGGTCTCTAGGTTGTGAAAAACATTGCTCAACTATTCTGTTCTGAGAGACAAACCTAGTGATGTGGATTCCTTTAGACTGACAAGTGACTAACAATTTTTTTGTATTTTTATAGGATGTTGCATGTTTGAGATGGCTGCACATCAACCTGCATTCAAAGCTCCTGTAAGTTTCACTTTGACAAATAATTTCTACACAAAAACATCAAAGTAATCTGAATTTTGAAATGCTGTTAGTTTCTGACCAAAGACCCGACAGAATTAACACCCTTGATAAACAGGATATGGCTGGACTCATCAACAAGATAAACCGTTCTTCAATTTCTCCTCTCCCAACTATATACTCCGCTACATTGTAAGTAATGCTGTGATGTTTTATGCGCGGCCCAATATGCAGCACAAGCACAACATCAAGGAAAGTAAATAACTGAATCAGTTGGCATGCATCTGCAGGAAACAATTAATCAAGACCATGCTAAGGAAGAACCCAGAACACAGACCAACTGTAAGTTTGGGTGTGCCATGTTTTTGTCTTAGCTTAAGAAGAACCATAACTTTTGCTAATACTTACGTGCAAAAACATCTAGGCTGCAGAGTTGTTGAGGCACCTCCATTTACAGCCATATCTTGCTCAATGCCATAACTTATCTCTGGTCTTTGTCCCGCTGAGGTCCGAATATGGTAGCAAGGACAAAGCTAAAGGAACCCAACACTGTAACAAGTCTAGCGTTCATGTTCAGAAGAATCTAAAAGCAATGAAAGAAAGCCCATCAAAGGAGTGCAGGCGTATTCAGCGGGTAAACAGTTACCCTTTTGCCCAAAATGTACCCGCAAATAATTTACGCAACAGAGCAGAACACATTGCAAGTTCCAACACAGAAACCACCTCATCAAGTACGGAAAGGATTTACCATGAAGAAAGGAGACGAGAGTCTGTCTCTGATCATTCACAGATAGTCCAAGAGAAACTACTGAGTGTAGAAGATATTGGTATGCAAGGTAAGAGTGATGATCCAGGGAGTAATAGGGTTGTAGAAATATTGCATGCAGAACCTACGGGCAATATTTGCCTTTCTAACTGTAAACAGTCATTAAAGTTGAAGAGCAACCAAAGTGAAGGCAAAGTGGAGCCTAATTTCTGTTCACACACAACAGTGACAGATAGGATGTCACTGGTAAAGAAGCCACCACTTCCTGCGAATGGAATTAAAGGAAAAGCTACTCCTGCTCGACCTAAACAACCTAGAAATGAAAATATCAAGCAAATAAATGGAGCCTCTAATGACATCTCGTCAATGAGTACACTGACACTTGAAAATGGAGATGGAGTGAGGATAGAATGGCCACAGAGCCTGCAAAGAGCAGAAGCTCTGGAATCACTATTGGAGATTTGTGCAAGGTTGCTTACACAGGAACGATTTGAAGAGCTAGCTGTTGTGTTAAAGCCATTCGGAGATGATATCGTGTCTTCTAGAGAAACAGCAATCTGGTTGACAAAGAGCCTAATGAAACTTCATAAAAGCGGCAGTGGAGAAACTCAGTAACATGAAAGATTAAACAGATCATAAAATGGGTGCTGCTAGCCACCGATCCCTGTATTTAACATAATTAAATTTCATATACTGAATATAAACTGATAAAGTAGCTTGTTAGTTGTGCAATTCACTGCGTACTCTTAACTACTGTTGAACCATCTATGTTATCGCATACAACGGTATAGGAATTACATTAATTCACAGCTCCAACAATGCAGATGGAAAAGGAACACCGAATGAGAAAAGATTATATATATGACCACCTCTGCTTCCATACACAGAGACGACCTGACCTGAAGTTCATCACCTAAATATCCATCATGGAGTTTCCAGAAATCCACTAGAAACTCCCCCAGTACTCATCCTGTAAAAGGTAATAGCAGCACAATCATATACATAAAAAAAAACAAAAAGAAACTGAATTGGATTAGCAGCTAGGGTTGTGGTCTGCTTGCACTTGTGCCCTACGATTAGTAGATTAGTAGGTCACTCTCTTAGCTATATCCAAGATTTCAGTTAGTAGTCCTAATTAGTTCCAATGAGGTACCAGCAGAGCTTCAGGGGGACAATGGTTCTTCCAGCAATTGCACCTATAAAGCTTAATTTGAACTCCTTGGAACTCAGAACTGAAAGAAGACTGTTCAAGGATGAGTTCCCAGATTCAAACTCCAGAAGGACCATAACCCTAATTCCTTCTAACAAAGAATAAAAAGGCAAAAGTTATTGAGTCGTTCTAACAATCCGACTAATTCATCATCGTTCAAGTATCATTTGATCCATCATACCTAGTCTTCAATAAAATATTCCTTACCCATTGTCATTGACACATGACTCAGTTCATAGCTTCCTCACCAATTTCAATCCATCACACATACAATTCTTATTAGTAACTTCAGCCTCTTTTAGTATACACTGCTGATCAGAACAAGAAACACCATCACGAAAAGAGTAAAACATCCTACCCCCTTCTTGCCTGCAAAAACTTGCCACTCTACAAGCTTCACTTCCCACTCAGCTCCTATATGGAGCTTGAAATCATGTTTGCCCATATAAGCATATACAAGCTGCAGATTCTCAAATGTTTGTTGAGAGTAACGATCTTGCAACCAAACTCATCCAATCATTTATACTATCTAAAATGCTGGTGCCCTTTAACACAGTGCATGACCTCACAACAACAGTCCTCCAAGTACTCAAGATATCTATCAGAATCTCATGAGTAACTTTTAGTCTTACCACTTCACACTCTGTAAAGCAACTACAAAAGCCACTTCACATGTCTGTTAGACTTTAATCAGCATCTAAAAGAAGCTAACAACATCTGCAATGGCTTGAAACATAAGGAGAACTTTATTCACGAAATGAATCATGTAAATGCATATGAGAGAGCATAGATGCCCATTTACCAAGGAAACTCATGGTGAATTGAGTATGACCTAGTTTAGGTAGCATCATGGAGTAAGAAAACTGGTTCTGTTTTCATACTTCATGCTAGAAGACAAGACCACATTCGTTCCAGAAATGATTTGTTTCTTTAATATGGTTTCACGAATTCGGAAAAGTTGGAACATTGAAACTAACACCCCAACTGCTACCTCATCTCATAACTAATCTTAGCATGAATGAGGAAAACTATTTGGTCGAATAGATTCACCCAAGCAATGAAAGGTTACAGTTTGCTGTCAAACAAAATCACGCCAAATCATCAGCTTCAGAAGAAAAAACAAATCCCAGCACACCCCTAAAATTCATCTCATGGTTTCCCAACCATCCATTATCAAGTCAAACAGAGGACACAAAATCAATAGGAAAGCAAAATGAGGCATTACATAGTTATCTGTAAACAAGCATCAGAATTCACCAAAAGATCAAATCACATTCATAGACCTAACAGTTGATTAGTGGACAGAATTACTCACCTTAAATTGCCAATGAGTGTGGTATTACACCATCAAAGTTTGAAGAAAAACTATAAGCTTCAAATTCCCACAACATTGTAAGAATGAGATACATGCCTATCACGTATATCTAAATTATCATGAATCAAAAATATTAAAGTCACGGCCAGAATTCCACTGACCTTAAAGAAACTACAACAACATCATCAATCAATCAAAATTTTGAACCGTAACCATAATTCTACTTCTTTTCACCTCCCTCTTGCCGTCCCTCTATTTCACCAGCTGCAATCATCTTCTTGTTCTTCTCAATTGCGGCTGCAACTTCCTTGGGCATGTACTTCTCGTCATGCTTAGCCAACACCTCGACAGCTGAAAAATAGCAATCCCCGGTTCGGGCATTCTCCGAGATACCAGCGCTCCTCCCTCCACCACCTCCCCCTCTCGATTCCTCAGTAAATGGCTTCACGAACCCTTCCACAACCACACTGTGCCCTTCTCGGAACAAATCAGGCAATGAACCTTGATACCTCACCAAGATATCAGTTACTAAATCAGTGATGACAAACTCCATTTCGGGAGACGAAGCAGGGTGGTTGACACTCCCCTCAAGGACCAAACCGCCTAATCGAAACTTGGTTTTTTGTGGGTCTGCTTTGTACTTCTCCATAGCATCAGTTGGAGTCACGTAAAAGACTAATTGATCTTGAACACTGTTGAGAACGATCACAATAAAGCCTGCCACGCAACTGAATGTTAACGCGTAAGTCCATAGGCGGCGCGTTTGGAGCTGGCGGGCACGGGCGCCGATGTCCACGGGTTTGGATCGGGTGGGTTGGCGCCGGGGGGCGGTGGAAAAGAAGCGCAGATCGGAGAGGGAAGATAGGGTGATGGGGTTGGCAGGTCTTGCGGGGGAGAGGAGGGAACGAATACTGGTGGTGGTAGTGGAGGTAGCGGTGGTAGCACGGAGGAGGTGGCGAAGGCGGAGGAGGGATAGACGGGAGGACATGTTGGGTTAATTGATAGTATTTTTTAATTTTTTAATTTGGTCAGATCGATGCGCGTTTTGATCATAGGAGGAGAGGAGGAGGTTTTGACTTTTGCAGCTTTGCTGGGGTTTAACAAGGTTGTAAAACCCGGCCCGGGACATTGACCCGGGCAGGTCAGAGGGCGAGAGGGTCAAAGGTTCAACCGGGTTCAACCGGGTTCAACCGGTAGTATCGACCCGGTCTATTTAATAATATTATTTATATATTTTTATAAATATAAAATTTAATTAATTACCTTATAAACTAAAAACACAAACAAAAAAATGAATTAATGAAATGGGATTAAAGGAAAGGAGTGGCCAACCCGGTTTGACCCGGTTTGACCCGGCACCGGGTCACCGGGTCTCCGGTTGAACCTCCGGGTCACCCGGGTTTTTTCCGGGTCAGCAAGAGTCCGGTTTTAGGGGGTTAACCGGACCGGTCAGGCCACCGGTCCCCGGTCGGACCGGTCGAACCGGCCGGGCCGGTCCGGTTTTTACAACAATGGGTTTAAGACGGTCCAAAACTATTATTTAATTTTAATGTCCAATTCATGAACAAATTCTCTTTCTTTTTGGACCATCATCTTGTTTTCTAATAATTTCAGTTTCTTTTATTTCGAAAAGAAATAGTTAAAATAGAAACCCACATCAGTCATCCACGTCATTCGCTAAATAAATAGCCCACAGCCCACAGCCCACAAAACTGAGATTGGGCTTTGTCAGTCTCTCTCCCCTGGGCCCTGCTAAATGGCAGATTCTTTATTTTATTATTTCAATGACGTTCAAGAAGTAGGAATGGCATGGGTCATGCTCCAACTTCAATTGGATGTTTTTCTTTACTTTTCGTAATGGATTAGTTGATTTTTTAGCTAAGAAAATATCCTGTTTCTAATTGAGTTAGACGGCTTTTATTAATTATGATGTGTCATTGATTTATTATATAATTATCGGCGTTTAGATAAAAAAGAAGAAACCATATCATCTTATTCATATAATTTTACATTATGACGGTTATTATTTACAATTAAATAGTTAATGATTCTAATTTTTTTATAGCCGAATATAAAATTTGAATTTAAATTTTATCAATATTTTATTAGTAAAAAGTAATAAATAAAATATTTATCTGATTTTGTAACACACAAATGGTTTTGGAATATATATTAGAGTGAAACTCATAATCTTAGGTTATAAAAACAATATATATTAACTAATTGAAGCCAATATTAAAATGGCGTAAATAAATAATAAGCAATTAATAAAATAATTTCTAAACATTAGTAGTATATCGTAGAGCAGGAAACATAAGTTAGGTATAGACGGTAAGTAAGCAAGGAAGCTCTGACAAAAACCAAAACCCAGACGCTTGGGTTGGTTCTTGCTCCATCCCTTTGCTTTACTTCAATCCTCCAAACCACTCCATCTCTTTCTTCCTTTCCCGGTATTCTCTTCAGTCCTCATAAAAATAACCATTCATAACGTATGCATCATTATATATAAACACAGACATACGCACACCACTCCTTCAGTAGAGCTGTCACATTCACAAACTTTTCCCTCAGCTGTACTGTTTCCTGGCACCAAAAGGAAAGAGGCAAAACAATGGATTCTCAGGTGCTGGTGGCACTTGGTCTTTCTCTTATTGGTGGATTAAGCACTTCTCTAGGTGAGAATAACTTCCCTTTTGTTGTATTTTTACTGGGTTTGGCTAAAATAACCTTCTTGTGACCAATAATTTCGTTTTGCCTTGTTGTTTAAGATGATATTTTGGTTTTTGCGTTCTTGCTAGTTTTATGATTGTTGTTGTTTAAGATGGCATTTCTGGTTTTGGGTTCCTGCTAGTTTTGTGTTTTTGCCACAAATGGAGGCCTAGGTTTATGTTCTTGTGATTGGCTATGCTGTTAAGGTTTCTTCTTTAAAAGATTAGGAGTTAATGTACAAATTGAGGTTTCTTGTTTCATGATCATTGAGGAGGTGACTATGTATTTTGAACTTTAAGTAATCTATAAGCCTGATTTTTGCTACTATTGGTTTTTAATATTTGAAATGCCTCTCCTTTTTTCGTGAAATCTGACATTATCCCATTTGCCAATTCTAATGTAAGTACCTTTTCTGGTGAGAAGTAGTAACTGTTAATACAGAGATTCTTTTAAGAAACACTAGTATTGCCTTCGTTTTCAGTCTGATAATAGGTGTGAGAGAAGTAACACCATTCAAGATGAGGTGAAAGCTTGTTTCCTCTGTTTCTTGTGCCTCTCAAACGATCTAATTCTTTTACAATTTTAAATGGACCTTTCTCAAACAGTATCTGCATAACTTCCTTATGAAAACCGTCAAACCGTATAAGTTTCTCTCATATTCATCACGCACAACATCATGTACAACTGTCTGCTACCTTTTAACCCAATGAATGTTTTGGTGATGATGATGCTTTGTCAGTTTGTCTCTCATCTTTCGGATTTATTTAGTGGTTTACTTGGTTAGTTGGTCTTATCAAATTGTGAAATATTTTTGTTTTGCTATCTGTTGGTCTGTTCTGTTTCCTCCTAAACTTTCTGAGTCACAAAAGATGCTGTAACTATGTAACTGATAAAAATCTCATTCCTAAAAGTGAAATAATCTTGAAAAAAGAGAACCTCATCTTGTAAGTGTTCAATCTCAACCTGTTAAATTAAAAGCCTTTAGTTGTTGATTTTATAATTGATCCATATGCCCTGGATCACAACCATTCATCCCATATCTATGTTTGTTTGGCTGTCTTAGGAAATGACTGACATCAGTACTGAGGTTTGCTATTAATCAAATAGGAACTGCAAGATCCCCCTCCATGTCATTTTTACTGGATACCTGTTTCCTCTGGCATTGCTCCTCTTTAAACATTAACAATCTCTTGTGTTATGGAACAGGTGCACTTTTTGTAGTTCTTAGTAATGCTCCCAATTTGAAGATGCTTGGGCTATTACAGGTGATTCTCATTTGTTCAAGCCTCTATGATACTTTTGTGCATTGTCATTTATGATTGTAGTACCAATTTCTAATCTGTAGATGCTTATATTTTCTATTGTTACTAGTAGCCAATGCTTTCATCTTACTTCACATGTCTTGTCTTGAGTTTCTACCTTTCCTATTTTTGCAATAACATTAATTTGACCTCCACTTTTAGGGTTTTGCTGCTGGCCTAATGCTGAGCATATCTTTCCTAGATCTGGCTCATAATGCTATAAATTCAATTGGCTTCTTAAAAGGGAACCTTTGGGTAAGCTACATCTTTCAGCACCATTAATCAAACTGCATTTCCTTTTCATCAAATTCTTTTATTGTTCGCATATTCTTCCAACTTCTAACTGTTTATTTTACTTCTTGGTGGGTCAGTTTTTTGGAGGGGTCATATTCTTTGCCATTATTGCCAATTTTATCCCAGAACCAACACTTACCACAGGTCCTGATGTTAAAAGTAAAAAGGTTTTGTAGGTCCTATTCTCCTAGCATAAAAGCATTTCATAATTGAAGTGAACAGTAACTCCTTTATGTTGATTGTATATTGACAAAAAAAAATCTGTTCTTTGGAGCAGAAAAGTCGGGATGATGGGGGAAAGGATCTTATGAAAAAACACCGTCGCCAAGTTTTATTTAGTGGGATTGTTACAGCAATAGGTATGGATATCTTCAAAGTAATTTATTTCATGAATTCAGTTGCTTTCCGTCATTTCAAAAGTAAATAGTTCCTTAGTTGATCCAATTGTATGGGACCTTTTGTTGAGTTTTAGGTATAAGCTTGCACAATTTTCCAGAGGGAATGGCTGTGTTCCTGGGTTCACTTAAGGTACTAGATCCTTACTTTTATTACCTCAGGAATACCACTTCAATTTTTTGAGTCTATATTCACCGTCTAAATTTTATCTAATGAATTATGTTCTAGCATTTTTGTTAATCTCAAGGGATGCAGCATCTCTCTTCTGGAAAAGAAAATGCAAAATTATTTTCTCCGTTTGAACTTTAAACTTCACTTTTTAGTTACTGAATTTGAATGGAATTTTATTTACTTTTTTATTCATTTAAAATACACCTTTGTGGTTTGCTGAACTTTCACTAAACATCTTGCATGCTTTGGATTATTTTGCTTAATGAACTATTTTTTCCTTGACATTCCTGTTGTAGATGACAGGTTATTTTGAATTATTCTCATACCAAAAGAATAATATTTATTTGTTTCCAATTACCTGCGTGGCTTTCAACATATTCTTCATAGGATATGCTGTATTGCTGTTGCACATGTTCTTTTATTATGCACTCAATAAGAAATTGGCGCCTTGGGTCCAATTTTGACTGTTTTGGATTTCTAGCCTGGAGATCCATGAGCATTAATCTGAATCACACTTTTCGTGCAGGGCCTGCGTGTTGGTCTTAATTTGGCCCTGGCCATTGCTTTGCACAACATTCCAGAGGTGTGTTCTCTCAGATCCTTTATGTAGCTGTATTACTAATAAAGTCAGTGTGTCTTTCTCACCTTCAATGTTTTCAATGCCAATTGTTTTTTTGCTACCTATACCTTGATTCTTATCCGAAAAAAAGTTGAAAGAATGAACTCTTAGCATAATTTATGTGTACGATGCTAAAATTTAGTCTATGTTCTGGCTTGGCTTTGTCAACATGAGATGCAATTACTATGGCATGATGTGTCTGATACAGTGCATGCACTGGGGTATATACTTATTGATACATTAAAACGTTATAACTGTAGTTATTTTACTTCCCACAAGGAGGATATTCACTAGCAAAGTACAAAATGAGCTGCTACTTGCTGCAATAAAATTTTGGGAAGAAAAAGGATTGCACACATAGTTAGAATAATTCTCTCTTAGAAGTGGAACATAATATAATGTTTAAGCTTTGAGGTGTACAGGAGTGATAGTTACATGGTGGGAGATTGTCTTCTTTCCCCCCCCCTAATTGCTCTATGTTTATTTCTGCAGGGTGTTGCTGTTGCACTCCCTGTATATTTTGCAACAGAGAGGTGAGAATTTCTGGAGTCAATGTTTGGTTCAGCTTTGTAATGTACTGATAGTCATTTTTAAGCTTATAAAGCATGTTTTGTGCGACAATATTCCTACATTAGAACTTTGATGGAGCAAGAATATGAGGCAGGAATCTCATGGCTGTAATCATGGTTGTAGATATGGTGGTAAATTCCTCTGTTGTCTGTCTAGAGAGAAGTATAGGAATGAGGAACATAGAATTTGATGGTCTGGTGTAATATTCAAGGTAGTTGCAAGCTTGTTGGACAAGATCTCCTAAATATAATAAAAAAAATTTAGGAAGAATTGCTGCCATAGCTGGCAGTACCCTCTCAGTAACCATGTTAGTATTATTCTTAACTGAGAACACCTACTTATGAGCCCTCTAATCTTCAAATCCTAGAGGAGACTGTTTGAATTAAAGAAAATGTTTCTAGTCCTGGTGAACAGTTTCTTTGTAGTTGCTACTTGGGTCATTTGTGGTTGGCATTGTAACTTTATCAAGGTGTGTTTGCTAAGGAATCGGGTCTATGAGATCTATGGGTTGGCATGTTTTTGCTGCTTCACGGGGTTCTCTAATACGTTTATTATTTTTGCTACATTTTCATTAATAGCTTTGCATCTTGTAAACGTTTTATATTAACAAGTTGGTTTTTGCCTCCATCGCAGCAAGTGGCAAGCATTCAAAATAGCAACACTTTCTGGCTTTGCTGAGCCACTTGGTGTAATAATCGTAGGTAAGTCATCTATTTTTGTCACATGTAACCATTCTTACCTTAATCATTGATAACCTCTAAATATTATTAACTGCAGCATATCTATTCCCGAGCAGCTTAAGTCCAGAAATTCTCGAGGGTTTGCTAGGAGCAGGTTTGTAATTTCAGTAATTCCTCAGCGTTTCAAATTTGAGAAAATAGTTTGTCAGGAAGTACGCAAATCGTTAATTCTATTATGATTGTAGTTGGTGGAGTAATGGCTTTCCTCACCTTGCACGAAATGCTGCCGTTGGCTTTTGATTATGCGGGGCAGAAACAAGCTGTTAAGGCTGTGTTCCTTGGCATGGCTTTCATGTCAGCAAGGTAATAAATACAATTTCTTCCCTAGATATTTCCATAACGAATTAGCTATAGCTTCTTTCTTTTTATTCTGGCATTATTGAGAAGATGCAAAGAATCCATTCGTAAGGCCACAACTCCACATAATTGCTCCAATTCACCTTTAAGGTCCATCCTTAAGAAGCCAGTTCCTCGCAACCAATTCGAGTCTTAGCTGTCATAGATTCACACTTTTGACTACTGTTTGTTTTTTTAGAAAATCCCTTTGTCTCATCTTTTGCTTAGCATTTTTTCATGTCCTGATTGGTTTTGTCTTGTTGTTGCACATATTCTTGCTGGAATGGACTGCAGCCTATATTTCCTTGAGATGAGCCTACCTGAGGAGATGAGCTTGTAGCCATGGGGATGGATCAAATCAAGTGAATCTGTACATTACAATGTTTGTTCTGTACATCTCAAAATCCCCTGGGTAGTGTACTGTACATCATCATCTTGCTTTGCTTCTGACATGGGTTCCTGCTTTTTTAGACGTGGCCTTAAAATCCAGTTGATCTGATCTAATCAAAGATTACAAAAGTCAGGGACTAGTCCTTGAGTCCTTTGGTCATGTCAGTCATAAATCACTAACCTTTTTACAATTAATTACTGTTCATTATTATTATTGTTGTTGTTGTTGTTGTTATTTCCTTCTATTAATATGAAAATTGTGGATATTCCTTATAGTAAATGAGTAAACGGTAGTTTTTTTTTATGGATCATGAAATTTGTGTTAAGCACTTTGTCGAAAATAGGATGATAAGATGTCAAACGAGAGGTTGATGTTTGTGAAACTGAGTAATTGAACTCGAACTCTTCCACTTAAATTAATTAATTAATTTATTTTGGGTTGAATTTATAATGGAGAGGAGGAGAGTATCATCATTGTATATCTGGGAAATGTAAATTTTTAATACAAGTCACGTAAAGGAAGATCGCATCTAATCAAAGAGATTCATGGGATTAAAGCTGTCTAGTCCTGTCTTCCCTTCGAATAGAAAAAAAAGTGGGTTTTTGATTGGATTTGTCAAAGTTGAAGGGGAAAAAATGGAGAGAAGAAATCATATAAGGGAGAAAAATAAGGAAAAATATTAGGTAATCTCGGTGCGTTGTAAAATTCAGTGTTGAGACTCGTAATGAGATAACTCTGTTGCTCGTATGAGTACTGCGTAAGGTGTGAAATATGATATCCACACAACTAGAGGGAGACAGAAATAGTAAAAAAAAAAAACCAACGTTTTGATTTAAAACATTGAATGTATTGTACCTTACGTACCACTCACTCACCAAAAGCCACCAAAAGTGTAGATGCGTGGATCAGTCAGTAAGTACACTTCTTGATTTTGAAAATTAAAACCCAAAATTGGAAAATTAAACCAATTCCAATGGTGGGTGGGTGGACCGTGGGTGGGTAAATTGAATAAATTCTTCTCTTTTCATCTACTCATTTACCGCCCTAGCCCACCACAACCACAACGGGGAGTATTATCAACTGTCGACTAACAGTTTTTTCTTTTTTTTATAATTCAATTTGTATTGTTTTATTTTTTGTAGATTTTTTTCCTTTTTTAAGTTCAATAAATTTTATTTATTTGTATTTTATTTTTGTTGTAATATTTTTGTGAAAAAAAAACTATGTGACATGCTAAATGGGTAGAGACCGACACATTATCAAATCTAGCCGGTTGCAAATTGCTTAATGACCAGATTAATTAAATTTATATACTACATGGACCAGAATAGCCACATTTATGACACAAAGATCTGGTTACAAGGACTAAAATTGTCACTAATATTTTATTTATCTTTTTTAAATCGGCGTAATGCATAACGCGTGGGTTTAATAATAGTATACCTAATGCATCTAAAAGTCATTTCATTTGTGAGTTACCTTTATTTCATGTCTTTCAAGCTTTTGTCCATTTATACTCAACTAGCTAGACACCCAAGAAACACATAACTCCACCAAAGGACCTTGGTAATGAAGGGAAACAATTAATGGAATTCATCATCATGACTTAAGAAAAGGGGAATGCACATTAAAAATCTGTAATGTTACTAATCTATACAAGAGCCGATGATATTGGAGAAATAAGTGTGCACTCACTCTCTCTCCACTAAAATATATTGTCTATTTCGGCTACCGTCTCAATATTATTCCACTGAATTTAACTCCCTTACTACTTGTTAGAGAAATAGATGTGCGCTCGTATTCTTTAATTATATGTAAAGATATTGTTTGATTTGAACTCAAATTCTTACCTTTGCCAAACTAAACACCCCATTTCATTAAAATATTCATTATTTTTATATTTAATTTTTAATTTATTTTAATGTATGATTTTGGATAATATTTGTGTTAGAGTAACGGATAATGTTTTTTTTTCTTTTTTTTATCAATGAATGAAAATTTTGTTTGATAAAGATAGTAGGGTCGTGTAGCACATGATCTCAATAGTATGGGGTATAAAAACACAAATAGTAAGTTGTTGATACACGCCTTACTTACTTGGAGTCCGTGAATCTTGAAAGCGAAAATTGAAATGAAGGAATAGTATTGCTTTATTGGTGCATATAGTATTTTTAGAAATATAGTATTGCTTCTTTTTTTAGGAATGGAAATCTCGTACGAACATGATTAGATTTAGTTCAATAAATTTAGAAATATTTATAATTTTATTGTGAATATTAATTCATCACTCTGAATGAAAATCACACAATAAAAAATAAACTATATTCTCAAAAATGAAAAGATTAAAAACAAGCATATTGAAAGCAAATCGGTTAATTTATTGAAACGAGCCTAAAATGGATCGCGGTAGAATCAGTATGTTTTCCAAAGCCCAAAAGGAGATATGTGACACTTATGGCCTTATCTTATTCATTCATCTTTTAGCCATAAATAGAAAATCAACCCTCCAAAGGAAAAATGAAATCAAAATTAAACAAAAAATCATTATACAATTTGACAATTGACAGAAGCCTTAAATCTTGAAATTTCAAATGAAATTAGATAAAGTAATAGCAATCAAAGGAAATGATTGGAGAAATTAAAACCCTTCTTCTAGATCCACTTCAATATCATCAGCAAATAAAGCAAACAATCGATGAAATTAATTAAAGTTGATTTTGAGATGAAATTTGATTGAACTTCTTAAACTCATAGGAAGAGGAAACGATGGAGGCGGAGAAATAGGTGGTGGAGGAGTGGGCGATAGTTATGGAAAAGAAGTAGGCGGAAACAATGATGGTGGTGGAAGGAGGCAACGCCAATGTTGGGGTTGAGGTGGCTGCCATGGTGGAGGAGTAGAGCGGCAATGATGGAGGAGATGAGATTTCTTTTTCTCCTTTTCTTTTTTTAAGAAGGGTTTGATTAATTTAATTTTTAGTTTTCTTAATTAATTTTAAGTTAGAAAACATAAAAAGTTATTAAATTTAATAATGCATCATATTTTAAACATGTGTCACGTTATTAATTATTAATCTAATCTATCATCTAACATGATGGATTTAGTCCGACTGAGAATTTCAGGAAAAGAAAAAGATTCATCATGTCACTTTGTTACAATTGTTAGTTGTTACGTACGTGTAATTGACAGGTGGGGTGGTGTTTGATTAGTGAAAGGAAAAAGGAGACTTATCACTGTCGGGAAATATATATAACAAAGATGACCAGTAAAGAATCACCTGGTTAATTATCGTTTCTCCTAATCGTAATCGTAGTAGTAGTAATAATTATTATTATTATTATTATCCGGACCTCTATCTTATAGGACTCTTTCAGACGGTAGTATCAAACATATACTACCTCTGCTGCAAAATAAATAACTTTCTACGTGTTTGTTCTCGAATTAAAAAAATGATTGGTTTACAGAGAACGAGACAATTTTTAACCTTTATACCCCTACCATCCAAACCTATTTTCGAAATTATCATGGCTTTTGTCTCAGTTTACACCGAGGGATGACATGGGCAATGTCGTCTTTTCCAGTCTAGGATACCGAAAACGTCATTTATTTCGGGATTGTTTTTGGACTCCAAAATGTCGTTTATTTTGCATTAGAGGGAGTAGATAATTGTGTTCCAAAAATTTAAACTCGAGATTTTAATTAAATTAGAAAATTCCAAATCAACTCATTTGCCTCGACTTTGTTAAAGGAAAATATTTTTTTTGTCTGTTAAAATAGAAGCGGTAGCTACTCAAAAAGGAGTGGTATCGAGGACAGTGTCATTAGTACTACTGGACTATAAAGTGAACAGAACACAGAAAAAGAACAGAAGATGGAAGAAGAAGTAGGGCAAGAAAACAGAGAGAGAAGAGAAATTAGGGTATGAAATGAATAATAGCATCTGGGCGGGACACTTTGTTTTGTACTACAGACGCAAACCCATCAGTACAGTACATTGTCATGTATGTATAGTGTAATGTATCATGTATATATATGTATACGTATATATCTCTCTCTCTCCTTTTTCTCCCTCTCAAGTCTCTACCATCTCCTTTCTTTCTACCACCAGCTGCTTTGCTATTCTAGAAGTCGCTAGCTATTAGCAATACCCCTCCTATCTATAGCTTGCTAGGTTTATGGTATAGTGTAGTGTAGTGTAGTGTAGCGTGAAAAGACTTGTCAAAAGAAACCCTTTGACTACTCCTTTCTTTCTTGTCAAAGCCTTCCAACAACAACAAAAAA
This sequence comes from Viola odorata, assembly GCA_963691705.1. Lineage (NCBI taxonomy): Eukaryota > Viridiplantae > Streptophyta > Magnoliopsida > Malpighiales > Violaceae > Viola > Viola odorata. The sequence continues at coordinate 55,974,796 of OY829544.1, forward strand.
TATACAAAAATTCAATCAATCTTCAAAGATTCAACTAGTTTAGTTTGTAGTAATTTAATTTCCACTCTTGTGTGTCACAATTTATATGTATAGAATTGAGTTATAAATGATTTTCAAGTTAGTGTTGCATGTAAAGTTGTTTTTAATTAGTGTATAGTTATTTTTTTCCTCATTATTTCCCTCACGGTATCGGTTTGAGGCTTGGGAAAATAACCGTTTTAAAATACTCAATATATTGCTTACTTCAGCTCACAGTGACCCACAAAAAAAGCTCATTGGGGGCTCTCAAAGTAGTAATCTGAATTAGTCAGGTTTAAAAAAAAATCTGAATACCAAATGATATATAAAAAAAAACATTAGTAAGAATCCGTTTCTATATATGGGTGAGACTCGAGAGCTTAATTATTAAAACATAATCGTATCGATTGGTTTTTTAACCTCAAATTGGTTGGATTCAATCAATAAATGTTTTTTTATATTATATTTACCCACCGATGGAACCCAATTGAAAAAATAACCTATTGATCTAAGAACTTTAGCTATGCGGTTGTCTGATAATTATGTTGGAGTTGAGAGTATAAGTTGTTTACGAATTGAATCAACAGAATCAATGAGTATTCAAGAACAAAAGTATATTTGATGAGTATTGACTATTGATACGATCACTGTTTCTGATGTATATATATGTATGTGTCTCTCTCCACCTAATCATTTGATTTGAGTTAACATTGTGAATCGAACATAGTATCTATGTATATGTTCATGTTGTGTCCATCACTGTAAAAAGAAAATAAATAAATTGTCCTCCACTAAGTAAAGGCAAACGGTATCTGTGAGGTAATTAATCATCAGTTTGTAAAAGAAGAAGGCCCCCCCCCCACCCATCTGATCTATGATCTATGATCTATGATCTATGATCTATCTATCAATCCCCTACATCTCTGCTCAGGCCCGGCCCCCCACCTTATACAAACACATTGCAGTACAACACATATAAGTTATTCTGGGTACTCGTACGAAAAATGTTTTACATACTAATAAATTATATAAAATATTAATTATTCTACTAATTACTAAAAAATCATATCGTTAGTGACAATGTACGGAAATAAATTAAAATACAACATTCAAATTTTGACGCACAATCAGCTGGTAATAACGATTTGATTAGATTTGCGAGTATGTATATATATGTAAATAAGCAATAGTATCCAGGGGCTTCTTGGTAGATAGCTGGCTAGATAGCTAGGTTAGCTAGGGAAGTGGGCTATATGCTAGACTCCTGCAATTGCCCATTTGTTACCTGGCAATACATGTACGTAGGCTATATGAGTATTACAGAAGGAATTATTGAAGACAAAAGGTAGACAACAACACAACATCACACATGGGAAAGAAATGTAATTAATAAAATTAAATAAATAGAAGAAAAAGAAAAACCTGCATCAATTTTATCATTTTTTAGAGTTCTACTTGGCTCGAGTTTAGCTCGAGTTTAAAATAGTCGGCATTCAATACAAATAATGTTGACTAAAGAAACAAAAACTTAACTCTTTTCAACGACCTTCCAAAATACTTTTGTGTATATATATATACCCACACCATTATTAATTAATTGTACAGATTACACCAATGTACTATATACCCTCCTCATTAATTTATTTATCTTTTCTCACAGGCAGGTGTCTGTCTATATTAGGGAAAGGTACATTCTTGTGAACCCCCTCCCCCCACAAAGAAGAAGTACATTTTGTAATATACATGAAGAATACATCAAGGAAAAATGTTAATTAGGTCATGAATAGCATGTAGGCAAGATGTGATTTGTAGGTCTGATAGAATCACATGTAGGTCGAAATATTTAGGTCTGATAAACATGTTGTCATCTTGTTATTAACTTTTAGGTCTGAATCACGCATATATTCAGCCCACTTCCTAGATTAGATGAAACTAATATAAAGTGATTAGTTCGTTAAAAGATATAGTGCTTATAATAATACGTTACGTGACATGAATCAGCGGCCACTTGCTAGAGTAGAAGAACACTAATTATGTTTATATAGAGTTAATTCGTGAAAGGGTATTGTAGTGTAATTTGCTAGGTTTCATAATTGACAAGCGTCTGTTGGCTGTGGTGCCTAGTATTTTTTAACATTTTTGTTACACAGTAACCCTATATTCTAACTAGCTAGGGTTTGAGCGTTAGACTATTTATGCAAATAAGAATGGGAGCAGAAAGGAAGGAATGGACAAAAAGAAAAGAAAAATGTACAGAAGTCAAACCAAAAGACAAGGCCAATATTTAATTAAATTGACCATGTCAAGTGATTGAACTTGAAACAATGTTAAATTGGCCATGTCAAGTGATTGAACTTGAAACAATGTTAAATTAACCATGTGTCAACTGATTGAACTTGAAACCATGTCAAAGTGATCAAAGTGTGAACACATTAAATAGACAGAAGAAGGGAATGAAGTTGTTCAGCTGATCAGTGATACTTCTCGGAAAGCAAGAATGAGTTACGTCCTGAGTTCAAATTCCTAACTTGCAATTTCTATACATCTTAAAGAAAGAAGAAGGGAAAGAAAAGAAAGTTGCATAAATATATAAGGTACATTTTGATAATTGATAACATTTATGCATATTGATGAGCTAGAAGTCTGCAAACTAAACTAAACTACACCACATGTAATAATAAACTAAAGAAACAACATCTGATGATGTTTTTTTTCTCTTCATCTTAAATGGAGAGCTAGTCTTGCTCAATTTCTGACGCAGGCTCATCATCATCTAGATCGAAGCAGTCGATCCCATTCGCAGAATGTCCATTACCGAAAGACTTGATATGATCTTTGAGTGATCTCTTGTGCTTGAAATCAGACCCACAAGTGCAATACCAAAGCTTACCACAATTCTTCTCGTGAGTTCTCCAATCTCCTCGAACAGCGAATGCCTTACCGCATTTCCTGCACATGAAAGGTTTGATCCCATGTTTTCGCTTGTAATGTGTCTGAAGAGTTCGGAAATCTTTGAGGGGTTTGGATCTTGGGTGATCAATGTTGTTCCTGCAACCTGGTGCACAGCAGTAGCAAGGCAGTCTTAGCATTGCTGTTGGTTGCGTCCCTCTTAAGGACTCTGGCCCTTTCCTGTACTGTGATCCATGCCCCCACATGTGCATCTACATGTCATTTGCATAACACCAATTAATCAATCAAGAACCATCCTTAATTATAATTAAAGATCATAACTAGCTAGCTACTTAAAAACACAAATTAATTAGCAAAGAAACTCAAAGAAGCATCTTTTTTAATTAACAAACTAGCTAGACAGAAACCAATTCATGAACTTAGTTCTTAAGAAATCTCAATCTCGAGTTCTTACAAGTCAAAGTGAAAATGGTTAAGCAAGATGTGTTTTATCCAAAGAATCAAGAACACTTATGTAATTGCATGAGGAAAAAAACAGAAAAAAGGATGGAAAAAGCAGGATTGATGGACAGAACATGATTTGATCAAAACAAAACAAGAAGATATTCTGATTTTTACATGTTTTAAAAAAGTGAAACTAGCAGAGATGTATGGTGGTGGTGCAGGCTTTTTTCATGAGGAAGTGGTTGTTTTCTCTTGAGGATAAGTGAGAGTTAAAGATTGAAAAGAGATTGTTTGTTGGTCTCCTGATCTATGTAGGGTTTTGATTTTTCTTTCATAAAGAAGGAAATGTGGAAGAACTGGATATTATTTTGAGTTTTCTTTGATGCACAGCTGCTGAGCTGCCAATAATGTGAGAGGAGTAGAACACAAACTTCAAGGTACAAAAAGCATAATGGCTGAGTAGTTCAATCACTATAAAGAGTGCTACTGCTCTTATTCTCATCAGCTGGACCAGCCCAGTTTTTTTTTGAATATTTATTCATTATTTTTTAAATCCCAAAGCCTACAAATCATGCAAAAAGGGGAGAGTAGATCAGATATTCAGATGGGTGTTGTTGAAAAGAATCAGTTAATTAATTAAAAGAGTATAAAATTACAAGTAAATCTTTTTGTTGGTCATGAAATTATAAACAATTCAAAGAGTATACTACTATATAATAAAGGAAAGAAATGTAGTATATTAAAGTATAGAGAAGAAAAAACAGAAAAGAAATAGGAAAAAAGAAAAAGAAAAAGAAAAAAGGGCAAAAACCCTAAGGACCCATATTCATGTCAAAGACAGAGACTCAAAGACTCAATCTTTAGGCAGAAAAAGAAGTGTGGAAGCAAAGGTGAGGAATGGGGTCTTCTTTCAATGATCTGCAAAATTCAAAAGGAAGAAAGAAAAAGAAGACCCAATTCAAAAGGTTGAATCTTTTTTAAAGATTCTTGATGGAAGAGATATTTTCTTGATTTTAAACATATTTAGTTACCTGCATGTTATTGTATCTGTTGAAGGTCTTGAAGCAGAGAGGACAAGAGAACTGAGTTGGGCCAATCAGAATCTGAGCTGGGGTAGGGATCCAATACTGACCTTTGTTGAGACATGACTTTGTATGCAGCTGCTGCTGTTGATCAATATCACAAGAAATTACAGAAACAGAAACAGTAGTAGAAGCATTATCATCGCTATTGATTTCTTGCTTGTTGTGATCTGATGTGGATGAGGATGAGATAATAGTTGCAGCTGCTGCTAGGTCCCCTCCTCCTGAAGGGGCAGCAGGAGTAGGGAGCCCTAAATGTAGAGCTACAGTAACACCAGCTGCTTCATCAACATCATCAAAACCATCATAAATGTTCAAAAGACTTTCTTGATGATGATCTTTGTCCTTCCCCTTGTAATTGTCCACATCCATGGCAGTGCATTCCTGGTCATGATCATCATGATGCCTTGTTGGGCTTAAACTCAAGAGAGGAAGTGCTTCTTTTATTGGAGGAGATGGAGGTGAGAAATTATAATAATTATAGTAACTATTAGGATTGTGGTTATCCTGGTAGTTGTTGTTGCTGCTGTTCTTGAGAGGATAGAAAGATTGGTAATTTGTAGGAGTGGAATTAGATGGAGAGGCAGAGAAGTGGTGGTGGAGGTAGTTGAGGTTATTATACCACAAACCACTACTACTGAAGTAGTAATTGGTGTTGGTGTTGGTATATGGGTCAGCCATGAAAGTGGGAGGGAGAGGAAAGAAATAGTAGAGATGGTGATAAAATGGAGGGAGAGAAAGAGACACCAGAGAGACGGAGAGAGCAAAGGCTTGGAAAAAGAAAAGTGAAGAAGAAAGAAGGAAAAATGAAGGATTGTCAAGATTTGAAAAAGTAAGAGCTGAATTGAGTAAAAAAGGAAGAAAGACAAGAAATCCACTTGTGAGGTGTGACTGAACAGGAGAGAAATATGCTTAAAGCAAACTACATATATATCAGAATTGAAAGGGAAAGAGAGAGAGGAAGAACAGGAACATGAGGGGATGGGAGAGGAGAAGAGAAGAGAAGAAGAGTTGAAGCTACATATATATCTTGGGACTTGAAAGAACAAGCTACTTATTGAATAGTGTTGAAAGATTGTAAGAAGAAGAAGAAAGGAAACACACAAGATTTATTTTTTTCTCCTCTTCTTCATATTATTATTACTAGAAAAAAGAAAAAGAAAAGAAAACCTATAGCTACCTAATAAAACAAAATTGAACCCATTCGATCAAAGGAAATAGCATTAGTTATAGTCTTATAGAGACAAAATCAGTAATTAGGCTTGGGGTTGTCTCTCTTTAACTCAATTCTTATATTAATACCGCTTATTAATTCGATTCAGGGGCGTAACAACAAAATTGGATAAGGATTCTCCTTAAAATTTTAGATTTTATGTTCGAGTTTTAAAATATAACAATTAATTTAAAAATTTTAAAATATTATTTAAATTGACTTTTAAATTTCAACACAATAAAAAGTGAATTAATATACCAAAAAATAATTTAAGACACCATATTATATTAAAAAAATAAAATTTATTCAGTAACCAGACAAAAATTAATAAGATTTGGCATAAAATTTCAATCAAAATAATAAAAACAATATCTAATAATAGTAATAATAATGTCAGTAATTCTAAAATAATTGAAAGGGAATTAAATCACTCAAATTTGATTTTTTTTTTAAAAATTATGAACTTAATTATAGAAAGAGCTAAAAATCTACTTTTTATTCTTTCATGGCCGAATCTGAGCAATTTATCAAGCTTTGACCGTAGGTCTTTAGTTAAAATCTAATTTTTTAAAATTCAGCGAACTACTTGCTGCCTGTAAAATTTCGGCTCGACCCAACACTTCAATAAAAACTTATGTTTATCTTATTCTTCGATTCTTATTTTTGATCCGCTTCATTTGATCTAGAAACTCATGAACTATATGTTGGATGGGAAGATGAATACAACTTGTTTTGTTTTTATCCTCTTTCAATTTCATCTTTTTAATGAATACAAAAAAATCATCTTTTTAAGTTGGTTTTCCTCTTTCTTGGGAAACAAACAAGATTTGAAACCAGCACTTGCTTTGGTGGGCGCGCCCTGGTCGGCTTGGCTCAGTAAGGAAGGGTGAGAGAGAGTGAGACTGTCTCAACTCTCAACCAAACCTTACTGTTTTCACTGTTCAGTGTTTAAGTTTCGTTGCATGCATCAACAGCAGCACACTACAACAGCAACTAAACTAATGTCACCTTCCCCTAGGACCAAATTTCACTCATCTGGTACGCCACCAAACAGAAAACATTCTTTAATCCTTATTATTTTTTAATGTACTCTCAATTGTTGTTCAATTAATTAATACTTGATCTTTTGTTATTAATTTTTTTTAAAAATCATCCAGTAATTCGAGCATTAAATTAAGCACCAATTATTTCAAATTCGAGACCTATCTCTTTTGATTTTTTTTAGTAAATATATAATATATCAGTTTGTGATGCTCTAAATTACCACAAAGTTTTTTTTTCTTTCAAATTTTATAACTTATGATAATGCAAACTTAAATAAAAATAAAATTCACCTCTGCATTTGTATCTTATGTTAGAATAAATCACTACATTTGTAATTGAATTAAATAAGTCAGTGCATTTATTCACTCGATATACTCATTCATTCATAAAAATAATTATAACTCGTTTGGAAACAATATAAGACTATGCTTGCATGATTTATTTATTTTTAAAAAGTGACATGTTTGCAACTAAAAAATAAAAAATAAGATCAAATTATCTAAAAATAAAAAATGGAGCGGGATTAAAATTATATCCTCATTTTTCAACGTCAAAGTATTGAGCGGGATGAAAATAATAAATCACTATATTTTTTCACACAATTTTATTTATTTGTTTGATTTAGTTGCCTGTGTAATTTTTTTTTTAAAATTTAATTTTTAAGTTTACATTGCCATAATTTGATATAGGATTAAATTTTGTTTTATAAATACTAATACATTTTATTTCCTCCGTTCAGATATAGTTGGGATATAGTTATTATGAAAGATAAGTATACAATGTTGATTTATCTTTTGATAGCAGTCTTTGTGAAGTTGATACAATACATGCTTCAATGATATATTTACACAATAATTTAACATACATCTCTCATTAATTTGTTGTTCTATTCAAATTTAATTCAACAACCATATAGATACAGATCTGATCTGATGAGAGATTTCGTTAAACTTCTACGTACATTCCTGATTCATGACAGAGTTTCCGACCAAAATAATAAACGTGATAGAATTCAGAGAGTGACACTTCACTCTTCAGGCAGAGGAATTAAAGAATTTTTGACTTCCTCAGTTGTTGTCAATTCATAAGTTTTATATATATAAAATAATAATTTTCCCCATTAATATTTGTCACTCTATTTCTAATTTCCTCTTTGGGCCGGGCTTAGTGAAAATCTCAAAATACACATGTAATAATACTTAAAAAAACGATTTAGTAAGGCTAATATATTTCCAAAACTGTACCTTTCCCCAAAATACACATTTATACCCAAACTTCGCTATCACCACCTAAAAAGTCCATATGCTCATCAAAGCCACCACCATCAAAGTACAATGATATAAAGGCTCATTGCTTCGCCAGCAGGAAAAAAAAAACCCATTTTTCCAAACACAATTTGGTTCCAAGAAAAAGTTTTTGATCATTATGGCTAAATCTTCCTTAAACCATTCAGGCAAGAGACTGTTTCCGCAAAAAAAACTCACTCTAACCTTATAGCCTATAGGTCACCCACCAAGAGTGGCGATCGAGAGCAGAATTAGCGTGTAATCCTAGTTCAGTCAAACCCTTGCTGCCATCCTCTTTTGATTCACATAAAAACTCAGGAGCAACCAACAGGAAAAAGGACAAAGATCGACCCAGTGATGTAAGTAGCAATTGACCTTAATTAGAATGGCTAAACGAAAACAAGAGCTCTGACCAAACAAAATAGGATAAGGCTAAGTGCAATAATAGCTCAAAAATGTGAATGAATTGATAAAATTTGAAAACCACCTTAAACTCAGAGCCGCTAGGCCAGTTGAGAGTACGACTACCATGTCACCAAACAACCTACAGGAAACAGTAATCTCCTAGCAAAAGCAATAAAAACTGATTGCTGCCCAAAAATAGTAGGAGGCCTTCAACAAACAAAACTAGTAGGATGAAGAGAGAACTTAACTTCGGTGGCCTACTCCAAAATGAAATCGTTTCGCATGCCTATCATTAAATGCATATTCAAGACGCAGAGGGCCCAAAGGTGAATCCACACGGATGCCAAAGCCATACCCATATCCACTTCCAGGCTTCAGCCTTGCCCCAGCAGGATCACCTAATAAAAGACAATGATTATCTCATTAACAGAAATCATGCACAAGATCGCATAAAAACTACAAACGCATTTCAGATCGTTTAAGTTTTTGAGCATTCCAGCAGCGATTTGTGTGAAAAATCCAACCGACCAATTCAGAAATTGGCAGTGATCTCTATTGGCTGGCAACTCATACAAAAGGAATAGCAAGTAGATACATATCCCTGTAGTCACTTAAGGTCCCTCTACTGTTGAGCAACTACGGTGTTGTCATGATTGACCATTTAACCTTTCATGGGACACTACGAAGAATACAGCCAAAGAGATCTTAGGAAGTAACCTCAATATCATACAACACGTGTAACTTTCAGACGGCACACATTTTCTATCTGCATATTCACCTTGAACGTGTCTACCTATTTTCTCCCATTTTTACAGAATCACATCATGAAACAGAATAGACAACAGCAGTTCTAAATAATTGATCAACAGGAAAAGACCTACCAGGCACAGTAGGTCCAGATCCAAGATCTGTTCCATAATCACCAAAAAGAACTCCTTCCACTGGTCCCAACTGCAAAACAGAATAAGTGAATAACACCAATGAGTACACTCTTCCTTAGACTCCATACTTTACCGGTCATGAAGTAACTCAGAGAACGGAAAGAACAATAACATCAATATACTACAGTGTTTGCAGGAAACAACAAGATTATGTGATAACCTACCACAGGGAAAGAAATTTCACTGGAGCCAACAACGTAAGATCGACCAGAGCCTACTGCACCTTCTTCATATCCCCTCACACTATTTGTCCCACCAATGGCAAAGGCTTCATGAGGGGAGAAATTACCCACCACATGTCCACCAGACAAGCTAGCAATAAAAGGCAGAGAAAGTCAGCAAGCAGATTTTTGTTGAAGTATGATGTACACAATAGTTTCCACGTGGGTGCCAAGAAAAATGAATGCCTTATTGGACAATAGCAGCAGCATAATAGCCATTGGTATTGTAGACTGGATGCCAAATTCGATGGATTTTCTCACACCTTACACAAAACTACACTTGGTAGAGGAACAATACATATATTTGTGAAATCAAGACTCAAGAGAGAAGTTTTCTTATTTTTTATAAGTTGTCAAGTTAAAAAAAATGCTTAATCTTTTACTGTATAGCTGCCATACACAGTGTAGAATAATCCTGAGTGCCGCATTCAAACTGTTTTACACTAGTTGGATTACACCCACCACCCCCCTCCCCCCCCCCCCCAAAAAAAAAAGAAAAAAAGAAAACTAAGATAATATACCTCAAAAGAAAGAGAGCGGGGCCAATTTCTACACCCTTCCTAGCACGTGCATTTACCCTGTTAAAACACAGCCACTCAGGCCAAAGTGGAAGCCCTTGTTCCATGTTCAATACAAACTGCAAATAGAGCCAAGATGGTGCATAAGTGCACTAAAAAGAGAAATGGAAGACTCCTTTTTAATGAGAACCCGAGATAAAAGTGGGGGCAACCATCTGTTATAGATAGAGGACTAACCATTGAAGAACCATGATCACCAGAACCTGTGTAGACACCTTCAAATTTTGCAAGTAACATGTCATCATAATTCTTGCCACTGCACAACCAAAAAATAAAGTGCAAAAGTAAAACAGTCAGACTTTTGAACCCCAGAAGCATAATCAATAATCACAAAACACGATCCCTCATCAACACTACTAAATTGCTAAACAAGAAATTGACAAGTAGAAGATGACATGCAATCAAACTTTTAAAAGTTCAACAGAGGGAACCTAGGTCTTAAGTTCAATTCTCTAGCTTTGCTTCCCATAAACCAAAAAGAGCTATTCAACTAATCTGCCAATAAGGATCTATACATTTACAATAAGAGCACTACTGCAACAGTCCTTAACGGTAAATTATCAAACAATAATCTATATATATATATATATAAAAGCTATGTGGTGAAACTCTCTTGGTGGCTTGAGAGGAAGCCACCTAGGATCCCTAAAACCCTCCCATGATGCCATGTGTCATTACTTTGATAGCTTCGAGTTTGACACATGGCAATAAAAAGAAATAAAAATCTTTCATAACTTAAAAAATCTTTTGGTTACTCTATTTAATTTAATTTGTATAGTTAATTCTTGTAATACAATTTAATTAAAATGTTTGTGGTGGAATTTGAAAACACAATGTTCAAGAATTTGAAAAGTTACTCTAGCACCTAAATAAAAATCTTTCATAACTTAAAAAACCCTTTGGTTACTCTATTTAGTTAATTTAATTTGTATAATTAATTCTTTTAATACAATTTAATTAAAATGTTAGCAGTGGAATTCGAAAAGACAATATTCAAGAATTTGAAAAGTTACTCTAGCATGATCCTCTCTATATAAGTGTTCACAAATCTTCAATTTGTTATACATTTCTATTACATGGTGAATAGTTCATAAGAACCAAGGTTAGTCTCATACTTTCTAAAGTTTAATTTTATTTTTCAAACATGCATTTAGTTAAGTATAATATAGTATCTTATAGATTTTGGCAAAAAATATACATCTTATAGATTATTGTAAATATTTCTAGATTCGAATTATGGATAATCTATATATATACTTAAAAAGTATATGGTGGCTTGTGGGGAAGTCACATAGGATTACTAATTCTCTCTTACGATGTCCCGTGTCTTCAGTTGGATACTTCTTTAGTGCATGTGCATGATGTATCTCTGCCCTGACATCTATGGAGGTTAATTTTAATATATATCCAATAGGTTTGTTAGTGTTGAATGATGATTTAGTAAATATTTTTGAGTACATGAAGTAACGATTGGTACAATTGCAGCACTCAAGATTCAAGAATGATAGCGATCAATGCTAATAAATCATGCCTTATTATTGTGTTGAAATTAACTTTTTTTAATTTTTGCTAGGCATATATAATTCTACGGGGTCAAATATATTTGTTTTGAAATGAAGGTAGCGAAAACAATCTTGAATCTATAATTTGTACTGCATGCTATAAAAAAAGTTAAACGAAATAATCAGAAATAAATTATAATTTAGTTATGAAAAATGAAAGTAACATTAAAAAAAATGATCTCATTTTTGTTTTGTTTTGCGGATACAATAAACTCATATTACTAACCAACAGTTTAGAAAATACTGTCAAGGAAAACTGTAGGCTTTACATTATAGAGATGTACTAGAAATTAGTGTCTTGCGTTGTGGGTTTTTTATTCATTAAATTTGAATAATAATACTATTTTTATAATTTTTAATTCTCTTCAAAACACACTGTCACTTTATTTTATAATTAACTAATTTAATTAGGACAATATTAGGTAACTTAACGTAATAAATAAATTGACGTATTAATATTTTCATAAATCTAACCTATATATATAAAAAAAGAATATAATTTTAAACTATGTATAATGTAATATTATGCACTTTGTAAATATCAAATAAGCTTTTCTTAAAAAAATCATATAAGAAGTAATCGTTTTAACGTGAGGTAATTAAAGAAAAAAATATAATCAATTCAGAACAAAAGATAATTGTTTGGGATTTTCTTTTATAAAAAAAAGAATTCTTTTGCAAAAGTTAAAATAAATATTAACTCAAAATTGCTTTTCATTTGAAAGTATAGCACCTTAAGAATAAAGCTCATGAAACATTAAACACTAAAAAGTTATAAATTAGAAAAAATAAATAGTAAAAGTATACTAACTTTTTAAAAATTCAAACACATTCAATTAAATATATTTAAATCAAATAAAAATTTAAAAAATTATTAAAGGGAAATCCGCGAACGCACGGGTATGAGGCTAGTGTTAGAAGTAATTGTTGCGATGAAATTCTTAAAGTTCAAAAAGATAATCTGCTAATAAAGATCTATACCTTGCAGTGAGAGGGCTGCTATAGCAATCCTTAATAAGAGGTCTCCCTTCCCCATCGCGAGCTCCAGCATGCTGAGAAATTGGGTAAAATAAGTAAAGCTAGATAACCACAATTTATAGGTAAGTTGCCATTTTCAAGAGTAGGAAACGAGACAAAGTCATGTGCCTTGTCAACGTCCATAGGAAACTAAATTACAATCTAAGTTTTCGCATCGAAGACCCAATTCAAATTACAAACATTTATGATGTTTTAAGCACTGATAAAAGCAGTGCACAGGCTTTACCCAAAAAAAAAAACAGTGCATAAGGGAACACATTACCAAATGTGAATTAAGATGGCACAAAAGGATGAAATGCTAAGAATTGGGTAAACAACCTATACACTTGAAGGCAATCTCAGAGAACAGCAGAGCTACCAAGAGAGGAGCCTCATCTTATAAAGATATAGCTTTTAAAGATGTTAGTCCAAGTACCTGAAAGATAAGCCCCATCGTTCCGCTCCACTTTGGCCGGAGTGGTCGACTGTATTCTACACTAGCTGTTACCCTTCCGATTGTCAAACTACTGTTTCCAGGTTGGTTACCATGAACAAGATTTCCAGGAGTTCTTGAATTCTAGCATAGAGAGGAACCAGCTCAGACAGCAAGTACTCCCATCACCAAGGAAGTAAACATAAAATAGAAGACAAAAATTACCTGAACCATAATAGTTCTGGATGTTCGCTTGTCATCTCCTGCAATCCATGGGTCTGTATAGTTTACACGAAATATTGAGTCAATCTGGCCTCTCTCCAAGGAAATATTTAGTTTTTGATTTCGCCCAAAAACATTCCTGTGGGAGTATGCAAAGCTGCAAGAGAAAATGAAAGTAACTACAAAGCAGAACCTTATTCTAAAAGACTTGCATACAGTTGAGATTAACAGTAGAGAAACACAGTAAAATAAAAGGCATTGTTTTTATGTAAGCCTGTGTATACAAATGAAAAACTGAACCAATCAGGTCACAAAATTTGGAGCATTACCTTCCGATAAGTCCCGATAGTGGTCCACTCGTAATCCTAGAAAATTGCAATCTCATCAGTACATAATATTTCTGATATGGCAGGAGATTATTTCAATTTACATGTAGAGCGGAATTTGGATTGAACAAAGTTGGCAGAAAGGAAATTTGGAGACGTTAAAGTATTCAGCATTATGTTCTATCTTCATAACCATGATTTTAGAAACAAAAGAATACTCAATATTTTGCTTAGAATCATAGCTTTGAAGATAGAATAATCTGCTTTCCAAATGCTGAAAACCCAATGCCCATATTACATTAATGAAAAAGTGCCAGTGCCCTCTAAGTAAGCATAACTCACCCACTCGATATTCCACCACCAGCTGAGAAACCTCCGCTTGGACGCTCAACAACATTCATTATCAGATCAACTTTACCAGTATCTAAAGGAAGAATAGAGAGGGGATAGTAAAATATTAGTAATAAAGCATAAACAGATTTGGCTTAGTATGTCTCAAAGTAAGCACATGATATAGTAAAACATAAATGTTCCACAAGACTATTCAAAATGAAAAAGATTTTGATTTACCTCCAGCAGGTTGGGGAATAAAGCTAACATCTTCCATGATTCCCATAGTTAGTACAGTATCCACGTCTCTTTTCCCTTGCATCATGCTGTAAACCTACCAGAGGGACATTTCAAAAGCAAAAGATTTGTTAGAGACAGTAAGTAAGAATAAAAAGGAGACCTTATTATGACTAACACAATCAACATACAACACCACCACAAATTACCTGTCCTTTCTTCGTTGTAAGTTGTCTGAGTATTGTTTCAGGCTTTGTCTTCCCTTTAGTCGGCTCACCACTGAAAATGCAACAAATAAAAATGCTAGTCATCAGTCCCCTCTATCTTTCTCCCAAGAAAAGCTGGAGACGTTCTCTTACGTTTTCCGGTCAAGAAAGCGTATGGAGATGTTGTTCACCTCAGCTTCTGCAACTTGTAACCTTATCATGCCACCTGAGAGGATCTCAACTCCTGAAACCTACAACAATGAATAAATAACTACTAATAACATCAAACTTGAAATCTTAAACCACAAGACGGAATACATGTTTTTGACTTCCAGGCAAAACTGAAGCACAGCATATCATGAAAGATGATTTACTAAAGTACTAACCATGCCAAAAAGACCACGCTCCATGTACCAACCATTGATGGAGCTTATTACTTCATCCAAACGCCTAATATTTACCACTTTTCCTGCACAGCTTAACACCAAAAATCAAAATCAATTAAAGCAAACGACTCCTATTGATGCATTGCAAGATATGAAATAGAACACCTACCATGTCCATCCTTAAAAGCATCTTGTAGAAACTTAGCTGGAAGGACACTGGCTCCTTCACAAACCAAACCATGAAACTCCTGGTTTGGCTCTACCTTATGGCACAAGAAAGTGATATTATTAAACAAAAACATCCACTTCTAAAACAACAATAACCAAATAACTCTTTATGCCCAGGACTCCAGATTGGAATTCCTAGAAGTCTCCTGTCTTCAGGTTGATATGACACCTCAACACAAGACTATCATCCAATCTGGATGTGGTTGAGTAACAATGCCAAGCAGTTTTGTTATGTTTTTCTCTTCTTTTCTTTCTTTATCGATCTCTTTGGTATCCTCTCTGCCTTGTGGCAGAAGACTAAGGGAGGAGTACAGGACTTCATTTTTTTTTCAATTTACTAATAGTTTCCTAAATGATCTATTTGGCTTTTACAATTAACATTTTATCAAAGAAACCCTTCACTTCTACAAATTATATGCAATTTCATCTCCAACTTCTAAGTTTAAGCCAGAAACCTTTATTCTTCTTCTTTTTCGTCACAGGCAAACTTTAGTTCAAGAAATTAGATTGGAACAATTCAATTAAAATTAGCAATGAACACTCAAATTCATATTGAGGTCGAAGCTGAGCATAAAGAAAATTCTAAGTGCCAATCAAAATTTAATGTACCTGAAAAACCAATCTGATTCCATCACGGGTGTCCACAGCGACTGGCATGCACGCACAGAAGTAACCACTATCGATAATCCTATGTACATCCTCTTGAACTTCACGGACAGTGAGAGCAGAGTTCGGCCGGCAAGCTTTCAACGCCGCCAAAGCCTCCGATTCTAAATCCTTCCTCTCCAGCTCCTCTCCATCCTTGTTCCTGACCAACACCTCACTTATCAGTACCCTCTCCTCATCATGCCGACTCGCCGAAATTCCACTGCTCTTCGGCGGAGTAGCTGGCTCAGATTGAGTCGACTCGAGGGATTGATTGAGTGACAACGACGCGGAGCATAGAATGGGTGAGGGTTTGAATGCGGAATGCGTTGGACGAGTCAGTGATAGGGACAGGAAGCGTTGGAAAGCTGAGTTGGGAGACGAGCTGGGCCAGAGAGTTGAGAAAGAGTTGATGAAGTTGAAGAAGTGAGAGGGCAAAGTATGGCTGTGGCGGTGGCGGTGGCGGTGGCGCCTAGGGAGATGAGGGATTGTGAGATGAGAAGAAGTGAAACGAACGTTGTCGTTTCGCGGCATTTGTTCTGTATGTTATTATTATTATCGGAATTGAAAGGAGATAACTGTGAAGAACCCTAGGCGGCAGCCGGCGCCGGGTGATGGAATGGATGGAGAGTAGTAGCCGCAGCAACGGCAGGAGAAAGCAAACGGCAAGGCTTATATGGGTTGGGAAAATGTCAATTTAGGTCCGTAAACTTTTTAAAACTCTCCATCCCCGAATGCCTCCTAAGTCCTAACCCTTCTTTGACTAAAAATGGAGGGAATGATTCTATGATAAAATACCACTGTATCCTTTTTATATATATAGAAAATAAAAACAATTAATTTTCTCATACGATAAAATAGAAACGTGCTTTGTTTAACGAAAAAGAAACGTGCTTTGTTTAACGAAAAAGAAACGTGCTTGTTAAAAAAATAAAAAAATAAACTTAAGCATGCAAAGTGGCAGGGGTGTACACGGGCCGGTTCGGTCCGGTTTATGGGCTAGAACCGGACCGGATTTACCGGTTCCTGTCCAGGACAGAAACGGCCCGGCCTGGAGACTTTTGGTCCGGGCTGGTTCCGGTTCTGGCCCGGATTTTTTTTTTTTTTTTTTTTTTTACTTAAAATTTTTTTTTACACATAAATACAAAAAAAGTGGAGCCAAGAGGGTTTGAACCTCTCCCTTTTAATATAATAAGTGATGAGTTAACCATTGAACCAAATGGATATTTTGATATTATTATGCATATATATATATTATATAAATATATATTTCTGGTTCTACCGGTTCTCCGGGCCGGTTCCCGAATTTGAGGGATGGAGAACCGGACCGAACCGGAACTTTTCGGTCCGGTCCGGGCCAAAAAAAGGACGGTTCCGGTCCGGTTTTCGGTCCGACTTGGTTCTTGTACACCCCTACAAAGTGGTACAAATTACAGCATGACAGATATTGGTAATTTTATTAGAGTAACCAATTTTAAAAAACACGGGCCATATGTTGGTGTTAGCAGAAAAAAGAAAAAAATACTAGCGGTAAAAAGTAGGGATGTACATTGTGTGATTAACTGAAAAAATTATTCAAACTATAACTTAATTAATAATTTCCCTCAAAATTAGGGATGGACGTAGTGCGATTAAGTGTGAAAATCATTAAACCACAACCCAATGACGGAGGCTAAGAGAGACCGGGGGCTGTAGCCCCTCCAAACTTTTTGAATTTTTTTATATATATGTGATGATGCTGATACCCATTAGATTGTATTTGATTTATTCCTCCCGTCACTAGGTATCTTCTTTTTATTCCATTGGTTAATTTTTTTATCATTTATAATTTGAAAGAAGCTCGTTTTGTATTGTAGTGATGGTGTTTGAAAAAAAGGCTTCTTAATTCAATGTAGCTAACTCCTACCGTTCATGATTTCAAGTAGATGAAGGTAACATACTTGAGATGTTGTAATTGTCATACACCAATATTGTGCTATTCAATTTCATGATTTTTGTTTAAGTAATGTGTAATCTGTGTCCCAGTATTACAAAGATAATAGCCATGGATTGCGAAATGGTTGGCGTGGTGCTTGGAAAGAGAAGTGCATTTGCACGAGTCACACCGGTATTGGTTGCTCTCTTCTTCTCCTTTACTTGTTTAGATAGCTTGTGTTTGTACTTCACCCTGTTGTTCCTACATGTTTAACTACTTTATCTGACAAACTCATTTGGATTGCTCTCTCTAATGCAATTTTTGATGCCTTGAATTGTGTGTTGAGTTTTTTTTCATATTTTAGTGCGCGTTTACTTCGAAGAATTTTCTGTTTGAAAATCTGCCGATTTTCTGAAATTAGAAAATTTTCTTTACCAATAGAAAACTGAAAAACGTGTTTACTTCGCACTATTTTCCTGATGTGGAAAACTGAAAAATTGGAAAACCTGTTTACTTAGCACTATTTTCCTGATGTGGAAAACTGAAAAACTGAAAAACGTGTTTACTTAGCACTATTTTCCAAAATTTTGAAAACCAAAAAACATTTTTGTTCCAACATTATTTTTTTAATGAAAACATAATGTTATTATTTTCTTCAGTTTGTAAAAATTAATAAACTGATAAATATTTTCCTTGGGAAAAATTTACATATATTATAATTAAAAAAACTAAAATATATTATCAATCTACAAATATTCCATTATATATAAATATACTAATTCACGTTGCTACATTAAAATAAAATACATATCACCACTTGGCTTATTGTTCCTTGCATAAATAATTATAAAAAGTACATAAAAAACATACCCTATTAAGCTTGTTAATTCCTCATATTCGACTATTATGATGAGCCTATATATTTATGTAATATAATTTTAATTGAAAATGATAAATTATAATAATACAAAATAAACAAATAAAATACTACAATTTTAGCAAAAACCTTTAAAATATATTATTATTATTTTATTAATATTAGTATTAGTTAAATATTAACTAATGTAATTATATTAATTAATAATCCATATAAACTATCATTAAATTTTCACATGGCATATGAATGTCCTGTAAATTATTTGTGGAAATCTTCTAAACAAAGTATTGGATTACACTTCGTGCGGAGAATTAAAGATTTTATTTTTCATTTTAAAAAAGAAAGTGAAGAATATAAAAAATTAAAAGAAAAGAAAAATATAAAAGATGGGAAGAAACTCACTCAATTCGATTCAAAAAATAATTAGTGTAACTTAATTATAAATAATACAAATTCGGTAATTATAATTAGTTTGACAGCCACTTGCATTTTGCAGTTACATGTAGCAATCAAAACCATGGTACCTTTCATTTCTCTCTTTACAAACATGAAACAACAGTATAGTAGAGATGTTGTCGTTTAAGCAAGTAAGCAAACAGGCTACACGAGAAAGAAAGGAAAAGCATGCACCGTTAATCCAACAAATGCGCGAGGCATTCCTTCAGCAACACATGGCTGTACAAGCCCTACTCCTCCCCCAAATATACAAAACGTTGACAGAGATGGACATCTGAACTTCAGCTCACAGTCTTCCTTGGTAATACTCGGAGAAACGTTAAATCCAAGGAGATTCAAACAATGCTGATGCAGGCAGTCTTATGACCTCGACAGTATGACAACGAATTCCACTTCAAACTACAAATAACATCCTGCAGAACAATGTATGAAACCGTCAATTACATAATTGGAATTTCAGCAATATTCAACCAATTCATATGCATCTCCTACTACATACCAAAGGATATTGGTGATCAATATCAAAACTGTTGATAGCACAAGGCTCAGCCAAGAGCTCTGTGGGTTCCTCACCTGTGCAATACACAAAACAAAATCTAATTCATTTCAATGCTCTAAAGGCATTCTTTATTTTCTGTGCCCGCTCAAGAAATCAGCTACATGTGTAATAAAAATAGAGCTATCATGCATAACGTTGGTCTGAAGGGACGATATCATGGCTTATATTTCAAAAAGCCAAGAGCATGCACTGTTGATGCCAATAACCATTCTAACTAGTAGGAATAATGGTTACAGTGCTCACCTGAAACGCTTTTAAGAGAGAATAGCACTGCCTTTGCTCTGCCACTGCAGCAGCATACCTCTTCTTCAAAGCATTACAAACATTCTGTTCTTCTTGAAATGCGACTTGCACCTTTTGTAGCTTCTGTAAAATGGATATAGAAATAATTGCAGAGCAATTACAAGAATGCTCATGTGAAACTCTAAAGTACAGATTTGAGGCAGTACAAAAAAAAAACAAGCTGCTTCTGTAACTCTTTTCCAAGTAACATTTGCTACACATGAAATAGGAAGAATGAACCTCCACATGCTCTAGGCAGCTATCCATTACTATATCCAATCCTTATTTATATCTTCAGAAATTAATTTTTGAACTTTCCTTTCTAGTTTGCAAACTCAAAGCTAATTTGTTGATCTATAATATACATAAATATATAATACATATACATCCAAAACTGTAAGGGGATGCACATGATCGACAAGACACACTTGATCAATTCTAACACCCAAACTAGCATGGGGATGCACACTTACGATCCACAAGATATGGTCATCAGACAAATCTAAAGTATGTGCTCCTGCTCTCATGTTTCCCTGCTTTATAGACCGCAATTTCGCTTCCAATCATAGTCCAGTAAGTTTTTGAAGATGTAAATAAGGATTGGATCCTAAGCATATCATACTGTTCTACCTAAAATCTACAATATTTTTTAGGGGTAATAGCTTAAAACACCCCTGTACTAACCGCGAAAAACAAACTCCTCCCCCGAACTTCAAAAACGCTAATACACCTCCCCTGAATTACGTTGATCGTGCAATTAGCCCCTTCTGTCCATAATTAATTACATTTTTTTGTGATTTTTTGGAATTTTTTACAATGTTTCTTGATTTTTAGAATTTTTACATGTTTTTTAGAATTTTTACAATTTTTTTAAAATTGTAAAAATGTGCATTGAGGGGCCTTTTTGCCCGAAAATAATAGTCCAGAGGAGGTGTATTAGCGTTTTTGAAATTCGGGGGAGGAGTTTGTTTTTCGCGGTTAGTACAGGGGTGTTTTAAGCTATTACTCCTATTTTTTATTAGCTTCTGCTCAGCTTTCAGATAGTGAAAGAAGATTACTCCAAACTCCACAAGTAAGGAATTAAGCCTCAACTGAACCTTTCCAGTTTCGTATATGGGAAAACTCTCAATTACCAGACCTAACCAATTAATTAAATTAAGCAACTCAAAACAAATTAATTAAAACAACCGAGAACACAAATGAGAATATCAATCCTTACATTGATGGATTGACTGACGGAGGGAGGGAGGACGGCGGTGACGCGACGCGACGAGAGAAGAGAGGAGAGGAGTTCTGCTGCTGTTGGCCGGGGACGCGACACGACGAGAGAAGAGAAGAGAGAAGTTCTGCTGTTGTTGGCCGGCGTCAGAAGAGAGGAGAGGAGTTCTGCTGCTGTTGGCCGGCGACGCGTCTGAGGGAGCGGCTAACGGAGGCTGACGGAAGGAGAGGACACGACGAGAGAGGAGAGGACGCGACGAGAGAGGAGAGGACGAAGGTGAGAAGAGGGCTGTTCTAGGGTTTGAAGAGGAATGGGAATGAAGGCTTCGAAATTGGCTGAGAAATGGCCAGGGGCAAAAAGGTATTAAAAAAAATTCATTTAAGTGGAAAACTGAGTTTTCCAATTTGCCATGTCAACGATTGGAAAACTGGAGAACATATTTTTTTCGTTCTCCAAATTTATTCATTGATTTTCTAATGGAGAATTTTCGTTTTCAAACAGAAAACAAAAACTATACCAAGTAAACACATTTTCTGAAAAATTAGAAAACTTGGAGAATTTTCTGGGAAATTCTCTCAGGTAAACACGGCCTTAATGTTATTGGGTCCAGTTGTTGAGTTATGTTGTTCCTTGATTGCAGGTAAATCAGTGGGGGAATGTTATATATGATGAGTTTGTCCGCCCCATAGAACGAGTTATGGATTTTCGAACTCATATTAGTGGCATCCGACCACAAGACTTGAGAAAAGGTCCATTGCCTCTTCTCTGTTGTTTTCTTTTGTTATCCATTATAATTTCCATGCTCCTTACGAAGGTGTTTCTTTTGTTCTTGTTAGATAAAGAAACCAATCAAATGAGTATAACCATTAGCTGACACTTGTTCTATAGAAAATACTTCCATTGAGGATCACAGAATATAGACAATCTCGCCCCCAAGTATTTTGAAATATCTATTGGATACAAAATAATTAATAAACGGTTATTAAGATGCAAAACCATAACATAACATTTTAATGCATTTAATTACATGTCCAAAATCACAACCTCACCATTTATAAACGATTAATTAATGGTTATGAGCGGTGCGATTAATCGTGTTTAACTGTACTGCGCCCAATCTTAATAAGAAGGAAGGGTATGCATGGAATTTTAAATAAATAGTAAGGGTAATACGGTACCTATAATATCCCATAAGAGATTCAAAGAAATAGGAGAGGGACAAGCTAGAAGCCAAGTGTAGAAAACATATCGGTCAAAACCGAAATTGCTCATTCTATCGGCCACCGAATTAGTTTTACGGTAGACAAATAACACCCGAGCACTTATACGAAGGAGTAGCTCAGGTGTTGCTAATGAGCATACGAACAACCCTATATTTATTTTATTTAACGGTTCAAATTATCCCAAATGCACCTCTTGATTTACAAAATGAGCGGTGCTAAAGATACTAACACTTTTATTAACATTTATAATAAAGTACACGTGTCATTTTCACATTCACTTGTTAGTTATTTATTTAAATAAAAATAATAATATAATTTAATTAGGAAGGGATAAATTCTAATTATATCTTAACACATCCGTTAGTACAGTTTTGTTTATGAAATAGTTAATATTTCAAACATTATTCATACGAGCCGGATTGGAAAAGAACACCCCATGACTTTGCCTTAAATGCGTTTCAAATTTACAATGTCCATCTTAGCCGAAAAGCCCCCTAACCAAGCACCGGTGGCGTTGCGAAGAACTCGTCCGGCCGTGGCTGCCCGTAAATTCAATATCTTCTATTTATTTATCTATTTTGTTGTTTTTTATATTCTTATTTATTTTCACTATTTTCATGAGTTTTTTTTTGTCTGTTTTTTTCGGGATTTCTACTTATTTTTTTTCAAAATAATTAATTTATTATTTCCTTACTAATTTGTGATTTAATATTTTTCCTACACATAAGAAAGTTACTGTACATGTTTGGCAATTGTATTGTAGCACGAAATAAATCAGTGTTCCTACACGGCGGTAGAAACTAGAAAGGCGCGGCCACTGTTACGTGTTTACGCTATTCGGCTACTGTATAAGAGACGAATGGAAGCCGCTAACATTTCAAAAATTCAAATGCACTAAAATTTGAAATTGCCCCATTTCATTCTCTCTAGCCTCTACGTTCGTAACAAGCTGACAAACTTCCGCACTCTGCCGCAAAACCTAAAATCCAAAACCGTCTAACACTGGCAACGACAACTCTCTGCTCTGCCCCCACTACACATCACTCACACCGATCTCCCCCACTTTTTATCTTCCTTCAATTATCATTTCGAATTCATATCAAGAAACAACAAAACCCTAATCCTTCTTATCCCTAAACTGTTGTAGTAGTAGTATTCCCAATTCTTTTCCAAAACAACGAACCCTAACACACATCGCCGATCACAATCCCTTCCAGAGGTATATCTCTCCTCCTTCTTAAATGCAGCCTTAAACTCCAATAAGATTCACGGGTCTGCGTTTTGACTTGACCCGTTAGAGTTCAATGATACCCTGGTTACTGATTTTTTTGTTTTGTTTGTTTCTTCTTGTTTATCCGTATTTGTTACTGGCAAATTCTGAAATTGATTTGATGTTCTGGATTTTTTTGTTAGGTGTTGAATCAGTTGAAATTATTTGTTGTTATTTGATGGTTGTTGAAAATTATTTTGCTGTTGTTATTCAACTGTTTGGTGGGGTAATTAATTCTCCTCAGGTTGCGTTGTTAGTTTCTCTGTTGAGCAACATGGATGACAGTTTTAAAGCCCCGCATCAAAGTTAATTAAGATTGTGGGTTTGTGAGATTTTTTCTGTTCATAGCCACATATGTTTGTAGTTTTACCTTGTGATGTTTGGAAAAACATTGATTTTTTTTATTACTATTAATTTTGCATAACTAAACCCATGTGTACGGTAGATGGTAACTGTTTGTATAGAGTGATAAATTTAGTGATTCTTGCTCAGAGTTGATAATTTCAGCGTTTACTTTCCTGGTTTTCTTTTTGTCACTTAGGACCGATGAACTCAGTGGTTGGGAATGGTAAAATGGAAGCTAATGGGAAAGATGATCTCCTGGAACCTCTACTCAAAGCTCCAGACAGTGTTAAGAAGGCTAGAACCATTAAATTCAAGATAGGGGAAATTAAGTGCACATCTTGTTCAACAACCATTGAATCTGTGCTGGGAGAGCTTGATGGAGTTGAAAGTGCAGTAGTGTCACCCCTTGATGGTCATGCAGCTATCACTTATGTACCAGAGATCATCACTGTAAGTCAGCCGTGCACGTATTCGTGTTCTTGTTTATTTACTCGTGTCTCTTGGAAAACTGGCAGTGAGAATATTCTGAATTTCTTTCAGCCCTTCTTAGAGCTAGCTCTTTTCTGTTTATTTGTAAATTGTTTCATTTGTTTGCATCAGTAATGAAGAGAAAGGGTATATAGCCTAGAATTTACTTTCAATTTTTTGTGCCTTTTGTATTGAACTTGGATTTGGGTTTTGGAGTTCAGACATTTTCCAGTTATAGTTTGCTGAATCTTTCTATACTATACTATTGGGAGAAGAAAGTGTTTATGGCTTATCTAGTGTTTTTCCAGGTTAAGAAAATTAAGGAAACCATAGAAGATGCTGGCTTTCCAGTCGATGAGTTTCCAGAGCAGGACATGGCAGTGTGCCGGCTCAAGATTAAAGGAATGATGTGCACCAGCTGCTCTGAGTCGATTGAACGCGCACTTCTAATGGTTGATGGAATTAAAAAGGCAGTTGTTGGTCTAGCTCTTGAAGAAGCAAAGGTCCACTTTGATCAAAACCTTCTTGGTGCAGAACACATTGTTAAAGCTGTAGAAGATGCTGGGTTCAATGCTGAGCTCATCAGTTCTGGAAATGATGCGAATAAAGTGCATCTAAAACTTGAAGGAGTTAATTCTTCAGAAGATGGTGCATTTATTCAATATTTGCTCGAGTCAACACAAGGTGTGAGCCATGTTGAAATGGACTGGGCAGAACACAAGGTAACAGTTAGCTATGCCCCGGATGTTATTGGCCCAAGAACTATTATACAGCGCATTGAAGAAGCTTCCCAAGGTCCTAATCTTTACTGTGCAAGCTTGTATGCTCCTCCAAAGAGAAGAGAAAAAGAGCAGCAGAAAGAAATTTGGATGTACAGAAACCAATTTCTTTTCAGTTGCCTTTTTTCAGTTCCAGTTCTCCTATTTTCCATGGTACTTCCCATGATTCATCCTTATGGAAACTGGCTCGAATTCAGGGTTCATAACATGCTCACCATTGGGATGCTTCTTAGGTGGATCCTCTGCACTCCTGTGCAATTCATTGTTGGTCGAAGGTACTCACTGAGCATTACAGTTATTACTTTCTTCTTGTTATATTTCTCTGTGAATCTCGTCTGTTATTTGTCTTTTGAAGTATGGCAATGTATTGGTCATTATGGGAAAGTGACTAATCATATACCTGTGATGCCCATTTCAGGTTTTATGTGGGGTCATACCATGCATTGAAACGGAAATCTGCTAATATGGATGTTTTGGTTGCATTGGGCACTAATGCTGCTTATTTTTACTCTATATATGTTGTTATTAAAGCAATAACTTCAGATACATTTGAAGGGCAAGATTTCTTTGAGACAAGTGCCATGTTGATATCTTTTATTCTTTTGGGTAAATATTTGGAGGTCATGGCTAAAGGGAAGACATCAGATGCTTTGGCAAAGCTAACAGAGCTTTCTCCTGATACAGCCTACTTAGTGACACAAGACAGTGATGGAAATATTATCTCGGAGATCGAACTTAGCACTCAACTAATACAAAAGAATGATATTATAAAGATTGGACCTGGGGCAAAAGTTTCAGTCGACGGGATTGTTATAGAAGGTCAAAGCCATGTTAATGAGAGTATGATCACAGGGGAGGCAATACCTGTTGCTAAAAGACCTGGTGACAAGGTATAACTTATTTGGAGGTTGCCAACTCCTGTTGCTGTCACTTGGAAAATTCTTACATGCTAATTGGGAGCTCTTTGTCTTGTTTCATTTTGATATTGATAACAGGTAATTGGTGGTACTGTCAATGAGAATGGATGCTTACTGGTTAAGGCTACTCATGTTGGATCAGAGACTGCACTCTCCCAAATTGTTCAACTGGTAGAAGCTGCTCAGCTTGCCAGGGCCCCTGTTCAGAAACTAGCTGATCAGATCTCCAAATTTTTTGTTCCTACAGTGAGATCATTCAATTCCTACCATCATGATTATTTAGTTTTTTATTTAAAAATAAATAAATAAATAAATATAAAACATGAGTGATTGTCGTAGACTCTTTTGAATCCTGCTATTTCTTCTTTCAATTGATAGAAAATCAAATAAATTAACACACTGGTTTATGCCCGTGCGTCTATTTGATGGGACACCTTATACTAGAATGCAACAGAGTTATTCTCTTGTGAAGCTTAGTTGGAGATTGTGTGGGGATGTGGACTGTGCTTTCCCTCGTTTTTATTTCCTTTAAAAAGTTCTCTTTGCTTTTGGGTTGAAGAACTCACACTTTTATCATTTTATTTTCATGCAAACAAACTATGGATTCAAATTGAACAAAGAAGGGAAATAAAGAAATGAACAAATGATCCACATATCCACAAAAAAACAATGGTATTTGAAGAATGGAAGTCACTGGAATATGCTGCTGATCATAGAGGGGTGAAGAAAAAGAAGTGGATGTTTCATAGGATTAGAAAACTTGTCCCGTCATTGTTTGACTAGCATTGTAGCACCGTTTTTGTTTACTTGACTTAAAGTAGGTACTGAAGACAATGTCTTCACTTGGGATCCTCTATGACTTTAGCCTGGATCTTACATGACTTAAAAAAATATGATTGTTCTGTTCTCTCATGTATATTCTTATGGCATTTCAGGTTGTTATCATAGCATTTATAACATGGCTGGGATGGTTTATAACTGGAAAAGCTGGTCTCTATCCTCCACATTGGATACCTAAGGCTATGGATGGATTTGAGCTTGCACTGCAGTTTGGAATTTCAGTGCTGGTAGTTGCATGTCCATGTGCTCTAGGACTGGCAACACCAACGGCAGTCATGGTTGCCACAGGCAAAGGGGCTTCTCAAGGTGTGCTCATCAAAGGTGGAAATGCACTTGAGAAGGCACACAAAGTGAGGCCACTATTCCTAGAGAATGATTTGAACTATGTTAGCAGAATTGGATTTAACGTTTGACTTATTTTTGTAATGTGTTAGGAAAGGCTGAAAGACTAATTTTTTCAAATAGACTTCATGTTAACATGAGATTGATTGAATTTTAGAAGTAGATCTACATAACACAGTATTGTTAACTCAGAAGTAGTTATTATCTGTTTTTTTCATGTAATTCTTACTTTAAGTCCTTATTACATGTTTCTACCAGGAAAGGGGTGTCATGAGCATGATGAAGTATTCCTGTTCGAAAGTGCTGTCTTTTTTGTGTTCTTTAAAGTCTTCTCTTTCAAGATTCCAATGAAACTGTTCGCAGTGGATGGATTCATACATGGCTTGGTGGCTTTACTGTGGTTGGCTGTTTTTAACCAGCTTCTGTTTGCTGAATCCTACAGGTGAAGAAAATAGTCTTTGACAAAACAGGGACATTAACTATTGGAAAACCATCAGTAGTTAATGCTGTCCTCTTTTCCAAGGATGTCTCAATGGAGGAATTCTGTGACATGGTCACTGCTACAGAGGTGGGTGTCCATATTTTAAATTGAGTTTGTCGGTTGAAATGAGTGTTTTAGGCTTTTAGCCATTGAATAGGAATCTAATAAATTTTAAAGTTCTCTCTTAAGAGTTATGACACCATCAAAACTTTAATGGTCAAAATCAAAACATTTGTGGACTTATATAAAGGTTCATTTTTCAGATCAACCCTTTTAAATTTGCTTGATAGCCAAATGAAATAAAAAGATTTGACTGCAACTTCATTCTAAACCATGTAGCTAGAACTTGAATAAATTGCAGAATATTCATTAGTATTTAGTATTTACAATATGCTATTCATGCCATCAAGGAAATTCATATCGTTAACAATGTAATTCTCATGTTATTTTGTACAACTTTGATTGGTCGTCTAGACTTTTCAACCTAAAATTTAACAGTGGTATATAATGATGATTCCTTACCTCTGCTAATTGAGAGCTGACTAGAGTTTCAATACTTTCCTTTTCCATGTTCAAATACTCAGGCAAATAGTGAACATCCAATAGCAAAAGCTGTTGTGGAGCATGCAAAGAGGCTACGCGAAAAGCTTGGGTCAACAACAGAAAAAGTTACAGAGGCTAAGGACTTTGAGGTGCACATTGGAGCTGGGGTCAGTGGAAAAGTTGGGGACAGACTGGTTTTGGTTGGGAACAAGAGGCTTATGCAGGCTAGTAATGTCACCATTGGTCAGCCAGTTGACAATTACGTCCAAGAAAATGAGAAGTTGGCAAGAACATGTGTACTGATAGCCATTGATGGAAAGATAGCTGGAGCTTTTGCCGTAACTGATCCAGTAAAGCCAGAGGCTCAGCGTGTTATATCCTTTCTTCATTCCATGGGCATCTCTAGCATCATGGTGACTGGTGATAATTGGGCTACAGCTCGTGCCATAGCAAAGGAGGTCGGAATTGAGGAGGTATATGCTGAGACGGATCCCCTGGGAAAAGCTGACAGAATCAAAGATTTACAGGTGTGTCTCTACTACATGGTTTTGTTTAACTAAAGAATTAAAAATCCTTTTATGAAAGTGATACAAAAGTCAAAACCATAAATCGACTCATCATGTAACAAGTTAAATTGTTCAGAGAATGTTGCTAATGTGCATCTCATTGATGCAATAGGGCCAGGAAACTACCCTAGACAAGTCTATTTTGAGAGGCATTTCATTGTGTTAGGTTGATTTTAGTATTGTGTTTATGACAGAGATTGGATTGTGGTCGATTCTAAGGATTACTTTAAGGGTTTGGAAGTTTATTTGAAGGTTTTCCATGGCTGCAATTAGTAATTGGGGGGCACTATAGCAATAGGATTTCATAGGAAAGTAGGAGAACAAGAAGAAAACCTATGAATCACACCTAGGTCTCCTTGGAGTTGCTCCTAAAGGTTCATTGCATCAGGCAACCACAAAGCATGGCTAAATTTTTCAATAGTCTGAGATAGTATCAATCCAAAGCAGTTGCAGGCCCTATTAGCGACTGCTAGTAAAAGCTTAAATAAACAGCTAGCCATTTACTTTCTACCCTCCTTATACATTTGGAGGTTATCATGATTTAATTGTTAATTTAATAGTATGAGCCCCCGGTTCCAGGGTTTGTTTGTTTCTGCTACATCATTTGGAGATATGATTAAATAGTTTAAGTGTGTTTCATTTAGTATATATTATCTGATCTTTTAGTGCTCAAAATGTGATTTTTTCCCCAACTGGATGCAGGGGAAAGGGATGGCTGTGGCAATGGTGGGAGATGGAATAAATGACTCACCAGCCCTAGTAGCAGCTGATGTTGGCGTGGCTATTGGTGCTGGAACTGATGTAGCAATAGAAGCAGCTGACATAGTCCTTATTAAAAGCAACTTGGAAGATGTAGTCACTGCTATAGATTTATCAAGAAAGACCATGTCTCGGATCCGGCTAAATTACGTGTGGGCTCTCGGTTATAACATACTTGGCATGCCTATTGCTGCCGGTGTCCTGTACCCGTTCACTGGAATCCGGTTGCCACCTTGGCTTGCCGGGGCTTGCATGGCTGCCTCATCAGTTAGTGTAGTTTGTTCCTCTCTCTTGTTGCAGACTTATAAGAAACCGATGCATGCTAGAGATTTTTAACGGTAAGAGACTTTATATAACCATCTCGGTTATGGATTTTAGTTGGTTTCTAGTCTTGTGATTAGCATTCAGAGGCAGTTAATAAGAACAACAACTTGTGTAAACTACCTTGATGAGTGCCTTGGAGCAATCCAGGGCGATTAGGGAAGGAATTTGATATAATATACTCTAAGCTTAACTTTTAAACTCTTGATTTGTAATCTGTATGTAGTTTGCTGATAGATAGTTGGATTGAGATGCAAGTGTTTCATCGTGAGTTTTTGGTGTTCTTGCTCACCAGTTTGTTTTACTTGTTTTAAGTTGGTATCTAAAGGTTTAACCAAGTACTTTCTACTCAGTATCTTTATCTGGAATGTCAAAAAGCACGCGATGAATCCGTAGCAATATTTGATATTCTCCATCAATTGTTGCAAAAGTATAACGCCAAAAATTCCGATGAAACGGACCGTATTCTTCCCGAATCGTTCTCTTATCAGCTTTGGTAGGTGTAGCTCGAGTGGTTTAAAAGTGAGTGCCATTAAGCAGGCATAAGTGTGCATAGGCAATAAGCCTTCAAAGAAAGACTTAAGTGCCAGTTATATGTGACACAACACCCATGATACACTGGATCATTCTTTTCGCGGTTCAAACTACACTGGGAGTAAAAAGAAATCACGAGTTTAAATTAACTTATAAAAATAAAAATCAGTGATAAATAATAATGTAGGTAATGAAGCATATTTACAATATTAACCCTAAATATAACCTAACCAAATAAACTATAAAAATATAACCATGAAGGATTTTAACGATTTTTTAAAAAAACGTTAGGGACCGCGTGTATTATTATCCCAGTTTTTTTTTCTTCATATATGCGCGCGTACGACGTGTCGACTGACCCCGTCCCATATAAATTAATCTTTTCATAATTTCTCCACACCAACACAACTCTCATTGCCACTCTTTTTCATTTCCGCGCATTCAAAATCAAAACCCTTCTCCTTCTTTCTCTCATCATCACATACCCAAAGAGCCAAAAAGGGTAAACTCTCTTTTCCCCTCTTAGAACAAATGTCGCATTCATCGCTCCGCATCTCATGCCTCCATTTTTTCTTCTTTTAACTGTTTTATTTGTTATGTGTGTACTGTTATTTGCCTGCATTTGCATACCATACTTACATAAAACCCATCTCACACATCATTATCATTACTTGTTTTGTTTGATTGTGTCATCCTAAAGCAATCAAAAAAAAAAGTTAGTTTCATTCACCTCTCACTCTGTCGTTTATCTTTCTTTGTTTTTGAGCAAATATATAAATTGTGTTATAGTCAATTTTATGAGTAATGACGCTTGCTTTGCTTTATTCTTACCTGTTGGGTATGGTTTTACCATGACTGTTTGCAAAGTTTTGATATTTTTTTGGTTGGGCTTTCTGTGTTGTTGGATTAGTTAGTTGCAACTGTGGTTTGGTATTTGATTGTAATTGTGGTGATCAAACCTTACTCTTGTATTTGACATTGTTCTGTTTATGCTCACCTGAAAACTTCTCTGTTGGGAGCTAATTTCCATTACTCATTTTCGCATTGTGTTTTGTCGTATTAAACATTTCGTGGTTTCTGCAGGACCTGTAGTTATATTTTCATTTCTAATATGTTGGTTATCATTATCTTCTTCTGAAAGCGGATTATGGATTTTCTCATCATTTTGCTAGATTATTATAGACTGCAACTAGTTGTATGTTGATAAGTGGCCATTTTATAGAATTTAGAGAGATTAAGAATGCAAGATATAAAGACTCGATCTTTATTGCTTTAGAAAAACTCCTTAAAACTAAAGCTCACACAATCTCTCCATCTCTCGAAACTCATAAGTTATGCCACACATTGGCATCTCCTTATATAGAGAATGATAAGTCCCAATTCCTAATTCTATTAGAACTCCTAAAATAGAATATCTTATCCTAAGTCACATAGGATAGGTCCTAATCCTAAGTCTCCTCGGATTAGGTGGGATTCAACCTCATCAATCTATTTTAAGCTTAATCCAACAATGTCCCCCTTAAGCTTAAAGCCACATTTCGAAACGTCTTGAACTCCCATGAGACTTCTCATCTCGATGAACTTGATTCTTCCAAGTGCTTTTGTTAAGATGTCCGCCTTTTGCTCATTCCCGGGCACATGCTCAATCTCAACTTGCTGATTCTCCACACACTCCCTTATGAAATGAAACCGAGTGTGTATGTGTTTACTCCGACCGTGAAACACAGGATTTTTAGTAAGCGCAATCGCTGATTTGTTATCAATTCGAATGATAACCTTTTCACATGATGATCCCGTCACCTCACTAAGTAATTCTTGTAACCAAATTGCTTGTTTTGCAGCCTCTGTAGCCGCCATGAACTCTGCTTCACATGAAGACAATGCCACTGTCTCTTGTTTTTGTGAACACCATGTAATCGGATTTTCTCCAAGATAGAACACATGTCCGGTTGTACTCTTTCCGTCATCTGGATCTATGTTATGACTACTATCGCTGTAGCCGACTATCCTCATCATGCCATAATTTTGACTAAATAGATCCTTACGTACTTGATTCTTTCTGTAAAATACAAGCCCCATAGAAGTTGTTCCTCGTAAATACCTTAGCACTTGCTTCATGGCAGATCCGTGACATTCTTTAGGATCCTGCATATATCTGCTCAAGACACCCACTGCATAAGATAAGTCTGGCCTTGTGTGCAACAAATAGCGAAGGCAACCAACTAACTTCCGATAATTGGTTGCATCGATTCCTACATCCCTTTCTGCTTTGGAGAGCTTCAGTCCGGAATCCATTGGTGTTTGAGTAGCATTGCAGCCATTCATCTCTGCTTCTTCAAGTATTTTCATCGCATACCTTTCTTGTTTAAGTATAATTCCCCCGTTACTTTTGGTTACATTAATACCAAGGTAATATGTTAGTATCCCAAGGTCACTCATTTCAAACTTTGTTGACATCTCCTCCTTGAACTTGTATATTGCTTTTAGACATGATCCTGTGACAAGTAAATCATCGACATAGACAGCCACAATAAGAAGATGCGCCCCCTCTTTTTTTCGATAGAGTGATGGTTCTTTTGAGCATTTAATAAAATTCAACTCCTTAAGAATTTCATTCAACTTGTTGTTCCATGCCCTTGGTGCTTGTCTAAGTCCATAAAGTGCCTTATTTAGCTTGTAAACCTTGCTTTCACTTCCTTTAGTCACAAATCCGTCGGGTTGAGTAACAAATATGATCTCCTTTAATTCACCATGAAGAAAAGCCGTTTTTACATCAAGATGATGTACTTCCCAATCGTACGATGCCGCTAATGAGAGGATGAAACGTATTGTTTCTATTCGTGCCACTGGAGCGAATACTTCATCAAAGTCAACTCCGTGCCGTTGAACATACCCTTTAGCTACTAGTCTCGCTTTGTATTTATTTATACTTCCGTCAGAGTTTCGCTTAATTTTGAATACCCATTTCAAACCAATTGGTTTTGCTCCTACGGGAAGGTCGACTAGATCCCATGTTTCATTCTTGGTTATGGATGTGATCTCCTCTTCACACGCTTTTACCCATTCTGTTGATTCTTTTGCCTCCTCAAAGTCCCAAGGCTCTTCGTTCAACGCAAGTAATATTTGCTCACTCTCAACATCTGCTAGTAAGATATAATCTTCGAGATAGCTGGGCTTTTTGCTTTCCCTTGTAGTTCTTCTCAGCTGTGTTTGCGGTTGTTCTTGTTCTTCCCTCACATCTCCTCTAGTTTCGCACTCAAGTGAATGAGTACGATCGTTTTTGCTTACGGCAGAGACCTCGCCATTTCCATCGTGTTCTCTGTTTATATCGTCTACAGCAGAAACCTCGCCCCTTCCATCGTTTTCTCTGTTTAGATCGTTGTCAACAACTTTATTCCCTGTTTTGACTTCATGATTTGTGATCCCATGATTTCCGTGTTCTCCGAGTATAACCGTGAAGCTTCCTGGTGTGTCACCGTTTGGGTTATCACTTGTGATCCAGTTCCATTCTTTAGTTTCATCGAACTTTACATCACGGCTTACTATGATTTTCTGGTTTGTTGGATCATATAGGCGGTAAGCCTTTGATCCTGGTTCCGTTCCAAGATGTACAAGCATTTTTGATCTATCATCAAGCTTCTTCAAGTGTGGTGTCTCAATCCTTGCAAAGGCAGTACACCCAAAGATTCGCAAATGTTCAATATTTGGCTTCTTGCGTCGTAAGGCTTCATATGGAGTACGTTCTTTGAGTGCTCTTGTCGCCACTCTGTTTATCAAGTATGTTGCATGTCTTATTGCCTCCCCCCAGAAATAATTTGGAACATTCATATGTTTCAAGATGCTTCGGGTCATCTCCAACAGAGTCCTATTACGTCTCTCAACTACTCCGTTTTGTTGAGGCGTGTATGGAGCTGTCAAGTGTCGCTTAATCCCAGAGTTGTCGCAAAACAAGTTAAATTCTTGAGAGACAAATTCCCCTCCCCTATCTGTTCTGAATGTTTTAATCCTTTTTCCAGTTTCTTGTTCAATTAAGGTTTTGAACCTTTTGAACCTTTTGAACGCCTCACTTTTCTCCTTCAAGAGTAAGGTCCACATGTATCTCGAACAGTCATCAATTAAGACAAAGATGTATTTGTTATTTGCCATCGTATTTGGTGTTATAGGACCGCAAAGATCGCCGTGCACAAGTTCCAGAATATGTGTTGCTCGATACGTCGTAGCTTGTGGAAACACATGTCTTGTTTGCTTTCCTAGTAGACATGATCCACACAGTTCCTTCACAATGTTTACGCGCGGGATACCAACTACCAGCTCCCTTTTAATCATCGATCTCATGTTCTTGATATTGATATGTCCCAATCTAGCATGCCATTTCGCCGAGTCACTCATTGTTTCCACTTGTAGGCACATGGTACTACTTAATCCCATGCGTACTTTGTAAAGTCTATTCTTTGATCTTTTCGCCTTGACCAACAGTTTACCTTCTCGATCATGTAGAGTTAGATAGTCGTCTTTCAATCTAATGTCACACCCAGATTCCGTAGATTGCCCAAGACTAATTATGTTGTTTTTCAGTTTCGGAGTAAAGTAAACATCGGTTAATTTGCCTTTTTTGCCGTTTTGATCGATGAAGGAGATTGACCCTTTTCCTTTGATGTCTATTCTAGAATCATCACCGAATCTTACTTTTCCTGTGATAGTCTTGTCTAATTTTGTAAAGTACATATGGTTTCCGGTCATATGGTTACTAGCTCCGTTGTCAAGGTACCACATATCATCTTCAGGACTTGTCTCGTAGTTGCTAGGAATGATATTGTTTTCATTCAAGAAGACAACTTCATGCATCATTAGCTTATCCGCATCTTGTGTGTCAATTTCTGTGTCTTCTTGAGTTTCTTGCAGTTTGAGTAACCGATCAGGACAGTCTTGTGCAAAGTGCCCTGTTTTGTCACATCGGTAGCATACAACTTTAGACATGTTTCTTCCTTGTCTGTAGTTATAGTTTTGTTGTTGTCCACGGCCTCGACTACTTCGTCCATAGAATCTTCCTCCACGCCCTCTTCCCCTACCACTGTTGAATTGGTTGTGTGGTTCTGTCGATTGTGATTCCATAGTTGCATACATTAATTTGCTCTGATCTTCCTGCGATTCTTCTTCATTACAGATCCGTTCTTCATATGCTTTTAGGCGCCCTACGATGTTTTCAAAGCTAGTGGTTTTAAGATCCAATACCTGCTCGAGAGAAGCAACAATATGTATATATTTCTTTCTTGGTACGCTGTTCAAAAACTTTTTAACTAGCTTTGACTCTTCAATACTTTCACCTAGGGCTGTAGATTTCGAAGAGATCTCTGTTAATTTTCCCGAGAAATCATCAATCGATTCTGTGTCCTTCATCTTCAACCTATCAAACTCTGTCATCAGGGTTTGAAGTCGCGCTTCTCGGACTCTATCTGCTCCAACATACCTTGTTCTTATGGCCTCCCAGACCGCCTTAGATGTGTCAAGTGCTCCGATTTGTAAGGTAAGGGTTTCAGGGATGGATTGGAACAAGAGTGCGATTGCCATATTGTTTTTATCTGCGTCATCTGTTCCCGGTTCAATGGTTTCCCAAACTCTATGAACTTTAAGGGCCATCTTCATCTTGATTGCCCATACCGTATAGTTTGTGCTATTCAGCATCGGGCACTGGATGGACGATGGACTGCTCATCGGGTACTGTATGGACGATGGACTGCTCTCCGCCGGTTTTGTTACTGCGATATCTTCCATGGTTTAGCTCCGCTACCAATTATAGAATTTAGAGAGATTAAGAATGCAAGATATAAAGACTCGATCTTTATTGCTTTAGAAAAACTCCTTAAAACTAAAGCTCACACAATCTCTCCATCTCTCGAAACTCATAAGTTATGCCACACATTGGCATCTCCTTATATAGAGAATGATAAGTCCCAATTCCTAATTCTATTAGAACTCCTAAAATAGAATATCTTATCCTAAGTCACATAGGATAGGCCCTAATCCTAAGTCTCCTCGGATTAAGTGGGATTCAACCTCATCAATCTATTTTAAGCTTAATCCAACACATTTCTCTTTTAGCATACAAATGTGCTCTTTTTTCTTAATTTTAACATAAACTTCTTCTCCGATTATTAATAAAATAAACCTCTTTTTTTGATTAGTTTGGCTGGCATACTTTTCTCGTATTAGGCTTGTAGAGTGAAGTTATGATGCACATTGGTATGAACATCATCTGCCAAGGAGGATAAGGGGGTCTTGTTGAAATTGTTGGAAATATATGAAGCATAGTTTTTATAAAGTGCGCCTTCAATGCCTTTCGTCATGCTGCATTGACCTAGTTATCATCTTTATTATCTGTTGTATTTGTTCAGTCATCTATGACATGACTTTGATCAGCTTTCATCCTTCATAAATATTTCTCATTACAGTGTGAAATTGTTTGGAATTGATTGCAGGAAATTTTATTGTGAAGAGAAATGGCTGATCGGCACCAGTACTCATCCGCTGTGCAAAAGATGGCCAGCCAGGTCCATCTTGGTTCTAGCCTTTCACAAGATGTTCAATACCAATGTCAAGGCTTTCAAAGTCCTGCTTTCAATTTGAAGCATTCTGCTTCTAGGAATTATTCCGGTGCAGGACTGAAATACCCTACTGCACAGGCCATACCTGATGTGTCACTGATTTCATCAACTACATCGCCAGTGTTTGTCCAAGCTCCAAAAGAGAAAGGCTTTTCTGGCTTTGCCATTGACTTTCTTATGGGTGGAGTTTCTGCAGCCGTGTCCAAAACTGCTGCAGCTCCCATTGAGCGTGTGAAGTTGTTGATCCAAAATCAGGATGAGATGATCAAAACTGGTCGTCTTTCTGAACCCTATAAGGGAATTGGAGAATGTTTCAGCCGAACAATTAAAGGCGAGGGGATGATGTCATTATGGAGAGGGAACACAGCCAATGTCATTCGCTACTTCCCTACTCAGGTTCGTTTCTAGATACCCCTAAAATACTACACTAAACAAATTCTTTTCCTTTCGGTTTTTTCGTACTTAATCTAGTTGTTGTGATTTCTCCATCAGGCCTTGAACTTTGCATTTAAAGATTATTTTAAGAGGCTCTTCAACTTTAAAAAGGACCGTGATGGCTATTGGAAGTGGTTTGCTGGTAACTTGGGATCTGGTGGTGCTGCTGGTGCCTCGTCACTTCTGTTTGTCTATTCGTTGGACTATGCTCGAACACGTCTTGCAAATGATGCCAAGGCTGCAAAGAAGGGAGGGGAGAGGCAATTCAATGGCATGGTTGACGTCTACAAGAAGACTATGAAAACAGATGGCATTGCTGGGCTTTACCGTGGCTTTAACATTTCATGTGTTGGTATCATTGTGTACCGTGGTTTGTATTTTGGAATGTATGATTCCTTGAAGCCAGTTCTCCTAACTGGAAAGATGCAAGTAAGTAAATTATGTCATCTCTTTTTTTTCTGCACGTTTGCAGCTAAAAATGGATAACAGTTTGATTATTGTTGTGCGATCCAAAGATTGTCCTCACGATCTTGTTTCTATTCGTATGATTTCAGGATAGTTTCTTTGCTAGCTTTGCCCTTGGTTGGGTTATCACCAATGGCGCTGGTCTTGCTTCCTACCCAATTGACACCGTTCGCAGAAGAATGATGATGACATCTGGTGAAGCTGTCAAGTACAAAAGCTCAATGGATGCCTTCTCTCAGATTCTTAAGAAAGAGGGTGCGAAATCCCTCTTCAAAGATGCTGGTGCAAACATCCTTCGTGCGGTCGCCGGTGCTGGTGTGCTTGCAGGGTACGACAAGCTTCAGGTGATTGTTTTGGGGAAGAAGTATGGTTCTGGTGGGGCGTAAATGCGAGTACCGTACCAAATCTGTAGACAGCAGTGACAATTTTGGACTTGCTATTCAAGACCAAGAACCTATTCAGGATGATTCTTTTATACGATATAAATTAAATAACTTGGTCCAGAGATTTATGTAGTAAACTTCTATTCGTTTTTTCAGGATGTAATCTGACTTGCATTGATCTACCAATTTTCTTTATGAGAAATTTATTTCTTGTTCTTTTCCGATGGGTGAATTCCACCATTTTTTAGTATGTTTTATTTTCAATTTTATTATAAAAAGAAATTAGGAACTGTTTTGGTACATATAAAATTAAGCAATTACTAATATAAATTACATCATTTCTTCTTTGATAAAATATTTTATAAATTTGTTTAAAGACATTAAGGAGTTCATTTAAAATAATAAAGTAAATTTCTTTCAAGTACCGCAAGGCGGAACAACAACCTTTCCCGCCTAAACCGTCTTTCCCACTCCCCAGCAGATACATCATACAAGAAACCGAAAACAAAGAAGCTGATGAGAACTCACCGTTGCAACATAAGATCTCAGCCGTTGATCTCCAAACCTCCCTTAAACCCTCCTCGTTGTTCTTCTCTTTACTTTAGCTCTCTTTCTCCGAGCTGGAACACAACCCATATCTTTGCTCTATCAAACCCACTCCTCTCTTTACTAGAAAAGTCCAAATCTTTCTCTCAATTGAAGCAAATCCAAGCGCAAATGATACTAACAGGCCTGATCTTAGATGGGTTTGCTTCCAGTCGCTTAATTGCCTTTTGTGCAATCTCAGAATCAAGAAATCTTTATCATTGCTTCAAGATTTTGTTTAGCATACAAAACCCAAATGCGTTTTCTTGGAATGTAGCTATTAGAGGATGTGTCGAGAGTGAAAATCACATGAAAGCTTTAGTCTTGTATAAAAAAATGTTGACTAGTGGTCAGACTAGGCCAGATAATTATACCTATCCTTTGTTGTTCAAAGCTTGTTCCAGTTTAGCTTTGGATTTGAATTATGTTAGTTATGAGGTTCTTGGACATGTATTGAAGTTGGGGTTTGATAAGGATGTGTATGTGCTCAATGCAATGATACATGTGTTGGTGTCTAGTGGCGAGTTAGGGTTGGCATGCAAGGTGTTTGACGAAAGTTGTGTGAGAGATTTAGTTTCGTGGAATTCTTTGATTAATGGGCATGTTAGGAATGGGAAAGCAGGGGAAGCTCTAGGTATTTATGAAGAATTGGTAAAGGAGGAAATAAAGCCAGATGAAGTGACAATGATTGGTGTAGTTTCGGCTTGTGCACAATTGGAGAATTTGAAACTTGGGAGAGAATTTCACCGGCATATTGGAGAGAGTGGATTGAATTTGACAATTTCACTTGCTAATGCACTCATGGACATGTATGTTAAGTGTGGGGATCTAGAGGCAGCAAAAGAGATATTCGATAGCATGACAAAGAAAACAGTTGTTTCGTGGACAACAATGGTTGCTGGATATGCAAAACATGGGCTTTTGGATATGGCTAGGAATTTTTTCCATAGAATTCCAGAGAAGAATGCGGTGACTTGGAATGCCATAATTGGAGGTTATGTTCAAGCAAAGCGTGGCAAGGAAGCATTGGTTTTGTTTCAAGAAATGCAAGCCGCCAATATAAAGCCTGATGAGGTCACTTTGATTCATTGTTTGTCTGCATGCTCACAACTTGGAGCACTTGATGCTGGAATATGGGTTCATTGTTATATCAAAAAGCACAATCTACCTTTACATGTTGGCTTAGGTACTGCTTTAGTTGACATGTATTCCAAGTGTGGGAATATTGCAAAGGCGCTCCAGGTTTTTCATGAGATGAGAAGGGGAAACTCAATGACCTGGACAGCCATTATTGGAGGTTTGGCCCTTCATGGCAATGCTCATGACGCCATATCTTACTTCTCCAGGATGGTTAGTATTGGGTTGATTCCAGATGAGATCACCTTTCTTGGTGTCCTATCGGCTTGCTGTCATGGAGGCTTGGTTGAAGAGGGTCGCAAGTATTTTGCTGAAATGAAATCCAAGTTCAATTTATCTCCCCAGCTTAAACACTATTCTTGCATGGTGGACCTTTATGGCCGGGCTGGTTTATTAAAAGAGGCAGAAGAGCTGATTCAAAGCATGCCAATAGAGGCAGACGCTATGGTGTGGGGTGCGTTGTTCTTTGCTTGTCGAATTCATGGAAACCTTCTCATCGGTGAAAAGGCTGCTTCAAAGCTTCTCGAGTTGGATCCGAATGACTGTGGAACATACGTTCTGCTTGCAAGGATGTACCGGGAAGCCAATATGTTGGATGAGGGTCGGAACGTGTGGAAGATTATGAAGGAAAGAGGAGTGGAGAAGACTCCTGGTTCTAGTTCAATTGAGGTGAATGGAATAGTTTATGAGTTTATTGTTAGAGACAGATTGCACCCTCAATCTGAGCAGATTTATGAATGCTTAACTCAATTAACAGAGCAATCAGAATTTTTTTGGATATAAATCTGGTGCTGAACTATTTGGATGACCTTCCTATTGTCCCCTGTATTGGATGCATACTGCACAAGTACACACTATTTTGAAGCATTAGAGGGATCGATACCCACTCGCAATGGGACGCCAATTATTTCCCGCAATCTCTTCCTTCATAGTTTGGATCTCTAGACTTCAGTTGCGCATGAAAGGTAAGGTTGTGCCTAGTTATGTCAAATATTAGGGGGAAAAGCCACATTAGGTGGCACATTAAACTGTCATTTACATGAACTGTGTCATATATAACCTCAAATTGTTTTCTGCCTTTGATGTGCTGGGAATTGTCGCCTTTGGTCTTTCGGAATTTCGAAGGAGCTACCTGGAAATGTGTAGAGGATGTAATTTTCTGCAGCAACAGACAAGTTTTATGTTGGACCATGGCTTGGTTCCACTGGCCCCATAAACTTGTACATTAGTAGTACTACTAATTATGAAGCATATGCCACTTCTGATACATGTGGGAGATAACAGAATTCTGAAAATTTCAGACCAATCTGTCCTTTTTTCAGGTCACCCCACCCCACAAGCAGAAGGCCACAGTCAGAGTTAGTTAAGTAAAATAAAAGGAGCAGTCTTGTAGGAGGGATCCAATGCTTGATGAGACAGTAAAGGGTAAGCCATGAAACAGAATTTCACTTTTTTGACAGTGGAGACAAAAAGGTTGCGAGGAATTTATGTACAATTATTCCTCTTTTCCTCATTGCTTGCACGCCAGGTTTTGTTTTGTTTATGCATTTATATATCTGTAATTTCTATGTCATCAAATTTTTTTTTCCACATGCATTGCCTGACACTCTTTTTCGGCTGTGCTAGCTTGGTTGGGCCAACTAAGAGTGCATGCATGATCATATCATATGGGCCACCGGATTGGCCACTACTTACTTACTGCAGTAAAAACTAACCTTTTTTCAGGCGTACTCGAATCTCATTCTCTATTGATATTTTATCGTCAGTTGACTATCATTGCGCTACATAGCTACATAGAAACTTATTTTCTGCAGTGTTTTTACTGCTATCTAATACCCAAATGTATTTTTTTTTCCTTTTCTTTGGGAAAAAACGCACACCAATAGTCAATTTCCCTTATTTTGCAATTCATATTTCTCCCCCTGATTACCTAATTGGGAAAAAAATTAGAAAAAATATTTGTTGGTGAAAAAAATAATGTGGGTATGAATTCTCCAAACCTAAAAGAAGATGGCCAAAAGTACAACAATAACTTGAGAATTTTTTTCTAACCTACCACCATGTTGTGGATAAACCCAATTACTTATTTTTGGTGGATGAACAAATTTAGGAGATGTTGATTGTGTCAATAAATTCCAAACCTGGTTTACTTACCACATTCTGGTGGATTTTTTTTAAAATGACATGCTTATTTTGGGTCTTAATTAATTAATCCACAAAAGCAAATGAGATCAACAAACTTTTAGATTAAAAAATATTCCAATAATGCATCTTCTTTAAGGTTTTATTCATTTAAAAAAAAAAAAGTAATCTAGCTTAACTAGAGGTCTTGATTTTAAGCCTCAAATTTAAAGTCGAATTAAAACTTATGAGAGAGTTTTGCCGCTCTTTAGAATTCTTCCCGGCTAAAATTTAGAGTAGTTAACACTCAATGTGATGATCGGAAATTAAATGATTTTGACAAAAAAGA
This sequence comes from Viola odorata, assembly GCA_963691705.1. Lineage (NCBI taxonomy): Eukaryota > Viridiplantae > Streptophyta > Magnoliopsida > Malpighiales > Violaceae > Viola > Viola odorata. Next base: position 56,017,303 of record OY829544.1, read on the forward strand.
AAGAAGAAGAAAATTATTTTGCAATGGATATGATTCCTTTTCTGCAGCTTGATTCCTATCCAAGCCAGCCAACCAACCTTGAGAAGATCAGATGGTTTTGGTGATCTTCTTTTAACTGTAATAATATCACATGGGTCCATTGCCAACTCCCAACTATAATCCCATGACTTAGGACAATTAGGACCAAAGGTTTCATCACTTTGCCTAATTCTAATTAGCCACATTAATTATTTCCTTGTACTAAAGTGCATAAATTTATATTTTTTCACATTTTTTTTCTTTCAAAAAACAATACTATATGAATAATGGTCATTGAATAATTAGAACAGACAGAAATTATTTTGCATGATTACGTATCAAGCAGGCTGTCACCATGCTTTTCTTCTTTTTTTCCTATATAAAATATATAAATAAATCTATAACCTACTGTAAGTTTTCTTAAATTTTTTCCATCACTTAAAAATATCTCAATCTAATACAATAAAAATCGGTTTAGATTTCACCTCTCATTTTATAATTTACGAGATTAATTTTCTCTCTACTTAAAAGTGAATAAAATATCTTTTATCACTGATTAGAACCCGTATTCTCTTTTTTTCGATAAAACATTTTATCTCAGGTCTAATTAACTACAATTCCATTAACAACAATGTTTATGAAAAAGAAATGGTGCCATCAACTTTGTAGTGAGGTCAGCACAGCATACGTTAAAATAATGAGTGAAAATGACAAATGGTGGAGGAGGTGTGAAGGTTAAATAGTGGCGTGTCCCTGAAACCAGTGGATAAAGGGCACACAACACTCTGCCACCTCAACTCAACTCAACTCAACTCAAGCTCTTTCTTTCTTTCAAGTTTCTACACCAAAAATGTCACTCTAATGAGAGGAAAAGAAACCCATTGTCTTGTCAATTGAAAAAAAAAGTGTCAACAGAAGAACAGAAGAACAGAAGAACAGAAGAACCTCTTCTAAAGCCATTAATGTCGGCTCGGTTCCTTATCTCTCTCCCTTCTCCTTTTCTTTTTCATATATTCCTTCTTCCCTTTCCCCTTTTTTCTTAGAAAAATTATTTATTTATATTTATGTATATATATACTCTCCTTTGATCACCTGATCCACTCATTTCACTTTCCCTCTCTCATTTTCCCAAGAAAATCTCGCTTCATTACCACGCAAAACCCAGATTTCTTTTCAAAGATTGGCTTAAATTCCATTTGTTTTCTTGTTCTCCTCTATCAACATTGCTTAAGCAGGTGCTTAACTCATCTGGGCTCTTTTTATTTTAAGCAATGCATATATATTCTCGTTTCTTGAACTTAATGGGCATCCCCTTCACTGATGCATTGTTTCGCCTTGTAATTGTTTTAGTGATCAAATTTTTGCAATTGGGTTGGTTAATTTCTTGATTTCTTAAGCATTGAAGCTGCAAAGTTTGCTTCTTTTGCTCATTGTGATCATTTACTATCATCTTTGGTGTCAAAGTTGATTACACATTTCAGAGATCAAGATCAAGCATTTAAATTGCTTAATTGGTTGTTTCTTTTGGTGTTTTCTGCAGGAGTAGTGGGGATATTGGAATGTGATAATACAGTCGTTTGTTGATTCTTGTATCGATGCTCGAGTGAATGTTCATCTCAGATTTAGGAAACCAGGTTAGCTTCTGCATTTCCTTCAATTTGTATGGGTTTAGATGGATTTTATAGGATAAAGCAGTTCACTTTATTAGTAATAATGACGGTTTTACTATTAGGGGACAGATTTGTGCTTCTGAAATGAGTTGGAGCCCGCATATGGATGCTCATTACATGAATAGTAGTTACCCTTATAATTCGTCCGGAAGCTTTATTGAATACTTTGAAGGTCTCACATATCAACATGTGAATTTCATTTTTGAAGGCGGTTCTCATGTTCAGGTACCTTTCATTGATGATCTTTCATTTGCGATATTAATGTGGTTAGAATGTAGTTGGAATGGCAACCCAAATTGAGTAAATACAATTGTTTAAGCAAAGTGGATGAACTGGATTGTATGCTGTCTTGCATTTAGGTTATATTTCCTTCTTTTATTTGCAGGAGAGTGTCTACCCATCCATGAATTCAAATTACTATAAGTTTGGGCCCCAATCTGGTAGTACTTCTTATTACGATCACAGTCATGCTTATGAGGTCCATGATCATGGACTACGAATCAATGATTATAGAAGGCCTTTGGAGAATTCTTCAACAATGACAAATGAACAGACTGCCACAGTAAATACGGATTGGGAAGGAAGTGAAAATAGGGCTATTCACAGTAACCCTGCAGAATGTAAGTTCTGTGTTTTGTTTTGGCATTTTATTTCTGAACAATCATCTAATCAAACCTTCTTGTTGCGCTTGCTATACGGCTGTGGGGATAATAAAATGAATAAATGTCTTTCAGAAAGAGGGACTGTAGAAATAGTGAGAGGGAGAGGATCTAGTAAGTTAATTGTTTCCTCACCCTGCTGAATCTAAGTTGTGTGTTTTGTTGAGATTTTTTTCCTTAAAACAAACTAACCTCTTTACATACCTCTTTAAATACTGGAATGAGACAACCTCATACTTATTTCCCCACGACACATCCCTGCCGTTTATGGTCAAGTGGGATGGCAGTAGATGTCCCAAAAAGTCTGCATGATGATATCTTTCCCGCTTGTTCCTGTTGTCAGCTAAATCCTATCCTGTTGTGAGTTGGAATGACCTTCAAATCCTGAGGAAATAGTCCAGTTAGGTTCTTACACATCATTCCTATCTGAACAATCTCCATCAAAGGCTGCTATATTTCTACACAGGAACATTCTATACGTGAGAGAGTGTTCCCTTGTTCCAACTATAACTTTCTATTAATCAAATTGCTTTCAATTGAACAAGCACATTGATATACCTTTATGGCTAGAGTCGAATCATATCTCTTACACACTTTTGGAGAGCTATGCTTTTTACAAGCATATATCCATTGCAGACTTCAGAAATGTTTTGCTCATATCTGCCACCTCTCCTCTACTTTTCAGGTTTGCGCAGACATAATAATGCTCATGATTTTCAGGTGAGCTAACTTCTTAATAGTAGTAGTGAACAGCCAGTTATTAATTCTTTTTGGCAAAATTATATGTTGCATTGTAGAGTCATTTGATTGGTAGCTCTATTCTTTGCAATGCCTTCTATTGACTCTAGTATTTATTTCTGATGCACATTTCCAAGTTACAATATTCCATGGACTGTTCTTCTTCTTTTTCAATAAATAAACAGCTGGTATAGTTATACACTACTAAGCAAGCATATTCTCTCGTCTGTGGATTGTGCAGACAATTTGGCAAGACAACATTGATCCTGATGCTATGACTTATGAGGTTAGAGCATAAGTTTCTGTTTCTTTTCCCCTTTTTACTTTTCATACATTTCCATCTGTTCCCGATGTTCATATTCTTTTATTTTGTATTTATTTTCCACTTTTGGTAGTATTATGTCAACATCCTCGACTGTTCAGTCCAATGGTGCATTCCATGAGTTGCCTGAAAGTATTTCAAGTATTAGAAGCCCACTCATATAGTTCGTGTCAGGGGGGACATCGGGACAATCTGTTCTTAGTTCTGTGTTTTCTAATTGTCACCTAGCTTTAGTTTGTTTAGTAATACTTTAAGTTTAGCTATTACTTACTATATCCAACTTCAAAGTCGACATCAATAGCAACTATGGGTAACAAAAAGGGTTAATTCATACTTTTTGTGTTTCATATTTACACAAGCTTATGTCATCTATAAATGCCATGTTTGAGGTTAAGTTTACAGATTCAATTATCTTCTGCCGCAGTTTGGACCTTTAGAAATGTCATGGATAAAGTTTTCTGCTTGTGTAGATCTTTTTCGAGAAGAAATGTGTTTACTTGAAACTCATTATCCTTCACATGTTTTGGATAATCAGTATTAACAAAATGTTGCTCTCTCAGGAATTGCTCGAGTTAGGGGAGACGGTAGGAACTCAAAATCGAGGTCTTTCACAAGAGCTTCTTTCCATGCTTCCAATCTCAAAATACAAGCGCAGCTTCTTTGCAAGAAGGAAATCAAGAACTGAGAGGTACATTCACAATTACATGTTGCTTATATTTTATTACTATGCCTCGTCGTTACCAACCTTTCTCATTTCACTTTGCTGTGGCGATTCGGTCCAATGGAAACAGGTGTGTGGTTTGCCAGATGGAATACAAGCGGGGTGATCAGCGAATCACTCTACCATGCAAACATATCTACCATGCCGATTGTGGAGCTAGATGGCTTAGCATCAATAAGGTAAACTGTCGAAATTCTTAGAGATGAATTCGACCATGATGTCAACCGTTCTTAACTGTACAGTTCGTCAACATAACTGATGGTTGTTTGATGATAATCAGGCTTGCCCCATATGTTATACAGAGGTCTTTGGTGATGCACTGAAACAGAAACACTAAGAAACAATCACTGACTGATGTAAAGAAAGAATACAAGTATCACATTTTACTTTGATGCTGGAGCTTGGATTTTTCCATCTTTTTTTTCCTCTTCATACAGAGTTGTTTCTTGTTTTCATTAGTTTTCCAGTTTATTTTGTAGAAAAGAATGATGATATTAGCTTTGTAATAATTAGCATTACAAACTTTACAAGGATGATGGATCATAGATTTTCCTAAGGCCGGAGATTGTGTTGAGTTTTTTTTCCTTCTCTTTTTCCCCCTTTTTTAAGGTCAATCATCTTCTCAGTTGTATTCTGAGGCATTTTACCTTTCTGTTTATCGAGTTGGTACGAACATGACTAATCATATAGCCCAGAGCACCCGCCATCCCGCCATTGCTATGAATTTTAGAGATTTTGTGAACATGAATGTCTGGATTGGTTCTGATGTAACTGGACCCAAATCTCATATTTAGGGCCAGAATTCGCGGCCCAAGAACAGCTAATTCCCCAAAAGCTAGCTACTTTTATACTCCACGTTGGGGCTTTTACAGAAATTACTAATCTCGTTCCCTATCTCAAAATATGCTTAGTATACAAATTTAATATTAAGTTTCTTGCAAAAAAAAACTATAAATCATTCATCCATCTTTTTCTTCTTTTTTCTCTTCTTTTTTTCAGGATAATGTATTTTAACTGTTTTAACAATAAAACTTATCAAATATAATTTTAATTACGCATATAATTATTTGATATATAATATTTTTAGAAGTGTTATGACGCTAATTTTATTATATTTATGTATACGAAAATTACAATTTAGGAGAGAACTCTATATTATAAATCCTTAATGATTCGTAAGGAGAATACCATATTAACATAAAATAGAAGGTATTGATTCTGCACTAAAAAAAACTACTAGATTCCAAAAACACTATTTTTTCGTTAAAAAATAAAAATGACTCTTTTCGATAACTTTTTTACTTAACGTCTTCTTTGATCTTTTCATTTTTCAATTTTTTTAGAACTCCATCATTTAAAGTAATAACTAATTATATTTTTAATATGATCATATAAATATATATAATTAAATATAAGTTAAAAATAATAAATTTTAAATGATTAATTTTTTACTATATTTGTAAATTATTATAATTTTTTATAGATATCTATATTTTTTAATTAAAATTTAAAATATAAACATTTTATAATTAGTTAATTAATGAGGTATTTAATTAATATTGATTAATTGTATGAGTTATTCAACCTTTTATTTAAATGCACATTGTATAATAAACAATTTAAATATAATAACTATTATACAAAGAATCCAATTTATAAAAAAAAAATAGTTTTCGACTGACATGTCCATCGGAAACCAATCCTAAGTGCTAAACGGAATCCATTTTCGACGGCAAAATCCGTCGAAATAATTTTTTGTCCGTCGGAAACTATATTTTTCTATTTTCGACAACTTTATCCGTCGAAAAATATGGATGTTTCCGATAGACATCTCCGTCGGAAACTATTATTATTTTTAAAAAAAATTACAAAATTTTCAATAAGGCAATTAATTTTATTCCCAAATTGTAATTTAATTCAATTTGACATTAAAAAAATACATTGTATAAACAATTATATACAAAATGACTAAATTAAGTTAAAATTTTATAAATAAGGTGGTTATAAATAATTACCGATTACATAAAAATATGATAATACTAATTATTATATTTTACGCTAAAACTTCTCATCTCATGAAAGACTCAATTCGTATAGCAAAATCTTGTATACTTAAATGGTAATCTTTATTTAATATAGAAAAAAACCAATACAAATTTTTGACTTAATCAACTTTATGCATTTAAAATATTAATATATTTTTGACGGAAAATCCGTTGGTGATCGCCAATTTTTTTTATAATACTAATTGTAATATAATAAAAAAAAGTAAGAATCAAGTTTGATATTCAATTTCCTTATTAGCTAAATTCTTACAAAAGTTTAAATGCTTCATAATTATATACTATAATAATGTTAATATTTAAAATTGAACCTACTCCTTATAGTGTATAAGAAATATTTAAAAGAAAATAAATTAAAAAACAAATTGTAAATAAAAACTATTATATTTTTTCATTATATTAAGTTGTACCATATTAGTTACATTTTTTTCCCAAATTCTAAACTTTTTTGCAATTTTTTACTATTTATTTTGGATTTTTTAAGCATTCCAAAGGTTAAGATTGTAACTTTCAAAAAAACTATAAGGTTTAGATTGCATGCTTTTAAATTAGAATATTTTGTAAATTATAGGATATTTTATGTAGTTTACCCATAATTAGTTGTTTTCTTTTATTAAAAGCAAAATTAAAATTGCTCCATAATTATTTCCATGCTATACAAGAACAACTCATTATTCTTCACTCATATATAATTGGTCTGCCGATTTTAATTAATACATTGACCGCATTTTGTTGTTATATTATTTATTTCACCGACTCATAAAATATAAATTATCATACCAGATTTGAAATTAAGTCAGCTACTTACGGCCGTCTGATCAGATTAAATTAGTATTGAAAAGGAAAACAAAGAATAAAATTAATGAACACATGCTATTAGCTGCGACGCATACAGAGTACAAAACCCTTGGACTCCATGTTCAGCCATTTCGTGTAAAAATAAAGTACACAGGTCAATTCTTTTAGCTAGGACTTTTTTTTTTTAAATATTTTTTTTGTCCGATTATAGAATCAAACTAACTAACTCTTACTTAAAAATAAGAGCGATGATAAAACTACTCACACTGACCACGTGACAGAACACCTAGGATTCTTTGCATAAGAAATACGCAAGGCAAAATTACACTTGTATTATTTTGACCTCAAAGTTAACATAGCTCACTCATTTTCCCCGTAATCCGTACTACTATATATAATACTACTATTAACAATGATAATAATAATGGTGAAAAATAAGAAAATTATCGGGCAATATATATAAAGAAAACAAGAAATGGAGATTTTTTATAATATGTATGTATTCTGTAGACATGTTCGCTCCAAACGCGTTGCATGCTAATACCGACACAATGTACCTTGATAGTCTTGAGATTCTCACGGCCTTCTTGCATTATATGGTACCCAAAAAAAATGTAATTAGAAAGGTGGCAACGCACTAGCAGGTAGCAAGTCAACATGAAAATTATATTAGTTTAATCATTTGATCCAAGCTGTAATGATAATTATAAAATAATAACTTTTCCTCAATTATGATTGGAAAGATCACTATATAAAGGACTTGCATCTATGCTAATCTTACAAACACAAACACAACACTTCCTATAACAATGGGGAAACGGGGACAATCGGTGCGTTTGCGCCGCCCATTGCTTAGAGCCATAGCAATTTTACTTGTTGCTACTACAGTCATGGCTGCGCACACTTACCTTTATACTTGTTGTTGTTGCTGCTACCCAAATTTTAACTTACGTCACAATTTTTTCATATTTTATTGCTTGTCACGTTTAAAAGCCCGTTTACGATAAATTTCAGTCGATTCTTTGATCGTGTGCTATTTGTTTAATATTTCGCTTCATTTCACGTTATTTTAGTTTTTCGCCTTTTAACGTCATTCGAATTGTTATCAGGTCCCGAACGAGCTTTTTCGACACTTTGTCAAAATAAATGTGTTTAGAGAGTTGAGTTCAAATTTTTGTTCGCATCATTTCAATCGTCATATTTTTCTCTACAACGCAGTTACTTTCGTTCGAATTTCTCGCCAATTTCGTCGCACTGATAGATCGAGCCCATAATTAATTACTAAGTATTTTTCTTCCTTTTTAATCAACCGTTGGATTGGTTGACTAATCCCTTAGTCAACCATCCAACGGTCACGTGATTTAAAGCCTTCATCCATTCCCTTTTCTTTTCCCGCAAGCATTTCCTCTCCAAATTCGAAGCCGCGTCATTGCTTCGAGAACGAGCCGCGTCATTGCTTCGAGAAGGAAGCATAGTCACCATGCCCAGTCACTCCTTCTCGTTGCTTCCTTTCATTTTCAGCCACGCAAATCATCAAGCATCGTGTCACCACGGCTTGCTTATCACACAATCGTCCAAGCTCTCCTCCTATAAATACCTAACTATTTCCACCCTTAAAACGGACGGGTTGACGCACCCTCTCATCATCAACATCAATCCAGCAGAAGGAAGCAATCAAAGTGAGTTTTTATCAAGCTTTCTCTCTCTAAACTCTCTTTAATTTTCATTTTTGTTTATAATGCATGAATAAATTGCTAAAACTTGCTTCACATGCTCTTAATTTTCATGTCAATTTCATTTCCCTTGCCCCAATTTGATTGTATGAGGTCTTGACTAATTAATAGCCATATATGCATGTTAAATAGCTTATTTTCCACTCATAAAAAAAGGCCACTATTTTCTAAAAATCTTGCTGTTTTGTGTTGATTGCACCGCTGTTGTGTCGTTGGTCATATCTGTGTTTATTTGGTCGGTGTCGCACCCCCTTTTTCGTTGAAAATGAGTTTAAGGTTCGGGACGGATGCTAAGAATAAATGGATGCTTCACATAATACAATGAAGTCGCCACCCTATTTTCTAAGGTTTAGGGAACCTAAGCGTCATGGCATGAAAATAAAAAAACTAAGGCTTGGTCTAAACCATTGAACAAAGGTTCGAGGTCGTATTGTGGACTTGGGAAGGTGTTAGGCACCCAAGTCACACCCTTAAAAGGTTACCGGTTATAAGTTAAAAAGGTGTTTATTATGCTTGATTTTGTTTTGACACGAAAACGAATAATCGAAGCATGTCAACCAATTCTTCCCACGAACTCAAGTCACTTTCCAATCATTTACATAGGCCAATGATTGGATCATGTCAATAGAGTCCGCTTACCAAATTGGGACACTTTCTGATTATTTAACATTTTTGGCACGATTTGGCCCTCAAAGGTGACGTTACATCTTAGCATATTTCGTTGGGACATGTTGTTTCCGATCGGGACACGAAGGACGGGGTTACCGTTTGTTCGTTATGCTAGAGCGGACGTTCCCCCTTTTTCATCATCGGGCCATGCATGAGTAATTAATTGGGTGATCCTAACATGGATAAATACTAACATCGTACCATTTTCGTGATTTACAAATAACCGAGTGGGATTCGAAGCCACCATGCTCAATTATCAAAGTATTGCAATTAATTTCATGGTATAAAGTGCAAGTGACATAAACACATAAGCATATGGATTGATTTTAATCATGCATACAATTATGAGTTTCTTAGCATTTTTAAATGTTATGTATGCAAATAATATTTGCCAAAAGACATTGAATAAATAAAAAGAGACTATAGAGAACGTACTTGCGTTGTGTGATCTTGATCTTCCTTGCAAAGTGAGAGCGTTAGCAACGTTTTCGAAAGTAATAAATAAGAAAAGTGCATGCAAATACTTATTTAATTTATGACGAGTAAGTAATTAATTACATAAACATGGTAAATAAATAAACAAATCATTCATAGCATGCAAGCAACTAATTAAAATAAAGCATGGCATAAACAAATTAATTAAATCATGCAAACATTTAATTATTTCATAAGATTTAAATAATGCATAAAGAAAACATATACGATTTACATATATCATTTAATCATACGAACATTTTAATATCATTTAAACACAAAAATAAAAAAACATACGAAGGTTTTATGCAATTTAGCATGTTATAAAAGCATACGAACGTTTTGATTAATTTTGACGAAAAATAGAATAAACGGGTCCCACGTTGGAAATTTGGACATTAAAAAACAAGCCAAGCCCAAATTTTAATTTAAAACAAAGTATTTAAAGCATGCAGAAATTACGAGAAATTAAACACGAAAGTTTTACGAAAAATTAACCGTACGCATACGAATTTTAAATGGGTCGGACCCACTTTTATCAAACCAGTGGCTGGGCTTGGGATGAAATCAAGCCCAGCCCTCATTTAAAAACCAAGATGGGCTTGTGACAAACTCAAGCCCATCACCTTTGCAATTTCCTTTCCCGCCTAGCCCAATTCCCTTTCTTCTTCTTCTCCACAACGCCGGCCACCATGGCCGGCTACCAAGACCCGCACACTTCAATGAAACATGACCAAAACCAGTGTTGAAATTCCAGCAGCACAACAACAGCCCAAATCAAGCAAAACAACAAGTAGTTTTAATGAAAACAGTAGCTTTTTTAACAAGTGAAAAATAAGATATTTAACATGCATATATGGCTATTAATTAGTCAAGACATCATACAATCAAATTGAGGCAAGGGAAATGAAATTGGCATGAAAACTAAGCATGTGAGGTAAGTTTTAGCAATTTATTCATGCATTACAAGCAGGGACGGATCCAGGAATTATTTCCAGGGGGGCGGGGGTTCGGGGGCAGCGTCCCCGATTATTATTTTTTGAGTATTTTAAAGGAAAGGCGAGCGAGCTGAACGAAAAATGCTTAAAAGTATTTGTATCCGTCACTAAATAATAATATTTAGCTAAACTTAACAAAAAGATAAATAAGAAGACAATATAGAAAAAAATTAATTATACATTAGAATTTATACATCGACTAACAAAATACTAGTTAAAAATTAATGTGGAAAATACGTTGAAAAGAAAAAAAGAAACAGAGGAGTGGGGTAGAAGCCGCGCATAAAAACATTCGTTATAAGCGTAAATTAAAATGCATTCACTCACGATAATTAATTAAAGGAAAAAAAGATTGTTCCTGACCAGCAAAACAATGGTTAGTACCAACAAATAAATAAATAAATATTACAAACATACACACAAATAATTACTACCAATAATTAATCAAAAACATGAAATACAAATAAATAAAGCCTCTGATGGGCCCAGCCAAACCCCAGCCCAACTCAGCGTCATCTTCTTCCTCCAGCCTGCAACTCGCCCTCACCAGCAACAACTCCAACCAGCAGCCACAAAAATCAAACAGAAAACCATGGTAAAAAAAAAAAAATTGATTGGACCAGGGTGGGCGCCCCCCACCCTTGTCCTCACGTGGATCCGTCCCTGATTACAAGCAAAAACGAAAATTAAAGAGAGTTTAGAGGGAGAAAGCTTACTTGTTCCAGGAGAGTTTTTAACCAAGAAGGTAGTGCAAGAAATTGGGATTAAGAGGAGATTTTGGTGCCCTTGATACCTTGCATGAAGCAAGCTATTTATAGAGAAAAGAAGAAAATGGGGTCGGTTGGTTATGTGGCCGGGGTTGGCCGGATCATTGTGTGGCCGGGGTTGATTGTGTGGTTGTGTGGTTGTGTGATGAGCAAGCTAGATCATGTGGCTGGGTGATGAGCAAGTTTGCTGGAGCTGTGCTGGAGGGTAAGAAGGCATTGAATGGCATTTATGTGGTATTTATCCTATTTTTTGGCACGAACGAGATATTTTTTGTACAAGCGAAATCGCTCGAAAATGAAAATAAATCCGAGCCGAGGGTACAACTATGTGTAGAAAAATAAGGCAAGAAAACTAATATACAGTGAAGAAATGTGAAATTTGATTTAACGTATTTATTTTCTCTTTCGGAAGTGTCAAAACGTTCGCGCGCAAAATAAATGTCCTTACGACATAAATTGAACGAAACTGAACGCGGTGACGTGAAAGAGAAAATTAGCACGTAATTATCAAATAAAGAAATAGTGCGTTCGAGCCTCGGTCCGAGAAAACTTACTCGAGACCGAGAAAAGTTCGAAAGAAGATAGTTAAAAATACGAGAAACTAAAAAGACACGAAATGACACGGAATATTAAACAAACTAGCCTAGGACCAAGAATCGACAGGAATTTGACCTAGACGAGCTATTAAATGCGATAAACATAAAAATACGTAAACGCGTTGACGAAAACCGAAAAATACGGTTTTAGTCGAAAATACGAGAAAAATATGAAAAATTTAAAAGACATGAAACATTAAAACAAATAGTCCTTGATCAAAAATCGATTGAAATTTGACGTAAACGTGTTATTAATGTGACGTGCAATGAAACGAAAATGTTGCGACGTAAGTCAAAATTCGGGTAGCAACAGTTGCCCCCTCTTTACTGTCTGATCAAAAATACAGTGTAACTGAAATTTTTGATTAGCAGTAAAGACGGTTGCCCCGATTTTTTACCATGTTTTGAATTACATCATAACTGGTTGAGGTGTGAGATTATGCATGAATTGAAAGGCAATCATTTCAAGTAATAATTATGCAGAAATGTAGAATTATGTAAAGACATAGTCGCTCAAGGAGGAGATTTATGTAGAAATGTAGTCGCTCAAGGAGGAGATTTTGGTTGGCAGAAAGGTAGTCGCTCAAGGAGGAGATTTTGCATAAATGTAGTCGCTCAAGGAGGAGTATTTAGATATGGTATGCGGAAAAGTAGTCGCTCAAGGAGGAGTATTTAGATAGACAGGAAAGTAAGACGGGAAAGTAGTCGCTCAAGGAGGAGATTATGCAGAAATGTAGGTTTATATAAAGCGAGGGCAACACTCACACTTCGTACGTTTTGACAGAAAAAGAAAATGAGAGTTTGAACATACCTTTGGTTCGAAGCAACTTACCTTTGCTCGGATATTGAGGGAAGTGTTACAAAAAGTGAGGAAGATGGCGAGTGGTTGGAAGCCGCTGCATTGTTAAGTGGTTGGAAGCCACTGCATTGGCGAGTGGTTGAAAGCCGCTGCGTTGTGAAGTGGTTGAAAGCCAATGTGTTGTCGAGTGGTTGAACGCCGCTGCGTTTGTCGAGTGGTTGAAAGCCGCTGCGTTGTCGAGTGGTTGAAAGCCAATGCGTTTGTCGAGTGGTTGAAAGTCGTTGCGTTATCGAGTGGTTGAAAGCCACTGCGTTTGTCGAGTGGTTGAAAGTCGCTGCATTTGTCGAGTGGTTGAAAGCCGCTGCGTTGTCGAGTGGTTGAAAGCCAATACGTTGTCGAGTGGTTGAAAACCAATGAATTGTCGAGTGGTTGAAATCCACTGCGTTTGTCGAGTGGTTGGAAGCCGCTGCGTTGTCGAGTGGTTGAAAGTCAATGCGTTGTCGAGTGGTTGAAAGCCAATGCGTTGTTGAGTGGTCGTGAGGGAACGTGATCCGCCGCACGAAGTTATTTGGGAGTGGTATTGTTGATTGGATTTTGCCGAAAATCCAAGACGACGAGGGTTTTACAACGATTTCTTCATCGAAGACCCATTGATAACCATTGACACCGCACAAGCGACATCTCCACAAGCATACCTGTCGGCTAGGTCAGAACACTGTACATACCAAGGGGGCACATGACGCTGCTCCTACCGCCCCTAGCTTGGCGACTGACCCTGGGATGGTCGACATCAGTGGGGGGGCTCTCACGCGACATCTTCACGGCATCATCCCATCCCAGGTCACTCGTGATGTCACTCCGAATGACGTCACCCCCATGACATCACTCTATAACCCACAAGCGGCATCTCCCAGGGGTAGCACCTACCCCTGTCGGTAAGGCCCTTCTTTTACCTATAAATACCCCCTCCCTTCCAGATAAGAGAAAAAGCTTAAGACAGCGTGTTGAACCTCTACCATTTTCTCCACTCATACTGACTTAGGCATCAGAGTGTTTACGCCGGAGACCCCCTCCGACGCTTTGCAAGTAACGAAGACACCGGAATAGTGTTCCCGGCCAGCCCCTCCTTGGCCGATCCTACTCAACAAACCTCAGACTCTTATCAAATGGTGCTTTCATTGAGAGTCTTGGTTAATTAAGTGAGCTTCCTTAATAACCAAGCTCTGTTCTTTCTAAGGATTGAAGGATCATGGCCTTGGATTCAGAATCCACACCCCCTCATTCTCGCAGTACCCACGCACGCAGGGAACTTTTTCCTACGTCTTCGTCGAATATCTTCACTACGTCATTGGGAAATTTCTCTGCATCGACAGGCTTCCTTTTTGGATCGACAGGAGACGCGTCGTTTCCCCAAACGGGCACGCCGTTCTCTCAAACGGGCGCCCCATTTGCCTAAATGGGTGCCCTATCTTCTCAGATGGTCGGACCTAGTCACTCTAACCCCCCCTACGGGTTCTGGATTAGACAGTGCTAACAATCCATTGGAAAGTTCAATCTTAGCCCTCCGTGCCCAACTAGACTATCTAACTGAGCTGGTTGTGGGCTTTACTTCTGGTGCCCCTAGATCGGGTGTGCCTCCTCAGTTTGTCTTTACCCTGTCTATCGTTACCGAACATCCGATATCGCCCCGATGACAGGTGACCATTCCTCAAACTTCACCTGTGATAAGTACGCCATTCAACTTTGTACAGCTTGCTGAGGGGCGAGACGAGCCTTACGTACCGCGAGTGCCGCAAGTCCCCGTTCCCCAAATAGAGCGACCGCAAGGTGACTATAGGGAGCGTTGGGACGGCAGGAGAGGGGGCTGATAGAGAGGCCTCCTTGGAGTGGAGTGAAAGATCGAGCAATAGAAGACACCGAACCCGTTCACCCAGGAGTCGCAGTCGATCCCTCAGACAACAGCATACCCCGGAGCCTCGAGGGCACAGACGATACTTAGAAATTTCTCTGCCTCGTCATGATCGCGAGATTCTAGATGACACTTCAGGTCATCCTTTCAGCCGCCGCATAAGGCGCTATAGGGTTAGCCGACACGTCAAACTTCCCACAGAGTCATACGACGGCACTAAAGATCCCATCTCCCATCTCAACAAGGTGAGGGACTTCGTGCAATTCCAAACGCACAATGACGCGGCGCTGTGTCAAATCTTTGTTATGACATTGTCAGGGGTGGCCCGCCTCTGGTTTGAAGGACTCCCTGCTCGATCGATTAATAACTTCTCGCAATTAGAGGCTAAGTTCAAGAGCCGCTTCAACACTGATATCCCCATGCGGAAGTCTGCTGCAGCCTTGTTCGATATACATAGGAAACCAGAAGAATCCTTAAAAGGCTATCTCGGTCGGTTCGACATGGAAATGTCGCTAACTCCAGGTATTACTATTGACTTTGTCGTAGAAGCCTTGAAACTGAACTGCAACTACGGCAAGTTGAGGGACACGCTAATGGTGGACCCCCCGACAACCTTAGACGCGTTGAGGCTAAAGGCTCACAACTACGCCAAAATAGAAGAGGAGGAATATAGAGAC
This sequence comes from Viola odorata, assembly GCA_963691705.1. Lineage (NCBI taxonomy): Eukaryota > Viridiplantae > Streptophyta > Magnoliopsida > Malpighiales > Violaceae > Viola > Viola odorata. Next base: position 56,032,914 of record OY829544.1, read on the forward strand.
AGAATGGAAAACATGCCGCAGAATGCGTCCTCTGTCCCCGTCACCTAGGCCGGTATGACCCACGACACCCACCCTAGAGACGAATACGCCCCATGAAAGGACTACATCCCCAAGGTGTCGAATCGGTAGAAGGGTAATTCTTCTAAAGGAAGAACGGGTGGCTCGAACGCTCAGCGACAAGCGGACCCGTCTAAGGGTCGAATCTATGATCCTGACCTTCCTTCCCTTATACTCCCCCGAGCGGAGATCTTGGCAATTATTCAGTAGCGGAACCTACCAATCCGCTATCTAGCCCCTGTAAAACCAGGAGTGATCATGGGAGGAAGGGAAAATGCTTTCTGTAAATTCCATAAGGCCAGAGGGCACTCCACAGATGTATGTAGAGAATTGAAGCTGGCTATAGAGCGTTTGTTAGAAGAGGGTTATCTCGGAGAATTCAATACCAGAGTCAGAGAAGAAGCCAGGGGCAACCCCACGCGCGGGGCGCCAGGCGATCATCAACTGCCTCCTCCCCGCGGGAACGGCGGGACTTCTGGTGGAAGAGGGAAAGAAGCGTTAACAATTCATGACGAAGACATCCCTATTATCAACATTATTGCCGGGGGTACACCATATCCCGACGAACTCACCCAAGCGGCACCCGCCACAGGAGAGAAGCGAAAGTGAGAAAGCCAGCCTGCAAGAAAGGAAGCGATAGACGTGTTAGACAGGATGGTGTTATCCTTCTCTGAAGAAGACGAAAAAGGTGTCGTGTTCCCTCACAACGACGCGTTGGTAGTCACACCCGTCATTGGAAACCACGGGGTTCGAAGAACCCTCATCGACAACGGCAGCGCGGTGAACCTCTTTTCACTTGAGGCATATAATCTCATGAAGCGCCCCGCCGACGAATTGGCACCTTGCAAGAAGCCAATCATCGGAGTAGATGGTGTCCCTATACCTGTAACGGGAGTAACGACCCTGCCCGTATACTTTAGAGAAGACACGTCCAAGCGATCAGAAGAGTTGTTGTTCCTGGTCGTAGATCTCATCCTGTAGTATAATGCCCTTCTAGGGCGGCCATTCCTCAATCGCTTCGTGGGAAGGAGTGGTATCAATCAAGGGCGACCAAAAGCTAGCCGCTGAGTGCTACTTGCTCATGACTCAGAAATGTTGTGACCAGTACGTATGTGTGGCGGTAGATCCCTACGAGCAAAGGGATGAAAGGCGCACCCAACCGGTAGACACGATGGTACCCGTCCCCGTCAATGGCAATAAGGAAGCGAGCTTCATGGTCAGTAAAAAGCTAACCCTGGAGGAGAGCGCGCAACTGGCCCGACTGTTAAACAAATGCAAAGGGGAATTCGCCTGGAAACCAGCGGACATGCCTGGCGTGTCCAGAGAGGTGGCAGAGCACCGACTTAACGTTGACCCACGTTTCACGCTGGTTCAGCAGAAGCGACGAGCATTCTCCGAGGAGAAGACAAGAGCTATTAACAGGGAGGTAGCGAAACTCCTGGACGCGGGGTTCATTCGAGAGGTTCAATATCCCACCTGGCTGGCCAATCCAGTCCTAGTTCCGAAGCCCAGCAGAGACTGGCGCATGTGCATTGACTTCACTGACTTAAACGATGCTTGCCCCAAGGACTGTTATCCGCTCCATAGGATCGACCAGTTAGTCGATCAAACCGCTGGGTACGCATATTTGAGTTCTTTGGATGCCAACTCCGGATACCATCAGATTCCCATGGCCCAAGAAGATGAAGAGAAAACGGCATTCATAACCCCGAAGGCTACTTATTGTTACACAGCGATGCCGTTTGGCTTGAAGAATGCTAGAGCAACGTTCCAGCGTATGGCGAACAAAGTATTCGAGAGGCAAATTGGGAAAAACGTAGAAGTCTACGTAGATGATCTACTGGTCATATATGTGGGCTTATATGTGGTTCGTTTTGGGGGAATGTCATTTTGATCGTAGGCGATAGCCATTTGATATCTCTTGGATGTGTGAAAGAAAAAAACGCATTTCACAATTATCCGAATAATTCACGAAATTGTCATTGATTTTTTCCGTAAAAAAGGGTTACAACCATTACAAGTTGGTTTTTACTATCTAGATCTACCCAAAGCTAGTAGACAAAGTCTAGGAATATTGTTACATGGGGTAAAAGAAAAAAAGATCTAAGCAACAGATGCTTGACTTTGAAGTCGTCAATCTTAAAAGTCGGAATCCGTTTGCTCATCAAAAATATTCAAATGGCGCAATCTCTCCTTTTTGCATCACCACTTCCTCTATCCCAATCTTGACCGCAATGTCGGAAATAAAAATCAGATTTCAACATATCCCATCGTGCAACTTGATTCCCGAAACTTCTTCCCCCAAAAAGTATCAAGTGAAAGTAGCGTAGGCACTGTCATTTGAACAAGCAGGATGGGTCTTGGGGAAAGTAAAATAGGGTTTCAGTATTAGTGATTTGTACAAAATGTGTTACTAGGTTCTTTACATGCATTACTAAAAAGGGTGCGGAAAGGAGAAAAAAACGTAGAAAACGTGGTAAACCAAGCCACGATAAAACAAGTATGATGCACGTGATGGGGGCTTTTGACGTCGACTAAAGTTCTAACTGCCTGAAAGTTCCCGACGATACCATAGAATGGTCCAAAAAGTGTCATAGAGCGACCACCTATTCCTTCCCACGAACTCAAGTCACTTTCCAATCATTTACATAGGCCAATGATTGAATCATGTCAACCGAGTCCGCTTACCAGAATGGGGCCAACCGTCCGGCTAGCTTTAAGGTTTCGAGCGGGTTGGGTTTCGTGAACATTACCCAGGACTCGTGTCCCAGGGTGTCATTACTCCCTGTCCTAAACTTATTTGGTAAGGCGACCCCTAAGTGTAGGGCCTATGCATGCAATGCGTGTGACAGTTGATCAAAGCAATAACAAATAGTCACAAAAACAGTTTATTAAAGCAAGTAAATAAAAAAAACAAACACCTTAAAAAAAATCGGCTTCGACCCTACTAGTCCCCAGTGAAGTTGCCAAACTATCGCACCCCCTTTTTCGTTGAAAATGAGTTTAAGGTTCGGGACGGATGCTAAGCATAAATGGATGCTTCGCATAATACAATGAAGTTGCCACCCTATTTTCTAAGGTTTAGGTAGGGCTGTCAATACGGGTCTGCGGGCCGGACCCGACCCGGACCCAACTAGACCCGCGCAATTCGAGACCAGATGATAAGGTCCAAACGCCTTAGATGGCTTGGACGTTGCTTGAGTTAGCCGGATCTAGTCTCAGGCTCAGTTGGCTTGCGGATCGGACTTGGAAATGAGTTGCGGAGGGAGTTTTGATGGAGGTTTGAGGGAGTTTTGCAGCGGAATGGAAATGGAAAGATGTGCTTGAATGGAGAAGAAAAAAGGTTGATTATTTAGTGACACGGATCAAGGCTAACAAGGACACTACCTTGATCGGACCTCAACAAAGGCCGGAGCTTTCCTAAGGAAAGCTAGACACTCTCGGCCACCTTGATGATGGTGGACGAGCGGGATCTATAATCCTCCTAGAGCTAGTCTAGAGCGGCTTAAGGCTTAGAGAAAATTCTCACAAATCAATAAGCACCCTAAAATGAAGACATGTCCTTCATATTTATAGGCTAGATATTTACAAAGGGGAAAAGACCCTTGAGACCCTTGGACAAAGGGGAAGCTTCTACTCATGAGCCACGCGGGCCCTTTTGAGTGAATGACATGTCACGGCTTGGGCTGGTTGACAAGGCTCATGGCTAGCCGAGTGACATGGTGCTGGGCTGTCCGAGTGGCAGGTCGTTCGGCTGACCGAGTGATGGGCCGCGGGCCTGGCCAAGGTGCGAGGCGTAGGCGTGGCCGAAGCCTGCAGTGTTGGGCTGGCTGAGGCGTGGGACTTAGTCGTGGTCGAGGCCGGGCTGTTGCGAGTCTTGGGCTCGTGCGACAGACTGCGGTCCGAAGCCAAGGTGCAAGGAGCCGCCTTGGGCTTCCGATAGGGCGCGGGCTCGGGCTTGAGGCTGCGAGCCAGGGCCAAGGCGCTGGACGCGGCCTTAGGCTCCCGATAGAGTGCGGGCTCGGGCGTGAGGCTGCGAGCCGCGGCCAAGGCGCTGGGTGCGGCCTTGGGCTTCCGATAGGACTCGGACTCGGGCGTGAGACTGCGAGTCGAGTCGTTGGCGTAGACACAAAGCCTCCAAAGGCTTGCGGGCTTCGTGCTGCTCTCTTCGCCCCTTAGCGCCTCCAAAAGTGAGGCTATCATGGCTCTGCTCCTAGTAATCGGCCCATGCGTGGCTTGCGCCCTTGGGCTCGTATCATCCCCTCCCCCTTCAAATGGATTCGCCCTCGAATCCGCGCCATTGTCTCCGATGCTTTCCTCATCCGTACCTTCAAAGAAAAGGGAAAGATCATTAATGTTAAAGGTGTGATGGGTATTGCCATACGATGAAAGAAGATCAAGCACATAAGTGTTATCGCTAATTTTTTCAAGGATAAGAAAAGGGTCATCTCCCCGTGGGCTAAGCTTGTTGGTCCGGCGTTCCTTTGACTAGTGGACCCAAACCCAATCGCCTACTTCAAAGGAACAAATGTTGCAGCCGGCCTCTCTTTTCTTGATGAGTTTGGCGTTGATGGCTTCAATGCGTTCCTTGGCCTTCATGTGCATCCCTTTCACAAGCTCGGCCTTGGCTTCTCCATCTAAACTATCACAAGCCGACATAGGAATGGGTAACAAATCTATGGGGGTTAGAGGGTTGAACCCATAGACTAGCTCAAATGGAGAAAAACGAGTAGTGGAATGCATTGTACGGTTGTAAGCAAATTCAATAAACGGAATGCATTCTTCCCAAGACTTGGGGTTTTGCTTAATCAAAACACGCAACATAGTGTCGAGTGTCCGATTGACTACCTCGGTTTGCCCATCCGTTTGAGGATGATACGAAGTAGAGAAAAGTAGCTTAGTGCCCATTTTAGCCCACAAAACACGCCAAAAGTGTACAAGGAATTTACTATCCCTATCACTAACAATAGTGTATGGCATGCCATGTAATCTGACTATTTCCCGAAAGAAAAGGGTGGCAACATGTGAAGCATCGCAAGTGGAGTGACATGGAATAAAGTGTGCCATTTTAGAGAATCGGTCCACCACAACAAAAAGGGCATCTTTGTCGTGCTTAGTACGAGGGAGCCCTAACACAAAGTCCATGTAAATATCACACCAAGGGTGTGAAGCTACTGGTAAAGGCATGTAATGACCGTGGTTAATACTTTTAGTTTTAGCCCTCTTACATGCAAGACAAGTGTTGACGACCCTAGACACTAACTTTTTCATTTTCGGCCAATGAAAGTGTTCTTTTAGTGTGGTTAGTGTCTTTTCAACCCCAAAGTGCCTCATTAACCCGCCCCCATACGCCTCTCTCACAAGCAGCTCTCGGGTGCTATACTTAGGAATACATAACCGCCCCTTACGAAAAAGAAACCCCTCCCGTAAGGCAAAATGGTCAAATACCCTATTAGCACAAGCAATATACATGTCACGAAAGTCCTCATCCGAGGCATACAATGTGGTGATGTGAGAAAAACCTAAAAGGCGTGAGTGCAAGGAGGTAAGAAGGGCGTACCTCCGTGATAGCTCATCGGCTACCACGTTGTCTTTACCCTTGAGGTACTTGATGTGGTAGGCGAACCTTTCGACGAACTCCATCCACGCCGCATGCCTTTTGTTGAGCTTGCCTTGGCCTTTCAAATATTTGAGGCTCAAGTGGTCCGTGTGGACCACAAATTCCTTCAGCAACAGATAATGCTCCCAAAAGGCTAAGGCCCTCACCAAGGCATACAACTCTTTGTCGTAGGTGCAATAGTTGAGTTGAGCCGCCTTGAGCTTCTCACTAAAGTGGCCTCTTCTCTTGGATGAGCACGGCCCCAATGCCTATACCACTCACGTCACATTCCACCTCGAATGTCTTGTCAAAGTTGGGTAAGACAAGCACCGGGCTAGAGGTGAGCCGAGCCTTTAGGGCGTTGAATGCCTCTTCTTGCGCCTTGCCCCAAACAAAAGGCACGTCCTTCTTGGTGAGGTCGTTGAGGGGAGTCGCTATGGTGAAGAAGTCCTTCACGAAACGCCTATAGAACCCCGCGAGACCATGAAAGGAGCGAATCTCGCCAACGGTGGTGGGCATGGGTCATTCGGCTATGGCTTTCGCCTTCTCATTGTCTACCTTGAGCCCCTCGAATCCTACAAGAAAACCAAGAAAATTTGTTTACTCGTATTTTTGCATGAAATATTCGTATGCTCACATGATAACGACTTGTTCATGCTATGTTAAAAATTATCGTAAAATTTCTAGTATGCTTGCACGTTGTAAATAAATTGATTATTAACTATGCCATGTTTTATTTAATTAAGTTGCTTACTTGTTATAAATTAAATAAATGTTTGCATGCACTTTTTATTATTCATCGCTAATGCTTTCAATTTGCAAGGTAGATCAAGATCACGCAACGCAAGTACGCCCCTTCTAGTCTCTTTTATTTATTCAATATTTTTCGCAAATATTACTTATATGCATGTTATTTAAAAATGTTAAAAACCCATATCATAATTGTATGCATGATATTTAGAATTGTTAGAAAATAAAATCAACACACATGCTCACGTGTTTACATTACTTGCTTTTATGCCATGAAATTAATTGTACATTTGCGTTGATACATGAGCATGGTGGCTTCGATCCCACACAGTTATTTGCATTCATTAAAATGGTACGATGTTAGTTTTATCCATGATAGGATCACGTAGTAATTAATTAATCATGCATGGCCCGATGATGACAAAGAGGGCTCTCGCTTTAGTAAAAAAACCAACGATTAATCAGTCCCGACCAGAAATGATTAATCGGTCCCTACAGTCCCGATCGGAAATAACAAAGCACTAAAGCGGTGAATACCTCTGAGGGACCATGGACAACTGGAAGGTGGCCCAATCTTCGTAACAGGATTTCGTTTGACACTTTGCGATCATTTACTCCGTAAATGATTGAAAAGTGGCGCGTTTCCGTGCGCGGGATCGGACGACACTTTCCGGTTACTTACTCGTTTTCATGTCAAAAATGTTTTCCAAACACCCTTTATAAACCGATAACCTTTTCAAGGATGTGACTCGAGTGCCTAACACCTTCCCGAGTCCATAATAAGACCTAGAACCTTCGTTCTTTGGTTTAGACAAATTGTGCCTTAGTTTTTATTTTGTATGCCATGAGATATAGGTTCCCTAAACCTTAGAAAATAGGGTGGCGACTTCATTGCATATTGCGAGACGTCCTTTTACGCCGAGCATCGTAAGGTGTCTCAGATTCGTCGTATACTCGCGAATTTTTATTTTTCGGGTGCGATAGTTTGACGACTTCACTGGGGACTTTTAGGGTCAAAGTCGGTTTTATAGTGTTTGCTTTTTTTTATTTACTTGCTTTAAATAAATTGTTTTCATGATTGTTATTTGTTATTCACTTTAATAAATTGTTCATACGCATCTCATGCATAAAATGCATATCGCCGGCCATGTTACCAAATAAGAATAGGAAGGTATTAGTGAAGCGTTGTGGGCCCAGGCCCCAATGTGCTTTCATGAACCCTAACTCGGATGTTGAACCCCTAAATGGATTGAGCACCCAGAATCGTTGTTATGATTCGGTCAACGCTCTCGTATCCATTTATGGGGGACCCCTTTTAGGGTAATATCCGGGAACTTTTCAGCCAACTAGTTTTAGGGCTATTCACAGTAACCCTGGAGAATGTAAGTTCTGTGTTTTGTTTTGGCATTTTATTTCTGAACAATCATCTAATCAAACCGTCTTGTTGCGCTTGCTATACGGCTCTGGGGATAATAAAATGAATAAATGTCTTTCAGAAAGAGGGACTGTAGAAATAGTGAGAGGGAGAGGATCTAGTAAGTTAATTGTTTCCTCACCCTGCTGAATCTAAGCTTTGAGTTTTGTTGAGATTTTTTCCTTAAAACAAACTAACCTCTTTACATACCTCTTTAAATACTGGAATGAGACAACCTCATACTTATTTCCCCACGACACATCCCTGCCATTTATGGTCAAGTGGGATGGCAGTAGATGTCCCAAAAAGTCTGCATAATGATATCTTTCCCGCTTGTTCCTGTTGTCAGCTAAATCCTATCCTGTTGCGAGTTGGAATGACCTTCAAATCCTGAGGAAATAGTCCAGTTAGGTTCTTACACATCATTCCTATCTGAACAATCTCCATCAAAGGCTGCTATATTTCTACACAGGAACATTCTATACGTGAGAGAGTGTTCCCTTGTTCCAACTATAACTTTCTATTAATCAAATTGCTTTCAATTGAACAAGCACATTGATATACCTTTATGGCTAGAGTCGAATCATATCTCTTACACACTTTTGGAGAGCTATGCTTTTTACTAGCATATATCCATTGCAGACTTCAGAAATGTTTTGCTCATATCTGCCACCTCTCCTCTACTTTTCAGGTTTGCGCAGACATAATAATGCTCATGATTTTCAGGTGAGCTAACTTCTTAATAGTAGTAGTGAACAGCCAGTTATTAATTCTTTTTGGCAAAATTATATGTTGCATTGTAGAGTCATTTGATTGGTAGCTCTAATAGTCAACAACGTCTATACTTTGCAATGCCTTCTATTGACTCTAGTATTTATTTCTGATGCACATTTCCAAGTTACAATATTCCATGGACTGTTCTTCTTCTTTTTTTTCAATAAATAAACAGCTTGTATAGTTATACACTACTAAGCAAGCATATTCTCTCGTCTGTGGATTGTGCAAACAATTTGGCAAGACAACATTGATCCTGATGCTATGACTTATGAGGTTAGAGCATAAGTTTCTGTTTCTTTTCCCCTTTTTACTTTTCATACATTTCCATGTGTTCCCGATGTTCATATTCTTTTATTTTGTATTTATTTTCCACTTTTGGTAGTATTATGTCAACATCCTCAACTGTTCAGTCCAATGGTGCATTCCATGAGTTGCCTGAAAGTATTTCAAGTATTAGAAGCCCACTCATATAGTTCGTGTCAGGGGGTACATCGGGACAATCTGTTCTTAGTTCTGTGTTTTCTAATTGTCACCTAGCTTTAGTTTGTTTAGTAATACTTTAAGTTTAGCTATTACTTACTATATCCAACTTCAAAGTCGACATCAATAGCAACTATGGGTAACAAAAAGGGTTAATTCATACTTTTTGTGTTTCATATTGTTTGAGCGCCAAAATGTCTTATTTTCATCGTCCTTTCCTCCCTTTTTAGGACGATGATACTGCTAATTCTTGGGTTCTCCACTCCTTTTTGCAGATCATATTGCTGAGAAGCGTAACGATTCATTAGGAGCTGAAATCGTCAAGTTTAGAGCTGTTTTGGTCTGAAGCGTCCTTACCCCAGACCTGGGGTAAGGGAGACCCAAAATTCCAGCGTGGACCAGCTGTCTTGTTCTTCTAGAAGACTTCATCTGCTGATCTTCTATTCCAGCAAGGAGTCCTGCTGCCACAGAACGTCTCCAACGTTTCTGTTAGGATTTTGAACAATTAATTATATTAGATATTATCCTTTTATTATTTTAAGGGATTTTTATTATTTAAGGAAGGAGGTTGCGCCTCTGTAGAGTACTTCATCTTTTACATAGCATATTTCTTTCTTCTTGGCAGAAACAACACAACTCCATTGCAATAGCTTGAACGCTGTTGCTATTCCCTTTCTTCTTTAATTAATTAATTTCCTTTTTATGCTTTTAATCTCCTTTATTTATTTATTATGATGATGCTTGGCTAAATTCTATTTTCCTTGTAAGGATTCGTTGCCATGATTAATTGATTGTGAGATATAATTGCACCCATTAAATTCCAACTTATATCTCTGTTTGTTTTGATTAAATGTCAAGTTAATCTTGTTCCTTTTGAAGTCTGATCATCTACAAACAGGATTTGATTAACTACAGTCTTCTCTTGATACTTTGGAGTCTACATTGTAAAGAGAGATTCGAAGGCACCTATCTGATTGACGGATCAGAATAGAAAATAAATAGAGTCAGGTTTATAGGATTTTTATCCCAGACTTGGGATCGGTGTCTCCCTGTGAATTATCAATCGTTTGATTAAATCCTATAGAGTGTCTCTTAGGGTTGTCAAACTGGTTAGGGGCTTCTAATAGAGTGTCTCTTTAGTCGTCTTGTTTAGGAGGAGAGTAGGAGATTTAGGTGAACACCCGGTCTCTATAACCACCTATAAGTTCGATATTGAAAATACTTGAATCAATGATTAATCAGTTTAATTCGTGTGCTTAGTCGAATCCTTACTGGGAAATCTGTCACCTCTGAACACACACAACTCTTTATTCGCTACTATTTTATGCTATTTCTATTTCTTAAGCAATTGTAAACACAACAAATCAATATTGGTATTTACCACCTGTTACTTTCCGAATCATTTATAAAGAACATTAGTTGCCACCGAATCCCTGAGGACGAACCTTTTACCACTTGCTACTGTTATAAAACTACATGTGCATTGGTAGATTGTATTATTTTATTTTGACGGTTTTGGCAACCATCAAATTTTGGCGCCGTTGCCGGGGATTCATCGGTACTAATTAATTTTCTTTGTGTATGACCAGGACCTCTAATTCAGAATTGATTCCGTACAACCCAGAAATTACAAGAAGGGAAACACAGTACAGGAAGCAAGCGAAAAATCAGAGGGTTGTTCCTGAAGAACAGCAACCAAAAAACCTTCGGACACCTCAACGGGCCCTTATCTCAGACCTGGGGGAAGGACCATCAGCAATCCGAGAAAACCCACTATTTGAACCAACCATGGATGACCACCAAAATAACCAGCCACCACCTCCCCCTCCAGAACAGACCTTTAGACAGAGAAACAATGAGGGACCACCACCGGATACACACTTTTGTATCCAATATCCACCCATAGAACATGATTGGAATCTAAAACCAAACATGATCCATAACCTCAAGAAATTCTACGGTTTGCCTAAGGAGAACCCATACAAATACTTGCAGTACTTCCATTGGGAATGTGACACTCACAAACCCCCAAGAGTGGATATCAACCGAGCTAAACTCCGAGCTTTTCCATGGACCCTAGAGGATAAAGCTAGGAATTGGTTCCTTAGCCTTCCTCACAACTCCATAAATACATGGCAGCAGATGTTGAGTACCTTTCTCAACAAATATTGGTCCTCTGGCAAGGATGGGAGTGCTAGAAAGGACATTGTGTCCATCAAACAAAACCCTATTGAGAGCTTTGGGGAGTACTACCAAAGGTTCAGAGACCTACAGAAAATCTGCCCAAACCATGGAGTTTCTAATTGGAATGCAGTGCAATATTTCTATGACAGTTTGTGCGTGAGAGACAAGTTAGTAGTTGATGGAGCTGCAGGAGGCGCACTACAAGATTGCACTCTCACAAGAGCTAACCATTTGATTGAAACCTTGGCTGAAAATAGCTTCCACAATGAGTCAAGTGAAAGAGATACGCCAACTGGAAATGTGTCCTCAATTCAAACTCAATTGACTGAACTTTCTGATCGTTTGAATACTTTAGCAGGACACTCACAGGTACAAGTATAACCAACCATCATGTGTGGTACATGCGGCCAGCCAGGACACCATACAGATGACTGCATATTGAACAATGGAACACCCAAATAGGTCAACTTAGTAATGCAGTACCGGCAGGAATATGGAAAATACCCACCTCACAAACCCAGATTCAATCAAAATAACCAAAATCAGTTCAACACCAACCCTGGTTGGAGAGAAAACATAAACTCCAACGTTATAGTTCCACTACCAAACCAATATTCATCCAATAATCAACAACAAGCTCAAACGCACCAAACACCACCAGTAAACCTATAAAATTTCGTGCCTAGACTTACTGTTCCACAGCTACCAGCCCCAAAACAGCCCCTAATGCTTACTGGCCCGTCAATGGAAGACATGCTTAAACAATTCACGCATGCTACGCAAGCCAATATGTAAGCTACCCAAGCTAGCATATCAGCCATACAAAGAGAAGTGGCGGAGCTGAAAAGCAACAAGCAAGAGCAGGGGAAGTTACCATCAACTACTGTGAATAATCCGAAACATGATGCATGTTCGATGACACTTAGGAGTGGAGCTGAAATTTCAGACGGAACAGTCGTTGTCCCAGGTCTGGGGAAGAAGCCGTCAGAAGTCCTTATCCCAGACCAGCCCAAACCAGAGGTAGAAATTATTTCTGAAAAACCAGCACAGGTAAAATCAACTCCAGATCCAGTCCTGATCAAGAAGGAACAGGTAATCCCTCTTCCTTTCCCTGAAAGGTCTGAAAAGTCCAAGAAGGTAAAGGAAGAGAAAGCTATTCTAGAATTATTTCGTAAAGTAGCTATTCATGTTCCGCTTCTTGATATGATTTCTCAAATTCCCAAGTACGCTAAATTTTTAAAAGAATTGTGCACTAACAGGAAGCGTCTTGCAGAAGTAGACAGGATTAATCTGAATGAGAATGTCTCAGCGGTTTTTCAGAAGAAGTTGCCAAACAAGTGCAAGGATGGAGGAACATTCGTGATTCCTTGCAAGGTAGGTGAAAATACCATTGATAAGGCACTCTGTGACTTAGGTGCTGGTATAAATGTATTGTCTTTGATACTTTTTAAGAGTATGAACATCGGTGAATTGCAGGAAACTAGAATGGTAATTCAATTGGCTGATCGTTCCATAATTTATCCGGTAGGAGTAATTAGGGACGTTTTGGTTCAAGTTAATGACTTTATCTTTCCCGCTGATTTTTATGTAATAAATATAGAGAATGAGTACACTACCAAGTCGACTGAAATTTTATTGGGTAGGCCTTTTCTTAGGACTGCTAGAGCAAAAATTGATGTTTTTGGTGGATGCTTAACTCTGGAATTTTCGGGCGAGATAATAACATTTAACATGTACGATGCCATGCAGTTTCCTAAGGATTTAAATAGTGTCAATTTTATTAACATTATTGATTTGGATGAGGTGGATGTTTTTGAGCTTTATAATGCAGATCCTTTGGAGTATGTGCTATCAAGAAGTGTGGATCTCATTGAGTTGGAGGAGTTGAAAAAGAAGGTTGAAGTTAGTGAAGAACTTGTGGAAGTCGTGATGGAGCTTGAAGTGGCCAAACAAATGGTAATTCCCCTTAAAATGCTTGATTTACCACAAACTAATAATGCTCTTGTTCCATCTGTTTTAAAAGCTCCAAATCTGGAACTGAAGAAGTTGCCAGGATATTTGAAATACTCCTTCCTAGGTTTAGGAGAGAGTCTTCCAGTGATCATTTCAAACAGCCTGACAAAAATGGAAGAGGAGCGACTCTTGAGAGTATTGAGGGAGAATAAATGAGCAATAGGCTGGACGATAGCTGACATTAAAGGAATCAGCCCGCAATCTGTACGCACAAGATTCATCTAGAAGAGGATTGTAAGACTGTGAGGCAGCCGTAAAGGAGACTCAACCCTCCTATGATGGATGTCGTCAAAAAGGAGGTACTGAAACTCTTAGATGCAGGAGTGATATACCTTATTTCTGACAGTTCGTGGGTGAGTCCAGTATAGGTAGTCCCTAAGAAGACAGGGATCACAGTGGTGGAGAACAATGAAGGGCAGCTAGTCCCCACGAGAGTGCAAAATGGTTGGAGGGTATGTATTGATTACAGAAGACTCAATTCGACAACTCGTAAGGACCATTTTCCTCTTCCTTTTATTGATCAAATGCTTGAAAGACTATCAAGTAAGTCTCACTACTGTTGTCTTGATGGGTATTCTGGTTTTCACCAAATACCCATCGCAATTGAGGATCAAGATAAAACCACATTCACATGCCCTTTTGGGACTTTTGCATACAAACGCATGCCTTTTGGATTATGTAATGCACCTGCTACTTTTCAAAGATGCATGATGAGTATATTTTCTGATTTTATTGAAAAAGGAATCGAAGTATTCATGGATGATTTTACTGTATATGGTAGTTCCTTTGATGAATGTTTGGAAAATCTAGAGAAAGTTCTTAAACGCTGTTTGGAAACTAATCTAGTTTTGAACTATGAAAAATGTCACTTTATGGTCACTCAAGGTTTAATTCTAGGACACATAGTTTCTGAAAAGGGAATTGAAGTAGATAAGGCGAAAATTGATGTTATTGATTCTTTGCCTTACCCTACTAATGTTCGTGAAGTGTGTTCTTTCTTAGGACATGCAGGGTTTTACAGGAGATTCATAAAAGACTTTTCGAAGGTTGCTGCCCCCCTTTGTCGATTGCTACAAAAGGATATAGAATTTCAGTTTGGAGCTGATTGCGAAAAGGCATTTGATACGCTCAAGAAAAAACTAACTACTGCACCTGTGATCAAAGCTCCTAATTGGAGTTTACCTTTTGAGATTATGTGTGACGCTTCTAATAACTCTGTAGGGGCTGTCCTTGGACAGAAGGAAGGGCGCGACTCACATGTCATCTACTATGCGTCCCGAATGTTGGATGACGCACAGAAAAATTACACCACTACGGAAAATGAGCTATTTGCTATTGTTTTTGCTTTAGATAAATTTAGAGCATATCTCCTTTGTACTAAAGTGATTGTGTATTCTGATCATGCAGCTTTGCGATACTTGTTGGTGAAGAAGGAAGCTAAACCGAGGCTGATTCGGTGGATTCTCCTCTTGCAGGAATTTGATCTTGAGATCAAAGACAAGAAGGTAAGGAAAACTTAGTTGCTGATCACTTGAGTAGAATCCTCGTAGATCCAGACTCACATGCTGTCAACGAGGAATTTCCTGATGAGGGACTTTTCCAAATTCAAGAGAAGACACCATGGTACGCTGATATCGCTAACTTCTTAGCATCAGGTGAGTTTCAAGGTGAGTTGTCTTCTCGAGAAAAGGAAAAAATAAAACGAGATTCTAAATATTACGTATGGGATGATCCTTACATGTGGAATGTTGGTAAGGATCAAATGATCAGACGATGTGTGCTTGAGCATGAGATAGAATTTTTTTTAGAATTTTGTCATTCGCATGCTTGTGGAGGTCACTTTGGACCTAAGAGGACAACCCTCAAGGTATTGGAATCCGGATTTTACTGGCCGACCTTATTCAAGGATTGCCATATGTTTTGTAGGAACTGCTCTAACTGTCAAAGGATTGGTAATATCTCTTCTAAAAATCAGATGCCACTTAATCCTATTTTAGCTTGTGAGGTTTTTGAAATTTGGGGAATAGACTTTATGGGACCTTTCCCTAAGTCTGGTGGTAACCAATATATTCTTCTAGCAGTGGATTACCTTTCTAAATGGGTCGAAGCTAAAGCCACTATGGTTGATGACGCTAAGACCGTGGTCTCATTTTTGAAATCTCATGTGTTAAACAGGTTTGGACTACCAAAGGTGATCATAAGCGATAGAGGTACTCATTTTTGTAATATAGTAGTAACATCTCTATTTACGAAATATGGTATCCATCATAGGACGTCGACTGCTTATCACCCTCAAAGCAATGGACAAGCTGAGGTTTCGAATAGAGAAATCAAGTCAATTCTCACAAAGACGGTGAATCCCGATAGAAAGGATTGGAGTCAAAGGCTTGACGACGCCTTATGGGCTTACCGAACAGCCTACAAGACTCCAATTGGAACCACTCCCTACAA
The DNA here is from genome assembly GCA_963691705.1 of Viola odorata. Taxonomy (NCBI): domain Eukaryota; kingdom Viridiplantae; phylum Streptophyta; class Magnoliopsida; order Malpighiales; family Violaceae; genus Viola; species Viola odorata. Next base: position 56,048,639 of record OY829544.1, read on the forward strand.
GCTAGTTTATGGGAAGTCATGTCATCTCCCTGTGGAGATTGAGCACAAATCAAATTGGGCAATCAGACAGTGCAACCTCAACATGAAGACAGCTGGTCTTGAGAGGAAACTTCAGATACAAGAGTTAGAGGAATTGAGGCATGATGCCTACGAAAATTCTGAGATCATCAAGGAAAAAACCAAGAAATACCATGACCGTTTGATTAAAAATAAACAATTTCATGTTGGACAGAAAGTCCTTTTGTTTAATTCTAGACTTAGGATTTTTCCAGGAAAATTAAAGTCTCGATGGAATGGACCTTTTGTTATTTCTAAAGTTTTTTTTCATGGTGCAGTGGAAATTCAAGACCCAAAGACAGGGGTGATATTCAAGGTTAATGGGCAGAGGTTGAAACCATTTTACGAAGGGTTTCAACCATACACAGTGGACGAATTGCATCTTCACCCATCACCAGCGAATTGATCGAAAACAAGTCCGGTCCGAGACTATAAATCGGGAAGCTTCATGGGAGGAAACCCATGTGTTTTTCAAAGTTTTACAATTTGTTTCAGCTTTATTTTTACTTTATTTTTATTTTTATTTTTATTTATTTTTAATTTATTTTTATTATTATTTTTGCTTCCCTGTCAAGGAAGTTCTCTGGTTATTTGATGTTATGGTTGATTTTGGTTTTGCAGGACAATTGGAATAAGATTGGCTTATTTTTAGGCCTAGGAAGAGTGCAAATTCGTTTAAATGGAGGTTGAAGCTTTAAAAATGGAGTTTAGCCCAAGGAGCATTGATGGGCTTAAGTGACTAAGCCCATTTTCTTTTTACTCCCACTTAGCCGTCCTTCTCATCCCTCCTTTAACCAAAAATACCAAAATACCAAAAAACATCATCTTCTTCATTTCCATCAAACCCTAGCTGCCGCTCCCTACCAAACCAAATCAGCCATGGTAACTACCAAAGGCGGCAGCGGCACCACCATGGCCGGACTCCGTTCAAAACCCAAAAATCCCCCTCCTACTAGCCAATCCAAGCCAATATTCGTTGAATCTCCTCCCCTATCACCGCCTCCGTCGAGATCTTCCCCATTGCCGGCAGCCGCAGCGAGTGCAGCCCCACCACCACCCTCTCCGCCGCGAGTCATGGCAAGGAAGCCGAGGGTCTCGCAACCCCATACATCACGGCCCGCTGCAGCGACCTCACCGGTGGTTGTTTCGTCCTCACTGTCACGGCAATCACGTCCAGCCGCCGCGACGACCAAGGTGGCCGAGAAACCTCCAGCAGTTGCTTCTCATCCATCAGCGGGGCGACTGCACAAACCTCCAGCCACAGTGGAGTCTGATCTGGAAGAATCGGGTACAGAGATAGAGATCACTAGGGTCGATTTCGGAGTTTCCGAACCTCCTCCATCCGAGGACCACTCGACTAGCTCCGGAGGTGATACCACTTCCGACCCTACGTTCAAGGCTGGCCAAGCCAAAACAACAGCCGGATCGGAGGAAGATTCCGACGAGGTTCCTTTGACCAGCTTGAGGAAAGGAAAGAGAGCCTTGGTTAGGGAGAAAAGAATTAGTGTAGGGGAGAAGAGAAAATTCTCTTACCACAGGTCTGATGCAGAGGAAGATGAAGGGCATCATGAACCTGATTGCAGGCCGAAACGGACCAGAAAATCATCCTCGATTTCCAAGCCAGCAGCAGCGGCGAACCATCAAAAAGGGCACGTTCGAGTAAAGGACAGAGTCAGGGGAGGTCAAGCTACACATAAGGTAAAACCAGCACTTGATAATCTCAAGGGCTGGTTACACTTTGATGAATTTGACACTCTTGAATGCTTAACTGTGAAATATAATTGGGAAGTGATTGCATGCACTAAATTCGATTTTCAATTGCTTGTTGATTTGAATATTCTGAACCCCCTTACTGAGTACATCCAAAACATAGGATGGGAATAATTTTTCTACCCTAAGCATGCTGTTTATCTTGAGTTGGTCCTAGAATTTTATGCATATTTTTGGTCAGCTCCTAAAAAGAAGAAGAGAATGAATGCTAAAGAAGTCAATTTTAGATTAATGAACAAATATTCCCACTGGACTATGGATGAATTTAATGTTAAGATTGGCTTTGTTAAATTAGATGAATTGCAATCTGATTGGTATGTGAATTGCCTAACTGAATACCCGGATTCTTTTGTTTTTGACAAACATGATGCATGGAAGCAATTGACTAAGAACCCTGCTGCCATTTTTGACGACAGTCATGCGAAGGCTCATGTCATCCCTGACTTGTCCCTTAGGATCATACATATGTTTTTAGCAATTACTTTTTCAGGAAAAAGTGGTATTACTGGAGAGATTTCAAAACAAGAATTGTTTATTTTGTGGTGCATGGTGAACAAACACAAATTAAACTTAGGCCACTGGATTTGCAACCAATTCAGACTTGTAAGAAATAGAATGCCAATGGGATCACTAATCACTGAAATTGTTGTGCAACATATGGGTTTAGACCTTTCTTCTTGTGACCTGTTTAAATCTTCTGATTTACGAGTTTTGGATTTAAAAGCTTTAGACACCATGGGTTATTTTCACTTGGACAAGAATCTTGTAGTGCACAGCAATACAGGTTTTACTCCAGCAGGAGAACACATCTTCGGGGCAAAACACGGAGGAAACTATAAATTCGCGAAGGATGTGGCTGATTCAGACAGCCTGTCAAATGAACCAGTACAGCAAGATAATTCCATCCCAAACCTAGGAGAGCAACCACAGAATGACCAGCCTCCCAGTACTGGGACTGAGCTGCAAGTCATGACAGCTATGATGGAACAATTGATGGCTAATCAAGCACTTCTGCAACAAACAGTGGAAAAACAAGGAGCTCAACTTCAGAAATTAATTGAAGAGCAGGAATGAACCAATGCTTTGCAGATGCAACTTCTGGGCAAATCCCAGCCCAGACCATGATTAGACCCGGGTTCTTTCTCTCTTTCTTTTTATTTTCTTGCATTTCATTTTCAGTTGAGTCTTTTCTCTCTCACACACACTTTGAGGACAAAGTGTTGTCTAGTGTGGGTGAGGTGTTTGTGATGCATCTTTGTGAATATTTTGCTGGATTAGTTGTGTATATTTGCTGGTTTGGTTGTGACTTTTTGCTGGATTGGTTGTTTGGTTGATTGGAATTTTTGAAAGACACTGACCTTATTTTTGAAACCAGCCCCTATGTTTGAATGAATGGTTTAGGCATTTTTGAACAGGTCCACTCATCCCACTGCACTTATTCACGCGCACTATCACACTACCTGTTAGATCCTATATCCATGCATTGTCATAGTTGCTTATGGTCATTTGTTAACCTGTGAGCTCTTGAACTTTCATGTCGTGATTATCTTTTCTGAGTGGATGCATGATCGTATACTGGTTGGAGTTGCATAAGACCCCAGGGTATAGGCACCATTAGACATGGGAAAGCGATGAAAAGATTGAAAACTTTGCATTTTCTTCTTATCTTTTTTTCTTGCTTTTATTTTACCCCTGTCGCTGATTTATCCCTTCTTTCCATCACCCTTCTAACTGTTTGAGACTTTTTCTTCTATTCTTAGCAGATGAGAGATATTCTCTGGTAGTTGGCAAGGTGGGGCAAAGAGAAGCAATATCATTAGTGTGGGGGTATCAAGCTGCGACAATAAGACACTGAAAATCAGCGAATTCAAAAGAAGAAAAGGGAAATTTATAAGCTGAAAAATTACGAGATGCGAGATCAAGATGCTGAAAAATATAGGCAGAAACCACCATTCATTGAAGCCAAGACAATCGATTCGTCTTTGCTGCTCCAGTCAGATATTTGAAATACTCTTGTAAGCACTCCCTTTTGCTCAAAAAAAAAAAGAAAAAAAAAAGAATAAAGATTCGAGCAAAAGTGGAGTAGAAATCAGAGACTGAGCAAAGCATAAAGAAAAATAGACGACTGACCGCATCGATTACAGAAGAAGAAAATACCCCTGCTGAAAACTGATCGTTCTTCGCCTTGCCTTCGTTGCTGCCAACAGAGGATGTCTCTTGTCGCTTCGCTTCTTCAGCTAAGAAATCTCTATCCTTCTCTCCCTGCCTCTCTTTTGAACCCTCTTCTCTTACACATTTCTCTTGTTTACCTTTGCAAAGTTTTCATGATTATTTGATTGCCTGCGCATGTGTTCTCCGTACTCGGGTCGTTATTGCAAGTCTGATTTTGTACATTGTCAATTGCATTGTTGAGTGTAAACACCTTGCCATTATCCTTGCTGAGTTTGAGTGCAAATACTTTTTCCCGTGTGAGGATTGCTTGCGACTATGCTAGGTATGGGGAAGTTTCTCCCTTGGTTTCGTTATTCCTTGGGTTTGATGTGGATGTTATCTAGGTGGAATGTTGTGCCATGTGTGCTGAGTGTGCTTTTCCTGTTTGCCATGTAGGAGATCATTTGTTCTGATTAGGGGGCTGTTTTGAGTGTAATGCTCGAGGGCGAGCATAGGTTAGTGTGGGGGATTTGTTTGAGCGCCAAAATGTCTTATTTTCATCGTCCTTTCCTCCCTTTTTAGGACGATGATACTGCTAATTCTTGGGTTCTCCACTCCTTTTTACAGATCATGTTGCTGAGAAGCGTAACGATTCATTAGGAGCTGAAATCGTCAAGTTTAGAGTTGTTTTGGTCTGAAGCGTCCTTACCCCAGACCCGAAATTCCAGCGTAGACCAGCTGTCTTGTTCTTCTAGAAGACTTCATCTGCTGATCTTCTATTCCAGCAAGGAGTCTTGCTGCCACAGAACGTCTCCAACATTTCTGTTAGGATTTTGAACAATTAATTATATTAGATATTATCCTTTTATTATTTTAAGGGATTTTTATTATTTAAGGAAGGAGGTTGCGCCTCTGTAGAGTACTTCATCTTTTACATAGCATATTTCTTTCTTCTTGGCAGAAACAACACAACTCCATTGCAATAGCTTGAACGTTGTTGCTATTCCCTTTCTTCTTTAATTAATTAATTTCCTTTTTATGCTTTTAATCTCCTTTATTTATTTATTATGATGATGCTTGGCTAAATTCTATTTTCCTTGTAAGGATTCGTTGCCATGATTAATTGATTGTGAGATATAATTGCACCCATTAAATTCCAACTTATATCTCTGTTTGTTTTGATTAAATGTCAAGTTAATCTTGTTCCTTTTGAAGCCTGATCATCTACAAACAGGATTTGATTAACTACAGCCTTCTCTTGATACTTTGGAGTCTACATTGTAAAGAGAGATGCGAAGGCACCTATCTGATTGACGGATCAGAATAGAAAACAAATAGAGTCAGGTTTATAGGATTTTTATCCCAGACTTGGGATCGGTGTCTCGCTGTGAATTATCAATCGTTTGATTAAATCCTATAGAGTGTCTCTTAGGGTTGTCAAACTGGTTAGGGGCTTCTAATAGAGTGTCTCTTTAGTCGTCTTGTTTAGGAGGAGAGTAGGAGATTTAGGTGAACACCCGGTCTCTATAGCCACCTATAAGTTCGGTATTAAAAATACTTGAATCAATGATCAATCAGTTTAATTCGTGTGCTTAGTCGAATCCTTACTGGGAAATCTGTCACCTCTGAACACACACAACTCTTTATTCGCTACTGTTTTATGCTATTTCTATTTCTTAAGCAATTGCAAACACAACAAATCAATATTGGTATTTACCACCTGTTACTTTCCGAATCATTTATAAAGAACATTAGTTGCCACCGAATCCCTGAGGACGAACCTTTTACCACTTGCTACTGTTATAAAACTACATGTGCATTGATAGATTGTATTATTTTATTTTGACGGTTTCGGCAACCATCACATATTTACACAAGCTCATGTCATCTATAAATGCCATGTTTGAGGTTAAGTTTACAGATTCAATTATCTTCTGCCGCAGTTTGGACCTTTAGAAATGTCATGGATAAAGTTTTCTGCTCGTGTAGATCCTTTTCGAGAAGAAATGTGTTTACTTGAAACTCATTATCCTTCACATGTTTTGGATAATCAGTATTAACAAAATGTTCTCTCTCAGGAATTGCTCGAGTTAGGGGAGACGGTAGGAACTCAAAATCGAGGTCTTTCACAAGAGCTTCTTTCCATGCTTCCAATCTCAAAATACAAGCGCAGCTTCTTTTCAAGAAGGAAATCAAGAACTGAGAGGTACATTCACAATTACATGTTGCTTATATTTTATTACTATGCCTAGTCGTTACCAACCTTTCTCATTTCACTTTGCTGTGGCGATTCGGTCCAATGGAAACAGGTGTGTGGTTTGCCAGATGGAATACAAGCGGGGTGATCAGCGAATCACTCTACCATGCAAACATATCTACCATGCCGATTGTGGAGCTAGATGGCTTAGCATCAATAAGGTAAACTGTCGAAATTCTTAGAGATGAATTCGACCATGATGTCAACCGTTCTTAACTGTACAGTTCGTCAACATAACTGATGGTTGTTTGATGATAATCAGGCTTGCCCCATATGTTATACAGAGGTCTTTGGTGATGCACTGAAACAGAAACACTAAGAAACAATCACTGACTGATGTAAAGAAAGAATACAAGTATCACATTTTACTTTGATGCTGGAGCTTGGATTTTTCCATCTTTTTTTTCCTCTTCATACAGAGTTGTTTCTTGTTTTCATTAGTTTTCCAGTTTATTTTGTAGAAAAGAATGATGATATTAGCTTTGTAATAATTAGCATTACAAACTTTACAAGGATGATGGATCATAGATTTTCCTAAGGCCGGAGATTGTGTTGAGTTTTTTTTCCTTCTCTTTTTCCCCCTTTTTTAAGGTCAATCATCTTCTCAGTTGTATTCTGAGGCATTTTACCTTTCTGTTTATCGAGTTGGTACGAACATGACTAATCATATAGCCCAGAGCACCCGCCATCCCGCCATTGCTATGAATTTTAGAGATTTTGTGAACATGAATGTCTGGATTGGTTCTGATGTAACTGGACCCAAATCTCATATTTAGGGCCAGAATTCGCGGCCCAAGAACAGCTAATTCCCCAAAAGCTAGCTACTTTTATACTCCACGTTGGGGCTTTTACAGAAATTACTAATCTCGTTCCCTATCTCAAAATATGCTTAGTATACAAATTTAATATTAAGTTTCTTGCAAAAAAAAACTATATATCATTCATCCATCTTTTTCTTCTTTTTTCTCTTCTTTTTTTCAGGTGTGGAAACGACCTACATGTTAAGATGATTTGAATCTTTCCCTCTTATGAAATTCTCTAACTATCCATCATTAGAGTAATGTATTTTAACTGTTTTAACAATAAAATTTATCAAATATAATTTTAATTACGCATATAATTATTTGATATATTTTTAGTTGTATATATAATATTTGGCTCCTCTAATGTAGGGATCTCAATCATCTGATAAAATTGGATGGCTCAGATTAAATGTCCAATTAATTAGATGACATGAGTAACAAATTTCATTAAAATCACCTTTAACTTATTTCTGTTATTTTTTCTTTTTTAATTATTTGGCCTCCTTCTTCGTCTTCCTCAATCTCCATCTCCTCCTCCTCCTGCTCCACTCTCCTCTCCACGCTCCCTTACGACCCATCTACAAGTAAGTTTTGATCAAATCAAGATCGACCTCTTTGTCTTCCTTTGTCTTTCTTCTCTGCTGGGTACTTAAAAAAATAATTAATTATATAACTGAATTGCAATTGCGCTTATTATTCATATAACTGAATTGCTGCTTGTTTTTTCCTTATCTCATCAGTCTACCCAATTTTGAAAATTTCATCCTTTGTATTGCATTCCAATTTATTGGAATTTCTGGGTTTGGAAATGAATTCCATCAGGTTATAAGGTTTAGGGTTAGAGGAATTGAGTGGTTTAGAAATTTAAATTTCGATGTGCATTTATGGCAATTTTCTGTTCCTAAGTTGAATGTGGAATTCCATACCTGTCAAAACTATATTTATTTATTTTCGATGACTTTATCCGTCAAAACATATGACCGTCAAAAACTATTATTTTTTTAAAATTACAAAAATTTCAATAAGGTAATTAATTGTATTCCCAAATTGTAATTTAATTTAATTTGACATTAAAAAAATACATTGTATAAACATATATACAAAATGCTAAATTAAGTTAAAATTTTATAAATGAGGTGGTTTTAAAAAATTACCGATTACACAAAAATATGATAATAATAATTATTACATTTTATGCTAAAATTTCTCATCCCATGAAAGACACAATTTGTATGAGTAAAATCTTGTATACTTAAATAATAATCTTCATTTAATACAAATATAGAAAAAATCGGTAGCTTAACGAGTTTACTAAATTCGTTGCTCGAACTAAAAGCTTTTAGTAAGTTCATGTTGATGACTTATATAACGACTTAGTTCATAAATTTTTGTAAGTCATCGATATGAATTTACAAATATTAATAAACTAAGTCATCAACATGAACTTACTAAATTATATTATGCTCGAACTAAATTTTAGTTACTTATTATAACATTTACTCTTTCAATAGACGTATTTATATATATAATTATTAAACAATATCTCTAAAATAAATTTATACTCTATGATATTAATGTAAAATGTATACTATTAATTTTATAATTAGTTAATCAATGAGGTATTTAATTAATATTGATTAATTGTATGAGTTATTCAACCTTTTATTTAAATGTACATTGTATAATAAACAATTTTAAATATAACAACTATTATACAAAGAATTCAATTTATAAAAAAAAAATAGTTTTCGACTGACGCGTCCGTCGGAAACCAACCCTAAGCACTAAACCAACCCTAGGCGCTAAACGGAATCCATTTTCGATGGCAAAATGACTAAATTAAGTTAAATTTTATAAATAAAATGGTTATAAATAATTACCGATTACATAAAAATATGATAATACTAATTATTATATTTTACGCTAAAACTTCTCATCTTATGAAAGACTCAATTCATATAAGCAAAATCTTGTATACTTAAATGGTAATCTTCATTTAATACACATATAGACAAAAAATTGACTTAATCAACTTTATGCATTTAAAATAGTTTTCAATTTGCTTAATGTAAACTGAAAACTATTTTTAATGCATAATGTAAAATACTACTCCCTCCGGTCGCGAAAGAATGTCGTTTCAGACATTCTTTCGTGGTCGATAAAGCATATCGTTCTCGGTTTCCAAGAATTCTTTTCTCCCATTTCTGACCGTTTCACCCTCGATCTCTCTCATCTCTCACTCACTCACTGTCTTCATCTTTATCAACATCGAACCCTCCAATTGCGCTTGTTTCTGCAATTGATTTCTTGATTTTGGCTGCAATTGATTTCTTGATTTTGGCTACAATTGATTTCTTGATTGGGTAATTGCAATTGCGCTTATTTCTGCAATTGATTTCTTGATTTTGGCTGCAATTGATTTCTTGATTGGACAATTGATTTCTGCAATTGATTTCTTGATTTTGGGAGATTGGGCAATTGCTTGTTGAAGGAATGGAAGAGTTTAATGATGATTTTGGGATTTTATGCAATTGTTTTCTGCAATTGATTTCTGCAGATTGTTGTTTAACTGATGAAGATGGTTTGAAGGGCAAGAGCAAGGAAGGGCAGCTTGGTAATCACACACGCACGAACAGTGCGGCCTTAATCCGTGTGCCCGGTCTCGAAATGACATTCTTTCGCGACCGGAGGGAGTAATATATTTCCGTCGGAAATTATGCATGGCCCTTTTCGATGCTTATGTCCGTCGAAAATATTCATGTATTTCGACGGAGTTCTTCGTCAAAACTCTTTTGATGATCATTTAGGTCGAAAAAATTTAGCGCTAAGTTGGGGCGCCAACTTTTTCCCTTTGGCGCTCAATATTTTCGATGGAGTAGCCGTCGAAACCACTTTTCGACAGAAATAGCCGTCGAAAATATTGACATTTCTATCAAAAACAACACAGAGTATTTGTGGGATAAGAAATAATGTATTTCGACGATTAGGCCGTCGAAATTCACACGAAAATTTTCAACGGATATTATCCGTCGGTGATCACTAGTTTTTTTTGTAATGCTAATTGTAATATAATAAAAAAGGAAAGAATCAAGTTTGATATTCAATTTCCTTATTAGCTAAATTCTTACAAAAAATTAAATGCTTCATAATTATATACTATAATAATGTTAATATTTACTCTTGTTTACGATAAGTAAAATTGAACCTATAAGAAATTTCAGGGGGGCAAATATGTAGAATATATCTTAATTTAGTTAAATTTTAATATAATATAACATAATATTTATATATATATATATGATGACCCACTAGCCAAAGCTTGGCTTCGTCCATGCCTATAATTACCTAAAAGTAGCAATTTTAACATTTTTAGTGGTTAAAAAAATTATTCTAAAAAAAATTGGTTAAAATTTTTAAAATAAATAGTTAATTAATTCAAAATTTTATTCAAATTTGAGGAAAAATGTAATAAACATGGAAGAATTCACTCAACTAAAAAATAATGAGATTTTTTAAAAAATATTTAAAAGAAAATAAATTAAAAAACAAATTGTAAATAAAAACAATTATATTTTTTCATTATATTAAGTTGTACCATATTAGTTACATTTTTCTTCCTAATTATATACTTTTTTGTAAGTTTTTTACTATTTATTTTGAATTTTTTAAGCATTCCAAAAGTTAAGATTGTAACTTTTAAAAAACTATAAGGTTTAGATTGCATATTTTTAAACTAAAGGGGTTAAATGGAATATTTTGTAAACTATAAAATATTTTATATAGTTTACCCATAATTAGTTGTTTTCTTTTATTAAAAGCAAAATTAAAATTGCTCCATAATTATTTCCATGCTATACAAGTACAGCTCATTATTCTTCACTCATAAAAAGTGCCTCCTCAACTATGTTGCACAAACATTATTGATCTTGCTACCAACAAAGGGTAGTTGACTTGAGTGTTGTCGTTTGTTGGATGTGATCAACAACTCTCTTTTTATAATAATTCGAGGAAGATTTTATAAAGCAACTAAATAAGAAGTGTCTCAAAAACTCGTATAAAATTAAAAACGACCTCAATAAGATAATTTTTAAGAAGCTATAAATCAACTCCTATTCGTGAAGAAATTATTAAATACACCTGGTATATGTTATATATGAATCGCTCAATTTATTTTCCTAAAATTTAAAGTGTGTGCAAAATTATTGATTTCCACACATGACCAATTTGATACAAATGAAGTTAACAACACTTAACTAATAGTCGATGAATTTATAAATATTTTGATTTCAGAATTAAGAAAATTACCCTAAAGCCCTCACCGACTTTACCTTTTTTTTCATCACATATAGCAATGGTTGACATCAAATAATCAATCATTTTAATATATTCTAATAAGATTACAATTAGATAATGGATAAATTGGGAAAAAACTTGAGTAAATCATGATCTACCTACATCATGATCTAAGATGATGACACGTGCCCCAAATAGTGCTAGAATACCACTATTCTTGACACTTTTGGACACGTGTTATCATCCTACATCATGATGTAGGTAGATCATGATCTACCCAAGTTTTACTCGACAAATTGTTATGCTAATGATAAAAATATCAAAAAAGTATATATGCAATCCGTAATATGGATTGAACTCCTCTAATTTTTCTTTGAACATGATCAGTCATGTTAGAAGAATCTGAACCGTTCAATAAAATTGGACGGATGAGATTAAAAATTCAAGTAATTAATGAAGTTAACCACTTGTTGAATTTTATTGATTTGTCAACTCATTAATGATTTGAATTTTTAATCTCATCCGTCCAATTTTATTGAACGATTCAAATTTCTCTAACATGATTAGTCATGTTTAAAGGAAAATTAGAAAAATTGCTATAAATTATAATTGATATTTCACATAATTGGTCTGCCGATTTTAATTAATACATTGACCGCATTTTGTTGTTATATTATTTATTTCACCGACTCATAAAATACAGATTATCATACCAGATTTGAAATTAAGTCAGCCACTTACGGCCGTCTGATCAGATTAAATTAGTATTGAAAAGGAAAACAAAAAATAAAATTAATAAACACATGCTATTAGCTGCCACGCATACAGAGTACAAACCCCTTGGACTCCATGTTCAGCCATTTCGTGTAAAAATAAAGTACACAGGCCAATTGTTTTAGCTAGGACTTTTTTTTTTAAATAATTTTTTTTGTCCGATTATAGAATCAAACCAACTAACTCTTACTTCACACTGACTATGTGACAGAACACCTAGAATTATTTGCATAAGAAATAGGCAAGGCAAACACCTAGCTTAATAATCACTTGGACACGGCATCGGAGCTAATCTATCTTTCTATCATTCATCTTATTATTTCATCAATTGATCAAAGTAACACCGTTAAATTCCTCAAAAATTATACTTGTATTATTTTGACCTCAAAGTAAACATAGCTCACTCATTTTCCCTGTAATCCGTACTACTATATATAATACTACTATTAACAATGATGAAAATTAATGAAAATTATCGGGCAATATATATAAAGAAAACAAGAAATGGAGATTTTTATAATATGTATTCTGTAGACGTTCGCTCCAAACGCGTTGCATGCTAATACCGACACAATGTACCTTGATGGTCTTGATACCCAAAAAAAAATGTAATTAGAAAGGTGGCAACGCACTACTAGCTAGCAAGTCAACATGAAAATTATATTAGTTTAATCATTTGATCCAAGCTGTAATGATAATTATAAAATAATAGCTTTTCCTCAATTATGATTGGAAAAATCACTATATAAAGGACTTGTATCTATGCTAATCTTACAAACACAAACACAAACACAAACACAACACTTCCTATAACAATGGGGAAACGGAGACAATCGGGTCGTTTGCGGCCATTGCTCAGAGCCATAGCAATTTTCCTTGTTGCTACTACTGTCGTGGCTGTGGACACTTCTCCACCACCACCCCATCACTACAACCATGAAGAGCACCCACCGAAGCATGAAGAACATCCATATCATTATACATCCCCTCCTCCCCCTAAGAAGTCTCCACCACCACCGTACCACTACACATCTCCACCTCCTCCTGTGAAATCTCCGCCACCACCATACCACTACTCTTCCCCTCCCCCACCTAAGAAGTCTCCACCACCACCATACCATTACACATCCCCGCCTCCTCCCGTGAAATCTCCGCCACCACCATACCACTATTCTTCCCCTCCTCCTCCAAAGAAGTCTCCACCACCACCATATCATTACACATCCCCTCCTCCTCCCGTGAAGTCCCCACCACCGCCATACCACTACACATCACCTCCCCCACCCGTGAAGTCCCCGCCACCACCATACCACTATACATCACCTCCTCCACCTAAGAAGTCTCCACCACCACCTTACCACTACACATCCCCTCCTCCTCCCGTGAATTCTCCACCACCACCATACCACTACTCTTCTCCTCCCCCACCTAAGAAGTCTCCACCACCACCATACCATTACAGATCTCCACCTCCTCCCGTGAAGTCTCCGTCACCACCATACCACTACTCTTCCCCTCCCCCACCTAAGAAGTCTCCACCACCACCATACCATTACACATCCCCGCCTCCTCCCGTGAAGTCTCCGCCACCACCATACCACTATTCTTCCCCTCCTCCTCCAAAGAAGTCTCCACCACCACCATATCACTACACATCCCCTCCTCCTCCCGTGAAGTCCCCACCACCGCCATACCACTACACATCACCTCCCCCACCTGTGAAGTCCCCGCCGCCACCATACCACTACTCTTCCCCTCCTCCCCCAAAGAAGTCCCCACCACCGCCATACCACTACACATCACCTCCCTCACCCGTGAAGTCCCCGCCACCACCATACCACTACTCTTCCCCTCCTCCTCCAAAGAAGTCACCACCACCGCCATACCACTACACATCACCTCCTCCGCCTAAGAAGTCTCCACCACCACCTTACCACTACACATCCCCTCCTCCTCCCGTGAAGTCTCCACCACCACCATACCATTACACATCCCCGCCTCCTCCCGTGAAGTCTCCGCCACCACCATACCACTATTCTTCCCCTCCTCATCCAAAGAAGTCTCCACCACCACCATATCACTACACATCCCCTCCTCCTCCCGTGAAGTCCCCACCACCGCCATACCACTACACATCACCTCCTCCACCCGTGAAGTCCCCGCCGCCACCATACCACTACTCTTCCCCTCCTCCCCCAAAGAAGTCCCCACCACCGCCATACCACTACACATCACCTCCCCCACCCGTGAAGTCCCCGCCACCACCATACCACTACTCTTCCCCTCCCCCACCTAAGAAGTCTCCACCACCACCATACCATTACACATCCCCGCCTCCTCCCGTGAAGTCTCCGCCACCACCATACCACTATTCTTCCCCTCCTCCTCCAAAGAAGTCTCCACCACCACCATATTATTACACATCCCCTCCTCCTCCCGTGAAGTCCCCACCACCGCCATACCACTACACATCACCTCCCCCACCCGTGAAGTCCCCGCCACCACCATACCACTACTCTTCCCCTTCTCCTCCAAAGAAGTCTCCACCACCGCCATACCATTATACTTCTCCACCTCCTCCCGTGAAGTCTCCGCCACCACCATACCACTACTCTTCCCCTCCCCCACCTAAGAAGTCTCCACCACCACCATACCATTATACATCCCCGCCTCCTCCCGTGAAGTCTCCGCCACCACCATACCACTATTCTTCCCCTCCCCCACCTAAGAAGTCTCCGCCACCACCATACCACTATTCTTCCCCTCCCTCACCTAAGAAGTCTCCACCACCACCATATCATTACACATCCCCTCCTCCTCCCATAAAGTCTCCACCACCACCGTACCACTACTCATCCCCTCCTCCTCCCGTGAAATCCCCACCACCTCCATACCACTACAACTCCCCCCCTCCTCCTAAAAACTCTCCACCACCTCCATACCACTACACATCCCCGCCTCCTCCTATGAAGTCTCCACCACCTCCATATCACTACACTTCCCCTCCTCCTCCTCAAAAATCTCCACCACCTCCATACTACTACACATCACCACCACCTCCGATCCATTACTAAGATTATAACCATTTTCTAATGGTTTAATTTTAAATGCAACGAAAGTAAGCTTTGGTTTTTATGCTTTGACCTTTCTTTTTTCAATTTATATTTTCCAGCATTGTTTTTCTTGTGAAGGAATAAATTTTATTCTAGAATGAAGGTCCTCAATTGATTATTGTGTGAATTTTCTGTTATTTATTGGATCACTTACATGTAAGCTCAGTGGAACATGCCATCTTTCAATCAATTAGAAGAATAATGTTTTTATATCATATGTTTTTGCACACAACTTAATTAGTCCATTGTTCTTATCATATTTTGTCTACAAAACTTTTATTTCAAAATTTTAAATATATATAGCATTAACGATGTACATAACAATAGAAAAAACTTATAAAAAGTCATCGATTCAAATCTTATAAATAAACTTCTTGCAATTTGAATCTATAATCATTTAAGGATCTCCCAAACCCTTCACCACATAATTCATAGAAACTATTTTATGAATACTAACTAAGTATTATAAGTAAATTGATTTCGGCTCTTGTCGCACCCCTTTTTTGAATTTTTCCTAATGCGACGCGGGTTTGGGACGAGATGTGAGACGAAATCGGACTCATCTCACATAATGCATATGAAGTCACCACCCTAATTTGTTCCTAGGTTTAGGGAACCTAAAGTCATGCCATAAAAATAAAAAACTAAGGCAAAGTGGGTCTGAACCCGAGAACAGCGGTTCGGGGTCGTATTATGGACTCGGGAAGGTATTAGGCACCCAAGTCACATCCTAAAAAGGTTACCGGTAAAAGAGGTATTTTTTGTTTTAAAATGTGTTTGAAAATTTTAATTTAATTATCATGCAAATTAAATTTTAATAATTTAATTTGTTCATGCATTTAATCATATATGTGATAAGAGCGTTGGAAGTAAATAAAAGGGCTTAAGAGGAGTATACCTGCCGTGATCAATTTGTCCCTTCAAAACAAAAATTAGTGACAAATAATAAGGTAGGTATAAAATATATGATTTTTGTCTAATTACTTGACTAATTATTACAAACTGCAATTCCTAATCAATTATCGCAAGTCACAATTAAAATGTACGAGTAGTGGAATAAATAATTAACAAGTCACAGTAATTTGACGAAAATATTAACTAATTATTATAATAAGTCGAAATAATTAATCAAACAATCTTACGAAATATTAGAACAAATATGCGATTAAAGCAAACAATTAAATGGACATGGCATAAATAAATGATCATAGCATACGAACAATCAATTCATGTATACGAAAATTAAATGAAATGATTAATGGGTACGAAAGAAAAAGAAAAAAAATATTACGACGGGCCAAAATAAATGGGCTCGGCCCTCTGGACCGAGAATGGGCCTGGCAGCTGGCCTCAGCTGGGCCCCAAGACAGGCTAGCCCAAGGGCTAGCTCTTCCTTCTCTTCTTCAGCATGGGCTGACGACGCAGCCCATTTTCTTTCTTTCCTCCAGCTGGGCCGGGCGCGGCCCAGCTCTCTTTCCTTTGGACGCTGCACGCGTCCCTCTTCTCTTTTTCTTATTTCTATTTGGGCTTGGCAAAAGTCAAGCCCACCACCTTTTTAAAATAGCCAGCCCATGCATTTCATCTTCCTGACCAGCTTCATCTTCTTCCTTGGTATCGTCGGCGCCATGGCCGGCGACCAAGGAAGAAGCCAACCTTCCGAAACGTGCAAAAGATCACCCATATTAAACCCAACCACAGCAGCAACTTAACAAACCATCAACAACGCCATTCGAACCAGAAACAGTGAACAATTTCCGCAAATAAATACCAAACTAATTAAACTACAATTAAGCTAATAAATAAACAGTTTAAGAAACAATTAAATTGAAGCAACAGTCATGAAATTAACCAGAAAATAGAGTGATTACGAGTAGTTTAGGTAATTAATTAATTGTTTAAAAGTAAAAACGAAAACTTGAGGAGGAGACCATTTCACCTTGCTTTTCTTCTTGCTTGTTACTGGTTCGGTTTGCTTGCTGGAGCTACTTACTTGGTTGCTACTGAGCTACTAAGTACCAGTGAGAGAGTGAGTTTTTTCTCTTTTTTTCTTGCCTCTCTTGCTTGCTGCTGGCATGGTATTTATAAGGACGAAGGGAGGGAAGAGCTGACAAATTGCTACAGTGCGTGGATGAAGCTCAGCAGCAAAACGTAGAAATGGAATGAGGTGGCGTTAGGAATAGTGACCAAAACGAATATGTATTAAATGCTAGGGCTGCTGTGAAGGGAAGAAATGCATGAATCCTCATGATTAAATTAGAACCGTTGGATGAAGAGAAAAAGAAGTCAATACTTGATCAAGGGCTAAGATGAGTTAACCTTTGGGAATTTATTTAATCGGTTCGAACTATCAACACGCTTGAAATGAATAAAATCCGGAACCAAAAATACTAAAACGTGCAATAAAATGCAACAAAATGAATAGTAATCAGTAAATAAAGAAAAAGTTCGATTTAAGATCCAAATTTACTCGCTCGGGATCCTTAAAAGTTCGAACGAAAAATAAATGCCATAGCAAAGTAAATTAGATAAAATAAAATGAGATGATACGAACGAAAATAATAGTAGATAATTATCAATTAAAGAAAAAATGTGTTCGATCCAGGGTCCGAGGAAATTTATCCAGAATTGATAGAAGTTCGAATGAAAAGACAGTAAAAATTCGAAAAAACTAAAATGACACGAAATGGTACAAAATATTAAAATAAATAGCCTAAGATCGAAAATCGATAGAATTTCGATTTAAATGGGCTAATAATGCGATAAACAAAATAGTGTGAAAAACACATCAAAAATCGGGTAGCAACAGCTCTTATTTATGTATTAATCATATAGTTATTCTTCGATAATTTTTTTCCTGATAATTTATCACCAGACCAACCTTGGTGGCATAGTTTAAAGCTAAAGTAAAGTTCAAAAATAAAAAGAAAGTAACTTGAACACTAAAAATGTATTTTAGCTATAACATTAAACTAACAATTGTTTAAAAACTCATTAACAAACCGACTCTATCCTATCCGAATGTGGAATGGACGTATTTGAATCCCAACATTGCTGGAATGCGTCAAAGTACGTAATACCCATAATAAGTAAGTGAAAAAAAAAATTAAGTCAATAATTTATAATTCACTGGTGTCGCACCCCTTTTTGGATTTTCCCAATGAGACGCGGGTTTGGGACGAGATGTGAGACGAAATTGGACTCATCTCACATAATGCAATGAAGTCGCTACCCTATTTTGCTTTTAGGTTTAGGGAACCTAATGTCATGGCATAAAAAAAATAAAAGCTAAGGCAAAAATGGGTCTGAACCCGAGAACAGTGGTTCGGGGTCGATTTATGGACTCAGGAAGGTGTTAGGCACCCGAGTCTCATCCTATAAAGGTTACCGGAGAAAAGAAGTGTTTAATCATGTTTGGGAAACAAAGAGTCCTAATTTATGTGATCATGCCCAATTAATTAATTAAATTCTAACAATTCTATATATTCATGCATACGTATATGCGAAAGAAGCGTGGAGTAAATAACAGGGGTAAGAAATGAGTACTTGTTGAAGGGATACTAGTTGATTTTCCCTTAATCTGTGAGTGATTAAATTTTGACGATTGTTGTTTGCAAGCGAGGATGTTTGATTTAGACAAGCACGAACAGAATAATTATCTAAGCATACAAGCATACAAGCATACGAAAAATAAATAAACAGTACAAGTGTGCGAAAAAATAAATAAATAGTACACGGGCGGAAATAAATAAATATTACAAGTGCACGACGACACGAAAAAAATGACTGACCTAAAATATTGGGCCCGACCCACTAGGCCGAGAGTGGGCCCACCAGGCTGGGCCTACAGCTGGGCAGATGGGCTGGTCTCCTTCCCTTTCACGCATGGGCTTGCGCAAGGCGCAACCCTCTCTTCTTCCACATGGGCCTGCGCGGCCTAAGTTTCTCCTCTTCTCTTCGCGGGCTTGCGCAAGCCAGCCTCTCCTCTCCTTCACTTCTGCTTGGGCCTAAGCAAGTTGCTTGGCCCAAGAAAACCAAATGCAGACATGAACAACACCCTTCCCTCCTATCTTCATCTTCAACCTTGGCTCGCCGGCGGCCAAGGTTCGGCGAAAGGAGATGAAAACAGAAAATTTTGTGACCAAAATTAATGCAATAAACACAGTAACTTAATCGAGTAATCACAACGTTTAAATTAATAAAAAACAGAGCTAATTAATTAAAAAATGAAATTAAACTTAATTAACGAAAAATCCGAAATTCGTCCAAATCGTTCAACGATTTGTTAAAACAAAGCAATTTAATTAAACTAAACATTAAATAAAAATTATTTTAAATCAAAACGGCCAAGGTTTTCCTCAAAACACAAACAAACAAATTTTCGAAAAATTTGCGTAAAAACGCTTAGAAGAAACAAAATTTTTAACTAGAGTAACTTCAACCTTTGGTTGAAGTAAGCAACTGTTCGTGATAGAGAACAGTTCTAGAGAGATTTGAGAGAGTTTTATTCGTGAATTGGCAAGGAAAAATGAGGGAGGGAGCATGCTATTTATAGGCAAGCTTCGCGAGTGGATTTTAGCGGTGAGCTGCGCGTGGCCGAGGCACGCTTGGAGCGTGAGGGCAGCACAGTGCTCGTGATGGGACGTTGTGTTGATCTCTTGCTGGAGTGATGATCGAGGAGAAACTTGAGGAGCAAGGGAGGAGCAGTGGCTCTGTTTTGTGCAGAAAGGTGGTGAAGAAGAGGGATATGTGTGTTAAATAGGGAACCGTTTGATCTTGATTGACTTTCAAAGTCAACAAGATCAATGGTGGTGATGAATATTGACTTCTCCTTTTGATTTTCTTAGTTCGAGCTGGTGGTACGAGCAATTTTGCCTGAAAATGAATATAAACTCGAACCGAAGTTATTAAAACATAGAACAAAATTAAACAAAATGATTAGTACACTATAAACGGCGAAAAGTTCGCTATATAGTTTGATAAAAATTCGCTCGTAAGCGATACAAGTTCGAACCTAAAAAATGCTAGGATAAAAATCGGACGAAATGAAATGAAATGATGCGAGTTAAAATAAAATAAAATAAAAGTAGCTAATGAGTGAAAATGTTCGACCCTTGGTTTCGAGAATTTTACTCGGAAACCAACACGAGTTCGAACGAGAAAAGCGATAAAAATGCGAAAAAGATAACGGAATATAAGTTAAATGACATGGGGCATAAAAATAAATATCAATTGGATGAAAATAAACAGAAGTATGATTTTTCGAAATTAACGATAAAAAGTGCGAAAGATTTTGATGAAAAATCAAAAATCAGGTAGCAACAATTGGTATTTTTAAATTTCCAAAATTCACTGTAGGAAAAAAATAACAATAAGAGGACTCTGGTTTGGTATATAATAAATAAACTAAGACAGTTTAAGTCGGATGGGCTTCCGGATAGCATGAAAGGGATAGGGTTTGGACTTCCAAAATATAACTGTAAAATTAGGCCCAAGAACCTGGCCCGGGCCTGCTGGCCTGCTAGGTAAGCTGGTCAGTTGTCAGTTGGAAAGAGTTACATTACATGAGTCGCTCAAACAAAAGCAAACAGTTGACTAGGTGAGTTTAAGATTAAATTAAGCGAAGTTGACAAAATTATGGTTTCGCCAACTGACAAGAATATAAGAAAAGTACATGAGAGAATCTTGTTTCTTCCAGGTGAGATCAAAGTTGCAGATTTCTCCATCCATGAACCCATATCTTCACCAAAAATGATCAGGTACGCGCTCATCACACTTCCATTCTTGCTAACCAAATTGGTTTTTTTTTCCCATTGCCACACTCGTTCTGTTTCTCAATTCAACAATAACACGATTTTCTTGCCTTTTTCTGATACTCTAGCACTGCAAAGTTATGCCCTTTCTGTGTTTTCCACTTGCCAACTTGAAGCTAGACTGCTGGATTCTCTTCTGTAGTTGAATCGTTTGAAATTCGTGCTTGATTTTGTTATCTTGCGAAGATTCTCCATTTGGGTATTCTTTAAATTGGTCAAAGAAGCTTCCTTTTATGGTGTTAAACCTTTATTAGTTGGAATCGGTCTTGGGTCTGGTTATTGGTCTAAAAGGTTAATATGGGTTGTTGCAAGTTTTTGTTGATTATGACTATTGACTATTGAGTTAAGGTTGTGGGAATTTAATAAATGATGTTCCATATGATTTCTGCTATGTGCTCCCTTTGAATATATTCTCTGGATGATTACATGAGCCATGATCACACAACCCACTTTTGAGTTTCAACTTGCCAGTTTTAGTGCATTATAAACCCTGTTTGGTTCGATTTTGCGTAACGATTGTTGTGATTGTGTGTTGCTCACTGATCTGAAACAAAATTAGAATTTTGGTGTTGCAGATTGTTTCTTATCTTTCTTGGTGTTTGACTGTAAAGAATTGTTGTTTGGAAGAATGAGTAATGATATGAAGGATGGTATGGGTGATGAGGAGGTTGAGCTTTCGGGGAAAGCTTTACTGCCGAACCCTGATTCATCTAGTAGTTTGCAGTGCTCTGCATCCATGGATTCATTTCTTGATGAATTCTTGAAGAGCACAAGAACCTGTACTCACACTCATACTTGCAACCCTCCTGGTCCAGCTGCGAATCATACGCATATATGCTTCCACACCCACACACAAATTATTTCGTCCGAAGAGGATGACAATCCGAGCAGTAGAGACCATTCTAATTCGAAGTCAAGAAGGCGGCCATCTGGAAATAGGGAAGCTGTAAGAAAGTATAGAGAAAAAAAGAAGGCTCACACGGCTTACTTAGAAGAGGAAGTTCAGAAACTACGCTTATTGAATCGGCAGCTACTTAAGAAATTGCAAGGGCAGGCAGTTCTTGAAGCTGAAACTTTGCGACTGAGAAGCCTGTTGGTAGATCTGAGAGGAAGGATTGACAACGAATTGGGAGTATTTCCATTCCAAAAGCAATCGAACCCTACTACCATTTTCCTGGAGGGTGACTGTCGGGTGCAGCCCATGGATGGGCCTATAGGGATGCAGTGTCAGACTGATGCACCATGCTTCCATCCACAGGTGGGTTCATCAGCACAGGATAGTATTGTTGGAAACCAGAAATTGATGGAATCATGGGAGGAGGGTCGTCAACCTGCAATAAATGATTGTCAAACTAGCAACAACGATAACGGTATGGCTGACGCTGAAGGATTTACGGTGGATATAGTTGAAACATTGGTTTAATTTCTTCAGCATCGCGATTGATTGTAAGCTTCTCTTATCTTTCGATCTCCTTCTTGCACCGGTGACATATATACCTTGAAATTTAGAACATAGGGTTACAGTATAGCAATCTAGATGTAGGACTTAAAATGTTGCTCTCTCCACCATAATGTTATTACATATATGAAATGTTCAATGCACTTTTACAATAGAAAAAATTATGTTTAAAGTGACATTCTTGTTTGGAGCCTAAAAATATTTAATTTGAACAGGATTATTCTCCGGTTTAAAAGGGATAGAGTGGACACTCGAAGAGATCAAAAGAAAGAAAGTAGTATATGCATCTTCTTCTTCTTTTTCCTTTTTTTTTAATGAAGTAAATGGTCCTATCTTGTGATGTCTTGTTGCATACTCGCATTGTACACTTGGAGGCGCAAGAGGGCATGATGTACAATCAAAATATTAATTATTGCTACTTGGTTGCATGATCTGTTAATTAATTATTAAGTACTTTTCAGTTTTCAGCGCTAGACTTTGAGAGAGATGGCATTATCCATCCAACATTTGAAGTTAGAAATTCTTTTTTTTTAATTTTTTAATTTTTTAATTTTTATAAGAAGGAGCGATTTGTTTTGCCTTATTGAAATCGGAGATATGTGTTGCTCACTTCTTGAGGTGAAAAGAATTGGGCCTTTAGGCCCACGAGAAAAGAGTTTCATGGCCTGTTAGGTAGTCCACCTTTCATGGATAAACTTTTATTCCATTTGTTTGGTTTAATTCGGATGAACGTTTTAAACAAATTCAAATATATAATTATCTAAACTATCCATTTAAACCATTTTTTTAAAACTATAAAATAATTATAAACGTCTTAAAAATGACTTACTCGTTATTATATCTCCTAACAATAACATGTTTTAAAAAACAAAGAGATTGGAATTAAAAAACATGTATAGTAAGTAAATTATTCAAAGGCCAGATGTCATTCTATAAGCCACCGAATTGGCTTATCGTTAAACATGAACAAAACGAACATCCCAACTCTTTTTTATCAGCAAACGAATGGAATCCACTACAATCTTGAAAGCAGGAATCGGCTTCATATTGCAAGTGAGTATGCGAACAACACTTATTCCACCCGCAATTCCAAGGCTCTTAATAGAACTTCATTTTTTTTCCGTAAGGGTATGTGTTTAAGGTATTTAAGGGTGTGATTAACAACTTGATTATTTGTTGAATCTTGAGGTGGAGGCTCCTTCTTGATCTTGAATCAGCCTGCAAAGTCATAAGGATTTTTCTTTGTGATAGGCACTCCAAAACTTAAGTTAGACTCAAATGTGATGGGCTTAATAACTCAAGGAATGTAATTAATGAGGAGATTTTTGTATGATTAAGATGATGATTGAAAGGTAATAAATTTAAGAAGAATGTCAAGTGTGAGGTTTATATAGGGTTCAAACTTTAGCTTTTGGGGACATAAAAGTTATTTTTCCTCGATAATATCTATATTTGACATTAAATACGACCATGACGACCATGATTCTCTTGGCCTCTTTTTCTCAAAAGGAATGTATATATTTTCAGTCGCAATTAATGACCGTCAACTCCTTTTTGCATAGGTTTTAAATGACTTTGTACCTGACCTATAAGAGTGGTTAAAAAGTAGGTGTAGAAATCTGACACTTAACTGAAATCCTATTGAGTTTTGATTCGCCGGATGAGGATCGAAGCGACTTCTCCATCTTGCTTATCTTTAGGCTAATCATTTATCTTTCTACTCGCTTTAGATATTGGCCAAGTGATTGAGTTCACTTCTTAGAGGGAAGCGAGACGACCTAGCTCGTTTCCTGTCGATGTCAAGAAGTGTTTGACTTTCTTTATGGTTTAGTAAGTAAACTTCTCCTTTCGTGAAGTATTCTCTTTCAATGTTAGGTGTTAGGCGACCTTTATATGTTATGAGTAATTATTACTTATTGCTATTATTGTTATTATTTAATTTATGAGTTTCTTTTTATATAAAAAGGTAATTTCGCAGTTTGATGACTTTATTATAGGTTAAAAATGAGACGGTACTTTCTTAAATTAATTCTATTATAAGTTTTGGCGTAACGTGGACATGAAACGGACAATATCGAAAGATGACGGTCGCGGGGACTCGAAACATTTTTCTGATAACTGCAATCAGCTCGCGTACTAATGTGTGATCACTGATCACAACAATAGACGGGTTACCCATAAATCTGTATATGATATATCGGAAAATGCAGTCCTGAATATGGGCTGGGCTGGGCTGGGTGGGCTGGCTTGGACAGGGCCTAAGCAAGTTTTTTTTATTTCATAAAAAAATAAAAAAATAATTATATTATCAATTATTATTAGTATAATATTATTGATCGAATTTATAATTTATTTTATAAAGAGTTTATTTTACATGTATTTTTATTTTTCTACCATTAATTAAATTATATATTCAGTCGTAATCATTATCTTGCATGATATCCTATCAAACAATTAAATTAAGGATGAGAGAAATGAGTAATGGGGAGAAAAAGAAGAAAAGCAAGTTAATGATAAAAAATGAAGAGGAAGAGAAGAAGTGATGGGAGCACATTATTGTGGTGGGGTGGGCCGTGGGGAATGGCCCCCCTGGATGATGTGAGATGTGTGTAGGAAATATGAAAAATCTAGAATGAGCAAAAGAAAAGAAGAAGGACAAGAAGAGAATATTTTAGGAAAGAGGAGGACTTGATTGACTCAATAGAAAATTTTATGAATCAATCAAAAAGACAAAAAGAAAAGGCTACTTCCTCCTACCATTTACTAGCAAGTTGCATCTCTAATAGACTAATACACACACCATCATGAGTCCACACTTACCGGCCATTCAAGTCTAAATTTTACCCTCCGCATGCAACTCATGTCTTTCGTGAGGTTATACGGCTAATTATATTTATAAAAAATATATATATAAAGAATTTCATTTTTTTTTGTTCGAGTATGATGTAAAAGGTAAGTTAATACTAGTAAACAATGATTACTCAAAAACACACAGCTAAATACAGAATGGAGATATTTACACATTCCAGTTTCAACTCAACTATTGGCATAAAAAATAAATTATTAAATTTTGGGTATAGTAAGGGTGTCAGGGTGTTGGTGCAAGAACGTGCATTATTATTGTTTGGATTATTATTTGAAGCACAGAAGCAGAAGAACAGATCTGGATCCACTCATATACATACGACACAGCCCTGTGTCTCCCTCTCTCTCTCTCTACTCTAGTCACTGCCACTCTTACCGGTCCTTGTTCTTGTAAACATTCAAAAGAGAGAGGTAATATAATACTACTCTACTCATCCTCCTATTCAATATTATTACGAATTTGTTTATTTTTAGTTAAAAAATTTATCGGCAATTAATTGATGCTGCTGCTGCTGCTGCTATAGTGCTCTACCTCTACCTCTACCTCTACCTCTACCTCTACCTCCCATCCCAGTCCAGGAAGAGAAGGCGGTGGTTTGGCTTTTGTACTCTCTTTTGGCTGAGAAGAAAACAAGAAACAAATGCTTAAGGATTGCTACTAATAAAGATTGATTCTTGCGATACTCTACAATAAATGAATGACAAGCCTTTTTAGTTTTTACTGCTCTGAGTTTTGAGAGAGACTCTTTTTCCTTTCATGAATGGTAAGCTCTCTCTCTCTCTATCTACTACTCCTACTACTCTTAAGTTTGGCCAAAAACTCAAAAGTGCCAAGCTTTACTTCTTCTCTGCATTCAGGTAACTGCTAATTATTTTGGGAAAAAACAGCCTGAAAAGATGGATTTTTTTATAAAAAGAGTGGAGGCATGTTGGTTTAATTAGCTACTACTACAGCCTTCTTCTTTTGTTACTGTGTCTCCTTTTGGTCACATGCTTTTCCTTTATAAACAAATTCAACCCACCCAGTTTTATTTTTCTCCTCCTTCTTCTCTTTCTGCTGCTTGCTAGTTGCTTCTCCTCTTTTGCTTTTAACAAAGCCAACTCCTGTTACCTTCCTCCTCTTCCTCCTACTTTCCTTTCCTTTCCTTTCCTTTCCTTTCCTTTAATCACCACCACACGGAAATAGCCTTTTAGAAGGATCGCTTTCCTTTCCTTGAGTTGAGTTGTTTCCTTTTCCTTTACCTGTCTCTTTTTCTTGGGTTTTGCAGGAATGAGAAAAGAAAGAACTTGGCTGTCCTAGTACTACTACTACTACTACTACTACTATTGCAACTGTTGCTTGCTACTAACAATACTCCTCTGTCAAGTTGGTAGGTAGGCTTTGGCTTTGTGGTTGAGAAATAAGTTTTACTTGTAAAGAGTAGAGAGCAGCCATAAACCACACTCATCTCACATATCAAACAAGAAAAGAAAGAGAGAAGCTTTTAGCATAGACAAAAACAATTTTCAGGGTTTTGCGAAGGAGTGGGTTTAGGTTTAGTTTGGTTTTGTGTGGTTTGGTTTGGGTTGGTGTTAATACCAAACCCAAAAGATCTTTCCTTTTGTCACCATGGATGGTTATGAAGCAACAAGGATTGTGTTCTCAAGAATCCAAAACTTAGACCCAGAAAATGCTTCCAAAATCATGGGTCTACTTTTGATCCAAGACCATGGTGAGAAGGAAATGATTAGGCTAGCTTTTGGGCCAGAATCACTTGTGCATGCTGTGATTTTGAAGGGTAGAAAAGATTTGGGTCTCACATCTCCTACCACACCAAACCCATCCTCTGCTCCTTCATCTCCATCTCCTCTGTTTTCAAACAACACTAGACAAAATTCCACTTCTTCTTCAAGGCTTTCCTTTAACATCCCACCTTCTCTTACAATTCCTTCAAACCCTACTTCTTCTTCATGGAGTCCTATGTCTGATCTTGCAAACCCTGATGACTTAATTAGTCCAAACGGTAGCACACTTAACCCTGCTTCTGCTCCTTTCTATGCCAATGGAGGAGGAGGAGGAGGAGGAGCTGATTTGATGGATGAATTTCAGCTCCAAGACCAGCTTTCCTTCCTAAACGAGAACCCACCTAATCTAGGACCCAAAAGTCCTGATCTTTATTACGCCCAACTGGACTCTCTGTCAAGTCCTACTGCTGCTTCTGAGTCAATGCTCTTCCCTTCTTACTGGGGAGGAGGGTCTGTACACCGCAGGAGCTGCTCTGTCAGTGATGTTTTGGGGGCTGAAGATCCAAATTCTGGGCTTGGATGGAGGCCTTGTCTTTACTATGCAAGAGGGTACTGCAAAAATGGTAGTGATTGCAGGTTTGTCCATGGTGGGCATGGAGAATCAGATGGTGCTAGTTTGGTTGGTTCACCTAGCAAGATGGATATGATGGAGCAGTGCCATGAGTTGCTTAGATCAAAGTCTGGCCAACAGCACAGACTAGCTGCTGCTTCTCAGCTAATGGGTTCTGCTTCCTCTTTTCCTTACTCTCCTAAAACCATGAACTTTCTTCTTCAACAGCAGCAAAATGATAGCCAGAGGTATATATAGTGTACTTGTTGAATTCGTTCTTTCTTTTGTTAGTTTTTGTTTTAAACCATTTTATTGACTGTCTGGTGAAATTGTAGTAGAGCTGCTGCTGCTGCTTTGATGATGGGTGAGGATATGCACAAATTTGGCCGGTCTCGGCTCGACAGGAATGATATGGTTAACCCGGCATCAAGGCAGATCTATTTGACTTTCCCAGCTGATAGTACTTTTAGGGAGGAAGATGTGTCAAATTACTTCAGGTTCATGTTCAATATCTTGGTTATATGCAAGTTATTACTTGGTCAGTGAAGTTGAAGCTTGTTGCTAAATTAGTTTCTTGTTTTTTTGTTGGTTTGAAGTATTTATGGGCCAGTTCAAGATGTGAGGATACCTTACCAGCAGAAGAGGATGTTTGGATTTGTCACTTTTGTGTATTCAGATACTGTCAAGATGATCTTGGCCAAAGGGAACCCTCATTTTGTTTGTGATGCTAGGGTTCTTGTTAAGCCTTACAAGGAGAAAGGCAAAGTTCCAGAGAAGTACAGGCATTTTCCTTTCACTCTCCTTTTTTCCATTTTCTAGACCCTTAGCTTGTGTTTTGCTTTGAATTTCTACTTTTTTTTCTGATTCCATTAATCTTGCTCCTTGCAGGAAGCAACAGCAGCAGCAAGTGGAAAGAGGTGAGTTCTCACCTTGTGGTACCCCTACCAGCCTTGATTCAAGAGACCCCTTTGATCTCCAGCTTGGTAAGAAATCATCCTTTTCTGTCATCAAATTTTGTCAACTTCCCTTGAAGACTTGTAAATCGTCCTTTCTTACCGATCTTGTTCTTTTTCGGTCATTCAGGCTCACGAATGTTCTATAACCCTCAAGACATGTTGTGGAGGAGGAAGCTAGAGGAGCAAGCTGATTTGCAGCAGGCTCTTGAGCTTCAAAATAGAAGGTTGATGGGTTTGCAGCTTCTTGATGTGAAGAAGCATCACCATCACAGAGCTCTTTCCACTGGCAGCCCTATTCCTTCGCTTACTCATTCTCCCATTCTCTTCAATCACTCTGTTGCTTTTCCTCCACTCCACAACACCACAGAACTCCCACAAGGTTTTTGTCTCTTTGATTCTTGTACATTCCTTTGTTCAATCTCAAAGTGATGTTTACAATTTGGTTTTGCTTTCGTTCTTTTTTTTCTTGCAGATAATTGTTCTAGCCCAAGGCCACCCTCGACTGTGACTGTGACTGTGACCGCTCCGCCAGAAAAGCAGACATCAAAAGGCAATGATGTAAATGGTAGTGGCAGAGAGAGCTTTGGTTGCGAAGATGGTAATTTACAAGAAAGGTAAACTGCCTTCTTTTTTTGCGCATAACTTCATAAACAGAGTGGTTACTGAGTTTCCGCATAGATATGTGTCAAATTTCTTTTTTAGTCCATGCCTTTACTAGATTGAATATACCCAAATGAGGTAAGAGTTTTGATGTTGAAATTTGATTGCTTGCAGTTTGGAGCACAACCTACCTGATAGTCCCTTTGCTTCTCCTACCACCAAAGGTTCCGGCAGCGAGTACTTCTCAGCCTTCATGAATGGTGTTAGTGAGGCTGGAAAGATTGCTGTCACCCCAGTTCCAGCTTCTTCTTCTCTGGACATGGCTTCCTTCAAGTCTTTCAATTGCCAGATGCCTAGGTAGCAATAATAACTATCCATAACATATCCCTTAAAAACAACAATCTTAAGCAACAACTAACAAGATTTTCGGTTCTTGTTTCAGGTTTTCATCGGGCCATGGCGCTATTGGAATG
The DNA here is from genome assembly GCA_963691705.1 of Viola odorata. Taxonomy (NCBI): domain Eukaryota; kingdom Viridiplantae; phylum Streptophyta; class Magnoliopsida; order Malpighiales; family Violaceae; genus Viola; species Viola odorata. Next base: position 56,078,355 of record OY829544.1, read on the forward strand.
TACACCGGCACAGGCGGGCCAACGTGCCCAGTTGGAATTTAGCAGCTTTCTTGTGCTTAGGTAAATAACAATTAGGAAGCATTGGATTCCTCCTATTCTTGGTTTTTCTATATTTTTGTAGTTTCATACGTGTACAAATTAGTTTTTTGACAAAAGTTGGTTGGTGTTGGCTTGGCTTTTTCTTGTTTATAATTTTACAGGAGAAGGAAAGATTGAGAAGTGTAACCAAACAAAAGATTGTGTAGAGAAGCCACCATCATCACCATTCACCACCACCAGCAGTACCTTTACCACATCATCAACCGTCCATTGTCATCAATCAATACTACTATACTACTTACTACCATACATAAATATTGCATACGTGAAAGAGAGGAAGTTAAAGAAAGTGGGTCAGCCATTCCTTTCTTTGTTGTACCATTTTAATCACTCATGTCAGTAGTTGAATTAAGTTGGACCACAGGTAGGAAACAAGGAAGAAGCAGTAGCAACAAATTTACATGTCACAGGATGTGTAGTTGTAACTCTGTAGCTGTAATTTTCTTTTCACACCATCACCGTTCCTGTCTTGTTTAGGAGAAACAAAGAAAACCCATGTTTAGTTTAGTTTGTTTAGTGATCACCAGTGTTTGTTTTTAGGGTATGATCAAATCTTTGTACAGCAGAAGCTCTGAAAGCTGACGGGAACGAACGAATGATCCGGGGATATTCGGGTTGGGAAAGAATGGAGCTGGAGGGAGGAAAAAAGGTTGTAACTTGCCAGGAGATAGTTAATTATATGGGTTTTCCACAAGATTAGTGTTATTGTAATTTGTATGTATTGCCGCTGTTGCTGTATCTTATTAGTACTTTAGATTATGTAGAAGACAGGAAGAAGATAATTTAGTAAAAACAATCATCATGAGATGAGAATTGAGGAAAAAGTGAAGTTTTTAAAATTCAAAAATGGTGTCCAGCTCTCTCTTTTCTTTTTTCTTTTTTCTTTTTTGTCCTTTGCTCTTTATCATTGCATCAATGTTGTCCCTTTTGTCACAGAAATTTCCAAGTGGGGTCTTTTGTCTTTAAAGTTTTGCCATTGATGGAGGGGAAAGCGGATGGATAGGGCCACCACCACCACAAGACATAAAAAATCACATGGGGTGCATGGGCCCCTTAATTACGAATATCCTTAAGTTCACTGGATCACGATCGTCGCAATAAGGTGTTCTAATAAGTAATGATTACTCGATACATGAGAATTTAAACATCGATCTCTTATGAGCAAATAAGAGTTCGACTACTGATTATTTAAGAGTATCGAATTACTAACACCGCGGTCGGTTCAGTTGTTGATAAAACTTTGGCCAGGTTGTTGTTGTTTGTGTTGTGGGTCTATTGTCCCTACCAGTAGCACCAACCCATGTGATGATGCCACTCAATAGTGACACAGTTCCCTCCATTCCTTGCTCTGCTGCTACTTTACTTTCTTCTGTTGATGACAGCAAAGGACACTAATAGATATATATGTGATGCCATGCCATGCCACACGTATAACAAAAGTGTACTGTTTTGTGTTTGCGGGGGAATCTTTTGAACTCTGTGTTGTGTCTGTGTGATGAGTCTGTGGCAGTAGCAGTAGCATTGGATATGGGCCTGCCTGTGGAGTAGTAGATCATGGGTCATTTTTATCTATGCTGGATTTTTTTAATTATTTTTTCTTTTCCGAGGATGATGATGCTGTCATTTTTTGTTTAGAAAATTATTTACAGTCTTGCATTGTTTTTATAACCATAGGCCATAGCTATTGCATTTGAGTTTGTAACTTTGTAACAAAAGTTAGGGCAAAAAAGTAGGAAAGTATGCACTTAATTGTTTTGGTAATTTCCGCTGTGAACTCGCATAATTGGTGTGATCTATTTATTATTAACGATTTGTATCCGAACTCATGGATTTCATGGGAAAGTTTGATTTCGATCCTTTCCAAAATAGTATCACACATTTGTTAATGAAAATCTCAACTATAAGCTGCCCTGGGCCATTTGATGGAGACTTGTATACACATCCACTATAAGCTCTTTGATTAATGATTAATGATGGCTATTTTGACTAATACAATATTTGCGGCCGCTAGCCTTTAAATTTCTTTGGCATCAAATCCCCTACAATTATTGATTTAGTGATTAGTGTCAGGGGCTTGCTCGTAATCTTCGAGGGGACCAAGTACAACTGTTGGGCTTTTCCTAATGGTCTAAATGTAGAAACAGATCTACTTCCCTGATTACAAACATAGGAAAGGAATTAGAAGATGGGCTTATCAAAGTGAATCTGGTCTTACTTAGTACTTTTCTTCTGGACAACCCATTCAGTACATGGGCCTTTTTAGTTGGGTCGATAAAGCCCAATGGCTGATAAAAGGTTAATTGTGTGATTCAGTTAATTAATTAATTGACAATTTTTGGCAAAAAGAAATCAGTAAATTGGACGTATAAAAGACTTTTAAAATAGGGACCAAAATAGACGGTTATTAATTTTCTACGCCATTCCACTCTGCTTTATTTGTCTACTTTTGTTGACATTCCACCCTTCATTTTGTCGACTTCAGTCGCCGCAGACTTTTGATAGTCAACAGTAACGTCGTAAGATATAACTGAAAGTAATAATTGATCAATTTTCCCGGAACAAAGAACTATTTAATATGTTTAGGTGGAAAGAGACTCGAACTATCATATACACCCTTAATTAATTTCTGAATTTAAGTTTAGATCGGAGAATAGAGAAATCATACTGAAAGAATTATCTACTTTCGGAATTTCACAACACACAAACAAAAAACAATCCGATTAAAAAATATATATAAAAAATCTCCAATATAAATAATATAGTACCATATGCATCTCATCTCAATGCTCTAAGCTAAGCCAAAAACAACACATTTACTTAGCAAATGAGAATGACACCTAACAAGATGCATCTAATAATTATCTTGTTTTCCGTGTTAGCACACAAAGGATTATCAACATCATCATCATCAAACCCTAATTCCAAGCATTTTGTGCTCGTCCATGGAGCTTGCCATGGTGCTTGGTCTTGGTACAAACTTATACCGCTACTAAGATCCTCCGGTCACAATGTTACAGCTCTGGATCTAGCGGCTTCCGGAATCGATCCACAGCAGGTAAGCGATCTTCAATCGTTATCGGATTATTTTCAGCCGTTGACAGATTTTATGGCATCTCTTCCCCTTCAAGAAAGAGTCATCCTTGTTGGGCATAGCTATGGTGGGTTAGCTCTTACTCAGGTGATGCAAGCTTTTCCTGAAAAAATTTCTGCCGCAGTTTTTGTCACAGCCCTCATGGCTGGACCAAACAATGTTACACTTTTTTTCCAAAAGGTAGGAATTTATTATGTACCAAATTTTCCTATTCAATTTCCAACATACACTTTCAAGAAACAAAAACACATAGTTTGATCTCTTATAGTTTTTTTTGTTGTTGGGTTGAAGTTCTTTAGCGTCCAAACTCCTCAGCTAGACACCCAATTTTACTTCGGCAATGGACCAAACAACCCTCCCACTGCACTCAAGTTCGGCCCAATTGTCTTGTTAGCTACTCTGTATCAGCTCAGCCCGATTAAGGTAATATCGATTTTGTTTTTCAGTCTTGTATATGCTTTTATTTTATTATGTCAAACTTCCGAAAGTACACGATAGATTAATTTTCTATCCAAAAAGAAATGAAATGCTAGTCGAAAAGATCAAAAATTTCCTATGTTCGGTGGGTTGAGCCGAATAGCAAATGTTCTCTTAACATTTTTTTTTTAAATTTAAAGGTTCAAAGTTCAAACTCAATTTTTACTTTACAAAAGATTGTCAAGTATTTTTTTCAGTTTGATCGGCAATTCTATTTCCCTCCCGGATAAAATCGTAAAAAAATAATTTCATTCGAGTATCGTCAGGTTTTATAAAAATGATTTTCTCATAGTAGTTATTTATATTTTTGAGTTTAAGGTGCTTTACGTATACAAATTGCTTAATTATTTTGACTTTTTTTAAGAACTCTGATTTTTTTTTTGACCTTGTCAGGACTGGACGTTGGCTACGACATTGATGAGGCCAGTGCCGCTCTTTAGTGTCGAGGACATGGCAAAGGAATTTGTGCTGACGAGAGAGCAGTATGGGTCAGTTAAAAGGATTTTTATCCTTTCGGAGAAGGACATATCATTTGACAAAGATTTTCTAGACTACATGCTCCAACAAAATCCACCAAACAGAACAGAGGAAATATTGGGATCTGATCATATGGTTATGATGTCTAAGCCAAGAGAACTTTGGGCTCGTCTCATAAGAATAGCCAAGGACTACCCTTGATTGATTCCACTCAAGTGTGTTGTTACTTATTAATCTCGTGTCGAAAGGATAGTGAGGTCGATTAAGGATAAAATTATTATTAAGAATATATAAAAAATAAGATGGCGATATGATATTAGGTCCTAGTTATAATAAAGTGATGAAACTAATCAACAACTTTTACATACAAATTACTTGTTAAGTACTAAAAAAAAGAGGTTCTTAGCCACAACAAGTACTCAATGTAGAAACAGGCATGCTTCCCTGATTGCATATGGAATGAATGATTAAAATTGGCTTTGAGGAAGAAATCATAGAAATGTGATTGTGCATGAAATAAAGATTGAATGCAAATACAAATAAAAGATGTGAAAAATAAAACTAATTGGATGAGTTAGAATATTTTGGATGTAACAACTACTCCCTCTGTCCGCCATTACTTGTCGTTTTAGCAAAAACGACTACGCGTGAAATTAATTGTCGTTCTCGCCTTTCGAGAGCTTCTTCACCTCATTCTGACCAAAACACCCTCGCTCCCTTTGCAAAGCCAATTTCTCACATCTGCTCCCATCGTTGCTGAAGCTGAATTCTCCTCTCAAAATTCACCAAAATTTGAGAGGGAAATTGAAAATCAAACTGGGTGGGAAATGGGAAATTTGGGCTCTGTTCACTGTGTTCAATATATATTTCTGCAATTGAATAAATTTTGGTCTCCTCTACTCCGTCCACATCTTCCTCCTTCATTCTAGAGAAAAGTTATGCGAAATTGGGTTGTTGAATTCGATTATGGAAACCGTCGATTACAGGGAAGATTCGCAGTACGATTCCATGATTGAATTTGACGATTCAATGAACATGGTGGTCCGAGATTCAATCGGAATCGTGGCAAAGGCCGTGGATGCGGGGAATGAGGCTTCAGGCGACCGCATCGAGGCTATTGTTGAGGATTCCAGCGACGGTGTCATCGAGGCAACCGTGGAGGATTCCGGCGACGAAATGACGTTGATTGTGGAGGATACCTTTTGCGATGATGGGGATATGCCTTCGGGTCGCAAGAGGAAATTGGAGCCACTTGTGAATTTCAGGAAACTGAAGACCAGGGTAGGCGATTCACGGCCGAAAGTTATCCACGATTTCGACTTGAATGAACCCTCGTCTGAGGAGAGACTGTTGGCCGTCAAGTACAAGGGAGAGAGAGATTTCGACCTAAACAAACTCCCAATTGCAGGTATGTTTGAATTCGAGGACCCAAGTTATGAACCAGACTTTATTGAGATGTTGCGTCTCTTGCTTCCATCCTACTACTGATGACCAAAATGTATTTCTTCTAGTTTTTGGTTGATCAACAGAATGGTGTTGTTGATGTATGTGGAATTGGTTGTATTTTGTATGTAAGGAACAAGTTTTTAGTTATGTTAGGCAATCTGCAAGCTGTAAGTAGGTAGAAAAGCTGTATGATGTAAAAATCAAACCAAATTATCAATGTATTATATCAAGTTTATTCCAGATTGCTCGCTGTTTTTAGTTTATTTCCAGATTACTCTCTGTTTTTTTGGTGGAATTGGTTGGAATTTGAGTGGAAAACTTGGGAAAAAAATAAAATCAGTTTGTGTTTGAAGTCTTCTTCCATATTCATCTCTGTTTTCAGTTTGTTTGTAGCCTTTTTGTTCACCAATTAATCTACTTTCGAGCATTGTGGTTTGTGGTTGGATTTTGACAGGACCAATTGGACTAAAAAATTCATGCTTGTGTTTGAAGTCTTTTTCGACATTCATCTCTGTTTTCAGTTTACTTCCTGTCTTTTGCCAAAGCAATTAATCTACTCTGCATTGTGGTTTGTGGTTGGCATCTTGATCCAGACATGCATGAATTTGGATTAATGGTTTGTGGTTGTTTGAGCAATGACTTCAATTTGTTAATCCTAGGAATTGGATGTATGGTTTGTGGTTTTTTCCACACTTGATCAGTCATTACTGTCCATTTGGTTTGGAATATCTCTGTTTTGAAACCAAATGAATTGTTTGAGCAATGACTTCAATTTGTTAATCCTAGGAATTGGATGTATGGTTTGTGGTTTTTTCCACACTTGATCAGTCATTACTGTCCATTTGGTTTGGAATATCTCTGTTTTGAAACCAAATGATCTATACTATTGTGAAAATGCTTCTTTGCTTCCGATTTGTGGTTTGTTTGAGCAATGATTTCAATATCAGTTTAGAGTTGGTTTGGATTGGTATTGGTATGTGGTTAATGTACATTTGCATTGTGGTTAATGTACATCGCCTTGGCTGAATTATTGGAGTGGGAAAACATGGAACATAGCTTGTGTTTAAAACTATTCATTTGGTTGATTACTGTTTTCAATTTCATTTGTTTAAAACTATTCATTTGGTCTATATTTCACCCTGAAAATCAAACCGTAATGGAACTCCTGTGCCAATCATATTGAAACAGAGACAGAGATTAGAGGAAGGAAAACTCAATTTATTATTCATACTCCATCACAAAACACATGTGACAGAGTTCTTAGGGAAAGGGAAACAAAATATGAACATTCAAACTCCATCACAACACAGACGTGACAGAGATTAGGTAAAGGAAAACAAGACTCTGTTTGATGTTGAACTAATCAGTGGTTGGAATACCTGGAATGGCATTCGCAAACCTGTTCAGCTCAACATCAGCAGCCCTCTCATTGTTGGCTCCTAGATGCAACACACGTCTCTTATGCTCCAGATGAGCAATCCCAGTTGAGAGATGTGTGATACACTTAGCCAGCATATCAACAACTGGAATGGTGAGCTCCCCAAAGTCGTCTTCAAATATATCAGCCTTCCGCTGGGTCAGCTCCTCCACCCTTTGGTTCAGCAGCCCGACGTGAAGATTGGTTCGAAGCACCAAGTGGTCTAGCTGCACGATCTCCTCTTGGAGCTGCCTGCTCAGCTCTTGGACCTCATTCAGCATTTCAGCTTGGGCTTCGCGTTCCATTGTGAATGACCTGCACAAAGATTCAAAGAGGTGGAAGATAAGAAGGAGGATTAGTAGATGAGTAATTGTGGCCATTTAGGGTTGTGGTGAAACAAGGGAAAAGAAAGCATTTATAGTGGCTGCCTTCAACACCTCCGCCATGTTCTGGGTCCGGAGCATCTTCATGGATTGCGTCCAAAATCGGCGAATTTGGGGTATGTTCTTCATCTTCTAAAACAATCCCGACACCTGAGGATGGTAATGGGTTGTTTGCAAACAGAGTGAGAGGGTCAATTTGGTTGGTATCCATTGTTTGGCCGCAAGACTTGGTGAAGCGAGTAGAGGGTGAGATTTGAGACTTCTGGAGTCAAGCAAAAATGGATGGGGAGCTGAAAATGTTGAAGTGAGACCATTGTCCCCAAATATATTCGAATTTGGGCGGCTAGAGTTCCAATTTTTGGTTTGAATTCAACTCGAAGTTTGGAGGGAGGCCGCGAAAATTTTGGGAAAATTCGCGCGGCCAAAGAGGGAACGAAGTACAGAGGTGAAAGGAATATAGAGCTGAGGAAAGAGGAGGGGCAACAAGGTCTTCTCACCCACGCGCAGCCACCTTAAACTCCGTGCCCACTGCTAAAACGACAAGTAATGGCGGATAGAGGGAGTACTTAATATCTATTGTTAAATATATAAATAATTAAGATATTAGAGGGAACTAAAGATTGTTTCTAATCAAGAAAATTCTATAGTGGGGTTAATTATTTTTTATCGTTATATCGTAGAGAACCACAACAGTAACTACTGAGGTTCCGCTTCATATACGGTGAATTTTTCATTCACGTTCCACCCTCTAAACCAAAATAGTTTAATTCCAAAATTCTCTAAATTATCATCCTAAAATAATACTCCTTTGTTTTGTGTGGCTGTTACTCTTTCTCCTACTTAACCCGCAGCACCATCAGTTATTATCAGACATTGGCAGTGCCTTTCGAATGATGTGGCGCGTACCTCTGCATAAGCAAGATTAGTTCAGCATTAAGATCCTTCTCCCCCCCAATGCCTCTTCTTCATGGCAGCCTTTCTCTCAGCATGTGTTTTTATCAAATTGTCCCTCTCGGACACAAAGTTCTCCATCTCTCTTTCTCTTTGTCTTTCTCTTGAAGCACTATAACATGAAACGAAGTCAATCCAATTTGAATCAGCTTACAATTATTTATTTTTAACAAATAGTACTATAATGCGCAATCAAATACTGCTTTTACCTGATTACATACGTATGGAAGGAATTAGAAGATGGGCTTATCAAAGTGAATATGGTCATAAATATAAAATTCATACCTTGAATTCTTGATAGAAAGAACGGGGTAAGTGTATGATTAAGCTCATTATCTTGGATGAGCTTAAACTAAATAAATATATATAAATATATAATTCGTAACGAGTGTTATTTAGTTTTTTGTTAGTGACGAGGTAAGTTAATTGTGTGATTCAACCAATTAATTAATTATTAAATTTTTGGTAAAACTAAATCAGTAAATTGAACCTATACAATTTTTAAAGAAATCAATAAATTAGAGTTATTAAAAATGAAGGCGTATAAAAGACTTTTAAAATAGGTTCTTCTTGCTTTTTATAGTGTATAGATCATAAAATCTTATCGTACCCACAATAACTAAATATAATTATAATATGGAGAGAGATATGTAGCTTGTAATTTTTGTGTACAGCTATAAATATAAATATATAGATAGATAAATATAGATACATACAGCTAGATTATACGTCCCTTTGGTGGGGATCAATATAGAGACAACTAAATTACGTCCCTTTGGGGTTGGGGTTGGGGGACCTTACAGCTATTGCTGACTACAAATATGGCAACTTCTTCTCTTAAGAAATGCTTGCCGTACTCGAAAAGAAACAAAGTAATCGTTAATTTCTTTTACGAATATATTACACTAATTATCTTTATTTATCATATTAATTATTCTTCTTTAAATTTACGTATTTTAAATTAATTACTATAAAAAATATAAAAATATCAATTAACTTCCTACAAATTGTAAATTCGACAATTAATTACAAACAAAATTGGGACCAAAATAGACGGTTATTAATTTTCTATGCCCACTCTGCTTTATTTGTCTAGTTTTGTAACTTTTGTCGACATTCCAATTCCACCCTTCATTTTGTTTACTTTAGTCGCCGCAGACTTTTAATAGTCAAACAGCAACGGTCATGATAAGAAACTCCCTCCGCCAATTTTTACTTGACACGAACTCATAAATTATAAGTTTTAAGATAAATAGATTTGTGTCAATTTTAATATTAAAAAAATATAAAAATTATTTTTGTCAGCTGCAAAAGTCAGTTTTAATATTAAAAAAATTAAAAAAGTTGTTTTTGTCAGGATGGGATGCTTCAGTTTTAATATTAAAAAAATAAAATAGTTGCTTTTTAAAAAAAACGTCAATTATTTTGGCATCACTGTTTTAAGTCTAAAATATCAATTATAAATTGACGGAGGAAGTAGTATAACTGAAAGTAACAATTGATCAATTTTTCCGGAACAAACAACTATTTAATATGTCTAGGTGGTAAGAGACTCGAAGTACTCAAACAAAAAACAATCCCTGTTTAAAAAGAAAGATATATATATATATATATTTCGATGGAAAAAAATTACACTAGGAGAATCATAACTTATATTTAGAGTTTAAATCTAGATCGAGATTAAGAATATAAAAATCAAACTACGAGAATCATCCACTTCCAAAACCCCTATAACAATTAATGAAAATATTCCTTATCTAAATTGTCAAAGAGAATATTGATTAAAAAATATATATAAAAAGCCTCCAATATAAATAGTATAGTACCATATGCATCTCATCTCAATGCTCTAAGCTAAGCCAAAAACAACACATTTACTTAGCAAATGAGAATGACACCTAACAAGATGCATCTAATAATTATCTTGTTTTCCCTGTTAGCACACAAAGGATTATCAACATCATCATCATCAAACCCTAATTCCAAGCATTTTGTGCTCGTCCATGGAGCTTGCCATGGTGCTTGGTCTTGGTACAAACTTATACCGCTACTAAGATCCTCCGGTCACAATGTTACAGCTCTGGATCTAGCGGCTTCCGGAATCGATCCACAGCAGGTAAGCGATCTTCAATCGTTATCGGATTATTTTCAGCCGTTGACAGATTTTATGGCATCTCTTCCCCTTCAAGAAAGAGTCATCCTTGTTGGGCATAGCTATGGTGGGTTAGCTCTTACTCAGGTGATGCAAGCTTTTCCAGAAAAAATTTCTGCCGCAGTTTTTGTCACAGCCCTCATGCCTGGACCAAACAATGTTACACTTTTTTTCCAAAAGGTAAGAATTTATTATGTACCAAATTTTCCTATTCAATTTCCAACATACACTTTCAAGAAACGAAAACACATAGTTTGATCTCTTATAGTTTTTTTTTGGTTGGGTTGAAGTTCTTTGTCCAAACTCCTCAGCTAGACACCCAATTTTACTTCGGCAATGGATCAAACAACCCTCCCACCGAACTCAAGTTCGGCCCAATCGTCTTGTTAACAACTCTGTATCAGCTCAGCCCGACTAAGGTAACACTGATTTTGTTTTTCAGTCTTGTATATGATTTTATTTTATTACGTCAAACTTCCAGAAAGGACACTATAAATTAACCTTTTATAAATAAAAAAAAGTGAAATGATAATCGAAAAGATCAAAAATTTCCTATGTTCGGTGGGTTGAGCCGAGCAGCAAATGTTTTCTTAACATATTTTTTTTTTAAATTTAAAGGTTCAAAGTTAAAACTCAATTTTTACTTTACAAAAGAGTGTAAAGTATTTTCTTCAGATCGGCAATTCTATATTCCTCTTGGATAGAACCGTGAAAAAATAATTTCATTCGAGCATCGTCAAGTTTTACAAAAATGATTTTCTCATGGTAGTTTTTTCTATTTCTCTTATTCGGGTCTGAATTTATGGTGCTTTACGTATGCAAATTGCTTAATTATTTGAGGTAATAGCATAAAGACCCCCTGTACTATTTTTTAAAACAGAAACCTCCCCTGTACTTCAAAAAGTCAAATTGACCTCCCCTGTACTATCGGTCAGAAGCATTTGCTTGGTCTCCGTCAGTCAAACTAACAGACCGTTAGTGTTGACCGTTGACTTTGAATAAAATATTCAGAAAAATTGTAAAAAATCCAAAAAAATGTAAAAAATTTATAAAAAATTGTAAAAAATCCCAAAAAAATGTAAAAATTCTATAAAAAAATTTTAAAAATTCCCAAAAAAATGTAAAAAGTTTAAAAAAATTAATAAATCCAAAAAAATTGTAAAAATTTCCAAAAAAATGTAAAAATTCCAATTTTACATTTTTTCTGAATTTTTAGATTAATTAACTTTTTTTGATTTTTTTTTTAATTTTACATTTTTTTCCTGGATTTTTAGGTTACATAATTTTTTTATATAATTTATACATTTTTTTGGGATTTTTTACAATTTTTTACAATTTTTTTGGATTTTTTACATTTTTTTTGAATTTTTTATAATTTTTTTGAATATTTTAATCAAAGTCAACGGTCAAAAAGTGAAGTCTGTTAGTTTGACTGGTACAGATCAACGGAATGCTTCTGACCGATAGTACAGGGGAGGTCAATTTGACTTTTTGAAGTACAGGGGAGGTTTCTGTTTTAAAAAATAGTACAGGGTGTCTTTATGCTATTACCTCTAATTATTTTGACTTTTGTTAAGAACTCTGAATTTTTTGTGTGGACCTTGTCAGGACTGGACGTTGGCCACAACATTGATGAGGCCAGTGCCGCTCTTTAGTGTGGAGGACATGGCAAAGGAATTTGTGCTGACGAGAGAGAAGTATGGGTCAGTTAAAAGGATTTTTATCCTTTCGGAGAAGGACATATTATTTGACAAGGATTTTCTACACTATATGGTCCAACAAAATCCACCAAACAGAACAGAGGAAATATTGGGATCTGATCATATGGTCATGATGTCAAAGCCAAGAGAACTTTGGGCTCGTCTCATAAGAATAGCCAAGGACTACCCTTGATTGATTCCACTCAAATGTGTTGTTACTTATTAGTCTCGTGTCGAAAGGATAGTGAGATCGATTAGGAATAAAATTATTATTAAGGATATATGAAAAATAAGATGGCCATATGATATTAGGTCCTAGTTATAATTAAGTGATGAAACTTTTTTTTTTTTAATAAGCTGAAGAAGATTTTATTCAAACCATAGAGAAAATGACAGTAGAACAAGAGAAAAGAATGTACATGTAGCAGCTCAAGGCACCTGACGACCAGAGCCCTAAGCTACCCAACAAGAGAAAGGCTAAATCCTATACCACACGATTGACACACAACCACAACCAAACAACTCATCCCCCCACCTGTACAACCAATCCGATGACTGCAACATTTGATCCACCCTGTATGGGAACTGAGAGTCAGTACTGAGGATCCAGCGCTGTCAGAATTCAGAAGTAGCATGGAAAGCACGTCGACTGCACGGGACAACTTGGCGAAATATAATCGCATTACGTTGTAGCCAAACAGACCACAACACAGCGGTGAGAAGCGACTGCCACATCTCCTGCACCGCCTTCGCTCGCACAACCAGTAAGGGCGACCATGATCCCCACATCTCCTCGATTTTCCTTGACCTAGCCCAGGTGTATCCCGTCCAGCGGGAAACCTGACCCCAAACCATGTCCGCAAAACCACAATGTAAAAACAGGTGATGAGTGGTTTCCTCTTGCTCCATGCACAATGGACACCTGTTTTCATCTTGCGGAATGATGTGACACCTCTCTAAATAATCCCGAGTGGTGAGGCGATCCTGTATGGTCAGCCACAAGAAGAAGCTGATGCGATGAGGCACCCTAACCTTCCAACAAGATTGGAGGGTAACGTTGATTTCCCCTCCCCACCGAAAGGTCTCGTAGCCTGCATTCCAAGACCTGATTGTAAACTCTCCCGAATTATCTAGGCCCCATTTCACCTCTGTCCTGCTGCTAGTGTTGTTGGGTGCTGGAATGTTGTATCTAAAGGTCCCCATGTCATCCACCTCCCATTCAAAGAGACCTCAACCCCAAATCCAGTCCCAAACCCAAGTATCTCCCTCCCAATGGCCAACGTCCTGAACCGAGCCCATACGGTTACAGGAAAGGGAGTATAACCTCGGATATTTAATTACCAGCGGAACATTGCTCACCCAAGTGTCCCACCAGAACCTCACATCCTCTCCACTTCCTATGTTTACACGAATGTTGCTTTGCCAGAATCCAAATAGCGAAGATATCCTCCCACACATGCGCATAATGTCACGCCAAATGGGGGACATCCTGGTAGTATCCCTCAACCAAAAATCTCCCATAGCAGAGAAGTTATACTCCCTTTGAACCAGCTCCACCCATAGTTTCTTTTCACCTTTAACCAGTCCCTAGATCCATTTAAATAGAAAAGCAATGTTGCGGATATGAAGACAGCCCAGCCCCAAGCCGCCTGCCTCCATCGATCGGGTAATTTTATCCCATCTAACCTTCGCCAGGCCCTTGAAATGCTCTCCCCTGCTCCACAGAAATTATCTCATGATTCATTCACATCGACTTACAATCCCTTTCGGCATGAGGTATATTGACGTGTTATATACAGGTATACTATTCAACACTGATTTTATAAGCGTCAATCTGCCACCCACCGAAAGCAATGATCCCTTCCAAGTAGCAAGCCTCTTGCGAAAGGCTTGGATTAGGAAGTCCCAACTAGCAATCCTCTGAGGGTTTAGCCCGACGTAAGAGCCCAAATACTTAAACGGAAGGCCCTCATACTTACACCCAACCCTCCGAGCTATTGTTTCTCCTGCTTGTCTGCTTACATTAATTCCCACGAGGGTGCTCTTATGATAATTAACCTTTAGCCCTGAAAAAATGTCAAACCACATGAGAATCCCCTTAACGCATTGGATTTCCTGTTCGTCATTCTTCACAAACACAAGAGTATCGTCCGCGAATTGTAAATATGAGACATTCCAACCCGTCATCTCATTGCCTATACCACTCAACAGGCCTTGATCGCGCCATTTTGATAACGCGCTTGTCGAGGGCACGATCAAACAAATAATTACAACTTATCACATGCAACAAAATAGATTGAAGACAGTGGCAAGAGGATCGATCCACAGAGATTGGTGAAGACTTACACTAGACAAGGCCAGATTAAAAAATAAAACAATAAAAGAAACAAAACAAAACAGAATTCAAGGGCTGGATGAAGAGAAACTGATTCAAGGTCTTGAATGAAATCACAGGACAAAAACACGAAAAGTAACAAACATGGGGGGTTTTACTTGACTAAAATAAGTCAGCCAAGAGAGATTTAGAGCTAACAATTTCTAACTAAGAAAGCAGTATTCGGGACCTTGAGTTGTCAATTCGGGGTCCCGAATGATAAAATATAGCAAATTAGTGAATAAATTCAGAAATAACAAAACAGAGGAATAATAAACACAAATAATCAATTAGAGAAAGATCTTAGCAAAAGGTATTCTTGGGTTGCATTCGGGGTCCCGATCGTCATCAGCACAGAAATATTCTATTCAAGACATCATAGAAGTGACATAGGGACCAAATTCCTCGGATATCCCCTACTTTTCTCTTAAGAGAAACTACCCCCCGTTTCCACATATGAGGTAGTCTTGACAGTCCGCCATCCCTCCAGGCACGAATGCGGGAGGGTCATACTCAAACTGCCCATGAAGATAAGAAAAGACACAGCTGGACCGAAAGGTCCCTCAGTTTGTCAGGCTCGTGACCCCAATCCAATCAACTACTCACCCTATCTATTCGAGACCACTTCAGCGCAGCCAAAACTAAATAGATGCCTACTTGTTCCATGCAACTTTCCTTCCGTATTTATCACACAAATGGCAGCATTCACACAAAGTAATAATCAGTTGATCAAACCTCTAATTACTCCGAGCGAAAATGTAATTAAAATGATAAGCAATTGAATATGGCATCAAGAATATATTAAGCATATTTAGGCTCGAATCTTCCCTTGCAACCCTTGAATCACCCTTGCTAAGAATTAAAGATTTAGCTACTCATGCTTGAAGATAAATAAATAAAAATTAAAGAGAGCATAATAAAATAAAGAGATTAAGGGAAAAAGACTTGTTACTAAACGTTTGAAGCCCGGCGGCAAAGAGTGAAGATGCTAACAAGAACTAGAGAGATAAACTAGAGAGAAGTCTAAGAGTGTTCTTCCTAAAAACTACATAATAATGGATGATCTAAGATGCCCTAAACTCTTCCTATCATCCTCTATTTAAACTAGAAAATACAATCACAAAATATCTTCTGCCCAATTAAGGAACAAAATGCATTTAAAGAAAGCCTATTATAATGGATCTATGCTCCTTAAAGCAAAAAGCTGAAAAAGCATAAAGCTGATTTTCTTGGTCTTGACCAGCTTTGGCAGATCTGGAATGGGCTCAAGGCCCGGAATGGTCAGAGGGGTAGGTATTTTGTGATTAGTGCAGACTGTCAGAATAGTGTCAGGGAGGTCACATTGGAGCTTTGGCAAGAGGACACGCGGAAATGACATTCTTTGCCCTTCGGGGGCCCGAATGGAGAATCCGATTCGAGACCTTGAACGCGATTCTGGAGTCGGGACCTCGACCTTGGTCTTGAAGCTCAAATTCACACAAAATGCTCCAAAAATGCATGTTTTTGCATAAACTCCCTTTTTAGGCATAGATCTGCAATAGTAATGAAAACATGGGTAAATTAGCAGAATCATGCCTTAAATTGATGAAATAATGGAGGGAAAATCATGTATAAATACACGCTATCAACCGCCCTGTTGAATAGCAGGTGAATCCCTTCAACAACAATATTAAAGAGGAAGGGAGACAAAGAGCAACCTTGCCGCAACCCACGCCCCACCCCGAATTGAGCGGAAGGTGAGCCATTGATTAAAACTGAGACTCTTGCCGTAGCTAGACATTCTTTCACCCACCCTCGCCACTTCCCACTGAACCCCATAAATCCCAACACATCATCTAAGTACCCCCATTCAATTGAATCATACGCTTTTTCAAAATCCAGTTTAAATAAATACCCTGGCCTCCGATTAACTTTAAGGAAGTGGATTACCTCGTTTGCAGTCATTACACAATCCAATGTCTGACGCCCCTTAATGAAACCATGCTGCACATCACTAACCACAGAAGCAATAACCCTACTCAACCGATTCACAAGGATTTTTGAAACATTCTTATAAAAGCTACTGACCAGACTGATCGGTCTAAACTCCAAAAAATGCTTTGCCATCGCAACCTTAGGAATAAGCGTAAGGAAGGATGTGTTTGCACCGAAAGGGAAACACCCAAGGTTAAAGAAGCTACTCACTAGCCAACTCACATCCTCCCCTATAATTTCCCATGCATTCTGCATAAACAGCATCGAGATGCCATCCGGACCTGGGACTTATCACTACCACAACTTTTGACTGCCTCCCAAATCTCCAAATTAGTAACTTCACTATCAAGCACTAAGATCTCGTCTGCCCCCAATTTTTTAAAACTCAAATCCATCATTCTCGGTCTATCCCAATTCACAGCCTTAAAAAATTCCTTGTAATACGTAACCGCTGCTTCCTTTATTTCATGCGGCTCAGACAATCTTCTATTGATGTCTAAGATCTCCGTGATATTGTTTCTCCGCTGTGTGGCCTTTGCCACTAGGTGGAAGAATTTAGTATTTCGGTCACCCAAGGAGTCCTAGCGAATTCTTGCCTTTCATTGCCACAATCGACAAACTTGCCCCTGTTTCTCCCATAAGGTCGCTTCAACCTCAGCCTTGGTCGTTCGCTCGGCTGTGGACAACTCCCTAACATCCGCTTCAGACTCCAAGCTTTCCACTTTCTCCTAAAGCTCCCTGATCTTAGTATCTATTAACCCAAACACCTCCTTGTTCCATAACCGCAACTTCGTCTTAAGCCATTTGAATTTTTTCAAAACCTGGAATCTCCCTGGAAATTCTTTCCCAGCTTCCACCCACCAAGACTTAATCTGGTCTTTAAACTCGTGGTTGTCCCACCATGCAGCCATGTCCCTAAAAGGCTTAGGGCCCCAATCTCTCCGGCCATAATAGAGCATCAAAGATGTGTGGTCAGAACCATTACGCCCCAAAGCAGTCAGTTGGAAATCTGGGTATTTCATTAGCCATTCGGATTGAACGAACATCCAGTTAATCCTGCTTCGGCTAATAGAGTTCGCCAAACTAAACTTTCTACCCACCAGCGGCAACTCCACAAGTTGACAATCCTCCGCCCATTGTCGGAGTTCTCCCATGCCCCGCGAATTCCCATTACCATTTAATCTGTCTCTCGGATTAAGAATTTCGTTGAAATCTCTGATTACATTGCATTTCATCATATTTTTATTGTCCATTTACTTGTTATTTGGGTAGTAGAACTACTGATTTTCCTTTAATTTCTCATGCTTTTACTAGTTCTGGCCTGGAGGCTTTTATTGGAGGATTGTGGTTGCGGAGCGTTGAAGCTGAATTCCAGATCGTCTTGGCCAGGAGCTTGGCCAAGACCCATTCGCGAAAGACTATCTTGACCAGCAGCGTTTGCAACCTTTTAGGCATTGGCTTTGTGGGCTTTGAGCGTGGATTTGTGAGCTGGAAATTTGCAGCTGTCCAGCAGATTTTAAGGGATGAGGACGACAGCTATTAGAATCCTAATTAGGATTTCCCTCTTGGCATTTATTGTATTCCCATTTAAGTACAATTACTCTTTTAATTCCTATCTCTTTAGGAATTTGATTTGGAGGAGAATTCTGGGCTTGGCTTTAAATAGCCAACTTTGTGCCCTAATTAATTCTACCTCCACTCTCTCCTCTCTCTCTTCTCCGCCTCTTTTTTTCTTTTCCCACCATTGAAAATAATTACTTTGCTCCGTGAATTTAATTCATGGATTTATTTTTATGCAATTAAATATTTTTATTATTCATTCATGAGTATGAGTAGCTAAACACCTATTCTTGGTAAGGGTTGATGAGCTTCGTTCTTATGTATTCGTGAGATCAAACTGTCCTTAATATTCTCGTTCTATTCGTATTCAAATCGCTTACTCACTAGAGACAAGAGTTGGCCATTCTTGTACCCTAGTAGAGAAGAGTTGCAACCAGCCTAGAAGGAAAGGGAGCACCCGTCGGCTAGGCGAAGTGGGTGACTAGTCTCGCGCCAGACTAGAAGAAATAAGTGATCTAGACCAAGACCAGATTGAAAACCTAGGGTCTCCATAGAGAGACAACTTGGCTAGGTACTGTCTTCCCCTATACCATTGAGGAAGCGAACATTCATTCAAGACAGCAGTCAAACGGATAAACCCTTTAACCAGCAAGGTGTCCCTTGGTTAGGATTACCAGGAAAGGGAGCACCCGCCAGGTAATTTGAAGAGGAGGGAAGCATGAGTGAATAGGAGCACCTCCACTCTATAGCAGTACTATGAATACAGAGAAGAATATCTTTGAATCGATGATCGGATCATAAGGACAGAAGCTCTCATATCGCCCTTACTTGGAATTCTCTTTCTTTGATTTCTCTCAATCTTGACCCCCTATCTTGGCCAAACCCTTGACCAAGATTATTTTGGACTGTTTTACTTCTTTTGTTTTTGTCTTTATTTTCAGATTCACCCAACCAAATTCAGTGACGAGGAAGTCAACCTGGAACTACATTTCCCTAGAGGTCTCTGTGGACGATCCTCTTACCACAATCTACAAGTCCTTTTGGACAGTGATAAGTTATATTTCTACCCCCATATCTATATCTATTATACACTTATATTTGACGTGTTTGACACGCGATCAATCTCCAGCAACTAAAATAGGTCCGTCAAACCCGTCAATGATGGCCTTAATCTCCCCCCACAATTGGCCACGACGCGTCACGTCCGGCAAACCATAAACATTAAGTAATGCACAAGGAAATTCGTCCTCAATCATATGTCCTTGGAGCCAAATAAATCTGTCGCTGACCACGGTCCTAACCGCATTAAATTTCTGTTTATCCCACATTGCAATCAGACCTCCCGATCTTCCCACAGCTGGCGCACTTATCCATCCCATTTCTGTACTATGCCACAACGAATTGGCAAAGAAATCCGATACCAATTCTCTCTTAGTTTCCTGTAAGAACACCACCTCCAACCTTTCTCTAATTATCGTTCTCTTTACAAAACGCCTCTTAAAGCTCGATAGCAGACCCCTGCTATTCCAAGACAACAACCTAACCATCGTAGTCTGAATACACACGCTCTGATCATCCTTACGCACAGAACCACTCCACCTCCCCCTCGAATCTTTCTTTGTCAAAGGCTCTCATAGCATTTTCATTTGCTTGTGCCGTAATCATTAACTGCTTGCCCAGTTCCCAGACACGACCTTCAATGATAGAGGCATCAAATGCTCTATTCCTTCTCCTTATGTCCTCATTCGTGGCATGAAAGATCGACGCTTCTAACCTAACTCCATACCCTACCGAGCCTAAGCTTCCAATCTTAACCACCAGCTTTTTGGATTTTCTCGTAGTAATTAGTGGTAACGTCTCACCGCGAACAACTAATTCTCTACTCACCTCCTGTTGTGCCATGACTGTCCCTGACACGTTGTTCGTTACTGGGCTTCCTACCGAAGCATCCATCTCACTTCCATCCTGTTCCATGTCCTCCCCTATACCCTCGTCCGATTCTCCCTCTACCCAATCCTCTTCGGCTTGACCAACTCCAATCATCCAATCTAAGTTGGATATGACCCCCTGAAGCGGTTCTTCTTTACAGTGCATCGTATGAATTGTCTCATTCAATCTCACTTTAAAAAGCTCATCTATGTGATGTACCTTAGTTGTCACTAGCATGCGTCCCACATCCAGTCTTTTACGTCGTAGTGAATTCTCATCCACCACAACCAGCCCCCCCAGCTTTGTCCCCAACACTTCAAATGTTTTAAAACCCCAAGCTTGGATAGGAATACCTACGCATTGCACCCAATAGAGTCTACTGCCATCCGAGGTCATCTCATTCGAAGGCATAATTTTCGAGAATAATTCATCACAGTCCGAATTGTTGGGAGACATTGTTTTCTCGTATTCGCTCTCTATCAAATTCCAACAAAATCAGCCCACGTCCCATGACCCTCGTTTCGCCAATCCATCCTGCTTCAAGCACTAGGTCCTGAATTTCCGGAATGTTCTCGATGCGCCTCAGTACGCCTACTGCGCTGCGACGCAGCCAATCTAGATTCTCCTCCGGGATATCCAATACTAAGGTTTCTTCCTCCTAGGGTGACTGATCCTCTCCCCCTTACTACCCCCCATCACCACATCCTTCCACATAAGAGTGGTCAGCTGGTTCCCAATGTTACTGGTAACCACCTATCTCTTGGCCCTCGTCTTTCCATATCTATCCTCCCTGTTCTTTGACCTCTTCGGATGTCGTCTAGTTTTTGCTCGGTGACACCTCAGTGCAGAGGCGCCAATAAACCGGTGGTCAAGAGCGGCGACCATGTACTCAACATTGTCCACGTTGTCCAGCCTAATAAATTCGAATCGTTTACCCGTTGCGTTCCTACGTCGGGGTATGTAAATATCTCTAACCCTGCCAAATGTTGGAAGTTTCCACCTACGGTAGAGCAGGTAGCGTAATCCATGGTGATCCACATGCTCCGGTAGGTTTTCTAAATAGAACGTTGAAACTCTACTTCCAGCTTCCTCGGGTCTATTTGTGTGAAAGCGGGTTGAGGGTTGTGTTTTGGAAGAATATTTCACTCAGTTGCGTGAGGCATACTGGTGTTTGGTTACTCCGGCAGTAGTGGGCTATCGGAGGGGGTACCTAAGGCGGCGGCTAGGGTTTTCCTAATACAAAGCCTCTTTTTTTATTTTTGGATTATTTGTTAAGTTCTAAAAAAAAGAGGTTCTTAGCCACAACAAGTACTCAATGTGATATGCTTCCCTGATTGCATATGGAATGAATGATTAAAAATTGGCTTTGAGGAAGAAATCATAGAAATGTGATTGTGCATGAAATAAAGATTGAATGCAAATACAAATAAAAGATGTGAAAGATAAAACTAATTGGATGAGTTAGAATATTTTGGATGTAACAACTACTTAATATCTATTGTTAAATATATAAATAATTAAGATATTAAAGGGAACTAAAAATTATTTCTAATCAAGAAAATTCTATAGTGGGGTTAATTATTTCTTATCGTCATATCGGAGAGAACCACAACAGTAATTACTGAAGCTCCCCTCCATACCCGGTGAATTTTTCATTCACGTTCCACCCTCTAAACTAAAATAGTTTGCAAAATAAAAATTATTAGGGTCTTGAAAAAAAACATTTCCAAATAAATCAAGCAAGATACTTCTTAATTTTAGAAAGCTAATTAAATAAGGGTTTTGGATTTCTTGTTTCGAATAAAAAGGTAAATGGAACAAATATCACACAGAAATCTCATAGCAATTTGTCAATTTGTCATATATAAAAGAGTAATTAAAGAGATGAAAAATGCATATTTTCCTTATGCCACACAATTTATTCTTTGTCAATTAATTGCCACCAAATACGGCTATATCTCCCATTGAATCATTCCACACAAAAACTTTAATTAGTTGCATCTTCAACATCTATCAAACTTTAACAACTCCATCATCTTCTTCACTCCGTTTTTGCTCCTCTTTTTTCCTGCTTCCTTTCCTTCCTATGAGTTTAATTGGAAAACATTGTAGAGTGAAGAAGGTTTACAAGGTGTAACGACAGCGTATTATATATTAATTGATCATTAAATAATAAATAATTAATATGGAGAATTATTTAAGGTTTATAAGGTATTTTGTCTCTTTGATTCTTGTACATTCCTTTGTTCAATCTCAAAGTGATGTTTACAATTTGGTTTTGCTTTCGTTCTTTTTTTTCTTGGAGAGAATTGTTCTAGCCCAAGGCCAACCTCTTGACTGTGACTGTGACCGCTCCGCCGGAAAAGCAGACATCAAAAGGCAATGATGTAAATGGTAGTGGCAGAGAGAGCTTTGGTAGGGAAGATGGTAATTTACAAGAAAGGTAAACTGCCTTCTTTTTTTGCACATAATTTCATAAACAGAGTGGTTACCGAGTTTCTGCATAGATGTTGACATGTTGTGTCAAATTTCTTTTTTAGTACATGCCTTTACTAGTTTGAATATACCCAATTGAGGTAAGAGTTTTGATGTTGAAATTTGATTGCTTGCAGTTTGGAGCACAACCTACCTGATAGTCCCTTTGCTTCTCCTACCACCAAAGGTTCCGGCAGCGAGTACTTCTCAGCCTTCATGAATGGTGTTAGTGAGGCTGGAAAGATTGCTGTCACCCCAGTTCCAGCTTCTTCTTCTCTGGACATGGCTTCCTTCAAGTCTTTCAATTGACAGATGCCTAGGTAGCAATAAGAGGTAATAGTTATTAGGCCCCTGTACTATTTTTTTAGACAAAAATTTCCCCTGAACTAAAAAAATTCAAATTTAGGTACCATGTACTAACGGTCAATGCGATCCCAGTCCATTCCGTTAGTCAACCCTACCGTCCATTACTTTCCACTTGCTACTACCCGTTGCTGCAACCGGCAACCACTGAAAATATTTTCAAGAAATTTATGAACAGTACTGATCTTTAAAACAAAGAAATCAAAACCCAGAAACCAGAAATTAATTATACTCATCCAAGCAAGCACTCCACTTCATTCTCTCCAAAATAGAGTATTGATTTCTAACAAGAAAGAAAACAGAGGACCTTAAGAAATTTCTCCTCTCTTGTGCTTTCCTCTCCTTTAAAGAACGAGGAAGCTCCAAATTACACAGAGGGCAGTGGCAGGGAAACATGATGAAAGCATTGACATTAATTTTGTTCTGCTAATTGTACAAAATATTGAAAAAGAGAAAGCAGTGACCCACACCCATTAGTATTCCAATTTCCATTTAGTAATTTATTTAAACTATAAACTAACAATACTCCAAATTGTGAAAACCAATCATTCATATCTCTTATTAGACTCTTATCTACTAATACTCCCTCACAGAATCTTAGGCACCCAAAATCAGAAACGGAATATACACAGATCCAGCAGAGCAAATAGAATCCCCCTTCGATCAAATCAACATTAACAACAAACACAGAGAAGAAACTTCTTCTTAGGCCAAGCCTTTCTGTGGAACCCAGATCCAGATCTGGTTCGTTCCTTTCTCTTTCAACACCATCATCACCATCATCAACCACCGTCGGTGTAATAAATGCTCCACCTCGCCAACTACCAGATCCGGCTACCATCATCTGTTAGAAATTACCTGAGTAGGAGACCGAAAGATAACTTAGATTGAGAAAGATAAACGACAATAGACAAGACAACCTAGATTGAGAAAGATAAACGACAATAGACAAGACAAAAGGATTAACGTGGTATCGGTCTAGCCGCACTCCACAAACCGCACAAATATTATTAGTCTTAATATTCGTTAGTTTTACAATTACAAGAGAGTCTATTTATAGGGAAATGGCCGACCTCCATTCCCTATGTTAGCGATGTGGTATATCAGACTCCACATACCCAACAATCTCCCACTTGGAGACTGATCACAGGTCCACTCTCACTCATGTAACTCTAGTAAAACCCAAACAACATTAAGCACCTCTATATGTGCTGAGCCTTCTTCAACAGTCAGTTCTGAAGGCCAGTTGAAGTTATGCAAAACTTCAACTTCTCTTTAGTAACCACCTTGGTCAGCATATCTGCTGGATTCCTTGAACCAAGGATTTTCTTCAAGGACAAAGTACCATCACTAATCAACTCCCTGATAAAGTGATATCTCAACTGGATGTGTTTTGTCCTAGCATGAAACACAGGATTCTTTGCAAGATGAATGGCACTCTGACTGTCGCTGTACAGAGCGTTGTCTTCATATTTCTTGCCCAACTCCTCAAGAAAATTCTTCAACCAAATCATTTCCTTGCTGCCTTCTGAAATAGCCATGTACTCTGCTTCCGTGGTTGAAAGAGCAACACTCTTTTGAAGTCGAGACATCCAACTAACTGCTGTGCCACCCAAAGTGAAAGTATATCCCGTAGTACTCTTTCTTGTATCCTCACAACCACCCAAATCTGCATCAGTGAATCCTTCCAAGATTACATCTTTCCTACGGAAACATAATGCAGCCTTAGAGGTACCTTTCAAGTAGCGTAGCAGCCACTTAACCGCCTCTCAATGCTCTCTCCCAGAATTAGACATGAATCTGCTAACAACTCCCACTGCATGAGCAATGTCTGGTCTCGTGCATACCATAGCATACATCAAACTACCAACTGCAGATGCATACGGAACATTAGCCATTCCTACCTTGTCTTCATCCGTTTGAGGTGACTGCTTCTTTGTGAGATTGAAGTGGGCTCCCAAAGGCGTACTTCTGATCTTCGCATCTTGGAGGTTAAACTTATTTAATACCTTCCCAATGTACTTCTCTTTCGACAATTTCAGAGTACCTTCACTTTTATCTCTAATGATGCTCATACCAAGTATCTGCTTTGAGGGACCCAAATCTTTCATCTCAAAATCTAGAGACATCTGTCTCTTCAACTTGTTGATTTCCCTCATGTCAGATCCTGCGATTAACATGTCATCAACATACAACAGTAGTATAATATAAGATGAATCAAATTGCTTAACATAGCAACAATGATCCATAGTACACCTCGTGTACTCACTCCTCATCATAAAGCTGTCAAACTTCAAGTACCACTGTCTTGGTGCTTGCTTCAAACCATACAAGCTCTTTTTCAACTTGCAAACCATGTCCTCTTTCCCAGCTGCCGGGAACCCCTCTGGCTGTGTCATATAAATGTCCTCCTCAAGATCACCATGTAAGAACGCGGTCTTCACATCTAGCTGCTCTAAATGTAACTCCTCTGCAGCCACGATACCCAAAACAAGTCTGATAGTAGTCATCTTGACAACCGGAGAAAAAATCTCATTGTAACCAATGCCATTTTTCTGCTGAAAACCTTTCACCACTAACCTTGCCTTGTATCTCCTGCTGCCATCAAGTTCTTCTTTAATCTTGAACACCCATTTATTCTGCAAAGCCTTCTTTCCTGTTGGTAACTTAGTCAACGACCAAGTCTCATTCTTCTCAAGCGAACTCATCTCCTCGTTCATAGCTAGCTCCCACTGAACTGACTCATCCATCTGCATTGCCTCTGAATAACTCTCAGGTTCACCATCCTCAGTCAAAAGCAAGTAATAAGCTGAATGAGAGTATCTTTGTGGCGGTCGTGAAACTCTATTTGATCTTCTTACTGCAACATCTAGGGCAACTGGGACAGCCTCCTCAACATCTTTGTTTTTACCAAACTCCCACTGTCCCCTGCAAGAACATCCTCTGTAATGTCTTCCAACACAATCTGCTCTTTTACTGCTTGTTTCTTTGTCATTTCAGAATCTGCTGCAAGCTTATCCTTATACACTGCATTCTCATTGAAGGTGACATCTCTGCTTCTAATGACTTTCCTGTTCAACGCATCCCAGAAACGGTACCCCATCTCATCTGAACCGTAACCAATAAAAGTAACCTTCTTTGCTTTAGGATCAAGCTTATCCCTATCAGAATCTTTAACCCGCACATAAGAAACAACCAAAAACTCTCAAGTGTGAGAGATTTACCTCTTTTTCTTGCCACTCTTCCTCTGGAATTTTGAACCCCAAGGGGACTGAGGGTCCTCTGTTAATGAGATATGCCGCTGTACTGACTGCATCTGCCCAAAACATCTTTGGCAATCCTGCATGTATTCTCATACTCTTGGCTCTCTCATTCAAAGCCCTATCCATTCGCTCTGCAACTCCATTCTGTTGCGGTGTCTCAGGAATAGTCTTTATCATTCTGATTCCGTATTCTACACAATAGGCTTTGAACTCATCATCGTTGTATTCACCCCCATTATCTGATTTCAGGCTCTTAATCTTCAACTCTGTCTGGTTTTTAACTTTTGCCTTCCACTTCTTAAAGGTTTCAAATACGTCAGATTTATTTTTCAGAAAATAAACCCACACCTTCCTAGTGGCATCTTCAATGAAAGTGACATAGTAGTGGGATCCTCCCACGAAGATAACTGTAGTCGGTCCGTACACATCTGTATGAACTAGCTCTAACTTCCCAGACTTGGGTGCATTCCCTGATTTTGCAAAAGTAACTCGTTTCTGCTTCCCAAACACACATGGTTCACAAAATCCAACTTCCACATTCTTCAGTTCTGGGATCTTGCCTTTAGAAACTAACAACTTCATACCCTTTTGACTCATATGCCCAAGCCTTTGGTGCCAAAGAGTCGATGGACCAACATCATCAGTAACTGCATTAATCTCATCACATGATTGTTCCATAGTATAAAGAGTCCCAACCTTATCACCACGAGTAACAACCAAATTCTCCTTCACAACCTTCCATTGTCTGTTTCCAAAGATAACACGATACCCTTCCTCATCCAACTGACCTACAGAGAGCAGCATCCTCTTGAGTCCAGGAACGTATCTAACATCTTTTAACAACCAGATTGTTCCAAAGGAAGTTCTGACTTTGATGTCTCCCATGCCTGTAATGTCCAAAGTCTCGTCATCAGCAAGATGAACTTTGCCAAAATTTCCAGATCTGAAATTTAACATTGAATCCTTCCTTGGAGTGGCATGGAATGATGCACCAGAATCCATGACCCAAGATTCAATAGAATACTCAACACAACAAATCAGCGCATCATCACTAACTTCTTCCACTGTGTTAACTGAGTTATCATCATTCTTCTTTGGTTTAGGAACTGCAGGAGTCGTACACTGATTCCTAAAGTGACCAGTCTTTTGACAATTCCAGCACACAATATCCTTGCGATTCTTAGACTGCCCTCTCTTCCTAGACTTCGATCTGTTACGCCCTTGATTCTGCCCCTTCCCAACTTGCCTGCCTCTACCATCTATACTCAACAAAGAGCCGGATGATTCCCTAGAATTCCTCCTACGAATATCTTCTCCAAGAATTGAGTCGCGAATTCCTGTGAACGTTAGCTTAGTAGTCTCAGACGAACTACTAACTGCTGTGACAAACCCTGACCAACTGTCAGGTAACGAGGACAACAACAACAAGGCATGTACTTCATCATCTAATTTAATCTCAACGGAAACTAATCTCGACAGTATATAATTAAATTCATTCACATGATCAGCAACATAACCACCTTCTTTCATCCTCGTATTGACTAATAGACGAATCAAATATACCTTATTAGCTGTAGAGGGCTTCTCGTACAGATTTGATAACGCCTTAATCAGACCGTGTGTAGTCTTCTCACCAACGATGTTGTAGGCAACGTTCTTCGCCAGTGTCAACCGTATCACACCTAGAGCCTGCCTATCCAACAAGTCCCAATCTTGTTGTTTCATCGCCTCTGGATTTTTCTCCTCTAACGGTTCGTGCAGCTTCTTCTGATACAGCAAGTCCTCGACTTGCATCTTCCAAAATCCAAAGTCTGTCCCATCAAACTTGTCGATCTTTATCTTCCCATCGCCTGCCATCGCTCCTACTCACTAACCTTGCTCCGCTACCAGTTGTTATGAATTACCTGAGTAGGAGACCGAAAGATAACCTAGATTGAGAAAGATAAACGACAATAGACAAGACAAAAGGATTAACGTGGTATCGGTCTAGCCGCACTCCACAAACCGCACAAATATTATTAGTCTTAATATTCGTTAGTTTTACAATTACAAGAGAGTCTATTTATAGGGAAAGGGCTGACCTTCATTCCCTATGTTAGCGATGTGGTATATCAGACTCCACATACCCAACATCATCTTCCTTCCAGATCCGAATCCGTTCATCACCATCTTGTCACGTGCTTGCAGGGGATCAAGCAACGCAACACACAAACAAAAAGGAAAATAGAAAACAGGACAGAGAAGGAAGAAGAATAGAGGCTTACAGAGTAAGCAAGCTTCAACAACGGCGAATGATTGATGAAGAAGAGAGCGCAGCGGAAAGGATGGAATGGAAGGTAGTTAGGGCTGGTGTGTGGCTGCATTGCAGCTGTGATTGTAATCCAGGTTCATTGAACCTATGAGTGTATTGTATTTCATTGAAATGAACAAATACAATTGATTGATTACAAATGACCTAAAGGTGCCTTTTACTCTAGCTATCATTACCCTTTTATACTATTGCTACGGAATTGAAATACTAATTAACTAAACTGTGACAACTAATTGACAGCTAAGCAAGTTGGTTATTCCTCTTCCTCTCTTCTCCTTCTGCTATGGCCGTGACAATGCCCTCTCGTTGAAATTCCTTGCCCACAAGGAATAGTGTGGAAGGGTTGTTTGAAGATGATCAGCCCACTCCCATGCGGGAGTAAGGTGTGTTTCTCTCAGCTTCAATTGTGTTGCAGCCACACCTTGCCTTCTTGATGTCATGGATTGCATACAAGGAAACCATGGGATCAATTGTCGCAGGCCAGTCCAAGCCAAGGTCTTGATAAGGATCCTCAATCACATGTGCCTCTTTTTCCTTCTGTTTTTCCTCCTCAAACCCATACTCCTCCGCGTCTTGCTCCTCATCTCCATTCACAACCAAGAAAAAATGTTTTGACTGACATATGTGGACTCTAAAAAACTTCTCACCACAGTACTTACACAATTCAAATGCTGGACTTGCTGTCTAATCAAATGTTGTGCTCGTGCTGCCCAAGGATGGGTTGGTTGTGGCACCAAAGGCTGAAGTGTTTGTAGTGACTGGATTTGAAATATTGGAGCTACAAGCAAGGCCAAAAGCAAGAGTGGATGGTGAATCCAAGGTACTAGTGGTAGTTGGGATGCCGAATGCAGGAGCACTTGTAGCTGATATGTTCTTACTTGTAGCTGATATGTTCCTGCCATTTAGGCCAAGATCCCCATCTAGGCCAATCCTGTTGTCTGATTTCAAACCACCCCTAGTTTGCTTCAAATTGGATAATTCAACCATAGGATCATCATTTCTTTCAGGCGAAAACCTTGTTACCACACACTTCATAGCCACTTCAGTAGATAAAGCTCTAAAGGTGGATACAACAATGTTTGTTGAAGGAGCTAACTCCACAGAACCTTCAAGGGATTGTGGTTTGGACATGTTGACCAAATGTGCCAATTCTGGGTTCAATCCAGTCAAGAACAAGTTTCTACCATAGGAATCAACCCTGTCATATGTGGTAGAAAACTGATTCCTATAACTAACAACATTCTTAACTTGCTTCATGTTAGGCAAGTCTTTCATACGATCATCAATTTCCTTAGGAGGAAATCTTGCTACCACACATTTAACAAAATCAGGCCAATACCACTCATCAATTATAAGTGACTCCCTAATCCTCTGTTTACATTCATACCATTTCAAAGCATCGCCAAGAAAATATTGAGAGGCAATTTGTACCTTACGGTGGGTAGGGGTTTCCATGACTTGGAAGTACTTGCTGGCTATGAGGATCCAATTGCGTACTTCATCTCCTTGGAACCATCGCAGCGCAGAAGTACAAGGTTTGGAAAGTGCTTAGAGTGTTGTAGCAGAAATACCCAATCTGTCCACCAAGGTAGGATGAACATCTATCCTTCTTGCGTCCGTTGGAGGAATAAAATTTCTCTCAACATTTCTACAACCAGCATCAACATTAACACCACTAGTATTAGAAAGTTGGCCCCTTTCCCTTTCTTGTTTAGGAAATACCCAATCCAAGAAACGAAAGTAATCCTCGTGAGGATTGTCACGATAGGCACTTCTCATTCTTGAGGGCAGGAGTTTACCGGAATAGAGGAAGAGAATAGTTTCTTGCACAGGAACATGGAAGATGATGCTTGGGCCTAGTTGATCACAGGGAGCAGGAAGGATGCTCCGCTACCACTTGTCACGTGCTTACAGGGGATTAAGCAACGCAACACACAAACAAAAAGGAAAATAGAGGACAGAGAAGGAAGAAGAACAGAGGCTTACAGAGTAAGCAAGCTTCAACAACGGCGGATGATTGATGAAGAAGAGAGCGCAGCAGAAAGGATGGAATGGAAGGTAGTTAGGGCTGGTGTGTGGCTGCATTGCAGCTGTGATTGTAATCCAGGTTCATTGAACCTATGAGCGTATTGCATTTCATTGAAATGAACAAATACAATTGATTGATTACAAATGACCTAAAGGTGCCTTTTACTCTAGCTATCATTACCCTTTTATACTATTGCTACGGAATTGAAATACTAATTAACTACTAACAATTAACTAAACTGTGACAGCTAATTGACAGCTAAGCAAGTTGGTTATTCCTCTTCCTCTCTTCTCCTTCTGCTATGGCCGTGACACATCTCCTCTCCCCACCAACCCGATCCGCTCATCACCGTCGCTTCTCACCCCCTCGACAATCCACATCAACCATCAAAACCACAGTCGGCCTTATCCATCTCCGCCGCACCAAATCCCAATCCCGAATCCAATCACCGCCGGCCACAACCCCAAAATATGATTTCAATCAACCCATCCTCATCATCAATCCAAACCAAAAAAAAGAAAAAATAAAGAAAGAAGAGAGTGAGGCGGCAGAGAAGAAGAGAGGAAGAAAGAAAAAAAAATAAGTTTTTACAATGTTTCGTATTTGTTGGACAAGAGAAAATGAGAAAGAAAAGAAAAAGAAAAGAAAGAACAGAAGAGAGAAAAGGAAGGAAAGAAAAAAAAATTAGGTTTGTTTAATGTGTTTTTTCTTTTTATATTTTCGTCTTAAATTTTGGAATTAAATACTAAAAGGTAACCGGTTGTCAAGCAATGGGATACAGGTTGGTGTAGGTCAAAAAAGACGGGCCGTTTGGTTGACTGACGGCAAGGGATCCGCATTACGTTGACCGTTAGTACATGGTACCCGGATTTGAAATTTTTTTAGTGTAGGGGAGGTTTTTGTTTAAAAAAATAATACAGGGGACCTAATAACTATTACCCCTAGCAATAATAACTATCGATAACATATCCCTTAAAAACAACAATCTTAAGCAACAACTAACAAGATTTTCGGGTCTTGTTTCAGGCTATTGGAATGCACACCGGCACAGGCGGGGCAACGTGCCCAGTTGTAATTTAGCAGCTTTCTTGTGCTTAGGTAAATAACAATTAGCAAGCATTGGATTCCTCCTAATCTTGGTTTTTCTATATTTTTGTAGTTTCATACGTGTACAAATTAGTTTTTTGACAAGTTGGTTGGTGTTGGCTTGGCTTTTTCTTGTTTATAATTTTACAGGAGAAGGAAAGATTGAGAAGTGTATCCAAACAAAAGATTGTGTAGAGAAGCCACCATCATCACCATTCATCACCACCACCACCACCAGTACCTTTACCACATCATCAACCGTCCATTGTCATCAATCAATACTACTTACTACCATACATAAATACTGCATACGTGAAAGAGAGGAAGTTAAAGAAAGTGGGTCAGCCATTCCTTTCTTTGATGTACCATTTTAATCACTCATGTGATGTCAGTAGTTGAATTAAGTTGGACCACAGGTAGGAAACAAGGAAGAAGCAGTAGCAACAAATTTACATGTCACAGGATGTGTAGTTGTAACTCTGTAGCTGTAATTTTCTTTTCACATCATAACCATTCCCGTCTTGTTTAGGAGAAACAAAGAAAACCCATGTTTAGTTTAGTTTGTTTAGTGATCATGAGTGTTTGTTTTTAGGGTATGATCAAATCTTTGTACAGCAGAAGCTCCGAAAGCTGACGGGACGAACGAACGATCCAGGGATATTCGGGTTGTGGAAAAGAATGGAGCTGGAGGGAGGAAAAAAGGTTGTAACTTGCAGGAGATAGTTAATTATATGGGTTTTCCACAAGATTAGTGTTATTGTATGTATTGTTGCTGTTGCTGTATCTTATTAGTACTTTAGATTATGTAGAATACAGGAAGAAGATAATTTAGTAAAAACAATCATCATGAGATGAGAATTGAGGAGAAAGTGAAGTTTTTAAAATTCAAAAATGGTGTCCAGCTCTATCTTTTCTTTTTTCATTTTTGTCCTTTGTTCTTTATCATTGCATCAATGTTGTCCCTTTTGTCACAGAAATTTCCAAATGGGGTCTTTTGTCTTCAAAGTTTTGCCATTCACGGAGGGGAAAGCAGATGGATAGGGCCACCACCACGCCAGTCACCACCACAAGGCATAAAAAATCACATGGGGTGCAGACTCCCAATTTGGGATTTTTGGGGACCGTGTATCCTTAAGTTCATTGGATTAGGATTGCCGCATTAAAGTGTTCTAATAAGTAATAATTACTCGATACATGAAAATTTAAACATCGATCCCTTATGAGCGCTGAATTACTTGTTTCATAAACAAGAGTTCGACTACTGATCATTTAAGAGTACCGAATTACTAACACCGCGTTCGGTTCGATAAAACTTTGGCCAGGTTGTTGTTGTTTGTGTTGTAGGTCTATTGTCCCTAACAGTAGCACCAACCCAGGTGATGATGCCACTCAATAGTGACACAGTTCCCTCCATTCCTTGCTCTGCTGCTACTTTACTTTCTTCTGTTGATGACAGCAAAGGACCACTAATAGATAGATATAGATGTGATGCCATGCCATGCCACACGTATGACAAAGGTGTACGGTTTTGTGTTTGCAGGAATCTTGTAGTTTAAAAAATATATATACAATTTGTTCATTTTAAATTAAGTTTAAAAAGAGAGAATTTTTTTATAAAAAAAAATCTTCCTAATGGGCTAAATGTAGAAACAGATAGGGAAGGAATTAGAAGATGGGCTTATCAAAGTGAATCTGGTCTTACTTACTACTTTTCTTCTGGACAACCCATTCAGTACATGGGCTTTTTTAGTTGGGTCGATAAAGCCCAATGACTGATAAAAGGTCCATTTGAAGATGTTTCATCTTCGGCCCTCTCTAAATTTAAAAGATGAAATAAATCTCGAATAAATTAAATATATAATTTGTGTCATAAATATAAAATTCAAATCTTGAATTCTTGAATGAAAAAACGCGGTAAGTGTATGATTAACAGATTAATTTCATTGTCTTGGATTGTGTGATTCAGCCAATTATGGCAAGTTCTTTTAAACAGTAACTCGTAAGAAATGTTCTCTTAAGCAATAAGCTGCAGTCAAATATGGCAAGTTCATTTAAGAAATGCTGTAAGGTCCCCCCCCCCCCCCCCCCCCCCCCGAAGAAATGTTGTAAGGTCCCCCCTCCCCCACAATATGGCAAGTTCATTTAAGAAATGCTGTAAGGTCCCCCCCGCCCAATATGGCAAGTTCTCTTAAGCAATAGCTGTAGACTATAGTCAAAAAAATCCTATGTTTGGTGGGTTGAGCTGAATAGCAAATGTTCTCTTAACTCTTTTTTTTAAATTTAAAGGTTGAAAGTTCAAACTCAATTTTTACTTTACAAAAGAGTGTCAAGTATTTTTTTCAATTTGATCGGCAATTCTATATTCCTCCTGAATAAAACCGTGAAAAACTTATTTCATTCGAGCATCGTCAGGTTTTACAAAAATGATTTTTTCATGGTAGTTTTTTCTTCTTTTTTTTTCTAGTCTGAGTTTATGGTGCTTTACGTATACAAATTGCTTAATTATTTTCACTCTTTTTAAGAACTCTGGATTTTTTTGGAGGAAGAAATCATAGAAATGTGATTGTGCATGAAATAAAGATTGAATGCAAATACAAATAAAAGAGTGAAAAATAAAACTAATTGGATGAGTTAGAATATTTTGGATGTAACAACTACTTAATATCTATTGTTAAATATATAAATAATTAAGATATTAGAGGGAACTAAAGATTGTTTCTAATGAAGAAAATTATATAATGGGGTTAATTATTTCTTATCGTAGAATCACAACAGTAACTACTGAGGCTTCGCTTCTTACACGGTGAATTTTTCATTTACGTTCCACCCTCTAAACCAAAATAGTTTGCAAAATAAAAATGATTAGAGTCTTGAAAAAAAATATTTCCAAGCAAATTAAGCAAGATAATTCTTAACTTAAGAAAGCTAATTAAATAAGGGTTTTGTATTTTTTGTTTCGAATAAAAAGGTAAATGGAACAAATATCACAGAAATCTCAAAGCAATTTGTCAATTTGTCATATATAAAAGAGTAATTAAAGAGATGAAAAATGCATATTTTCCTTATGCCACACTATTTATTCTTTGTCAATTAATTGCCACCAAATACGGCTATATCTCTCATTGAAACATTCCACAAAAAAACTATAATCAGTTGCATCTTCAACATCTATCAAACTTTAACAACTCCATCATCTTCCTCACTCCGTTTTTGCTCCTCTTTTTTCTTTCTTCCTTTCCTTGCTCTGAGTTTAATTGGAAAACATTGTAGAGTGAAGAAGGTTTATAAGGTGTAACGACAGCGTATTATATATTAATTGATCATTAAGTAATAAATAATTAATATGGAGAAGTATTTAAGGGAGAACTTTGAGGTTGCACCAAAGAGGCCGTCGGAAGAGAATCTAAGAAGATGGAGATCAGTTGTCTCGGTGGTGAAGAACCCTCGCCGCCGGTTTCGTATGGTTGCCGATCTCGCCAAACGTGCCGAAGCTGAAAACAACCGTAAAAGCCTTCAGGTAAATTGATTAATGCAATTAATGTGTGTACACTTTTTGTCACGATGACGAAAGATTAATCTTTTTCGAATATTAACTATATCGGTTAATACTTTTCTCCGGTTTTTATCCATCGTCAAATGGTTGAAGATTTTAGTTGAGCAGTTGCCGCGTTTTCATGCACATCATTTCTGATTTTCTCTCCATTTGCCACTTTATACATTTCTACGTTCTCATTTGTACGAAATGGAACCGTTTTTACTTGTCAATTTTTTCGTTAACTTTTGCTCATCTCTTTCTCGAGAATTGCTAATGAGTGCAATTCTTTCTTCTCCTTTTCCAACGATACAAAACGAAAAAAGAAACAAATAAATTATTTATATTTTGAAATATATATTTAGCTATAAATCTAAATGAGATGACTCACGAGCCTTCTCAAATTGAATTTATTAGAGGTTAAGCTTTGCTCATTAATCATATATGAGCATTATGTATCCAGCAAATTTAAATGAGTTTTTTTTTCAAGTCGAATCTGGAAAAGCTCATAAGCGAGTTAACATCTTTGTTGTCTGAAAGTGTTGCGACCCATTTTTTAATTTTTTATAATTACCTACTCTATTTGGTTAAATTACTTCAATATTCTAGACAAAATTTACTTGTCGGCTAAGTTGTAAACTCTAGATAGGTACATGGGTTAAAATATGGGGGGTTTGAATGAAAAAAAACTAAAATTAGGAGATAAATTCATAATAAATAAAAGGAAGAAGACGGTCAAGGCAATTCTTTTTTCTACATTAATGAAAGTAATTGTTAATTTTCACAACAGTTGCTCTCCTGCACTGATTACTCAGGAACAACCTCTCGTGTTCGATTAATCCAAAAAAAGATTACTTCGCTTGACAGCTAAGTTTAGGCCATTATTCTTGCTCACCTCGTCGTTTCTGCAAATTGATCTACATGTGCGCTGATATTATCACAGTATCAGAGCGTGTAAAATTGGAGAAATTAGAGGACTCCAGTTCAGTGTTCGACGTAATGCGTCAACGAGGCTGTGCTTCCTATTTTGCTACTCTAGAGGGATTTTTTGAAATGATTCCTGATGTGAGAAAATTTAGCAATGAATGCTGTTGTAAATTTCTTACATTGTTAGGTTTGGTGGATCAAGCACAGCATCTGTTAAGACCTGTAGTATGTAAAGAGTGAATAACCAAGATTATTGTTGAAATGATGCTAGGAGGAGATTTAAGAAGAAGGGTTCTTAATCATTTATCAAATAATTTAAGGGGTTGAGTTCTGATGATTTGGTATCATTCAGCTAAACACCGGTCATTATGCAGATGAACCAGTTCTGGAATCGAATTTGGTACCATTCAGTTGGTTGTGTACATATGGTGTTGATGCCTATGCCAATGTTCAAAATGTTTGGTTTTAAATCCCTGATATTCAATTTTTCTCATGTTTGGTCAGGAAAAGATACGCGTCGCTCTCTATGTGCAACAGGCTGCATTTCAGTTCATTGATGGTATTGTCTAATCTCTACTACCTTATTATGACATTTAATCCATTCAGGTCCAGTTTTTTTATCATCCTGATTCATACACTTCTTATCGAATAATGCAGCTGCTAGACGAATCAAGTACAAGCTATCAGACAATGTAATGAAAGCTGGTTTTGGGGTTGAACCAGATGAGCTAGCTGCTATGGTTCAATCCCATGATAAGAAGACATTGGAATCACACGGAGGAGTCGAGGGGCTAGCTAGAGAAGTATCTGTCTCTTTGCAAAATGGGATTGTCTCAAGTGACGTGGCTATCAGGCAAAAGATGTATGGCACCAACCAAGTCGCTGAGAAACCTTCAAGATCTTTTTGGATGTTTGTATGGGACGCATTGCAGGACCTGACACTAATTATTCTGATAGTGTGTGCTGCGGTGTCTATAGGTGTTGGCATTGCCACAGAAGGTTGGCCAGATGGTATGTATGATGGACTGGGAATCGTACTTTGTATTCTCCTGGTAGTCATGGTCACAGCAATTAGTGATTACAAGCAGTCCTTGCAATTTAAGGTCTTGGATAAGGAGAAGAAGAATGTAATGGTTCAGGTAACCAGAGAAGGATCCCGACTGAAGGTTTCGATCTATGATTTAGTGGTTGGGGACATTGTTCACCTTTCAATTGGGGATATAGTTCCTGCCGATGGTGTTCTTATATCAGGCCATAGCTTAACAATTGATGAATCCAGCTTGTCAGGTGAAAGCGAGGCTGTTGATATAAATATAAACAGGCCTTTCGTTTTCGCAGGTACCAAAGTACAAGATGGTTCTGGAAAAATGCTTGTCACATCAGTTGGTATGAAGACTGAATGGGGTAGGTTGATGGTTACTCTAAACGAAAGTGGAGAAGATGAAACACCGCTGCAGGTGAAGCTCAACGGGGTTGCAACCATCATCGGGAAAATAGGGTTGGGTTTTGCTATAATGACATTTTTGGTTCTTCTTGGAAGGTTTCTAGTAGTGAAGATACACCATCACCAGATTACAAAATGGTTCGTTAGTGATGGATTGCAGCTCTTAAACTTCTTTGCCATTGCAGTGACTATAATTGTTGTTGCAGTTCCTGAAGGGCTACCTTTGGCGGTGACACTAAGTCTTGCATTTGCAATGAAGAAATTGATGAGCGATAGAGCACTTGTCAGGCACCTCTCTGCATGTGAGACTATGGGTTCGGCTAATTGCATTTGCACTGATAAAACTGGGACACTGACAACAAATCATATGGTGGTTGATAAGATATGGATCTGTGAAGAAACAAAATCTATTAGAAGCGATGACAATGAAAGAGCTTTCAAGTCATCTATCCATGAAAATGTGTACAACATCCTTTTAGAGGCTATTTTTCAGAATACTGCCTCGGAAGAAGCCAAGGGAAAAGATGGAAAGACTACCATCTTGGGTTCACCGACAGAGAGGGCGATATTAGAGTTTGGATTGCTGGTAGGGGGTGACTTTAAAATCCATCGCAATGAATCTCAGATAGTGAAAATGGAGCCCTTCAATTCAGTCAAGAAGAAAATGTCTGTGCTTGTTTCACTCCCTAACAATGGTGGGCTTCGAGCATTCTGCAAAGGTGCTTCAGAAATCATTTTGGACACTTGTGACAAAGTTTTAGCTGCCGATGGAAAACCTGTGCCACTGTCTGAAGAACACAGAAAGAAAATCACAGACGTTATAGATGATTTTGCTGGCAAAGCCTTAAGAACTCTTTGCTTGGGTTTCAAGGATCTAGAGAAAAAATCTAAGACGGATAGCATCCCTGAAAGTAGCTATACCCTAATAGCTGTCGTGGGGATTAAGGATCCAGTACGCCCTGGCGTAAGAGAAGCTGTTCAAACGTGCTTGGCTGCTGGGATTACTGTACGAATGGTCACTGGTGACAATATTAATACTGCAAAAGCCATAGCTAGGGAATGCGGTATTTTAACTGATGATGGTTTGGCAATTGAGGGGGGAGATTTTCGCAATAAGAGTCCACAGGAGATGATGGAAATAGTACCAAAAATTCAGGTATTGCAGCTGCTTTCATGAACTTTACGATTTAAGAAACTTTTCTCAAAGCCAAAAAAAATGCTCCTGAAGAACTTAACACATTTATGCAGGTCATGGCTCGATCGTTGCCTCTAGATAAGCATAAGCTGGTGACCCAATTGAGAGATGTGCATAAGCAGGTTGTTGCAGTGACTGGAGATGGGACTAATGATGCTCCAGCGCTGGCTGAGGCGGACATTGGGCTTGCTATGGGTATAGCAGGAACAGAGGTATGTTGCTTCTCTTAGAATGTATCTGTGATGTGACCAATTCTAAACATCCTGTAAATTAAGTTGTGGAGTTTCTTAGTATTGATCTCTCAACTCTTGCAGGTTGCAAAAGAGAGTGCTGATGTCATCATAATGGATGATAACTTTGCAACAATAGTGAACGTCGCGCGTTGGGGTCGATCAGTTTATATAAACATTCAGAAGTTTGTGCAGTTCCAATTAACGGTCAATGTGGTCGCTCTCATGATCAATTTCATCTCTGCATGCGTCTCAGGTTAGTTTCTTCACAGAGTGCTCAAAACCTTTAATGATCTTCCGGTAACAGTTCAGCATAGAGGGTGTCCACAATTGTTCATATCACTTGGGTTTATTGCTATGCATATTACATAGTGGTAAAAAGCACCTGCTGAAGAGAGAAGTGCAAAAAGTGAAGTATTTTGGTTATTATTTTTCAGGGAATGCTCCTCTGACCACAGTTCAGCTGCTTTGGGTGAACATGATCATGGACACTCTCGGGGCACTCGCATTGGCCACTGAACCTCCGAATGATGCACTGATGAAGCGACCTCCAGTTGGAAGGAATGCGAATTTCATCAGCAAGACCATGTGGAGGAATATCATTGGACAAAGCATATACCAAATAATTGTGCTTGCAGTCCTCCAGTTTTATGGGAAACACCTGCTGAAACTTTCTGGTCCAAACGCTACGGATACACTCAATACCTTCATATTCAATGTCTTTGTTTTCTGCCAGGTACCATTTCTTGAACCGTTATCCAAGAAAATACATAGTTTAGCTGTTAGGTGTCGTGGAAACTTGATTTGGCTGGTTAAATGTTGCGTGTTTTAGGTGTTCAATGAAATAAACAGCCGCGATATGGACAAGATAAACATTCTTCGAGGCATGTTTGATAGCTGGATTTTCTTGATGGTCATGGTCTGTACAGTGGTTTTCCAAGTCGTGATGGTTGAATTCCTCGGCACATTTGCTAATACCGTGCATCTAAACTGGCGGTTATGGGTGGCCAGTGTCTTGATCGGAGCTGTAAGCTTACCGGTTGCTGTCATCCTCAAGTGCATTCCTGTTGAAACTAGTAAAGCAGATGACAGTGTCGAGTATGGCGATGGTTATCAACCTCTTCCTACGGGTCCAGATTTGGCATGATCAGACAACAAACTTTAGAACAGAAAAATAACAAGCACTTCTACTTTAATTTTTTTTGTCAAGAACTAGGTTTATTTGCTGTCCTATGGAATTTTGAGAGGGGCACATTTTTTCTTGTTTTGAGGAGGGAACTTTGAGAATTTTATTTATTTGAAGTTCCAGTAAGTTAGATTTTTTTGTTCTTTCATGAAGCAGATGGCAACCTACGTTTTTATCTACACTTTTATCACAGCGGAGAGAGATTATTTTAGGACTCGACAAAACGAAATGTCTAATGTTTTAGATTTTCCTTTCTTTTTGTGCTACATTGAACGTTTTTAAGAACCCATTTTACAAAGATCCAATCATATAACAAGACCAAACCAGTTTGGTGTCTAGTCACCATTCACCATTTTAGTCGAACCGGCCACGGCCAGTTTGCTTCTCATAACTATGCTCTTTAGCAACCCATAGTACATTGGTTTATTGTCCGAACTCCAAACTAGACACACCTTATCGGTGATGTACTACTCTCTTATAAGGGGGTAATTAATCGCTACTCTCGATGTATCAACTCATAATTTACATCATAACTCACATAAGTCGCGGAGTCCTTCTAAGATGAACTAGCATACCGAAAGTATCCGATAGTTTCATTTCCTTATAATATAAGGTGCATCTGTAAAGAAGGGCAACGGGGCACAAACTTCTGGAAACAGAAGAGTTTTGCCTCATTGAGCTTCCAATTCCAGAAGAAGAGTTCAATTCTAAAAACATAGGACAACTACAAGATGGTTCAAAACTTCATAAACATCAAAAGGAAGAAGCAAGATTGCTGAGACTCAACCGCACGACAGTTTTACCCAGCGGTCTCCCACTTCTTAACTTTCCTACTCAGACATTGCACAATCAATTTGAGTTAGCAGAAAGACTCCATCTTGCTATCCATTGGAGACAAGATGCATCTGATCATGTCCACTACCATAATCCAGAAAAAAAAAACAGGGTTTCCGAGTATAAGCTTTTGAAGAGTGGCACAAGGTAACTTCCCACATTATACAAGTTCAAAACCTAATGAAACAAAGATCTATGTCATTTTACAGAGCTACGAAAAAAGCCACATCTATTGATACCATCACATATTTGAAGAGATTCTAGCTAGCTGAAGGGCCCGTCTGTCTTCTTACAAACAACTTCCCTATATCCTCCGTCACAACATTTTTCCTGGTAACAATAAAATTCAAATAATCAGTAACAATGCTCTTCTTGTGTGAACGTTGAAGCAAAAATATTCACTTAGGCAATTATTAAGAAAAAAGGTTGCAGTCAATTAATATTTCTATCAGACAGTTTTCCCCCTTTCATTTTTCTTCTACCATATACAACATTGCGTAATTCGTACAAAGCACACTGCGAGTATGAATGTAGCCACAGAACCATACTAAAAACAATTCATAACATACAAAGGGTGACAAAGTGCATAACCATCCCTACTATAAGATCCCAAAAATCAAATGTGAAATTAGTCCAACCATAGGGCATGCTCAGTGCATAATTCTAAACAAAGTCTAAGCTACTAGGAGCATGTTCCTCAAGAACAAAAGCAAAACCTACTACATAAGTTGTGAGAGAGATTGCAGATAACAAAGATAGATTTGTCGTATCACAGAAGCACTCAATAAACAACATAGCATAAGTACGAGCCAGAAGATCAGTGAAATCTCTATGTTAACCGTAAGCTCATACCTTCCACTAAGCTGAGGTGGAACTAACGTCCCGCCTCCTGTATCTGGAACATTTTTTGTGTGTGGTATGGTCCCTCCTCTTGGAATTTTTCCACGGGGCAAGGAGGATGACGAAGAAGGCACTCCACTTAAGTCTCTCTTGCGTCGTGAAGCACTTTCAGCCATTGCAGCTGAAACTCGAGCAGAATGGTCTGTTGCAGCACCACTGACCGATGGAATAGTTGGTGAATTCAATAAAATTGAAGCATCAGGAAGCTTCTCAAATTGTGGAGGAGGCAATGGCTGTGAACGACTTTCATGTGGTAACGACCCATATCCCCTTCATAAAAATAAGGAAGAAATTAGAATAGAATAAAAATGAAATCTATGCTGCAAAAGATAGTTTTCAACTACACAGCTTTTGATACTGATCACTGCAACAGTGAACTTATGCACGATTAACACCTAACGCAACAAAATGCACACGAAAGCTACATGCTACCAGACATATAACCTTAATGTTTTCAGCTTGCAATCAACAAATTGCAACTTAGAGCCTATAGAACAGCCTCTATAAAGAGAATCAAGTTTCAAGCTTTTACATCGTATTATGTTCTATTCTGATAAAACTAAATTACGGGCCTAAGAGATAGCAGACTACAATCAAGGGATTACGAGTTATAATAACCAGAACAGAAATTCCACACAAATTAGATAACAAGATTCTATATACACACAAACACTGTATAATGAGTGCAAATCAGAAAGGGAAAACCATACATTACCATCCATAAAAGAGTAACCAAACAGAGAAAAAGTAAATCAAAGAACTTCAGGTATTATTCCCTATTAAAAGATAAATACCATAAGAGAGACCTATGTAGCTACATAGCAATTAAAGTGCGTAGAGAAACAAACTCCAAAAAAAAGTTCAAAAAATTCATCGTTTAGTACCTTAAT
This sequence comes from Viola odorata, assembly GCA_963691705.1. Classification (NCBI taxonomy): domain Eukaryota; kingdom Viridiplantae; phylum Streptophyta; class Magnoliopsida; order Malpighiales; family Violaceae; genus Viola; species Viola odorata. The sequence continues at coordinate 56,121,050 of OY829544.1, forward strand.
AAGCTTAAAAGAAGTAGACCCATGTTCGAAAATAGCTAAATAAACGGCAGAAAGAAATGGGGAAAGAAAAGAGAGAGAGAATTACTGGTTGTTAAGAGGGATTGGAGAAGGGGAAGAATCACGTTTTTTAGGCTTTTGCTCGAGAGGGGGCTTCTGTTGCTGTTGCTGTTGATTTTCTTGTGCTTGTTCTTCCCTATTTTCCGTATCATCGTCGTCCGACGACGAAGCATAGTCTACCAGAGACATCATCCTGCTCCCTCGCTATTTTTACGTCCTGTGATCTTATTTATGTTCTTTTTTTTCCCGTTCCTATTTCCTTTCGTCATATCATATGCAATTTTTCAAGTACATTTTCTTTTTCAAAGGAAAAATTATATAATAAAAAAAAGAGGAGCGATATTTTACCCCTAATTTTGTTTAATTAAGATTCTTTATAGTTTATTTACCATTTTATTTATTTCACTACCTAACATTTCATTTTGTTCATTTTGGTGTCTAACGTTAAGTCCGTTTATTCATTTCACCGCATTCCGTTTAAAAAAGTTAATGGAAAGACAAACGACCGTTTTCGGGATCCACCATTTATAAAATTCTTTATTTTTTCAAAAAGCATATCATGACTTTAGCAAATATTTTTTTCATTTTTTATTTCTTCAATTGCTATTTTTATTTGCACTTTAAATTTTAATTGAATTTTTTACTTTATGTTTTAATGTTATAACGTTTTAAATTATAGTCATTTATACTTTATCTACATTCATACTCAAATTGATCTTACCACACAACTTAAGCAAATATGTTACTTTATTATATTCATCTTTTACTTGCTTTGTAATTACAGTGCTCTCTAACCATTACCAAAATATTTTTATTAATCTTTAACGTTTTAACATATTCGATGTGGTTCCTAACGTTTTATTACGATGTTCAAATTAGTCATTCTGTCAAGATGCTCACTAACGTCCGTTAGTTTTATTTTTTAAATATTTTTTTAACAAATGAAATTAAAATAAATAGTGAAAAATACAAAAAAATTATAAAATAAAATAGGAAATTTATTGGGTCCTTTCGCTCAAAGATCCAGCTCAAACACTTGAAACTATAGGACCTAACTGATGGTGGTTAAATTTCAATGTACAAGTGGTAAAAAGTACACGCCAACGGAGAAATGGCAAGCGGTTTCATGGTTGCTGACCAAGGAGTGATGGCCTGTAGAACACATGGGTTTGAGCAATCTCGATGCGATCTCTTGGGTCGTTCATTGTTTCATCCCTCAGAGCGTCAAGAATGGCGTGCACCGAACACTCCCTGAAGATTCAAATGGAAAAACATGAAGCATCAGATCATATATCCAGAACTAATGTTGTATCAAATGGATTCAGACAAATAGTGGATATCATAACATGTGCAGGCATGCACGAGAGGAAAGAAAAGAAGTATATATATAATCTTAGCAAAGCTAAAAAAAAAAGTACCTGGTTATTAGAATTTTATACAGCATTTTCAATATGGGGCAAAACTCCACAGGAGCTACAAGTTTCTTTTCTTCTGGATTCAAGACGTTTAGGCAGGACTGACTTAGCAGTTCATAAAATGCTTTCACAGCAGAAACTCCCTGCAAAGGAAAACTTGGGATCAGTATAACTGTTCGAAGATTGGTAATGAATGTGAAACAACTGCCAAGAAGGGGACAAAACAGCCATAAAAATATGATAGTGGTACTAAGTAACCAACTCAAAGCTCATTCTCTTCTGCGAAAAGTTTTTGCATATTCAAAATGAGACAAATTACGAATTATTCTTTGTTATATCTAAATGCATAACTCAATCACATTTCAGTCAAATTGGCTGTTTAAATTCCAATCACCCACACCTACACGCAACCCATTACATTCCAAAAATCACATGGATATTCTAAAAGGTGATCAAGTGATGGTTGAAAGGAAAGCTAGACATTTCTGAATCAAGCCACTCTTAACACAATTCATGTTTAATAAGCATGAACATGTTCATTAGTAGAAAATATCGATACCTGAATAACACCCTTGCCCTTGATGCTATCACCCATTTCAAGACTCAATTCTCCCTTGGCCAACTGTTGGCCATACCATGCATTGCGACCTTTCAGCAATGTTACGTAAGTGTCAGCCAACAAGGGGCCAGCTAGTTTCTCAGGCTCTTCCGTCAGTAGATGTGTAATAAATATCATCTCTGAAGTACAATGTGCAAAGTACACAGATTTACTGGTTGCACTCTCCTTGGTTACGGCAGCTATCATTCCTGCAGATAATGAAAAAGTTAGAAATACAATCTGAAGACCTCAAGCTGTGTATTCTTCTAGATGGTATTAACCTATTTCCTGCAGATGAAGAAAAAGTTGGAAATACAATCTGATGAATCCAAACTACATATTCTTCCATATAGTATTATTAACCTAAATAAGTCTTTCCTAGGAGATCAAAGAACAACCAATAAAAGCATATTTAACCACTTCATCTTGTATAAGCATCCTTTACTTGTAGCAACAAGCAGTGGATAGGTTCAGAAGAGCAACCTACTGCTCCAAGAAAGTTGAAATGGAAGACCTAAATATCATGCCAACTAGTGGCTTTATTTCCTACGACGACAAGTATCTATTTCGCTCAAAGATTCAGATTTGAGTTGCATGAATACTTCAAAATGTACAAAGCCACAGCATTAAACTCAAGGAACTAAGAATACAGCAGAATAATAATGTTGTATCATTAAATCCCTGTCCCTGCATCTTTGAATCTTACAGACACAAACTTCAGCTAGTTGTGAAAGCCAAAGCCTAGCACAACAAATGCAATTGCAATGAAGTTGCATGGTCTCTCTCAGCATCCCACTTTGAGAGGTGTGTGAGCATGATATAAATGAAGGATGTGGGGATACTCAAGTGCTTGTTGTTGGGGTAAAATATTTTTTATTCATGAAAAGTGAGGAAGCTAAAATTTACCAGCTCCAATTGCATAGACGTTCTTTAGACCACCCATAACTTCATGCGTTATTAGATCACCATTGTCCCATACTATGAAATGTGGTTGTCTCAAAAACTTTGCCAAAGGTTTCCTCCACTTCTCAGCTCCACATATACGAGCATTAGCATATTCTCTATTATAGATCTCTGAAGCAATGTTAGGTCCTCCAAGATAAAGAACGTTCTCCATTGGTACTCCAGCTGGAAAGTACAAGCAATCAAGTAATATAAGCACAAATGAGTTTGAAAGGGCAATCAATCACAAACATAATCAGAGAAAATAAAAGGTAATCTTACTGGCACGATTGATCATTTGAGTGGGAGTTATTATGCGTGGTTCAGGTCCCAACTCAGCCTCTATACCCTTTGCCAAAGAGATGATAACTGGCATTGTCAGCCTCTCCTTCCAATAACGACGGATTTCTTCAAAGACAGCTCTTGTTTCAGTTGATGGCAATCCATTGATAACAATATCAGCATCCCATACAGCCTCCTGCAAATTAGTCACAACCTTCAAAGGGCAAAGAGGGGTATCTATCATATTCAAGCAAAATCCATCTTTCAAAAGCTCATCGGCATGCAAGATCCTATCGCCCAATCTTGCCTCAACATATTTCAAATATGCACAACGCCTGATCAATCTTCTTAATACATCTTCCCTTGAATTGATCACATTAAATAAATGCTCGGCTGTGACCCGATCAACAGATTTTCCAGGCCGTCTCCATATCCTGATCATAACCTTATCCCTGAGGTGACCATAACTATCTTGCAACAAAGCTGTAAATACGCTACCCCAAGCACCTGCCCCAATGCCAACAATCCTCAATGGATCACCTTCAGCTTTTCCAAAGAGGCCCCGAAGCTCATCTAGCTTCTCCTCCAAAGCACCATTGGAGTGTTGAATTAACCCATTCAAATAACCATTTTGATTCACTGCCTCAGCATTTTCCACCATTTTATCTCTCCCTTAAATCACCACAAAGCACAACAACTAGAACTAGTATCACAAATACAAAAGGAAAACTCTCTTGGTAATATGTCCTAACCCTCAAGTCGCAAAGTCTATCTAGATTCAATTTGCCTCAAGAAATATAAAACCTCAAATAAGCAAACCAACTATCAAAAACATAGAGCAAGAACTAGGTTTTATATAGTAGGGGAATTCTCATACAAATCAAAACAAACCATTGTCAGCCACCATTGACCCAAAGCTTCGAAATTCTAGAATGCAAGACCCAAAGCTTCGAAATTCTAGAATGCAAGACCCAAACTTGGAATTTTCCACATGGGTTTTTCTTTTCAAGACTCTATTTATCCCACCAGCGTCTACCCAGAGAAACACGAGCTTTGATATCCGTCCGCACCTTTGGTCGGCTAATCCAAACAATACAAAACCAATTTACCAAAAGCCAAAAACGAAAGGGATAAAAAAAAAGGGAAAAGTGAAAGGAAAGCGAAACACAACCTCTTGTCCTTGTTATCCTCAAACGCGGCAACACCAAAGTTTGCTGCTTTGTTTGCTTCTGTCACAATATTTCAACACGGGAATTCACACCATGCTCATGAAATGAAATGGATTATCTAGAAACTGCAAGAGAGAGTAAATTTTCACTTGAAGTTCGCATCTTTTATTGGAAAAACAAAAACAAAAAAACAAAAGGAAGCGAACCGAAGCATTGCGTGTAGCCTGTAGGTGTAGGTGCGTTTTTGGCACTTTTGTGTTTATGATTGATGATTGTTGCGTGCGAGCAAGCTGCGTTTAGTTCTTTGCTGTAATAAATAACATACTTTGTTATTGTCGGCTTGATTGTTCGTTGTATGTAAATGTGATGAACAGATCAGCTGACTTGTTTGTGTTTATTTAGTTTTGAGTTCATGAATCCCGGCTAATCAAGCCGGTTCGTCCTGACCGCGTAGCATGTTGCAATCATTTAATTTTAATTAAATTAAATATAAATATATATATATATAGTATATATTTAGATAAAATAAAATGATTTTAAATGGCATAAATATGTTCTGGATATATAACTCTTAATTCTTATTTTTATTGCATAATAACAATTATAAGCTATTAGCACTTAAATTAATTCATAATTTTTATTTTTATTTATTTAATTTTTTCCCGATCTTTTCTTAACTGTGACTAATCTCCTAGCATGATTTGTTTCACGTTCAAAACTCGAACTCAAAATCTTAATTAAGAATAAATAAAACTTTTATTTATTGGTTTCCTCTATATTATGGTAAAAAAAGTCCTGAAAAATTGTGTTAATATTTTTATTATTTAATAGAAAATAAACGGTTGGCATCTTTAAGTATTTGTGCAAATAAATATACTTATATCTTTTAATACAAGTAAATATTTTTTCTCTAAAAAAGAAAATACTCTTACATGTTTAGTTTTTAAAGTAGAACCATTGAAAAAATGGGAATGAAACGTTGTCGTCCGGCTAGTAGGAGTACCAGTATTTTGTATTTTCCTTCATGGTTATGTTTTTCATCTCAAGAAAAAAGGGAAAAAAAGAAAAGGAAAAGATAAAACTGTGTTAAAATTGAGTGTAAAAAATTGCAAGAGAGGAGGAAAAAGTGATTCTTCAACCAGTTTTTGTGGGTGGATTGTGCAGTGCCTCCAATGAAACTTCGTTCCGTTAAATGATTGTTTGAGGTATGGCATCCAATCCTTCACCGTGTAAGGTTTCAATGTTCGAGTTGGTAATGATCCTTTGTGTTGTTGAAGCTGCTGGACTTGCAAATTACTGCCAACTCTTCTTGCTTGTGTCTTGTTTCCATTAGTTAGGATTTGTGGGAAATGGGTTTGTTAAGCTCTCTCTGTGAGTTGATGCGAGAAGTTTGCTGTTTTAGAATTATGGGTTTTTGGGTTTTTTGTTGCTGAATCTGTTGAGTATGTTTAGGAGCAAGAGAGGTTGTTGTGTATATTACTTGTATTCTCTTTGATTCCTCGTGCTGTGTAATGTCTAAACTTTCGCATCTTTGTTATGCCAGATGGTGCCTCTTGGTGTGAGTTTCTGTGTCGCAGCATTGTACCTAGTTAGACTTAGCAGCAGTTATATACTGCTTCCACCAATATCCGTCCTAAAATCTTGGGCTGTTGATCTCTGTTTCCTTTAGTTTGTAGAAATCAAACATGAATTCTTATAATTGTCTGTATTTATCTCAATGCAAAAGTATGCTTGTACTCATCATTTCTGTACTTGATTTCTGGAATTTATCAAAAAAAAATGTATGATTCTTTGATTTGTTTGCTGGTTTTTGTTTGGAGTGATGGGATGAAGCTGCAATTGACCACACTTTAGGTGTTCCCGGGAATGGCAAACATTGATGCCTTTGGTCTAAATTAATGTTTTGTGCCTTAGTTTAGGAATCTCCATGCTGTTACAAGTCGACCAATTGACTGTTTTTGTGGTTCTGCTTGAAAAAAAACAGGGTGCTCTGCAGTTGTTTTGAAAACCTTGTCTTCTAGTCTTTATATTTAATTTGGAAGATTCTATGAGTTTTCATATTTGCAAGTAAGAAAATGAAGGAATCTAAGCCTCTGATATTGCGGCACTAGATGCTGTAAACTTATTGCTTGGTTGTTCCTTCTTTACGAAAAAAGAAAAACATTGACGAGAATATTGGTGTGTTACAACTAAAACCAGTCGGTGGTTTGTATTTTGGGTTGAATAATCCAATGCTTGATAAAATCATACTTGAATTACAATGGGTTTGTGATGATGATATGCGTCAAATTCTTTGCTTGAGATGCTTTTGCTGCCATCCTCTTGCTTCTTTCTATTGGTTGCTCGTTGTATGATGTGAAGGGTCAGGCTGGAATTTCCATTTGATTTCTGTAGTGCCTGGTCTACCATAGAATCAGATAGTCTTTAATCGAAATGATGAACATATGTTGATGGGGGTTCAAGTTTGTAGGAGTGGTGCTGAAAGTTTGTAGGAGTGGTGCTGAAGAGCATTGGGGACTAAACTATATTCATTTATTCAACACTTTAACCAAGTGCACATACTAGTTGTGTCTATGAAATCCTGTGCTTTTGAAATCTTATGCAAGAGTTTGAGCTAAAAAGGAAAGTCAAAGAAAATGTTTTTCATGTGGCATTGTGCACATTACTGTGGCTTGGTCTTATGTGAATAGTGCCATGTTAACAGTGTGATTTTGTTCCTTCTCACGGCGGCAAATCTAGGCTGGAAGAATCCTGTCTGGAGTGGTGCTGAAGAGCATTGGGGACTAAACTATATTCATTTATTCAACACTTTAACCAAGTGCACATTCTAGTTGTGTCTATGAAATCCTGTGCTTTTGAAATCTTATGCAAGAGTTTGAGCTAAAAAGGAAAGTCAAAGAAAATGTTTTTCATGTGGCATTGTGCACATTACTGTGGCTTGGTCTTATGTGAATAGTGTCATGTTAACAGTGTGATTTTGTTCCTTCTCACGGCGGCAAATCTAGGTTGGAAGAATCCTGTCTTGAGTTCAGACTAATCGATCCTCGCTCTCATGGATGTCCAATCAAAACTTTCCATATTCCAACTCACTCTAAAACCCCACATTTAAATGGCAAAAGACACATGATAGGCTTGTATCCATTTTGGTATTCAAAATCTTTTCTCTACTTCTTTTTATTTTTACTTTCAGCTCATTGTTTTGTATGGTTTTAACCTTTATCCCATTTCTGTCTTATTTCACTATTTCCTTTCAAAATCATTTTTATTTAATAGAAATAGAACTCTTTTGTATTCCAATGCTTTCTAAAACCTGTAGAACAGTTATTCTGAGGGATGCTAATAAAAGGGAATTTCTCTGAATTTCTTAATTACTTATTCACTTTTTAGTTTTAAAGCCGTATAATCGTTTACTGGAGGTATAACACTCATTTTCCTTTAACCTGTAGACTGGAAGTAAGTGATAATGCAAATATATGCTGATAATCCTCTTATCTTCATTTAGATTTTCATTAGAATATGCTATTCTTTTACTGCTTTTTTGAACACATAATGGCTCTAGACGCAACATACTATTACTTGGTTGTTTCTCGGGTCAAATTTCTCTAGTAGTAGTAACTAGAGTTGCTTGTGTTACTAATGGCTTAAATGCTTATTTATATGTCAACTCCCATTACAATGCACACTTCCATATAGATAGGTCCCTTATATATGATTTTTTAAGTGCGCAGTTGAGCTGCATTTTTTGTGGCAACTGTAGCTTTTCTACTGTTTCTGGCAGTTTGAATGGCTTCAGAAACAAAGCCATTCTGAACCACTGAAATCATGAGGTATGCATTAGCGTCCCCAACTTTTTCCTTACAGTGATTGTTTAGAGGATGAACTGAGAGAACCATTTAAAGTTGTTTCGGGAATAATTCTGAGTTGGAGATATGCCAGAATCTCTTAAACGGAATTTTTTTGCACTATTTTTGGTTCACTTTTGTCATCAGATCTCTTTTTTTCGGCTGACGTTGAATGCATGTAAATGAAATTGGGGAAAAATGCATAGGCTAATAATAGTCTGTTGAAAAGGCACAAATAGGAGAATCATGGAATACGCAATAAAGTAGAAGCAATCTTGTTTTTAGGAAATTCCATAACTAGTATATTAAATTACAGTAGTGAGATCCTTTTACCTTGCTTTTTTTAAATGTCAAACTGTTTGAGAGAGAAAATTCCATGCTCAGCTCAGCTCTATTTTAGTTCAAGAACAGTGTCAATGAAAAGCTTTAGCATTTCTGATTTTGTTACTATGTTCTTTCTTTGTTTGAGATGCTGTGCCGATTAATATGAGCATCAACTTTAAGTAACACTCCCTTTTGAGAATGTAAATTCTTTCACTGATAGTATTATTGGCCTAATAATCACGTGAACGCTCTTGTTTCCTGACACCCAACTTTGATTGAAATGGGAGAAGCTAGCTTGCACAATCCCTTGGTTTTAGTCTCTTAAAGCTATAGCAAGTTCATTTGATAGCTTAATAAAATGTAGATGAGGCTGAAAATAGTACAATGTTCTTATTGTCTTTTTTTTAAAATAAAATCCTTGTTGTGCCTATAGGACAGTTTCATGTTGTTATGCAGACATTGCCTTATGGTGTGGATTATTGCTTCATCTTGTATCTTAGATATATCAATAAATTTAGTATTCTGTTTGCACTTACTCTTGATAGTCATTTTACGCTCTCTTTTATTTCTCTCCATATTTGACTCAATGCTTTCAATACATAGAACAATGGGAACTGGCCCTTCATTTCATTACTTGCCATCAGCATGCTAAATCTGCATGCAGGAGAAAAGCATTAGCTTTCTTTCTCTATATCCATTCTTTAGAATATGATTTAAGTATAGAGGACCATTTAACACCCAGTTTACAAATTCCTCCATTCTTTATATGGCTACTGCTTACTTTTTCAGTGCCATTTACAACTCTAGTTAGTGATTCATATGGGCATATTTTGATCTGTTTGTTTTGGAAAGAATTTCAACTAGCCCTAGTTACACTTGCAGGTTGTTTTGAAGACAGGAAAACATTATAGTTATGTATTTACATGGATTAAAGCATCTTGCCACATGGCCTTTTCATCTTTAAACAAACTATATCGGCCAGTGTCATGAGAAAGGTATTGCTTTTTGAAATATCCTTTGGCCAGGAGCAAGTATTGCCAGGGGGTCATAAGTGGATTTTTTCTGGATAAAAGCTTCCCATCCTGGACCAAAATGGGCTCGCCATTCTTCCTGTGTAGTGTAGTGGGGCAGATATTGCTTCACCCCAAGCTTTGCTGTTTCACAAAATTCTAGAATTCTTTTGTTCTGATTTAAAATATGCTCTAAACCATCGGTTCCTGTAGACAAGGGTACTGCAGAGGAAAGGAATGCCACTAAGTAGAAAATATCTTCATCTGGAATAACTGCAGAAGTTCTGTTGTCCCATCTGAAATGAGGATCAATAAATCAACCAGTCAACAGATGCTATGAGAAAAAGCCAAATGCTTTTGGTAGGTCAGACTGTTACTTTGATTTGTTAACTGGGTAGATGAGGATGGGGCCGTTGCTGGTGTCTTTGAGGATATTGCGAAAGACTTCTTCAGCAAAATTGTGTATTTTGCTTTTAGGAATAAGAAGATTGAGCCATGGATGAGGAACTTCCCACAAGCCTTTAGAGCGTAGTTTTACCTCAGACACATGAACCCTATCCAAAAATTCTATGTATCGAACTTGTGATATAAAAAGTGTTGATGGGATGTATCCTAATTGAGACAACAAGGTCGTGACTTCCTGCATAGCACAAACAAATAGATGAGTGAGTGTTCATGTGTCCGGTCTGGTTATAATTTTCTTTATCTAATATAGCTATAGTAATTAAAAATCAGAAGATGTTGGGTGTGTCAAAGAGCCTCACCTGATTTGTTTCATCTATCTTGTCCTGCTTGAAGTATTTGGCCAATTCTAAACAGAAGAGGGTTCTTCCATCTGACATGAATTGGCTAGCCTGCACTGGGTCTTGAGGATTAAATGATGACCTCCAGTTATTAAGGAGGCCAGTCCTGTTTATAATCACAAAACCTTCAATATAGTCAAACGTACTTTCTGAAGATATTAAGCGCTCCTGGTCTCGGGTAAATGTGCTAAAATCTGAGTAGAGAACCCTAATCCATTTCACCTGTTCAAAATAAGGATCGACTCATGAGAATCTTTTTTTTCCCCCTTGGAGCTATTATTTGCATTCCTCATTTCATTTTTCCTAAAAATTATCTGTACTCAATGATTGTGCTTTTACCATATCAGGTGCTGGTTCCAGTGCTATTCTTGCCCGTGTTATGATGCCAAACTGGCCAAGTCCTCCAAGAACACCGTGGAATAAGTCACCATTTTGCTTTTCTGAGCAATTTTTGACTTCTCCTTTACCTGCACTCAGTTTCAGTCTGTGTTAGTCAGGAAATTAAGATTTTTATGCCATTCATAGGGTGTTTTGTGGTTGTTGTGTGCACACGTATGCAAGCACTTGTGGCAGACAATTGATATTCCATGGGACCTAGGTGTAACACCAGATGCATAATGATGAAACTTGCTAACAACTGCAATGCTTATCGCATGACCTGACCCTTTTCTCTATGATGCAATTATCCCATGATGGTTTTTTGTCTTTATTTCGTTTTAAATATCTTCACAAATTTACTTTTAACGAACCTGTAACTACTTGAAGCTGATGCACATTATTGATTTGAGGACCATGCCGGAATGCTTGCCCACTAATCCCAGCATTGGACAAAGTACCACCTACTGTTAGATGCAAGTAGTCTGTCCATGATTTTGGTGCTAACCCATATTTAAGGCTTTCTTGTAGGATATTTATCCACAACTCGCCACCGGAGACATCTGCATACGGATGCTTTCCAGTGTGAGCGTGCATTTTGGGGCCTTGGAGTGATTCCATGTTGACTACGATTCCTCGATGGGCTTGCGCTTGACCCTGGAATGAATGACCGTGCCCTCTAGCTGCAACTGTGAGCTCTGAATGAGGGCCCATCTGCCAAATATGCTTTATAGTAGTAGCAATATCATTGACTGACTTTGGATAAAGCACTGCCAGGGGGAGTACCTGATACCTATTGCCGAAGTCTTTGGCTGCATGGTGGACTTCGTCAAATGCGAAACGTCCATCGACTGAAATTGTCTTTAATGAAGAAAGGCTGTTGTAAATGCCGACGTTTGTTGTTATGGTGACACAACTCAGGATCAAGATCAGAAAGCTTCTTATGAAAAGCATGTTTTGTTTGATTTCGTTCGTATGTGGGTATCTCATTTTTTGAGTTCAGGAGTTGTAGGAAAGGGGGTTGGTGCCAGAAGATGCTTAAGCTGGTATCTGATGTTTTGTTTGTGGGGGAGAGAAAAAGAAGCGAAAGTTGTGGTATGGAATAGCCAAGGAAGTGAAGGGTTGAGGAGAGAATTTAAAGGTGCAGAATTTGGGTGGCTGAGACAAGCAATATTCAGTTACAAGAATCCGTATGTAGACTGCCTACTTAGGTGGAACAGTTTTAGGAGTTTCTTTTGGTTCTCCTTTTTGGGTCTTCTCTTCAATTTATTAGAGTAAGCCATCACACTTGTGCCAAGTTGAAGGGAAGAAAGTCACGAGAACGGAAGATTTCTCAAATCTTTTGCACTTTTTTGTAACAGTTGCAAGCACAATCACACACACCACTTTCCCACCAAAGACAACTTATGTCTAGGAGTAGAATTTCTTTCCATTTACTTCCATTAGCCTTGTTGGAAAGTTCCCTTTTTTTCTATATTTAGTTTAGAACACAAGTTGGTATAAATGCGCGTATCGGGTCGCCTAGGATAGCAGGTAGGTATATCCATGCCTATGTCACTTACATGAATGCATATTGGATTGTATTCTTCTCAAGATCTATAGCTGTCGGAATGTAAGCATCGCGTATCTGCTTTGAGATCAGATGAGAAGGACCATGGGACCTCTTCCTTTGATTTATTTGAGAGAAGGGTGGTCATGGTCTGGTGTGGGGTATTCATGGGTCCGTTCGGCACGTGAACTTCTCAAATCTGTATATGCTCTATGGTGTGAAAGGTTATGATTGGTTATGTTGGGGCCCTTTCTTCTTTTGCAGCAGTGAAGATGGAGACGATGACAGGTTACGAGAAGCACTGACGACGGGTAGGTTTTGTTTTCGCTCTTTCTGCTGTTTGGTTTTGTATTGAAGCCTCAGTTCCCAGCAAACTCTACAAGTCTGCAGTGATTCAGTGCAATTATTGCCTTTTTTATCACTAACTCCTTATTTTATTTTTGTATTCTTTTGGTTACAAGTTGCATGTGAAATACTGATGAGTTGCAAGATTTGCATCACCAAAGGGAAGCATCTTGTACTTCCCTTAGTATTGGTTTTGAACGCATGTCTACTACTTCAGTATTTGGTTTGGTGGTGGTGATGAACTGATGAGTAAGCAAGCATTGTTGAGAAGCTTAAAATAGAAATTATTCATAAAATAAATGTGGAAAGCAACACCACTATATCATATTTTGTTTTTTTGTTCCCTAGTCATTGTCAACGAGGTGGGAAAAAATATGTTAGGTTTACACGACCCTACCGAATAACGTTAGATGTTAAAAGATCTCATAAAATATTAGAGTTTGTACTAGTTATTATTATAAAGAAGAATAATAAAAGTTTACAAGAAACATCATAGTCTCCTTGAATTCAATGAATTTCATCTAGTGTTGAAAAAACTGTAAAGAGAATGAATAAGTGAATAAAATGAGTAATTCGATAATTTTATCCCTTTATTAAAAGATCGTTAATAAGTATGATTTTTGTGAAATAATTATTTTCTTTTTGGCAGACAGATTTTGTATGAACATTGTTTAGTCTGGATATTTGATGACTTTATTTTTAAAAAGTTGACGTGGAACAATAATACGAGAGTTTTGTCTCATAGAAAAAGAAAGTACAACTCAAGAAAAAATAGATTGTATAGTTTGGGAAAAAATAGTGGATCAAATTTAACATCAAGGTTTAGATGTCAAAATTTGGCTATGAAAGACAAAAAATTGAATTTTTTTCATATTTTTCGTCACTCTTTTATAATTTTACATTTTATAAAACTTTGAGAGTATTTAAACCTCGTTTTTAGTTATAATAAAGGTTAGACGTTGTTATAATTCTATCAAACTTGTTTCTTTTTCTCTTAATTGAGAGATCGATTGTAGCTGGTAAAATTTTACTGTGATGACAACAATACTTGATAATGACTATGTTTGACAAATCGACTACTCGCTCGCGTATCACTTCAACTTTCATCGGGAAAAAATGTATTTATTATATTCAGGCATTTGTCTTCATTTCCCGTCCTTAATTACTAAGTCTTTTTGACGTAGATATTGCACTACGGGATCTCTCTACTTATGAGATAATGGTGTGAAAATGCGTTAGTTGCAAACAACATTGTTTCCCTTTATTTTGTGGTTAAAGGCCTAATTACAGATGCTTTCTAGAGGGGAGACCGTCCATTAATTAAGAAATCAAACACATAATAAGTACAAAGTAATGATTACATTAGAATGCAATCGTAAACTTACCTATCGAATTAGTGTAAGCAATTCGATATCTCGCTCTAATTCATTGTAAAATGTCATTGATTTATTCTCTATTATGTTACACAAATTCTACCATTTTTATCTTCTTCTTTTATTTGTCACCTAGAAATCCGACTCACTAGCTGAGTAATCCAGATTCAAGTTCCGTAAGTTCTTTTTTAAGGTAAATCATCGCTGGTGATTTTTTAAGCAGTTGTGTTCTCACTGATCGAATTTGAAACCTTGTAAGGTTCATTACCAACTCATATGTCTCTTAGATAAAGTTTTATCATTTAGTTTAATATATCGACCCGCTATAAATAAAATTAATCATATCTAACACGCGTAACTTTTTAAACTGTAGAAGGAAGGGGGGCCTCCATGTCCATTTGATGCTTCATTTGTGGAGTGCAAAAAAACCTTATTTATAATATTCAAATACTATTGAAACTTTTTTATCAAATGTAACAATTGTCACTCAAGAGTCAAGAGGGCGGCTAGGGTGGCTCCCATTCCATGCCATGGTCGTCTCCTCTTGCAAAAAAAATCATGGTATCAAAAGAACAACATTTCCTATTAAACTAAACAACGTGGTTGTGTCAACACATTACAAGCTACTCGATTGGTTAGGTTGAGATCATAGACTAGCCAATCATACCGCGACAAACGGGTTCGATGCCACTAGGCTAAAGGTGATGGGTGGCAATGACACGTTGAATGGTCCAACTCATGCACATCTTCAACAACAGAGGAAAAGCAAATAGAGGGAATTGAAGGTGGGGTACAAATTTGATTTAAACATGTACACATGAACATGAAGGTTAATGTAGATAGATAAGCATGCTTATCATGTTCCCTATCTAGACGGTGATTCCACTTTAATCAGTCTTGTGTTGTCTCTCTTCTATCCGTGGTTAAAAATCAAATCAACTATTATAAAGTTATTATAGTTTATTTAAGAATTTTAAGTTCGATTTTTGAATAAACAATTACGTTAAAATTTTGTGAGAGAAAGTCTTATCCGGCTCAAATCTTGAGTAGTTAGTACCAAAATGATGATCAAATTTCAGATGATGTTGACAAAAAAAATAAACTCAATAACTAAACCTATGAAAAAAAATTGAAAAACAAACACACAAAAAACTAATAATTAAAAGTTATGTGCTATCTTAATTTATTATGAATGTTTGTCGTTTTTCAGCTGTCCTCCTCTAACACGTTAAAACCAAGAATCAAAGACCAAGACCCGGATGAACAAGATCTAACCCATTAGGTCACTTAAAACTTAAAAGCCAAGAAGTGATCCCTATTGTCAATTTGCTGTCTCATTACATTTACACATAATTATATCTTTGCACATGATGTATTTCATGCCGACTTAATTATATATTGTATTTCATGTCGACTTAAAAATACAAGATATAATCTAAACTCTCCATTGAAATTATTTAATTTTGATCGTACTAATTATTTTACTTGAAAGCGGTAATTAAAAGCATTTATTCGATAATTACACTAACTAATTAAGTGAGTAACACAAACCATAGCTAAATGATATTCTATACAAATAAATAAAATGATAGAGTTCATTTCGATCCGATTTCTCTAAATGTAATACTCCCTCCGTCCCCAATTAGATGTCGCCCGCATTGTAGATACGCATATCGAGGAGGTCGGATGACGCACTATTTGACCCCAAAAAAATTCAATTTTTTTCTCGGACGTAGGAAAAAGCTTAACGTACATTCAAAAAAAAGTACGGAATTTTTTGGGGTCAAATAGTGCGTCATCCGGCCTCCTCGATATGTGTATCTACAGTGCGGGCGACATCTAATTGGGGACGGAAGGAGTATCTATTTACGGCAAAAAAAAATCAACATTGATTATAATAATACTTACCAAGTGGATCATCAAAAATATAAATACATAGAATAGAATTTCAAGCTTAAGCATGTAGGCTATGTAGCTACTTTTGTTGGAATGCATCTTCCTAAAGATAGGTTCCATCTAGCTAGGGTTGAGATTGCGAAATAGGGTAGGATAGGTGTTTGATTTCTTTGGTCGGGGCTAGCTAGCCTAGTTTTGATAAAAAAAAAAAAAGAGGAAGAGAAAAGTTTAGACAAGTATACTATTCCTAATTCCCAAAATCTCATATCCAAACTAAAATTACATACGAATAACATTTGTAAGAATAAAAATGAGAAATCAACAACAAAAAAATAGTAGCAACGACATAAAAAAATATAATGCTTGGTAAATGATATTTGATTTTTTAGGGACCTTTTAAGATGTTAACGTTCCAAAATAGCTTATAAAAAACATGAAATTTTATAGTATAACAAAAAAAAATCAAAGTAATTAAATTTTGTAAGACTTAAATTGTTCTATTAAAGATTATTGATAGATTACAAGCAAGAGATGTTGAAGTGAAATTTATGAGGAAATTTATTAGGAAATTTTCATTCCCCTCTTTCTATTGGAACTAAAGCATACCTCTGATTATATACATTTGAGGCACAAACATATCTCAAAAGGCCTTTAAAAGCTCTTTTGATATGTGTCGCTATTATATCACTGTAAGTATAATTTATTAAGATTTCTGGATAATCTATTCATCTATTAAAGGACTTGTATTTGAGAAAACATGCATGAGGAAAAACAGTCCATACGATTTGGATCGATGTTGGAGAGTTTTTCTATTTTCATTTTGATAGAATTTTGTGGATAATGCTTTGCGTCATACCTTGAAATTTATGTTTATATTGTTCATATATATATATTATTTTTATTTTTTAATTGTTTTTTGGTAAATTTATATGAATATGATTGATAGTTTGATCATACTTTACCTATGATCTTTTAACAAATTTAGGTACATATAAAATTTACCAGAATACGTACTCCCTCCGTTTCTCACAGGTTGTCAATTTAACTATATTCACGCATATTTAAAGAATTGATTGTTTTTTTATTACGGAGGATTTTTTTTACACAAATACCCTCTTAATCTCTCATTTAATTCTAATTTATTATTGACTTTATGACACGTTATATTTAATTGTTATTTTTAATACGTAAATGATAACTTATCAACTATATATAATCGTCTCATTAGTTGAATTATGAGCCGACACAAATGCTATCTTTTCCCCTCAAAAGAGATGTAGGCATCGAAGATTAAAGGTGAGGCTTTAAGAATTTATTGCTTGTAGTCAATGAAGTGAGTCAGGATTGGCTGGACCGTGGACAGCGAAGACACGGCGATGTCTAAGAAATGGGCTTTGATATGGACTTGACTCAAGCACGCCATTGACCCAACAGTGAAACCAAATGAGTCCAATTACACTTTGAACGTTAACATTTGTTGCAATTATTATTAATATTATATAATAATTTATACACTAATAATTAAGAAAAGGAAAAGAAGATTCCCACAAGTCTCAAATAGAACATTGAACCCTTATTCCTAAAACACTTAATTACCAATCATACTCATTTTTTAAACGACTAACTTTCAGTGGTGTTTCATTGATGTTTTTTTAATGATTAACTATATTGGATATGAACTATTCTGAATTTGAGTCAAATATAATCTCGAAGTTACATCTCACAAATTTTAGCATACCTTAAAATTGAAATGTTGATCGATTTGAATAATTTTTATCATTTCATCTAAACGCTCGTGGGTTCGTTGCTATATATATATATATTTTTTTTAATAGATAGAATGGTGGGTGATAGACAAGTTGTACCTAACAAAATCTTTATTTGCATGAGTCAATTTTAAGTTTTATATATGTTGAAAAATTATGGACCAGAAGTATATATAATTAGGCACAAGTCCACTTAATTGCTACTAATAAGTTGGAAACTAATCGAGGTTTTGCTGAATATAGAACAAACCATTTACATGGCATGTACACCTTTTCTTTTTTCAACAGCGAGTGGAAGTATCAAATCATTTTGGAATATTTCAAATATACTTGGTTCAAATCCTTGTAAAAATGAAAAAAAAAGTTGGTGGGCCTGCAACTGCTGGACTTTTTTTTATGATGGGAGCCCATTTTGTGAATTGAGCCCAAGAAAAGGTGGCTGGCAGACATACTTCTATTGGGCTACGATACTTGATTAGTTTATCCTTTTATCATTTCCTTTTGTTCTTCTGCTTTTCTCTACCTTCTTGGCTTCTTCATCAGAACATATCCCAACTAAACTAAAGGATTATTCCAACCAATGTAATAAAATACTGCCATTACGATGATACAAATAAATTATCAACATTGGTTATGATCAAATAGTAAATAATTTGTTCATCTTTAACCTAAACGTTACGAACCCCTTTAAGACCGGACCATGATAGTCTTTGATTTATTAATGTATAAACGTTGGACAATAAACTCAACAAAGCTAACATTCAAACTTAATGTAATAATATTGTAATTACAAATGAATTCCTGCACTCAAAACACACCCATGTCATCTAAATGTACTTGGTTGGCCCCACGTTCTTAGTGAGCATTCTGAATCAAAGCTGAGATCTTTTGATGTCAGGGCAGATTTTACAGGACCCGTCAGGTTTTTCAAGCTTGGTGACCTTTGCTGGTGGGCACTAGGTCTACCTAGCCTACCACCCGGCGGCCCGTCTCCGTTGGTTCTTGATGATACCAGATAGAGCTTATTCTTACATGGGGAGTAGCTGTCCGTGTAAGCATCAAAACTTCCTGGTCTTAGCTTTGGTGAGCTTAACGATCTGGCTTTCGCCTTCGCGGATTCGGTTGCTGCCATGTAAGTTGGAACAATTGGAGACCCAGAAAAGGAATTTTCTTCTCCTAACGAGTTCTGCTTCCTGTGATAGGATCTTCTTGGAAATGCCATGGCAGAATCCGAATCCGTACCTTCAATTTGATACTGTTTCTGCAGACCTCTCATTTTGATCTGCTTACCTGATCTATATTCTACTGTAGGATTTGGATTTGAAGTCAGAACTGTGTCTAAGTCTTCAAGCTCTCTACTTTTGTTCACATGAGTATCCACCCATTGCTCTAACCAGTACCTCCATCTTCCATTTATCTTGTTTCGTTCTGTTTCGGACGAATTCTGAAAGTTTTTTTTCAACTATGAGAAAATGCTTCGGTAGGAAAAACCTGAATCTTACAAGAAAACCTATTCTAAACTAGAGAAACTTACACGATGGCTAAACGAGTATTCTTTGATCCGCTCGCGCTTGATTGTTGCCTCTTTCTTGCTAAGAAATAAGGCATTTGCCTCTTCCTTTGTCAAAATGCTCCCGTCCCATCTTCTTTGACTGTTTGTGTCCATCTGTAGTAAACACAAAGAAACATCAACAATGAGTGCAATCAAAATTCAAAAAAATTAAGATGTTAGTATGAGTTTACCTTTATTATCCTGTCCCTCAAATCTTGAAGATGTTTATTTTGATCCCAGTTACAATGTTCTTCATCTTTTTGGAGTCTCTTTGCACAGACTTGTGATTGAATATTCACAATGGTTTGCAAGCATTTCAAAGTAGTCATAGCTTGCTTTCTCACATTTCGGCCTCGAATAATTGCTTGTAGCCTCACTATCCCCTTCAATGCGTGCAAAGCTTTTCTTGCCTGCAATGTCAAAAAGAGTAGTTTAAAGAGGCTATGATCTTGATCAAGTCCTTGAATTCAAACATTAAAAAACTAATAACCCCTTTACTTTTCAATCAAACTCATTCTTGATTTTTCAAGCATTTCTAGTTCTCTTAGTAGATAATTTCTCCGTACACAAGTATCGAATTGATAGTTAAATCTCAAAACAAACTTACAAGGTAACCCCGAAATGCAGATTGGATTCGGATAGCAGCAGATTGTTGGACCTCTTCCCTCTCAACTTGAATCCTGAGTGTTGAATTTTCTTGTGTTTCTTTCTTGAGTTGATGATTAGGGACACCAGTGAGCAAGACAACATCAGCTGCAATATGAGCTGCTGCAACAGCTGCTTCAGCAGCAGCAGCACTTGCAAGAGCAACATTCAAAGCATGTCTGCTCTGTTCTTCCCCTGCTTCATCAATCAGTCTTGTTCTTTCTCTTGGTGGTGATGAAGCAGCTGCTGCTGCTGCAATGGAGGGTAGCTTGCTTTTGACCTTGAAAAACTTTCCAAGAAAAACCCATTTTCTACTTTTCTCCTTCTGGAAAAATTTCACAAGATTCAATCAACTTATTACAAACAGAAGTTGATTAGGTATTTGTAAGTCAGAAAATCTAATGTAGTACCTTGTCTTGCTTTTGTTGTTGTGTGTCTGAAGTAAACAACCTCTTCACTAGATTGAACCAACTCCTCTTCTTCTTGGTCATTGAAATGAACCACCATCACTGCACAAAACATTTTTTGATCTTCATCAATCTGATAACATATGATTTTAAGCAAAGTAACTGTCTTTTTCTTTTTTTTCAGAAAGAATGAAACTTTAGAAGATTGGAGATTAAAATGAAACTGCTTCTTGCTTACCTATCTCCTAAAATCCTGTGATTTAGTGAATCAAGAAAGAAAAAACCATTCAGAACAGAAGAGATCAATTTCAGGAATTTGTCTGTTAGTACTTTTTATGAAACTGAGGAACACATCTGCTACTGCTAGTCCTAAACCCTAAACCAAATACCATGGTAAAGGAATTTTATAAATAGAAAAAAATAAAGCAGATAGGCTGAGCTTTATTGAGAAACTCTAATCATAATTATTAACTAAGTACAAGCAAAAAGGGGAAGTTTGTTACCTTAAACACAGATTTTCATAATCTTTCTGGGTTTATGTTGCGTTGCTCAAATTTATATTTAATTATTTATTGAGGTTTTTTTTTAATATGAGATTCAATCCTAATCATTCATGTATATTATTTTTTTTGGTATGATTAGTTTCATCTGTGCAAAGTTGCACTTAAAGATGTGGGCCTTGAAGGAAGAGCCATGTTGTAGTCATAGAAGGAACCTCTTTAATGAATTATAGTAGGAGTCTTTTTTAAGGCTGCATGATCATGAATATGACGCTACTCATGGAGCCTCAACTTTCCACTTTTGTCTACTGTAGTCGACATGTTTAAATGTCTGCTGGGACTGAAATGTCTAAACTACCCTTCTCTCAATATTGCTTAATCAAAGTAGCAAAACCACTGAGTATTTGGTACTAGTACTGTTTAAGGTCAAAAGGTTTCTCCTTGTTGTCAGAAACAAAAGAGCGCGAATTACACCTTAGGAACATTTTAATCGTTAATAAGTTGAATTAGTACGAATAAAATAAATTCCGACGTAATTAGATTAGAAACTACAAAAGTAGAAGAGATAGAAGATACAAGAATGTAATGTTAAATTTGCACACGCATACACAGAGGAGGAGGGGTATTATTGAGGGAAGTGGGGAGGTGGTAACATGGAAAAGAGTGGAATGCGCACAAGAGACCAAAACAGGCTTAGGTTGTAAGATGGGAATCCAGCTGTAATTAGGGCCAAGCGGCCCTAGAGGAAGGAGAGCAGTCATGATAATAATAATTCTGTTCAACTCTTGATTTCGGACACAGAATGAATGAAAGATTATTCTCCTCCTCCGTTTTTGGAGGAGTAGGGGCACGCTGCCTGGTGCCCCCCTTCAAAATTACATCTTCCGTACAAAATTTCGAATATCTTTAAGCCTATTAAATCAAAATGAATATATTTATACCGAACTGACTTATTAAATAATAAAATATTCTCAATAAGTAATTTTTTCATATGCATAGATCTAAAAAAGTATGACAGTGAGAGCATAATCAGTCCTGCTATGAAAAATTAAAAGATGAGTTTTTTGAAAATTCCAATTTTATTTCAGTTGTATAAGACCCACTCACACCTTAATTTAATATAGGAAAAAATTTATAGTCACCTAGACTCCTCTCTCTTTCTTAATTTCGCATATTTAGGTCGTTAAAAAATTGCATTCAACTTTTGTTCCGTTAGTCAAATTGATACCCAATTTTTTCTTTCGTCAACAACTTAGCACCCGAGCTCCCAATTTTTCAATTGATTTAGAGTAATATTATTAGTCATTGTCATTTTCAGTCCCAATTTTTTTCAAAAATAGCTATTTCAGCCCTATAATTTTATACATTCTAATTGAATTCTTAAAAAAATTATACTAATTGATGCGATATAAATTTTGTGGCTTTATTTGATGGGGTGGTGACTAATATGAATTAAACCATACCTTTAAATTTTATTACAATAGTTAGCATGATTATTTTTTATAAAATTTGTTACTCGTTAGTATACACAACAATCGCTATACTCTCTTTTTGACCTTTCTTATCACATAAGACAAAGGGTTTTACTTGATTTGGATGCTTAAAAAATAAAATAACCAAAATAAAATATGATTATCCAATGCATAAAGTTGTAGTTCAACGTACGATTATAAAAATAATTAAGAATATACTATTTTTTTATAAAAAAATATGATTACCCGCCTTGCCACCATTTAGTTTTTGGGCTGATCTGGGCTTATTATGTTTTAGGCTTTTGTATTCCAATTGGGCCTGATGTAATATTTTTCTCAGTAGCATGGAACTCCATTTTTATCCGATAAAAAAAAAAAAAAGAATAGACTTAAAATGGACGTTGTCACTTGTCCGTCTGCAGCCGAACCGACCAAGAACAGGCCAATTTTTTTAGTTCGATTTCTCTGTTTCTTGTTCGGTCTAGTCCTCATTTCTTCCTCAGTAGAATTCGAATTCAAGATTTGATTTGGATAAATTCAATTGTAACATCAGATGGGCAACTGGAGAAATCGTCCGCCGCGTCGATTCTTCTACAGCCAAAACGCTCCCACACCATCACCATCTTATGACTACCCTGAATCTCCCCGTAATTCAGGTATGTACTTACTTCTTCATAACTATTTGTTGTTATGCCTCGAAAAAAAACTTAATTTTCGAGTTGGGTTTGTTATTGTTCTTGAGGGGTTTTTGTTAGAATATTTTTCTTGATTCTTTAATTGGTTGATTAGTTATATTTCTTTTCTGTCAATGTCTGGTTGTTTGTTTCTGACTGAATTTAAATGGATAGATTAAATGGATAACCTTTCAATTGTTGCACGCTCACTCTATTGTATAATAGGGTTCTGCATGTGCGGATAGGAGGAGTGAAAACAATGAAATGTTATTGACTTGTGGTAGGATTAATTTTGGTCATACCAATTGCGCATCCTAAATTGGATGGTTCGTGATTTTCTTCTTGCAAATAGGCAGTATCATTACCAAGTTTACCACATTTCTTTATGATTTTGTACTTGAAAAGGGCATTTAGAATCCATCTAATCACCAAGCATATGTGGATTTTGTTAGAATCGTAGGTAGGTCTTTGTTTATTCTCAAATTTCATTGCTGTCGCTCCACCCGCAGCTGAATATGTTTTCCTTTCATTTACAAGTTACTATCTTTGTAGCTATGGTCGATAGATCAAAGCAAGACAGGTGCAATCATACACTGGATGGGGTTGTATTAGATGTAGGATGTGGGATGTGAAGGAAAAAGTTGTTCTTGTAGGAAATCATACATAGATCACAAAAAGTATATCCTTTATCAGGTGTGGAAAGAATGGCATACATCTAATAATAGCCTTTAAGAGCATTTAGTATCAACTAGATTATATTCTTGATTAACCATAAGTTTGATTCGTTGGATGTACTCTAAACTCAGTCATCCGGGGTTCTATACTTGCCATTGGATAAACTTGGTGGTGCAGGCAGGAGTTTTCATCCCTGGCCATGTGGCCTACCTCACTGGGGTTTGTAACCTGGATTAGTTCCCTTTGGGCCTCACTCAGATAGCTCCCCTGTAAAAAGTAAAAAGAGAGAATGTATACGTTGTGGCTACTTTATAATAGCTAGTCTGATGGTATCAACATACTCTACAGTAGCAAGTCTGATGGTATCTATTCTAAATTAGTAATAATTTATCTCCGGCTTTGTTTTCAGCTTAGAATTAAGCTACTCCCTTTAGTCTTTTTTTCACTTAAAACCCCTCTTAAGCTTCACCACACAAGACTGGATTCCTGGAATCTTGTTAACAAAAACAAATACAACCCTCATCAATTTACATAATGCTGGAATTTTCATTTGAGGGTAGAATTATGTTTCAATTGCATAGCTTGTCCACTTTATACATTTCATGTGCTTCGAATATGGCAAGTTTTAATGGTTCTGTGGTATCTTAAAAGGATTGTATCTGATCTACATGTTACATTTATAGTAGATATTCCCTTGCTTCTTACTTGCTTCCCCACTGTTCCTTTTAAAGTTTAGCAGGATTTTAGAGATCCATAAGCTAATTTTTTCTTTCTTTAATAACATTTCATAGGAATTGTTGAAGATGATGGTGTGCCAGTATGGGAAAAGAAGTTCTGTTATTCGATAGGTTCGGTGCCTTGGCGAAAGATTGTAGATTCTAAGAAGTTCATGTATTGTCACAATAATATAGCCAACTGGGATGATTCTGCTGGTGAAGAAGCATTTCATAGTGCTAAAAAGCGTTTTTGGTCAGAGATCAATGGGCTACCTTGTGACATATCTCTGCCTGATCCTGATATATATGTTGATGAAATAAATTGGAATCCCGATATCGATCCTGAATTGGTTAAGGACATAGAACAATCACTTTTTGTTCCTGATGAAGGTGAACAAGATAATAGGTTATGGCGCAGAAACAAAAGAAGGAGGAACTTTGCTGCTATTCATTCAGGTGGGTATTCCAGGAATGCTGGTGATGCTAGAGATGCTCGGGAATGTGACAATAATATTAGAACTGGTGCAGCTTTGGAAGATAAAGCAGATACATCAAACCAACAGGATGCATATGCAAATAATTCTACTAATGTAAATAAAAATGGCAACCCTTGGGAGCAAGTTTCTCCTCATGGAAATACGGCAGTTAGAAGGAACACATGGGGGGATTCTGTTGCTAAGTCATCTGCATGGAACCGAAGTGGGAATGTAGCAGTGCACGGGAATGCTCAGGGAGATTCTGGTAGTAAATTATGTGGATGGAACCACAGTGCAAACCTTCTTGATGAATCAGGGGATCGCAATGCCAGTAAAAGTCCTTGGGAACAAAGCATTCAGGGTGATGTTCCGGTCAAGGAGAGTATGTGGTGCTTTCGGAACGGCTCTTGGGGCTATCACCAGCAGAATTCAAGGAATCTGAATAACTGCAGTAGTGCTTGGGGAAGCAGCTTGCCTAACAGTAGTGAAACTACAACGAATGGTATAGGATGGGCGGATGGAAGATGGAGGGATAGTGGACCCGACTCTAGGGGATGGAAACAAAGGGATAATTATGGTTATGAAACCCAAAACTCCGGTGGTGGTTTGGGTGCCCGTAAAGATGGTACTTGGAAGAATGAAAGCAGTAATCATGGCTATGAAACCCAAAAAGTCGGTGGTTGGGGTGCCCGTAAAGATAGTAACTGGAAGAACGAAAACAGCCAGCAGAATACAGCTCGTTACAGGAACACGAGGTTCCAAGGACATGATTATCTTACTAGTCATTCCTGGAGAGGAGGGAGAAACTAAAAGAGTAAGTTTCGCTTGTAGTAGTAGCTGCTAGAGTAAGTTCTGAGATTTCTCTTTTTTTTTTTTTTTTTTGAAGAATGAGATTTCTCTTTTTGATTTCTTGTTTTTGAAATGATGTGCATCTTAACAAGAAGTTACTGTATTTCTTGTTTAGTGGATTCTTTTCTTTTCAAATTAGCCCTTCTATGATTTAATATGAAAATTATAAGAAATCACCATTCTATAGATAAAGAATACATCCTTAAAAAAATAAATCTCTAACCAATAAATAAAAAAAATCTTGTGATTTTAATTTAAAGTTATCTTTCTTATATATATAAAGAGAGAGTAGAAGAACCAGATTGACGAACTCTTGTAAAATAAGTAGCAATCGACTTAAGAAAAAAGAAAGAAAGAAAGACCTGAGTTCCACCGTCACTAACTCAGGCCGGGGAAAATGTATCAAAAAAACTAGAAAATAAAATGCCCCATAAACCCTCCATCTTCTATGGCCACCGTAAACCCTTCCATCACCGCCCCACCGTCTACGCCGGCGGAGGCTTATTTACCAATCGCCAATCTTTCAAACCGCAAAAAGCCCCGCTTCTTCACCCAGCAAAACCCTTTGTCATTCACAAATGGGATCCTCACCATCAAACTCAAAATCATTCTCCGTCCCAAAAACCCATAACAAAACTGGACCCGGCATCCTCTTTCCACGTCCAACAACGCCTCTCCCCCATTGCTCGCTTTGTCCTCGACGCCTTTGGCAAGAATCAGAGCCGGTGGGGACCAGAGGTGGTGGCTGAGCTCCGAAAGCTCCGGAGGGTGACGCCGGACATTGTGGCGGAAGTGTTAAAAGTCGAAACGAATCCTCATCTGAGCACCAAGTTCTTTCACTGGGCAGGTAAGCAAAAAGGGTACAACCATAACTTTGCTTCATACAATGCCTTTGCTTACTGCTTGAATAAGAATAGCATGTTTCGTGCTGCGGATAATTTGCCTGAGTTAATGGAATCGCAAGGGAAGGCACCGAGTGAGAAGCAGTTTGAGATTCTGATCAGAATGCATTGCGATGCGAATAGAGGACTTAGAGTTTATTATGTGTATGAAAAGATGAAGAAATTTGGTGTGAAACCACGTGTTTTTCTATATAATAGGATTATGGATGGGTTAATAAGATCAGGTCATTTAGATTTGGCATTGAAGGTTTATGATGATTTTAGGAGTGAGGGGTTGGTGGAAGAGAGTGTTACTTATATGGTTTTGATAAAAGGGTTGTGTAAGGCAGGGAGGATAAAGGAAATGACGGTCCTTTTGAAGAGGATGAGGGATAATCTGTGTAAACCTGATGTTTTTGCATATACGGCTATGGTTAGGGCTTTAGTCGGGGAAGGGAATTTGGATGGGTGTTTGAAGGTTTGGGAAGAGATGAAGAGAGATGGGGTGGAGCCTGATGCGATGGCGTATGTGACATTAGTAACTGGGTTGTGTAAAGGGGATAGGGTGGAGAAAGGGTGTGAATTGTTTAAGGAGATGAAGAAGAAGGGAATTTTGATTGATAGGGAAATTTATGGGGTGTTAGTGGAGGCTTTTGTGAAAGATGGAAAGGTTGGGCCAGCTTGTGATTTGCTGAAGGATTTGGTGGACTCGGGATACAGGGCAGATTTGGGAATTTATAATTCACTTATCAAAGGTCTGTGTAATGTGAAACAGGTGGATAAGGCTCATAAGCTTTTTCAGGTTACAGTTCAGGAGGGTCTTGAACCTAATTTTAATACCGTGAGACCCATGTTGATGTCTTATGCTGAGACGAAAAGAATGGATGGTTTTTATAAGCTGCTTTTGCAGATGGAAAAGTTGGGATTTCCCGTATTGGACGATATTTCAAGATTCTTTTCTTTTGTGGTTGGGAAGGAGGAAAGAATTACAATGGCTTTGGAAGTGTTTGAAGAGTTAAAAGTAAAAGGTTACAATAGTGTATCAATCTACAATATTCTTATGGAGGCACTCCTCAAGGTAGGGGAGGTTAAAAAGACATTGTCGCTCTTTCGTGAAATGAAGAATTTGAACTTGGAACCTGATTCAACTACTTATAGCATAGTACTTATATGTTTTGTTGAAGATGAAAATGTCGAAGAGGCCTGCTCAATTCACAATAAAATAATTGAAATGTCATGCATCCCTTCAGTTGCTGCCTATTGTTCTCTAGCCAAAGGCCTTTGTAATATTGGAGAGATTGATGCAGCCATGATGCTAGTTCGTGATTGCTTAGCCAGTGTTCCAAGTGGGCCCATGGAATTCAAGTATACTCTTGTAATTCTGCACATGTGCAAATCTGGCGACGCAAGAAAGGTGGTTGAGGTGCTAAATGAGATGATGCAGGAGGATTGTCCTCCCAATGAGGTTATATATTCTGCTATTATCTACGGCATGTGTAAGCATGGGACAGTAGAAGAGGCAAGGAAGGTGTTTATGGATTTGAGGGAGCGGAAACTGATGTCAGAAGCCAAGACAATTGTGTATGAGGAAATATTAATTGACCACATGAAGAGGAAGACAGCAGACGTGGTGCTGTGTGGATTGAAGTTTTTTGGGCTAGAGTCGAAGTTGAAAGCAAAGGGTTCGACAGTTCTCTCAAGTTGAAGAGACTAACTTCATTTTATTGATTTTCTATTGGATGAAATGAATCAATCAGTTATATGAAAACCATTTTGGAGAGGTCATCTTATGATTCGATCACGAGTCTGAATCTGTGATGCTGCATAATGGTGGTATCCCTCGAACATGATTCTCATGATCAGTACTAAAGAGCCGTCCTTGTGCTCCTTCTATACCAAGTATGTAAGTTGGGTTTTGGCTCCAATGATCAAATTGATTGCACTTGGCTGTATCTGCTGGGCTCTGTATGGTGTCCAATTTTACGAACCGCAATCTATGGTTTTGCTGCTTGGAGGAACTTCTGATTCTTACATTGGTGTTCAAGAACAATGTTGAAAGTTCTAAATCTGTTGAAGGTACTACATTCTCTATCGTTGGGTGGACTTGAAATTCCGACATGGACGGGCAGACGGTCGGAGGATGTTCCAGGCCGGAACACCGGAACACATGTACATCTTATTATGTATCATCAGATAAACTGTACAGCTATAAAAGCCAGATAAGTAGACCTTATTATTTTATTGTTTATTTGATCAAATAAAAGATGCTAAGTTCTGCTAACGCTTTTTGTGTTTTGCACCTTCCTTCTCCTTATTATAATAATCATAATCATGATCTTATGAGCAGGGAACAAGGTCATCTAGCTCTTCTCTAAAAGAACAAATAAGTAAATAGTAGCACCATAATTGTGTTAGAAAATGGAAACAACTCAATTGCATTAATATCTAATCTATTGCTTTTAACTTTAAGCACTAAAGTAGGAAGCTGGATCAGAAGCTCACTAGAAATTATAGGGGGGGCTACAGCAGCTTTTGGTATGGACTGCCAAATTTGGTTTCAAAACTCCAGACCAAAATTGTACATACAGAGAGCCCTACACCTCCCGTTTGGGACGGTTGCGAACGCGAGGGCGTGTGAATGGAAGCACAGGCTGCGGCTGCACTTGCTCTTTTAAAGAAACATCGACACCATCTACAGACTCAATGCCATCGTAATCCTCCTCCTCCTCCCCATCCTCATCCTCAGCATCATCATCATCCTCTTCTGCTTCTTTGATTGCTTCACTAATCATTAGCTGCTCCCAAAAAATATGAATCAAAAACCGGCACTCTTAACTGTTAAATTAACACACTTCAAGCATCTCAAATGCAGCACGGTGTAGCATTGTTTAACTATTCAGGAATCAAGACATAGCAACTCACATCAAATCTTTCACACGACAACCAGTGCCAAAAACTAGAAGCAAGAATGCAAGTAAAACCAGGCTTACTCATACATTATCAAAACTTGCATTCTGGAAAATTCATGAACATATTGCACAGCTCAAACGCACAGGACCCAGAACGAAAAGAATAACTCAGACAAACATGTTCATATGTATGATTTGTAAGAATGCGAAGTA
Organism: Viola odorata; assembly: GCA_963691705.1. NCBI lineage: Eukaryota > Viridiplantae > Streptophyta > Magnoliopsida > Malpighiales > Violaceae > Viola > Viola odorata. The sequence goes on from OY829544.1 coordinate 56,150,765, forward strand.
TTACATGAATGGCTAATACAAGCACATGCAATTCAATCCATTACATAACCCACCAGAAAAACTCTTTTCTATTCAAATTTGAGAAATGGGTCACTTTGATTTGATCCATGTTCAACACATAAACCAATTACTCAACCAACTCAAATAGTAACAAATTCTTCTATAAAATTCTCCCTGCTTGAAAAGACAAGAACAAAAGATTCTAACTTTCTAACCAAATCAACAAATTTGATGAAATATAAAAAAAGACCCGGGTGATAAAAACAGATTTGTGAGAAATACCTCCTCAAGCCAGTCTCTATCAAGCTTAGCAGCAACTCTACTAGCAGTAAAGACGGTGGCAGCAACAAGAGATAGCGGTAAGGCGATAGCGAAGGCGACGCTAGAGGCGGTGGGCGCTGCACGTGTCACCACTGTCACATGCCTCGTCGTCCTGTTCCCGTGTTGGGTGAACATAGCTGCCGGAGCCGGCGACGGCGAGGATAGAACCAGTGGTGGCGTCAGAGTCGCACGTGTGAGCGTGAGAGTAAGCGAGTTGCGGATTAGGAAACCCAGACTCATACTACTAGCCATTCCTTCTTTTTTCTTTTTGGCAATGATCAATATTTTTTTTTTAATTTGGCATGTTTGGATAAAATGGGAATTTCCCACCTCTGTATATTTTCCTTTTTGGTAACTAAATAAGGATAATGAGCATGAGAAATTATGTCTCGAGTTCCAGTCGTGGTCCTGGAACTTGCGATTTCAATTGCTTTAGTTAAAAGCACGCGGTATTAGAAGAAAAGCCATCTTTAACCATTGAGAACTGAATTGACCAAACTGGTTGTTGAGAATAAAGTTTATTTCCATTGTTGTTTGTTTGTTTTCTGTTTTTTAAGTTGATCCATGTACTCACGAATGCAGTCAAAAAGCTCACTGATCTGTGTACACGAGAATGAGAGGACGAGTTTAGTACCTGCACTACAAGACACCAAACAAAAAGAAAAAGACCATAGAGTCTCTCCTCCATGTACACGAGCGCTTGGGGTCAATGATTGGGAAGAACCCATTGAATCGAACACCTTTACTGTACGATGAAGTCCGGTTGCCCTCTTTCCTCCCCTGATTCTTCCCTTGGGCCACTATTAGACCGAACTGATCAACAATTAGAACAGGAACTAGAAGAAGCATTTATGTGAAAATATTGACTAATACTTCGCCAAGAAGGCCATCATTCGCTCCGGGTGGAGACAAAGGAGGAACAGCTACTAACTCCAGGATTTTCTTAGCTGTTGCCTTATTTTCCTTGCTTCTACTTGTGTTTGGTGGTTTTACTGCTCTGGATGAGTTGCTACTATCGATAGACGCTAAAAACTTGTCTTTTGAAAGTGTTGATGGGGCAGATGAGATAATAGAGCTGAAGACACCTGACTCCCGTAGGCCCTGTATGATAGCCTGAGACATAAAAGCCAGCATAAATTATAACAAAAAAACAGAACAAATAGCAACGTCGAAAAGATAAGATTACTATGATTTACCATCGGCGTGTATATGCGTGTTAAGATGCCTTTCCTTAGGAGTTTCAGGTTTCTGTCTTTGTCAGTCCATACAACATGCTCATGATACCTAAATCATATTCAAAAGCACAAAGACATTAGTGCTTTAAGCAAAATTCTTTAGAACAAAGAAAAAGCCTGTGACATCTCCACCAAAGACAATAACTTCCTTACCAGCTTAGCATTTGCTCCTCAGTGGAAGTTGAAGCAATTATGAATGCCTGCAATGCACGGTTTGTAACGATAAAATTAAGAAAATGGAACCCATCAAATCAAAGAGCTTGGAAACAAAGATTTATTATATGGTTAAACCTATTTTGGGTCATCCATTATAGTAAGTAATACACACAAGTACTGAAACAAACAACTGAGAATTCATTCATTCAGTTAGTCCTAACACCACAAAAACCTAGAGAGTAAAAGTTATCTGGGACCTCTTCCCACGGTAAAGAGGTTCGACGGCCACAGCATTACGCTGCAGGGTAAGTTATAGCTGGCCATCTTTCGCATGGCTGTACCAATGGCATAAGCCAAACTACTAAAATTACACCCCACTACCACTGCATACAAATCATTCTTTTACAAGAAATCATTTTATACGACTATGAACAGAAGTGACATTCAGTATTGACTCCCTATAAATCCCACTTGACCAGTCACACTGGCCTTGCAAGGTAAGAACATTGAAAAGAGAGGGAGCTTTCTAGCCATCAATATAAAGAATGCACAAGTAGCAGGTCACATCATCATCAACCCATCAATGCTTGGATCACCTTCAATAGAACTCATTTTAGGTGAATTTATGGCCTTGCATGTTCTACGAATGTCCTAGGAACAGGATCGAATGGCTCATGCCAAAACCATGACTTAGATCATGACAAAAGTCAAACTTCTCTATAGCAAAAAAAAGCAACTGTTCTCTGTTGCAAACGAGCAAAGCATCAAGTTTGAATCCTTGAATTCAAAATGCAGGCTTTGCATTTCATTATCCTATATGTACTATAATTAAAAGGCCACAGCAAAAATGGAACAGGACAAAGGAGAAAAGAAGGAACTAAACTCACAGCTCTGTCAAACTCCAACATAAAGCATCTTTTGACATCTTCCTTTGTAGGTTTGCAGCCACAACGATCACGTCTAGAAGTCAAGTCTGAAAACTTGGCGTATGTGTAATGCAAAACAGCAGCCTCTTCCAACTTCACCTCACTACCAAAGTTTATGTCATACACAATGATTGTTATAATTTAGAAAGCTGATATGCTTCTTTTGCCATTACAATAATAATAAGAAATAATATGCCAGATTTTTTTTTAAAGAGCTTAGATTGAAGTAGCTAAAGTTGGAATAAAGGAACACAGTGCTAACTGGTAAGACTCAAGATCTGCATATCACAGGGGTATATGTATGGACGCACATATGCATGTCGGCGTGTTATACATGTTCACACTACTAATTCCAGTTAGGGACCAATATTAGATGATAAAAATAACATACTTTGGGGTTTTCATATAATTGTGCCATCTGTGTGCTCCATTAGGACGTAGATGATCTTGAACTCGAGCGACTGATTTCCCATTTCCATAAGTTAAGAAGTAGTTTGGATTTCCGCGAGTTGATTCCTTGTACATGCCAAAGTATGTATCCTTTGGGAGATGATCATAATTCTTCTTAAACATTGAGACCTATCACCATGAATGCATTAATAAAATCAGGACAAAGGAAATCCTGTCTCTAAATGGACTCGCAGCACAAACTCATTCTAAAACGGAAAATGAAAGCTGCCACATTATTCATCCACAAATAGCTAAAAAGTACATTTTTTTTCTTCAAATTGTTCTGTAAACTTGAAAACTAAAATTACTAAACCAAACTTACAAAACAATCTAGTAAAAGAAAAATGAAGAGGATGGATGGTTAAAGTGATTTACCTCACCAAAGGGATCAGTGATATCATCTCGTTCAACGCTGCTTTCCTGAGAGGAAAAAAAAAATCTCTTTAGATAAAAGACCAGAGCACGGAAATTTTAATGTGACTAATTTTGTCAGCCATGTTTTCCAATTCCCTAACATGCACTACCTCTGAGAAAGCAAACTATAATTTTTTTCACTCACATAATTTGGAAAGATAACCATATCAACATTCCCAGGAACATCAAGCAATAGCTGCCTCAACGAGTATTCGCTAGCACCAGCAGGGTATATCAGCTCATCAGTGTCTAAGTGAAGTATCCAGTCCATGCCAGCATCCTAAAAGTTTTGGTGCATGAGAGTATGTTCAGGCAGATATTGCTAATTATGAATTGAACAGCATTACTTTGTATGGGGTATAATTACTAGTACTGCATACCCTTGCCATGACAATTGCCATCTCCATATTGAGAGATTGCTTAACAAACAGCTCGTAATTGCACGGCTTGTAAAAGAAACTTGACAGCCATGTTTCATTCCAAATTCGGCTGACAAAACAAAGGGATAAACTTCAGCAGAGCAGCAATACCAGAAAGTATAAATGAGGCAGAATCTTCTCCAAACTTGGCTCGAGTACAGAAATAAATAAAATGGCCAAACTAACTGGAAAATCAACAAAACAAAGCAGAAACATATTCTTCAATAGTGATAGGGAAGAGTGACAGTAGAGGAAACTATGGAAATTAATCCATCTCTACCCACCCTGAACTCTAAAGCTGACCTACACTTGGAAAATGCTATGGGCTTAACATCAAAATCATCAGCTATCATTCAACCATAGCATTGAAGAAGATTAACTAACCTTTTAGCCTGTTGCTCCTCTAGCTCTTTTGTTCTATAAATCAGCTTTACCCCCTGAGCAAGCAAGAAAGTCCATTTAAACTTCTCTCGATTGCAAATACTCCATAAAGGCCAAGTGGCGAATTCTCTAACATAAGCTTATAACAAGAACTAGATCAGTAACCAGAAAAAGGTTGCCTAACTCACAGGAATAGACTCGAGCACTTTAGCTACTTCAGGAGATGCCGCCTTTCCTTCCACAAAAAGGAAAAAGGTTGTCACCCCAATAACCTTATGATAAAACATCCATGGTAGGATCTGATTTAGATCAGCTGATGTACTTGTTGTAATGCATATCTGCAAATAAAGTGATGGTAGACAATGTCAGAGAAGATTTTTTCTGAACTTCTTCGAATCAAATCCCTGGTAATTGGACGTACTAAGTGACCAAGGAATTCAAATCAAGGCAAAATCAACAAGAACTGAATAAGCAAAGATCAGAGAAGCCAAAATTAATCAATACAGTCACAAAAAAAACTCAAAATAAGAGATACCTAACAAAAGAATGCAACTTGAAAATACAAAATTCATAAATTAATCAACCCCATGACCCAAAATTCAGTTAATAAACAACTCACAAATTCCAAAACTGAGGAATACCTATCAATGCTGCTAGAATACAACAAGTAAAACAATCTAAAACTAACTTTTTTTGAAAAAGCATACCTTGGGTCTGATTTTGGTTTCATAATCAAATTTCCAGTCATGAAAGTAAGGAAAAGAAGGGGACCCACTGCGAACAAGACTAGAGCAATCAGATGAGGAAGAAAGGTGGGATTTTGGAGAGAGGACGGAGGATTCCATGCCAGGGAAGATCTCATGAGAGTGGTGGAGAGAGCCTTGTGGGGCGCCGCGACTTTTGGAGTCGGGGAGGAGGAAGAAGCTGCTGTTGCCTTTCCATTGGAGAGTGAAAGCTAAGATGGCTAGAGAGAGAGGGAGGAGAGTGAGGAGGAGGATTAACTTAGAAGAAAATGAGTGGGAGGAGGAAGGGACGGCGGAGGAAGGGCGGAGTGGGGCGGGGAGGTGGTGATTGGGCATGGTTGTTTGTGGCGGTTGTGATTGGTAAGAGACTGGGACTTGAGTTGGTTGAGTTGGTTTTATTTCAATGCTTTCATTTCAACACAGGCCGGTAAGAAAAGTGGGTGGAGGGCTGGTGAGGACATCGCATATTTTATTCCTTACATTTTTCTAAAATTTTGCAATTAATTTTTCCGTTTTTCTTTAGCCGAAAATTATCCTTATGTTTATATAATTGGTTAAAATAAATCAAATTGATTAAATTAAATTATTTTTTATTTTCAAAAAATTCAAAAAAATATATTTCTTTATTAATATTTTAAATGGCATGATAATATGGTTAAAATAATAATAAATCTTTTTTCCTTATCTTTGTTGTTAATTTCATGGAGGATTTTAATACAGAATAATATTTTTAAGCATTCCATTCCTTTCCTTTCCTTTCCTTTCCTTTCCCTCATTCCATACTAAGCATTAAACAAACATAGGGATTAAAGTGGGCATTTAGCCTTAAATAATTACTAATAGTTTTTTAAAAGCTAGGTGAAATTAAAATCTGAATTCAAAGTCTTTAGTGGTATTTTTACCATCAATAAAAATAAAATATTAATAAAATACAAGTCTTATTTTATAAACTAGTGAAGTTTTTTTTCCAGAATAGTTTTATTATATTTTTTTTTATTATAAGAAAAACTCTTATTATTAATCTAACTTGTGATCTACCTTACAAGGAGAAATGTGTAGTAATCAATTCTACTCTAACTTTATGTACATTAAGTTTTTCTTTGATGGAAAATAAACATAACAACATTTTCATAATATATTAAATATTATTACATGATAAATATCGTTGCAATTATAAATACCTAAGAGGAAGATATCTTTCACAAAGCAAAAATATATTTTTTAATATAAGATATTATGTGCTTTTTTAATTATTTATATTAATTATCATTAAAATACAAAAAATAGAACCCATGACACACCTTATAAAAATAACATGCACTAAAAGGTGGCGTTATAACTTATGTGCAAAATATTATATGTTGATAGCACTTCATTGGATTATACATTATAAATATGATTAGTATTTGTTTATTTATTTATAACCCAATAAATTTAGTATAGCTTTTTTTCGCAACTAAAATAAGTGTGAATGATTTTTTTATGAGGAAAATTATAAGCATAGATACAAAGTATGATAGAATTAAGGTTGGATGTTAATAAACAATAATTAATAATCATAAGGTAAAAAATGTGTGAATGAAAAAAAATAAAATAGCAAGAGAATAAAGAAAAAAAAAGTTGTAAACTTACGTAATTTTAAGGTGTCGTTTGATTCTCCGAATGTATTTTTCTTTAAAATATAATTTTTTATATAAAATTATTACTGAGAGAATGGTTCTCAGAAAATTACATTTATTTATTTGGTTGATGTTTATAAAATTTAAAGAATATTCATTAAAGAATGATAAACATATATTTCTAAAATTATATATATATATAAAATAATATCATAATTATTAAATATAAAACTTATTTTTTAAGTTTGAAAAAATTGAATTCTCAAACTTTTTAAAAAGAATAACAAAATAAAGTTACTCCCCCATATTCCAAAAACCAAACGGATCCTAGAAGAGTTCTGAATGTCTTAAAAGAGAGTTATAATCCCAAAGCGACACTGACATACTCTTCTTTTATATAAAGCGCATCCAAAAGAAAACTCCAACCCTAAAACATCAAGCCCACAAATCTCTCCCCTTCCTTCCATGCTCCTCCTCACCGCCCGTCTTCCTTCCATAAACAACAGAGAGAGTTCCATTGTTAAATGCTCTCTCTCCTCCACCCAATCCAAGTTCGCTTCCTTTTCATGTCTTCAATCGACCCTTTTCTCTCTTTCTGCTCTTCTCCTCACTGGAACTGGTCTCAATTCTTAACTCCTTCTAAACCCTGCTTCGTTCCCTTTTCGCTTTGCTTCCAAAAACAAGATACCCATAGTTTTTACCACAACAACACATCAAGTCTGAATTTTTATGCATCATGAGTGATCCTAAGGTGAGTTTCCATGTTTTTTTGTCTGTTTGTGGCTATTTTATTGGAGGGTTTTGACGGTAGCTAGGTGGAGGTACATGGATTTTATTTGGTTATTATTATTTTTTGTCTTTGAACGGTGTAGCATCTAAAGAGAAAGACTTTTGCTTGTGGAATTGGATTGTTTGATTTTTCTTTAAATAGCTCTAGGCTAGGATTTTGAATGTGTTTATGACTTTTTATACATGATTGAGTGGAACAGGCATTCTACTTTATATCTTAGGCTCTCTTCTGTGGTGCAGTTGGATTTGCCTCTGCAAATTTCCTTTACCATGCATGAAACCTCTAAGGTCCATTGCAATGCCAGGCACTGACTCACTTGATGTGTTTTTATAGACTTAAATTTATGTATATATACGCATGTTTGGTTCTGGTATAAGTTTCCTTCATTATTAAAAAGTTAGGCAGGATGATCCTTGTGTATGATTTATGATTTTTTTTCCTTTCATTGTAGCAACTGTTGGTATTTGGGTCCTTTACTGAAGATGAAACGAAGTCATGGATGGAAAGTAAGACATCTGAGAATGCTGTAAAGCCTGTGGAGAAGAAAGGATTTCAATTTGGATCCTTGAACTTAGGAACTGGAATAACTTTCGGTAATTTTGGTAGTGAACCGGGAAAACAGTTGGGTTCTACTGATGGGAAAATAAGTGTTCAACCTGCGAATTTGGTTAAGAAGGACACTGATGTAAACATCGTAAATAAAACCAGTGGTTTTCCTGGTGTGGCAGCAAGCCCTACAGAAAATGGGAACAATGAGAATTCCAAGTGCAAGTTTCCTCATAGCAATGGTGTGAAGGACTTTAATGCAGGAAGTATTGATTTTACTCCTGTTTCTTTAAAGCAGAAGGATGATAGTCCCATAAGCCAATCCCAAGGTTCAATTTTTTCTGTTCTTGAAAATGAAATGATGAAGGATGGTGATGCAGATGGGCCTACTAATGGTTCATTGATCTACGTGAAAAAAGAGGACATCAGGAAAGCCTCTGCTGGGCCAGTTGCAGCAGCTATAAATTTGCTGCCTCGTGGATTAATTAATTCTGGGAATTTATGCTTCCTCAGTGCGACACTACAGGCTCTCTTGTCCTGTTCACCTTTTGTGCAACTTTTACAGAACCTAAGAGATCGTGACATCCCTAAGGTTTGCTATCTTCACCTATTTTTTCCGTTTTACATATTTATAGTTTTAGTGAACCTGGCTATCATCAAAGCAAACAAGAGAAATGACCTAACATATACCTGTTTTATGATTACTGAGACAAATTGTATGAAGCCAAGTACTTACAAAAACTGTTATATTGTTTGTCCATGATTTACTAGGTTGGCTTTCCAACGTTGAATGCATTTGCAGAGTTCATCTCTGAACTTGACATGCCCAGCAGTTCAAGCTTGAAGAAGGGCACAACTGCTATTGAGACTGGCTCACCTTTTAGCCTTGCCATGTTTGAAGGTGTTCTTAAATTTTTTACTCCTGATGTGCCTAATAGCATATCTGGACGACGAAGGTTCGTGCATTTAATGTGTACTTTCCATTGTTTTTTGAACAGTGGTATTGTCATGTCATGTTTTACATTTTAGGTCCATGTTAATTTACAAACCAAATCAAGCTTTTACTGTTCCATGCTATTGCCTGATTCTTTGTCCGAAAAGGCTGAAACAATGATGATTGTCACTAGTAAGTGGTTTGTTTGAACATGCATGTAATAGATTTGGCTGCTCTCTTGGTGATCAACCTAGTGAAATGATGGGATAAAAGCATGAAGTTGCTTTGAGATAGTCATAAATATATACTGTTAAGGAACCTCATTTCTGATGATATTTTTGATGAGCCTCCAAGATATACCTGGCCTCCAGTATCATGATTTATTTATATTAGGCCATCTTCTACTCTCTTTTTCCTAATTTTGGATATTCATGGCCTGTGAGAGCTGGAGGTAGTTAGGCACTAATGAGTGAAAAAAATTGAGTTGATTTCTGAAAATTATCTTCTTTCAGGCAGGAAGATGCCCAAGAGTTTCTAAGTTTTGTCATGGATCAAATGCATGACGAATTACTCAAGCTTGAAGCTCAATCTACAGGCACAAATGGTGCCAAATATTCTCTTGTTTCAGCTGAAGATGATGATTGGGAAACAGTTGGCCCAAAGAATAAATCTGCTGTGACGAGGACACAGAGCTTCATCCCTTCTGAACTAAGTGATATTTTTGGAGGACAGTTGAAAAGTGTGGTGACAGCAAAAGGTACCAACTTTTTGCTATTGTGGGTTAAGTCATTTGCATTCCAGCTGAAACAATTTGTATATTTATTTGTTCCTTAAAAGTTAAGTTTCATGCTAGTCTAATGAAAAATGTTTTGTATGTTTTAGGATTCCTTGTTGCATTTCCTTTTTCCTCTTCTCCAGTGCCCTTTTCCTTGCAAATTTTTGTATTCCCGATGCGTCAAATTTATGCGTAGAAATCTCATAGTTCAAGCCTATCTGCATCAGAAAGTTGCTATGGTTCTTGGAGAGAGAGAGCTTGCAAACTTCTTAAATTGGAATACTAAGCAATGCCATAATTTTTATTATTAATTGATGAATGATGCTTAAGCCCAAAGCAAACTCTGTTAATCAATTATTTTTCTGCGCACGCACTGAGATGGTTAATTGTAAAAGGATGTCATACCATATGTGAAGCACTAATTTATACTATTTCCTTTTTTAACCAACATGTCGTTTTCTGAATCGGGGTCAAATTGTTTCTGAAGACAACTAGGTTATTTTTCTAGATTTTGTCCTGGCATGTCCCATTTTTATTCATTTAACCAGATTAAAGATGGTTTAAAAAATAGGGGTAAAAAGTTTCACAATCAATAGTCCAACTATATTTTTTTAAATAATTTCATGGGACAGCACATACACATCAAAATGGTCCTACTATTTATGCCATAACCAAAAACGCTTCTCTCTGTGCCATAGTATTTCATGTTTGGACTCCCTTTTCTTTTCTTTTGTTTGCTTCAAGTATTGTTACAATGATCCCTTTCAACTGTTTACTGTGTGTGCGCGTGCAATTTCTTTGTAGTTTCCTTTCTAATATATGTTTTTTTTCCTGTAATGCAGGAAACAAAGCTTCTGCTACTGTTCAACCTTTTCTGTTGCTCCACCTCGATATTCATCCTGAGGCTGTCCGTACTATTGAGAATGCACTTCATTTGTTCTCTGCACCAGAAAATCTTGAAGGATATCGGGCATCAGCTACCGGGAAGGTACTTGCTGACAAAATGGTTCAACCTATGTGAATGTTAATGTCTGCTGCTAGTGCTTTGTGTGATATAGTTTACACTTTGTTTTCTATGTGCAATATTGCATCACTAGTCCTTGCATGGATGAGTCACAGATGCTGAGACCTTTTATGAATTTGCAAGTGTCACAGTGTGAATCTTGGATTTTGATTGGCTATTGCAGTTCCTTTATTGCATACCCATTACTGTTGCTTTCCGGCAGTTATCTATTCAAATTATCTGTATGTTTGGGTGTGGCTTGTTTGGCATGAAACATAAACAATTGCAACATAACTAGGTGAATTGATTATGCCTTTCGGTGTACTGTATATAGAGAGGATAATTGCATTTTGTGTGCTAGGAAAGATAATTAACTGTTGTTAGTGCCTTACAGGCTGCTGTGGTGTCGGCAAGAAAGTTTGTGAAAATACAGACTCTTTCAAAGATAATGATATTGCACCTGATGCGATTTAGTTATGGAACCCAAGGAAGTACTAAGTTGCACAAGCCTGTGCGGTTTCCTCTGGAGTTTATGGTGGGCCGGGATCTCCTTGTTTCTCCAACTAATGTGGTAATGTCCCTTACAGTGTTTTTCTGCATAGATTGATTTGTGATATGGTAATCAGCTATTTAGGTCCCCAACTTGAATGTTCTCGGCATATTTTGTGATAAGTGTCAGAATCGTTTTATGTTTTTATGTTGTCACAACATTGTGACCAACTCTCAAGTGCCTTTAATGATTTCTCATTTTTTCTCTAAACAGAGCCGAAGGTATGAACTTGTTGCCACGATAACTCATCATGGGATGGAACCATCCAAGGGCCACTATACTGCAGATGCACGCTACTCCAATGGCCAGTGGCTACGTTATGATGATGCATCTGTAACTGCTATCGGGATAAACAAGGTGTTGCATGAACAGGCATATGTCCTCTTCTACAAACAAGTGTAGAAGATGATGAATAAATTTTTGTCATTGGTGAAGCTGTAAAATGAGAAATCTTTTACCCTGCAATATTTAACGGATACCTGATCTCTTACCGGCTTAAAGTCAAAGGAGCCACTTCACTGAAGGTTGATAAGTGAGTTGGAGTGTGTTATATGAAGGGATACCTAGAGTCAGCAATAATAATCACTGAGAATTGCAATTGATCTATAATTATTGACGAAATATATATATTGGAGTTCTTAATCCTATCCTTTAATTTAAGGAACAGGTCGCATAATGAAAATCTCTTTGGTGGCAAGCTTTGGTTCTTATTTATAGTAGTTGTTTCTGAAATCAGCTTGGTTGTACAGATTAGTATTGCATGGTATGACAGGTGCTATAATTTGATGGCACCAATGAAAATGGGATGATTAGCTTGTACAGTAATGAAATGTAATTTTAATTTTCTTCACATTTTTAGTTTTGCTCTAATTTTCTGGAAAGCCAATTGATGGTATATGCATGTCTGGCTATACTCTTTTGTTTCTGGTTTAGTTAGGCTCATCTGACGTTGGGTAATGTCTCTTACATCTGAGTAAGTGTTAGCAACTATAACAATCATTTAACGGAGAGTGTAGGCACTTGGCACCTTTTTCTTTTCCTTTTTAAGATAAAGAAAATGATGGTCAAGAGCATGAGCGTTGAATATTGAATAAAAAGCAGTGTCTGGATGTTTTAGTGCTAAAATGGGGTAGAGGATATTAGGAATGCTGCTCCCTCTCTGCAATACCCTAAGCTCTGATGGCTTTCGAAACCTTTCTTCGCTTGAGAGCTATGGATATCAGGCTGTCCAAACCTCAAATCTTTTCCAAGGGATGGCCTGCCTTCCTCACTTCTGCAATTGTATGTGATAACATGCTCCAAAGTGCCTTTACTTCAACATTTCAACACCACTGATGAGCCAACGCAAGGTCAGTCTCTCGATAAGAAAAACCCCGATGATATCCATCCCATCGGCAGGTATGTATGCGCCCCACTTGTTAGGTGTATTAATTGTCTGCCGATCTGTATTGAATGCATTCCCCAAATTGTTTAGACCAACCTGACACCTAGACTTCTTATAGCCGAATAAGCATATTAGGAGATAAAGTCATGATTATCCCTACCTCTTATCTAGGATCTCTCGGTATAAATACTCCCTCATAAATTCTAATAAAAAGAGGTTCATTAGATTTTAAGACACTCATCAACCGCATTCTTTAAACTTTATTACTCGCATACACTACCCACTATAGATAAATCCTGACAAAGCTCATCAATACTTGAGGTTATAACTATACTTAATTTACATACAACGTGCTAACTTAATTGTTGGAGTGCTAACGCCGAGTGAACACTTCGGCACTGTGCAAGACTTCCATCGGAGAGAAACTCAACGCTAGTTGAGCCATCGGGACGATCCAAACCTGCCATCTTATTATATCCTTTATTACATACCCCACATCTCAACATTATCAGTATGTATGTATATCCATGATTGTCCTCTGCTTAAACGCAAGTGCATACTCAGAACGGGTCAAAAATTTTCCAAGATTGCGCATATACCTAGCGTGTATGTTTGTTTTTGCATAGTTGTTCGTTTAGCTCAAGCAATATCGGTTACTTTGCGAGAAACACCCAATGGCGGCTTTGTAGAATTATATAAAAGAAAGAATTATAGAGGGGGAGGAGAGAGAACCAAGAAATATAAAATAGACTACATTTTTATTATTGAGTTGATACTTAGAACATTACAAATAGAAGACAATAGTCCATCAAGTTTTTCATCAGAGTTTTTTCTTTTTCTTTTGAAAAGAGAGTATGGGCTTTATGGGCTTTCTTTAGATGGGCTTGTGGTGTAGATGTGGAGGAGTGCATGGGCTAGGTGTGGAGGTGTATATTTTTTATATTTCCTTGTTTTTTTCTTCTTATTTTCGGTCGACAAACCGACAATTGACTATCACAATCCAGTAACCAGTTCATAGATTTCCCATAAAAAAAAATTAAAAAATCCAGTCCATAAGCTACTTAGGAATTCCCTTTTCATCATGAGGTCGGAAAAATTCAAACATTTAGACCGTTAAACTAGTCGTTGCAGTGAGGAACAAGGATACTTAATAATAACATTAAAAAAATCTTAACAAGTGTACTCGATGTGAGTGATTCAATACTTTCCACCGCTTACGGGAAAACTACTGACTCGATTTTTTGCGAATATAAAAATTACTATTAAAAATGGGCTAAACTCCACATTAACATAAATAGTTTTACCGGAGGACCTTTGTTGCTGAAAGCATGAGGCTTGATGAGTAAGAAACAGAACCAGCAGAGTAGCAGCAAAAGCCAGAAAGAACTTAAAACCATAACTCATAAAAGGAAGCCTTTTTCATTAAAAAAAACACAGAATTAAGAACATCTGATCTTAGTATTCTTTCTATTCGTTTCCTGTGTTATGTCAGGTCCATAAACAGCAATACCATGTTCTGTTGTCTGTGTCCTAAAACCCACATGATTGACCTTAAATTAGTCCTTAATTATTGAAATTAGATTCCATTAAGTAACTAATAACAACAAAATATTAGAAAAAAATAATAATATTTGTTCCATTGATTGATCCCTCACCACACTAATTACAATATGATATTCTCCCCCAGAGAAAAAAAAAACATAAAGAATATTTCACACAAATGAACCCCAACCCTTTTTTTCCACCTAAAATTACACCCAAAACTTATAAAATAAATACAAGATCAACAACAACAAACAAGAAATCAAAATCTAACAAAAAAATAAAGAAAAAGAAAACAGTGTATGGTATCAGATTTGCCTATCATTTTTCACACTTTTGAATCTTTAATCAGAAGCACTACACCACACAAAAAAATAGGAATCAATGCTTCTTCTCCTGCTCAATCTTGACAAAAAAAATTCACAAAAATAAACTGGTATTGGACTTTTCTTGTATACTCTTCTGCATTTCATCTGATTTTGAAGAACATTGCATCGTTTTGGGCACCCACCAAACCCTAACATTCTTGTCAAGGCCACCACTGTAGAGCAGGAACCCACCTCCAACATTATTAGGTGCAGCCTGCAAACATTTTACTGGGCCTTCATGTCCATTGATCACACCAATTTTACAAATCTTACCGAAACATTCTCTTCTCCAAATTCCAATACTCTTATCAGCGGATCCACTGCACAAGAACTCGCCAACCAAACACATACACAAGACAGCAATCTCATGTGCTTTAGTCTCACAAACCAAATCCCATCTCTCAAAATCATCACATCTTTTCCCTTCCCATCCCATCACATACCCATCTGATCCACCACCATAAACCCATTTTCCATCTTCTGACACAACTACAGAATTCATTGACACATCTTTATGACCATCCAAGATTCCCTTCAGACAATGCGTCGTCGAATTCTTGAATTCCCTCCCCCAAATCTTGATTTTCCCATCTGCTGATGCTGAAAAGACCACTCCTTTACATGCTACCAACCCGTTTATCGCATCATCATGCGCCTTAATCGACTCCAAACATTTCAAATCAGAAACCCTCCATACCTTAAGTGTCTTATCCCAAGATCCTGAATAAATCAACCCGTTCGAAACAGCGAGACAGGAAATGCTATCAGAATGCTCAATCCATAACTTCTTATGATGCCTCCTAGTTTGGACGTAGTTGCTCTGCTTCATGAACTTTCCCCAATAATCTTTAGTTGTAGGAAGTGTGTCGACAAGCTTGAACACATTCTCCGAACTTCTCGACACCTTCCATACTCGAATCCTGCTGTCTTGATGAGCAGTAAAAACCTTGTTTCCGACAGTAACTAATGCTTTAACTGATCCATCTCCCTGACCAAACTTTGTAAACAATTTCAAATCAGGTTGTTGCCAAACTATAATATCTTTACCTTGTGAAGCACTGAGGATGAACTCTCCACATAAAGCCAAGCAAGAAACCGATCCGATGTGACCCGATAAGACTGCCAATGGCCTGTGTGTGTAAGACCCAGATAAAGATTTGGTTGCTGGATATGGAAAGTTTACATCTTTGAGCTCAAAATTGAAAAATCTTGGTGGGCTATCTTGGCTGGCTTCACTGCTGCTATAACTGCTGCTGCTGCTGGTGGTAGTGCTCATTGGTGTCACAGCTGCAGATAGTAGTGGAGTTGTAGGAGCAATTATAGGATCCATTGGATGCATCAAATCTAAAAAGGATTAGGATTCTTGATTTTGAGAGAGAGAGAGGTGGGTTAGGGAGAGAAGTCTATAAAGGAGAAAAGAGGGGCGGAGGGTCTAAAAGAAGTTCCAAAGTGAACACGGATTCCTTGCCCCTCTTGGTGGAAAAAGACTTGTCAAATTTGGTGTTGTCTTTAATTTGGTGAGTTATACTATTTAAATGGGGAAAATAAGGAGGGAGGTGTAAGTGTAACGGCTACTTTGAAAATTGGAGAATTGGAGAAAGGTGAGTGAGTAGGTTTATTACTAATTAAATTAAAGGGACCATTTTTCTCAATTTTCTTTTTAAAGGGACCATCCTAATGCTCTGTTTTTTTTGAGCAATCATGAAATGACAACTCATTCAATATTCTTATTGCTACTCACGGGAATGGAACCATATGTAGTAAATCCCCTTCTTCTTTTTTCACACTACTAAGCAATCTAATTAAAAGGCATGACTTTTTAGTTAGGTATACAATTTACTATTTATTTAGTTTACTAACACACCCTTCAAGTGAAAGTCGAAAAAGACTGTTCAGTTACCATTTCAAAGAACCAATCTAAAAGGTTATGTTTTGTGAGTGAAGAGGAGGATTAGCTTTGGTTGTGGACAAACTATACTTTTATTTTAGTGAAGGAGCTAAAAAGCTCACCTAAAGCTTAAGTTTAATGCACAAAACAAGGAGCCATAATAATTGACACCATCACCTAATTAAGATTATTATAATTTGTAACTACCTTTGATTTATGTTACTTCATAAAGTGGTCGGCTATTAATTAGGAGTTTGTATATAAAATTTGAAACTGCGTAGCTCGGAGACTACATTTGACAAGCCAAACATAAAACAAACAGCAAAACCAATGGTTCCACATTGAGTCAAAGTGCAGCGTACCGCTGACTGCTTCGGTTGAAATATACAGTAGTACCAAGGAGATATTTCCGCCACCAAAAGTAGCCAATCATATTACTTCGCGCAACTGCTGGCTGGCCACACAGAGCAGGCCATAGAGGGTTACACGGTCCCATAGGGCGATATTGCGCAAGTATAATACTTAAATCTTACAGAATCTACCGTCTCGCCCCCGGGCATATATATGGACTACACAGATGCAAGGAACCGTAGCACTTACGAGGGGGAAGAACCTCTGGCCTTTTGCTTGTTTTCATCCTGTGCAGGAGGAGTTAGCGAAGGAGAAGAAACAACTGCGTGGTAAGAAGAAGAAGCAAGTTGAGCTAGCGCTGGAACGGCACCACCTGCAGATTGTACAAGGAATACTACTGTTAACAGCTTAAAAGCACACCTGTGAACCCAGAAAAAAACATGACTTCATTGCAGCAAATTATAGCTTCCACAATGACCATACGCTATATCACTGTGGTTTTGATAAATATCCACGAAGGAACTAACTGACCAATGTATTCCTTCCTACACATAGCAATTAGACATAATAACATACAAGGGAACCGGATATGCCTGCACAATCACATGGAAATGGAGCCAAATATGTTCATGTGGCGGACAAATTTGAGAAGCATTTAAGGAGCATGTGACGATAGACTCCTTTTTGGCCTCAGAGAAAGCTTTGAATGCAATCAACATGCAGCTCTCCAGCCATCCACATTTTATTTAGGACAGTAAACCAAAAGTTCTCACCCTAAAATTCTCACCCTAAAACATTCCTCCCCACGGATTGAGCACCATCTCAAATGAAGGGAGTAGAATCTCTAAATGTTGTAGGCTCACAACTACAGAGGGCCTAGGAGCTATTGCTTGCCTCATGTGCTCCATCTTTCAGTGAGAGTTTATCATGAATTCTCATAGAGCTGGAGTAATGTTCTTGGATATTGACGATGCTTGACAACAACTTATGGTATTGAATACTAGTAAAGATCAAGCAACCAATTTGTAAGACTATTTCAGGATAATAGTACTAACCTGCCAACCCAGCGCAAGCTGAAGAGAATACAATTACAGGCGGGGCCTGCATATGAGCAGAAAAAATTGTAAATAAATATTTTCCACCAAAACAAATATTGCTAGGTTGTATTTACTAAAATTATTGCACACATTTGGTGAAGTATGGAAGGTTATTAGCAGTCGAAACCACATGAGGTCAGAACTCTGAAGTAAATACAAACAATACAGAACAGGTGTGAAACACTTTTGAAAAACGATTTTTGCAGGCAAAGACGCTAGGCATGAGCAGATTGCCACAAATCTGGAGTCCCCTAGCTTTCATTCAACTTAGTCTATGCATATTCAGACACACAAGCGTACACTAATAAACATCTCCTGTGCCCTGACCTGGCTCAGGCCAGCCATAGCTCATGCTTAAGCTCTTAAGCTAATGACAAGGACCAGAAGGAAATACCAAGGCTTGACCAGACCAGCCCAGAAGAATAAGCAAGCATAAGTTCTAGAGGTCCAGAGTGTGGGCTGTGGGGAAACAGTATGGTACAGAAGAAACAAAAATGAGCCCCCAGCACACTGCAAACGCATGCAGCTCAAAACAAACAATCAATGATTACTGTTTAACAGGCTATAATACCAAAGGTTCGTCATGACTAAACAAAAACACTATATCAACTTCCAGACATGCTATGACTACTTGTCACCAAAAAGGTTGTGCTCCTACTGCTGAGCCAACTTTGTGAAGACCACATTTATTATAAAATCTAGCGCAAAGAACAAAGGTTGCAAAATAACATGACAACAGGGGCTGGAGAGAACTTGAAAAAAGAAAGTAGCAACAAGAAACTTACACCAATGAAGAAATGTAGCCACATGGGTCCTTTTACCCACCTCTGAACTTTTGGCATCACTGCATTAACAAACATATGCATAACGGAAGTAAGAGAAAACCCGCAGTGGTCCTTTGAAACTCATGGTTCATGAATCCTAGTCCTAGCAATATTTCAACACCAGTTAGGAAACAGAATTTTTTTTTGTTTGTTTTCTCATGTTCTCTTCTCTTTCCTTTTCAACATGATTTTGCTCTAATGTAGTTTCACAATTTATATTAGTAAAAGTGAAAAAATCTAACCAAACAAAGAATACAAAGGATAAATCAACCAGCACGAATTAACTAAACTAAAATGTGAAAGAGTAAAAAGAACAGAAACCAATTACCATGGTTGAATCCATAGAATGCACTCGTTGTACCCCCAACAGCAGACCCAATCTAGACCACAAACAACAAACGGAAACCATAAGCCCCAAAGCCCAAAACTTCATAAAACAAGTCTACATACTACACTAATCTAAATATAAGCTAGCCATATCACACAATTCTATTAGAACAAGTGTATCCCTAGATGCAAACAGATTTCCAGTTAATAAACATCAATATAAACCAAACCCAATAACACATATCAGCTAAATAATCAGTTTCACTACGAAAACAGCCAGGGTAGTTTTTACTCTTTTTTCATGGACATAGCTCATCGATACAGAAAGCATAACTTAAAGCAAAAGGAACCAACTTTCGAATACCCAAACCATTCTAAACAAACCCACTTGCAACTAGGAGGTAATGGCCAACTTCACTACCAAAACTCAGCTGCTGCTGCTACCTAAACTCCAACCTTTTTATGAATAAAGTCTTTCCGATTATTTAAAAATACAAAAAAATATAACGAACTGTAAACAGTACCATGGAAAAACTGTCTCTTATTAGGGGTGCAATCGTCCAATGACTAGTTTGCTGCAAGAAAAAATTCAAAAAGAAGAGAATAAAAGAAAATGGTTCATTAATTACTCAAAATTTAACCTAATTACAACTGAGTTTTCAAGTAGAAGCTAAGAATTTGAATACCATATCCTTGGAAAGAGGGCCAGCACAATGGTAGCATCGCGTTTTACTCTCTGGATTCGGTTTAGAATCTGCCATTGTTGTTTGCTTTATAAAAAAATACACCCTTGACGACTGAAGATTCTGTAAATTTTGAAGGGTTTGATTTTGAAGATACCACGAGGAAACACGGGAAGAAACCAGAAAAGATAATCAGCTGCTAACCACGGGCACGAACAAACCGGGCGGCTCTGATGAATTTTCGATCCGACTTCTGTCCGCAGTAAACGGGTAAACCGCTGTTATATCCTCTCACCGACAAGTCTTTAGATTTTACATCGTACTGCTTGTCGTTGGTCTGAGGGAAGGAAGAAGTGTCTGAGTATTTTATAGTGGGCTTTTTTTATATAGGCCCAAATCCCATTTCATGCTACTAAATGGGCCTGCAGTTGCTTGCTGCCACCAAGTTGTTTAAGGTTGGCGGGAGATTTTTTTTGTCCTTTTGAAAATACTTAGAAAAATCTTACCGACTATTAGATTTTTCTAAGAAAATTGCACGTTAGGGTTAGGGTTAGGGTTAATAGTTACAGATTAAAAAAAATTTAATTTTAAATTTTGAAATAACTATAAAACGAGATAGTGATAGGATAAATTTCAAAAAAAATCGTTCACGTCTAACAACTTTATTAGTTTGAATGTACGTCTAATTAGAATACCAGGTGTATTATA
Organism: Viola odorata; assembly: GCA_963691705.1. Lineage (NCBI taxonomy): Eukaryota > Viridiplantae > Streptophyta > Magnoliopsida > Malpighiales > Violaceae > Viola > Viola odorata. The sequence continues at coordinate 56,171,199 of OY829544.1, forward strand.
TAATTTTTCTATCATACACATTTCTAATTTCCCATGGCTCTTATACTATTAAATATTGTGTAATTTCATTTAATGATGTTTAATTAACTAAGTAATTAAATTGATTAAAATGGTAATAGTAAATTACTAGTAATTATTTAAGATAACTGCAGCAGTTACAATTGCAGCACACTATAATAATAACATCCTCTTTCTGTTTCCTCTTTCTCTCGAGCTAACTCCCGCTTTAGCCGGGTTCAGTTGTTTGACAGTCCTCCCCTCCCCTTAACTGCCATAACTCTCATTTATTTTTCTGAAAAAAATCATTTTAGATATAAAATTAATCTCGTTTAAATACCGTGTTTATAAAAATATTTATTCGGTTACGTTAAAAAATAAATAAATTTAATTAATAAATAATAATAAAAGATTATGTTTCTTCTTTCAGAAAAAAAGAGGAGGAGAGGAAGAAGATGAGTCAGAGTCAGTTATAACTCCCCACCCACTCCAAAACAGAAACTGATCTTCATCAACAAACCACCAAAACCCAAAACAAACAAACAAACCAACCTTTCTCATTCATTTCAAGTTTTAAGAAAAAAACAAATTAATAATAACAAGAAAGGTTTATTTTTTATAAAAAAAGAAGAGAAGCACGAAGAAGAACAGAAAGAAACGCCCAAGCATATCATCAGCAAGAAATCGGTTATGTCAACGTGCGGTTTCACGGTTCACACCAACAACCCCCTCCTCCTCCCTTCAAAACCGTTACTACCATTACCACTCAATACATAAATCAAAACCCAATACCCCCAAAAAAAAACCAATTCCACCATTCATCTCTTCGTCCTCCTCCACCTCTCAATTACTAGTAATTCTTTTATGGGTTCTTTCAACGGCAGCGGCAGCGGCAATGGCGATAGAATCAAGGGGTCATGGAGCCCACAAGAGGATGCTAATCTCATTAAGCTTGTTCAGCAGCACGGACCCAGAAATTGGTCCATGATCAGCACTGGAATCCCTGGCCGGTCCGGAAAATCATGTCGTCTCCGTTGGTGTAATCAGCTCTCACCGGAGGTGCAGCACCGTCCGTTCAGTTCCTCTGAGGATGCTATTATCGTTCAGGCGCATTCCATCCATGGCAACAAGTGGGCTACAATTGCCCGCCTCTTGCCTGGTAGAACTGACAATGCGATTAAGAATCACTGGAATTCCACTCTGCGGCGGAAACGCGCGGGGAACGACATGTCGTCCGCGTCGTCCGCGTCCAATTCCGCGCTGAAACGACCCAGCGTGGATGGGTCCGCCGAGTCGGAGTCTGACCTGGTGGTTGTCGCGCCCAAGAGACAGCGCTTGGAAGTAGATGGCTCCCCGGAACAGAACAGTTGCGGCGGTGGTAGTGGTGGTGATGATGGGGAGATTAATGTGGGGCCTGAGACTTCCCTGACGCTGTCGCCGCCAGGAGATGGGTTTGCTGCAGCAGCGGCGGCGGAGAAAGTGGGGATGAAGAGTACTGGTGGGAAGGAAGATGAGGAAGGGGAGGGTAATAAGGACGGAGGAGGGTGTTATAAGGTGGAATCAATGGAGGAGAGTTGTTTGTTGAGTATAATGCAGCGGATGATAGCAGAGGAAGTGAGGAGTTATATTGATAGACTGAAGAATCAAGAAAATGGGTTTAATGTTCTTCAAATTAGGGGACCTGAAGATGGTTGAATTTCTCATTTTTCTTCTCTCCCCTCATCATAATTTTCTGGTTTTTTACTTCTGTTTTTTCCGAATCCGGTAATCAAGTCGAAAAAAGATGAAATGTGGATGTGCAACTTTGCTAGTGTAGCAGAAAAGTATACGTGAGTTTAATTACTGCATTTGCATTCCTATTTTTACTTGAGGAAATGTGTTGTCTTCCTTTATTCGGGTCTCGAGTTTAGAAAATGGAACCCCTTCTACACCCGGGACTGGAGTACACTCTAAGAACAAAATTGTGAAAACATAAGAGGATGCCAAAGAACACCAAAAGGACTATTCATGATTTCCTCAGTTTACCAGCAAACTGTTGAGATATTCACTCCTGCAGTAACTATCACTTTCATGCATGACATGTATTAGAATATTTCAAGCTACCCTTCACCATCCAAGAAACAATGACATTGGAAAAGTTCTGGTTTTGCTAATAACAGAAGGCTTTTCATGTACAACGCATTAGGTTTAGAGACGAGAAGATAACGCAAAACAACCGTCGGTTATTGATTGCAACTCATAAACATAGCATTTTGATTCCTCAACTATAAATTCAGTTCAGTTCTGCAGACGAACATGACAATGAACAACAAAAGACACAACTTGTATGTACAAGTACAAGTAGACCAACTAGAAGCAAGCCTACTCTAACTCTGATGACTTTATGTAAGCCTACTCTATTTGCATCAGTGATGCTGCTGCATAAAATGCTAGCACGAGCGTCTAGAGTAGCATCTCTTTCAGCGAGGCTGGTGAATGCGTCTTGTGGAGGAGCATTTTGCCGTAGCAAAATGGGGAGGCTTCACTTGATACTTGGCAGCCGCTATGGAAGACCTTGGACTCCATTCTTTCGGGGACTTTATCACAGCCAGGTCTTTGACGAGCATATCTTTCACATCTATTGCAAGTCCTGTTATCATAATAGGATCAATTTTTTAGTGAATGACTGAACTCCTCATCTATACCTCTGCACATCAATTGCTAAGAATGAGAAAAAAAAGATTATATTCCATTTGAACTATCAAAAAAATTGATATATTCATCAGGAGCCAAACATGTATTAGTGCAATACTGTAAAGTAGCACCGATTAGTCTTTGTAACATGATAGCATGGCAATGATATGCGACTAAAACTCATATCCTATTTACTGAAGAAACATAATCATATCTTCAACTTCAAAATTATTTAAACTAACATATTCCAAAACATCAAGGATGAACATAAATGCTTATCTAAATACAGGCACATCACAAGTATACACTTTCCGTACCAGTTAGAGCCTGCCTTTCCCTCTTTGCAGCAGGATCAATGGATTCATCTCTCTGTTCAGCTTCAGCCAGCATGACAAGCTCCTCAAACCAAGCTTCCACATTAGAGGTCTCATCATCCACACCAGTATCAAACTCATCCGGCAGCATATCCACTACATCAACATCATCACAGCTGCCACCAAAAGTCCCCTCTGGATGCTGACTCAGCCAAAAATCACGGAACCATGTTGAACTGGTCACAAGTTGCCACCATTCAGGCGAGAAATCCTCCACCTCCCGGTAGACTGTGGGAATGAACACTGGTGCATTTGGGTTCAAAGTAGATCTATGTCCAGAAACCAAAGCCATTACAACAATCACCTCTTTCCCAAAGAAGAATCTAGCTTATCTGGAAAACAAATCAACCAGACCAAAGACAGTAAGTTTTGGACAAGGAACACAATAAAGCAAACATTATGGATGCAAACAGACCAGATCCATCATTCACTTAAGTATGATTGCTAAACTAAAGAATGATCGAACCAATCAGACCAGTAAATGCCAAGTGAGACTGGAAAAGAACAATAATTTTCGAACAGGAGAACAACCAAACTTAAAAGATCAAATCTGGTCACCACTTGCAGAAAACAATACACAACCAGCCAGACCTAAGTTACCTTTTCAAAACCAAAACCAAAATCAAAAAACTTTGGCACACAAGTGAAACCAAAACACCACAGAATCAAACTGAGAAGCAAAATAAGCAAAACCCAGAAAACTTACACAAACAACTACAAGCAAAACAACTAATTTCCGTTACCCTAATCAAACAGTAAGAAAACTTCAAACTTTGATGAACAAATACAACAAAATAACAGACGCACAGACGCAGATCATGAAAATCTTTCACCTTTCCCTGCTGTGTAGAAGATCCCGGGCTGTCTGGTCTGATCAGGTTTTAAGAAGTGGAAGTGGAAGTGGAAGTGGAAGAGAGAATGATCCTTTATAGTGCAGGAAGAGATGATTGCGGAGTGGATAAGACTGGCTGATTTGGAATCCGAACTGGAGGTCCGGGAACGGATTGCGATAAGCTTGGTTGGTTTGGAAACCCAAGCCTGAGGTACGGAAGCACACTGTTTGATTTTTCCCACTAAACTGCGGGAGGCGGCTTGTCGGTGGTTGGATGAGGTATGGCCCATGGATAATGGAGCTCGGTGACTTTTTTTTCTTTTGGTCTGGAGCGGTGACTAGATTTTAGATAGAGATGGGGTCCGCAATAGGATATTTAATTACTATTTATTTGCCCTTTTCCTTTTTCTTTAATTATTTAGCCGTTACAATTATTTTTAGGTCATTTTTTAATTTAAAAAAAAAGGTTTGAATTTAGAATAATTGTTATGTTGTTCGAATATTGAATAATTTTGAGAAAAAAATGACTTATATTTGAAATAATGTTAAGTTTAATGATGATTTGAGAAGAAAATTTCTTAAACTTAATTTAATTTATAATTGGCTCACAAATAACCTAATAATCCTTAAATTATGAGGATTGAAGCTAATTTTTCCTTTTCCTTTTATTTTCTTTTTAACACCGGAATAATTAATTTATTGTCAGGATAGATATTTAGTTATGAAAAAACAAAAATTAAGTTACTATGCATATTATATAAATAATTTAACTATAATTTCCAAAAATTCAATATTATAATTTAGAATAATGCTATTTTATCAATAAAATTGGACTAACTGATGTGTCAAGATATGATTGGAGTTTATCTCTTCCTAATTATGTTGTTTTATTATTTTTATTTAAATAAATAACTATAAAGTAAACGTGAAGAAGACATATATAATTTTTAATATAAAAATTAGTAAAAATGTTAGTATCATTAACACTACTTTATAATTTACTAATAAATTAATGATAATATTTCTCAAAAAAATAAAATAATAACAAAGTAATCAAAATAGAATTGTATACCGTTGAAATAACTCTAGTATTTTATTGAATATTTTCAAAATAATAAAAATAGTTCTAATCAAATTTACTACAAAAGGTAAATAACTTTTAGTTAAAAAGTTTAAAAAATTTATTGCTTGAAACGCAACAAGATAGGCGTTTGAGCCGAAGGATTTCAACAGAAACAAGGTTCTCAAGTTTGTATTTACTCGAATCTAATACGATGAAATCTGAATTAATTAATCAAGTAGAGTTTTTCTTTTGAATAAGTTGAAAGATTTATTGAAAAGAGACGAGAAGTGCACTCAAGTCTCAAGTTTTGTTTCTCAAGGAATCATTCTATGTAGGGACTACATTATCAAATATACCTAATTTAAGGGATTATCAAAAAACAAATTAGTGTGATTCTACGATACCCAAGCCTATTTTTTAGCGTTAGTGTCGGCCAATATAAACACTGCACGTGTATTGGAGGTTACCATATAAAAAAGAACACAGGTATAAAAACTTTTGATTTGATTTGATTTATATTTTTTAATATCACTCAAACCAACATAATTATATTTTACCAAAAATAAACAATTATTTCATTTAATTGACTTGTCTTAGAAACTTTAATTGTTAAAATATAAAATATCAAAATTATTTAATAAGATAGTGGAATTATAATTTTCTTTCAAAATTAATCTCAGTAATGTAGGAATTATAATTTTTCTTAGAGTTGATACATGTATAAATGATTTTTATTTCCTTTTATAAATAAGTTAATATTTTTTTAGTTTTTTAATTAAAAACGTGACATATTTTATTTAAGTAGTATTTATAAATCGTACGGTTGAGATTAATTTATATTAAATTTAACTGTGTATATACTGTATAAGCACCGTACAAAAACCGAAGGTTCAATTTTTTTCACAACAAAAAAGAGAGAAGAAAACCGGCCCAATTTAGTCCCACCACATTTCTTCATCGTAATTTGAAATCCCCACGTTAGGAAACCTGGCGCTATTTCCTTGCCCTTCTTCCCCTCCTTTTCTTCTAATTCATCTAAATCAAAACCCTAACCTCTCCTCCCATCAAAGTTCCCAATTCCAAACAAAACCCTAGTTAGACAAGTAGAGAAAATCCCCTTAAATGGAGAAGCGTGTAAGGGTCTTATGCCCTGAAAATGAAGAGCTGGTGACCTACTTGTTACAGAAGAGGAAAGAATTAGCTGAGAAGCCCAAAGGGTTATCAGAGAACATTGATACGACTCTTTCTAAGGCTTATAACAGTATCTGCAGTGTTAAGACTCCTATCAAGACCCTCAAAGAGTTATCTCAAATAAAGTATGTTCCTTTTCGCGTATATCATAATTTCTTTTGAAGTTCTATAATTGTATTAAGATTTTATGGGAATGTAGGACTTTAGAATTATGGGTTCTGCTTGTTTTGGTGGGTACTGGACATCTATTGAAAAAAATTGTGGTTAATGTATCTTATTAGCATGTCTGTGCTCTAAAGTATGGAAATTTACTTCTGGAGAATTTTCACCATCATGATTTTTGGCAAAATGGGAGTGACTTTTCTTTTTTCCAGGAAGTCTGGTCCTGATTATGTGGTAAAGGTTTGGTTCTCGGGATATTGAAAAGGAATTTTGGATATATATGGATGGCAGGGTTTTCTCTTAGTTTTTAAATCCTATTTAATATTCTTTTTCCTTTCTTTCAATTCTTGGTCAAATGACTTGTAACTTGTGTTTTGTATCGATAATAGAGAATGTTATGCATAGTTAATTTTTGGATTTTCACTTTTTTGTATTATGTTGCAGGGGTGTGGGTAAATGGATTTTGAAGCTAATGCAAGGTTATTTTGATAGCGGTTCAGGAGGTTCTGAGCCGGAAAAAGAGTTGCCCAAAAAAGGTAGACAGAATCACATTTGACGTTGTTTTGACTATTAGTTCACATAGTTAGGTTGATTTTCTTAATTACTTGCCGATCTAGTTATGCAGGTAACAGGGCTAGAGGAACAAAGCGTTATATGCCGCAAAGGAATTCTGTGGCATATGCGCTGCTGATCACCCTATATAGGTAACTAGTTGTTTCTTTGTTCAACATTTTCCCACAATATTTATGGCCTTTGAGTTGAGTCTATATTTGGTGTCAGGGGGGCTGCTGATGGTAGCGATTTTATGCGTAAACAGGAGCTTATTGATGCCGCTGACGCAAGTGGGCTTTCTCGTGCTCCAGTTGGGTATGATGCTCATATGATTATGAGTTTTATTTTTCTAAAATAAATTTATTTTAGACATTGATTGTTTTAACTTTTAATACTTTGATTGTACTCCTAAGGCAAGAAAACGGACGAGCGAAATCTGCACATTTTGGAAGTTCTCCAAGTGACTGGTACACTGGATGGAGCTGCATGAAAACCTTGATAAACAAAGGATTAGTTGTCAAATCAAGTTGCCCTGCTAAGTATGCTCTCATTTGAACATCTCTTATTTTAGCCATGCCTTTTGTGCTCCATAGTCAAGTTAATTTTAAAGTTCATGTATTTCTCAAGTTGTTCAAAATCTTGGTTGCTAATATGGTTCAATTATTAATGATGGAGCTCTTCAATCCTTGGTTGATTGTGTGTGCATGAATGGTGTTTTAGGTATATGCTGACTGATGAAGGGCGGGAGGCAGCACGCGATTGTCTCATGAGATCTCATATGGAGGATCCCATGGACATTTTGGCTAACAAAGAGGGGATTTGTAATAGAGAGACACATAATGCTTCAGATCCTGGGTCTCATCTCCTTGATTCAGCTGATGAAGTAATGTTTTCGTCTATTGATCTAAGTAGGCAGAGTAAACCAATGGATGTTCCTCTGGAGTCTCTTGAGAGGGTATGGTTTCTTGTTGTTTTAAATACTCTGTTATAGGATGCATCTTACTGCAGTATCTCTTAACCTCTCCACTCTACCCCTCTTGCGTTTGTGTTTAGGAATGCCTGTGTGGTCTTTTGGTTTGAAGCTTCTTGTTTTGCACCTGTCCATTGCCAATTACTATATAATGTTGCCTCTCTTATCATGAATCATTAGACTCAAACCTGACAGAATATTCATATTTTTCCTTTTCCTTTTTGTTGTATAATTTCTTTCCTGCATTTTTTATGTTTTTAGTTGGATATGTTGTTTCTGATTTAGATTTTCAAATTGATAGGTTATGTGCTTGGGATATTCTAAGGAACAAGTCCTTCATGCTTTCAGCAAAGTCTCAGATAGTTCCCCGAACAAGGAGATTTCAGCACTCTGGCCTGCAGTCGTGTGTCATCTCCGTGAAGAGCAAGTTTATGGCCAACATTCAGAGCCTCAAACTTTAAAGAGGGATTGTTGGGTGTCATCAACTAATTCCAGATTTACAGATGCCAATAGTATTGATCTTTTTTTTCCTTTCTATCTTGTTGTTATAAATGATGATTTTTTTTTTTAAATTATTATTTCTTATTAGTCTTTGTACATGAAGGTCAAACAAATGCTGTTGCTAGTCAGAGAATTCAGATGAATTTGAATGGGAATTTTCCGAATTCCCGTTCTGCCTCCTGTGCATCTGGCTCGTTTACCTTGAGAGGCTGCTCATCATCTGTATGTTTTTGCTTAGATTATATATTTCCTGTATTCTTGCTGAATGCATTTCAGTATCTTGAATGACATTCTGTTTTTCATTTACTTTTCTATAAATACAGATAAATATTATCTTGAAGTTTTTGCTTCTTCTCTCATAGGATCATCTTTTGAAGAAGTCTACTTTGGATGGCCTGGAAGCAAAAATGAATTGTTTAAGCATGCCACCTCTGAGCTTGGGGGAGAGATTTGAAGATGTGTATGAAGTGATTCTGATATTGGATGACAGAGAGCAATTTGCTATTCAGTGGTCAGTAGCTTGAATCAGATGGTTAATCGGCTTTCCTGGTGACATCTAGCTGCTTGATTGCTTGATTGTAATTTAGTGTGCTTTCCTTCTATCCTTTGTTAAATCTGGATGGTTATCATGGGCCTTGAGCGTTCGCAGCAGTATTAGGTTTTTTTATTGAACCAATATGTTTGTTGAGCTGGTTTTTTTTTTTTATCTTAGAAAAGAAATTAATAACCATTTGTCTTATAATAAAGACATGTTTGTTACGGTAGTTTTACAGTTGCCATGATGCAAAATTGCTACTGCATCTGAAAGAATAAAACGTTTTTTTAAACCTTTTAACTTATCTTCTTACAAAGGGGATTAAAAGCTGCTAGTAATGTTACAAATTTTATTTGGCATCAGTCATTTGTAAGGGACTTTCCCTTTCACATGCAAGATCTGTTGGCCAGTTTCTCTTGTTGTGCTTCTTAATGATGTTTATGGTCCAGCCTCATCTTACATACGCTTGTTGTGACTCTTTGTGGCTTTCAGTTCAAAAGGTCGGAAGCTTATTGAGAGCATTTGCAAGGAACATAAAGTCAAAATACAGGTGTGCTGTTGAATTTCTTATGTATACCTTGTTTCTGATACTTGAATGGTGAGATTTTATTTTGAAAGTTCAATTGCGAGAGCTTTGAAATTGTTAGATACAAAAGAGTCCAAACTTACGTTCTTAATTGTATGTTACTGCTAGAGTGTGTTGTTTATAGATTTTTTTTCTTCATAATCTAAGTATCACTTGTATTAGTTTTATTAGGATGTCTGGAACAGGCTATGTTTTATTATTAGCTACTTACTGTACTAGGATTCGCTAGAAGTTACCTAAGCGTGTAGTTGCTGTCAATCGATAGATTCAAACTTTTCAGAATTGGCTGTTGTGCTTGTGATTTTGTGATGCTAACAAACCTTAGTTCGGATTCTTGAGATCCCTAGGTCTGATGCGTTAGGTGATCGCTTTCAGTTATCTTATTTTCCTTCGATTCTCTTTTGCTGCAGTAGCCAGAGGCCAGATCACTGTTGACAGGCCATAAACAGTTATCAATGCAGCTTCTAAACTGTTAGATTAAACCCTGGAACTAACCTAACCTCTTTTACATCAAACCAAGCTTAAATCAGCCAAACACATCAAAATCCCTCTTGAATTAGACCTTATCCAGGATAGGTATGAGGTTGTCTTGCATCACTGTTCTTCGTCAAGACTGGAAGGTATTGGGAGACGTTTTAAGGATAGGCATACAGGTCTGTTGCTCTATGACTAACTCATCACGAAATATCACACAATGATGCATAACTTTCTCAATTCAGTCTTTAAAATATGGATTAGTCAGGTGGATCTCTTTTTCATTTAATAAAAGTCTGGAATCTTGGGTTACTAATTGGTGGAATACTAGTCAATCTGAAACTTTTTCAAGTGATATTCAAGAAACGAGTATTCTAGCGAACTTCATAGAATTCGAGGAAACTCAGGAACAAATATGTACGGAATAGAGATATTCCAACCACCCAAGTAAATGTTTGTGGTGACATAAGTCCCTCCTTACAACTCATGAATTAAGAGTTCTCACTGCAACAAAGAGGGTTATTCTGATGTAGGTCTGCTTTTGGCTTAGATCAACCTAAGTTAAATGGAGTCTCCATCCCTCCGCTTTTTCTTTTACTTAAATACTTAAAGATTAAAGAATCTAATATGAAACTTCATACACCTCAAAGCTCATAGGATAGGACAAAAGTAGATTTTTTGGGGTCCTTATACTCTTTATGCCTGTTTTTGGTTTGAAAAAAAGAAAATAGATTCTCTATATATCATATTTTACATCATATTTTGACACAGAAATAAAGCAGCAGTTTCTAGATATTTTTAGAAGGGGCAAAGAATTGTTCTAAATTCATTTGGAATATAGAGTTGAGTCTTTCATTGCAATTTTTTTTATCCCCACAATTTGATGAAGGATCTATTGGTATGATAGTGTAGCATCATTTCTACTTCAGTACTAAGCTTATTAAGTATTAACAGAAGTTGGCAACATGGATTTTATAATTAGTATTTGTCCTTATAAAGGTTAGTAGAATTTGTTCTTGAAATTCCTAATTTTACGCTATTTAAAGTGTTTTCTTTTTTATAATTGTTCAACTTTCTATGGAATTGTGCATGTCTTATTCCGGTTCCATTTGAACTAACCAAATTATCTTACTTATTGATCATTCCGTAGGTTAGGCGGTTACCAGTGGGAGATGGAATCTGGATAGCTCGCCACAAATACCTCCACACTGAATATGTTCTTGATTTTATTGTTGAGAGGAAGAATGTTGATGACCTGCGCTCGTCAATCAGGGATAATCGTTATAGAGATCAGAAACTAAGGCTTCTGGTATTGACTTTTATCATTTATTTGTATTTTGCTCTTAATTTCTATTCATGTTATGTTGCTTATTAATTTTGATACTCTGTCTGGACTGCTGTTTACTTATGTTTTGGTAACTGCCACAGTTTCTGATAAGTCATGATCATAGGCTATATCAAAATGTTTTATAGTACAGGATCTTTCATTTGACAATCCCTGTCCTCAGACTTTTCATGACAATTTGCAAACTTAAGTTTGTCCTCAGACCTTTCGTTTGGAATAATACTACCAGTCAAAATCGAACTTCCCCATTGTCATGAAAATTCAAAGGAATAATTGAACTTGTGTGTGTTTTCCCCGTGGTCAACCATTGCAATGTGTGAAAAGGACATTCTTATTGCTCAAGTCTTGGATTGATATTTTTTTTTACTTGATGCTTATTTCACATGCAGAAGAATACAGTGTCACAATATATAGTAGTAGTCACAAATTTGAAAATGACATCTTTACTCCTTGCTTGTGGATTTCACCTAACTATGTTGTGGACAAATTTGCATGTTGTTAGAGATGTGGACTCAAGAAGCTAATATATCTTGTGGAAGGTGATCCAAATTCGTGTGAAGCTGCTGAGAGCATAAAAACAGCGTAAGTTTTTTTTCCTCCCCTAACAGCACATCCCTTTGTCCTAGGTTATGTTTTGTTAATCTGCTAGGGTAGGGATCCTAAAACCTGTCCCTGTTGTTGTCCCCACCTTGTGCAGCTGTTTTACAACAGAGATTCTGGAGGGCTTTGATGTGCAGAGAACAGGTTCCTTGCGTGATACACTTAAGAAGTATGGTTATATTACTCAGTCTATAACACAGTTCTATAGATCACAGCTGCCAGAGGACTCTTTGAAATGCAATAAGATCAGTCCACCTTACGATGAATTCATAAAAAGGTGCCAAGATCTAGACAAAATAACAGTCAGCGATGTATTTGCTATCCAGCTTATGCAGGTAACTCCATGTTAGACAAGTGCACAAACTATGTAGTAATGATTTTCTTGTTATTACGCTTAGAAATTTGAAGGAACTTAATTTGGAGGTTATAAGAGTCACCCCTTGACTTGCAGCACACTTATTTATTATTGACATGTTGAATGTCCTATTCTTCTGTGTGCTTTACTGGCATATTATTGTTCGTTTGGAGTTGAGCGTATATGTTATGTGTAATATTTGGCTGCTTAATGCTGCTTGTAATAACTGGGAAATTTTGGGTGCAGGTTCCACAGGTGACAGAGGAAATTGCCTTGGCAGTTCTAGACTTGTATCCAACAATTGCACCTCTTGCTCATGCCTATTCTGCTCTTGTGAGTGCTCTTTTTTCTTCGTTGAATATTTCGAATATGGTTGCTTAGTGATGCCGGCGGTTAACCTAAAAATAAAATACTGTAACTTTAAAAGCCTAACCAAGCTCACTGACCTGTTTGACAGAACATCCTCATCATTGAATATGATGCAAATATTGAAAAGACAAATAGTAGAAAATTCTAACCAACAACAATACAAGTCGTAAAGAAGAACACAAAAGATGATAAAACCTAGAACTTTTTGAAGGTGTTTGAGGCCATCTTTCATACAAAAACCTAGAAATTGTATGGCTTAGGTTTGTGGCTGGTTTATGCTTACACTTTGATGTTGTTCGTACAAATAACGAATGGCCTAACTGTACACACACACACACAGGCGTACATTACTGTGAAAAAAACATTGTTTCTATTAGCGTAGTAGTTCCTTTTCATTTCATTTGCTTTCTGCTTAGGCTTAAATCATTCGTTGTCTTTGTTAGGAGGGGGATGTTTGCGCACAGGAGGAGATGCTTAGGAAGCAGAGTAACAATTTTGTCAATGCATCTGCTAGTAGGAATATCTTCCAGTTAGTTTGGGGGAATGAATGAAATAACCATTTGTAAGATGCCATAAACACATTCAGGAAGCAATCTGCTTTTGTAATCTTGGTTGTTTGTAATCTTGGCAATTTAAATAAGATGGCATTGTTATTTGCCTTGAAATTCTGTCGTCGGTGTTTTTGTTTGTCGACGAGCTCGTTTCGTGGTTTGCAAATCGCGGTCATGTAAGGCACTCGAGACCCGATTGGGGTTATAAGATGAAGGAAGAAATCCCATTCGACTGAGAATCCTGTCGTGTAACTTATAGTATCTCCAATGTGAAAGATAGAGTCCGCATTCCCAGCTCCTATTTTTTTGATTGCTTTAACCACTGACAGCGCTCCTGGCTGTATGTAATGTCCGACAGAAGCATCGAGAGCCGCCTTTCCCATATGTCCAAATATGAGAGATTTGCCGAATAAAAGGAATCAGTGCTAATTTGGTTGTTTCATCTGATTTTAATATTCTTCAATTGATAGTTCCTCTGCACTGATAAGGTAATCTATACTATATAAAAAGCACGAAGGAGCTTATTTCCTTAAATTACTATGATAGCCTTTAATTATTAAAAAATTTAAGGGTGTAATAGTCTTTTAATTTTTAAAATTACCTACCTATTAAAATTGAATAAATCTATTATTCAACTACTTATTTAATTAATTAACTTACCTATTAAAATATTAAAGTTCGTATATGCTTCTTCCACCTTCCAATCGTATACAAACACCACAAGAATAGCACATACAGTTCCGTCTCTTAGAAAAGCAACGGAGAGGAGGTTTCCAAGCATTTGATGAAATTCTATAATAACTTCTACCAGCTTGGATGGAAATCAAGAAATATACTTATTCGGTTTGAGCAGCAAGACATATTACCAAGCCGGAATTGATACAGAGGGGAATATTGTTGGGAGCACCAAGGAACCTGGGATTGGTTGGATGTCTTCTTTCCTTTTTGTAACCAGTTTTGTTGGACTGCTTGCATTGGTACCTCTTAGGAAGGTAAACTCATTTCATTGTTTATGTTTTTTAATTCCTTGCTTGAGGATTGAGCATTACAGGGGTACACAATTTCCATGAGCTGAAATTCCAATTTCCAACTTCTAAGATGTTGTTTACTTTACATAGTATAAATGATAATTTACAATGCTTTTTTTTCCAGGGTTTTTGAGCAGATCATGATAATGTTGTACAGGAATTGTACTAATCTTAAAAATAAGTCCAGTAAATAAATTTTTAACTCAATATTATTTTCTTCAAATTGAATAATATTTTAGATCTTGACACAATAAATCCATGTTTGATCGCGTGTCGAGCGCGTCAAATATAAGTGTATAATAGATATGAAAAACGGGTAGAAATACAGCATCGATTTTACAAGTTCATAAGGTACGAACTTTAATACTTTCTGATAATTGATTTCATCTTTATTTTTTCATTAAGATCAATGAATCGAACTTGTATTTTATTTCTAATTTATAATACACGTTTTTATTGATTTATGGAATTCAAGACTATCAAATTTATAAGCATAATTAAAAAGAACAGAAATTGTAAGCAAATTTGTGCAGAAACTTATTGCCATCTCAATTAATTTGCATCTATATATGCTGGCTGTCAGTTGCCTTGAATGGATTGTTAGATTAAAAAAGGCTGCCGCACTTTGACATTCACCAAAAGCGAAAAGCATATGCAACCATGGTTACAGCCACAATTGATGAATGTATTAGAACATTGATTTCCCTCACATTACCATTTATCACACACAACATATAATTCATAGTTGATGCCTTAGACCATCCAAAAATCAATTTTCAAGAGAGCTGCAAATACGAACGAAAATAGAATTTTGAGGGCAATGCCATTATAAGATACTAAATCCTGAGCCTGAATGTTGTTTAACATGGCATCACTGAACAAAAAAGAGTTGTTTTTTTCATTATTATTATTGAAATAGATTTATATGTCACGAATAGCTTTTTAGTAGTATATTTAACATGCGAATTGTGTTTTCGTCTTCACAGATCCGTCGTGTTTTTGGTAGCAGCTCGCTTGGCAATTCCTCCAATTACCAATCGACTTGTGGTATGAATTATATATTTATTATATAAATCATATATTTAATTAATTTGAGTACTTATTAAAGTCACAAAGAATGAGCTTGATACATTCTCATCTTTGTCAATGGTCGACAACTATGCAGCTATGTAAAGGTTGAGTCATCTATTCAGCCCAAGGTTTTGTTCGATTTCAAGGTTAGTAACTTATTTTGCTGTCAACACTCAACCTTCTTCTTTTTTGTATATCAAATGCGCATGTTATGGGTAATGATTGCATCGTTTGGATTCATTTTTATTGTCAAAATTTAGGGATTGCTTTCAACTTTTTTCCTTTAAGCACAATAGATCCTATGGTATGAATTATATATTTATTATATAAATCTTATATTTAATTAATTTGAGTCTTATATATATGTATTTATTTAGCTCGGTCCATATGTGTATGTATTTATGATTGTCGAAATTGTTTGAACCATCATCATTATTTTTTCTGATTTATCTTATAATAAAGGTGGAACCTGCCATCTAACTTAAATTAGTTATTTGCAATTTTCATGCTTTGAACATCTTTCGTTAAATGATAACATCATTCCACCAGATTTTATATTTTCGTGCTATTTTAACTTTTTCCTTTAAGCACAATAGATCCATATTGTATTTATTTAATTCGATCCATATATGTATATTTATACAATTTCATACACTATTTAATAAATTACTTAAATTACCACTTACTTGCAAATTCATGTTTTAAATTTATTTCAATTGTAGGAAAATGTCTACAAACAAAAGAAAAGCGACCAATGGTTTGATGGTACCACATGCTAAAAGAAGAGAACGAAATTGGTTGCTTACCAATCGAGTTGTGGTATGAATTATATATTTATTATATAAATCATATATTTAATTAATTTGAGTACTTATTAAAGTCACAAAGAATGAACTTGATACATTCTCATCTTTGTCAATGGTCGACAACTATGCAGCTATGTAAAGGTTGAGTCATCTATTCAGCCCAAGGTTTTGTTCGATTTCAAGGTTAGTAACTTATTTTGCTGTCAACACTCAACCTTCTTCTTTTTTGTGTATCAAATGCGCATGTTATGGGTAATGATTGCATCGTTTGGATTCATTTTTATTGTCAAAATTTAGGGATTGCTTCAAAAAAATTTACAACATGTTCTGAGAATCCAAATGCAAGACAATATTTATACAGGCAAGAAAAAAACTTTATTCTTAAAATTTTATTTCTTTGCTTATTTATTTTCCAATGTCACTATTAGTATATATATATATTATATTATTTATTTATATGTGTAGATATAATACATTAATTAAAGTTTCAAAATGATATCTTTCACATAATTATTTCTTATATTTTTACTACAGGGAATTTCCTGTGCATTTTGTCTGGCAATCTAAAGAAAAAACATGGAAAATAAGAGAATCAACAAGGGGTGTGATTGGCCGTGTAAATACTGCAAATCCAAAAGAAGGAGAAAGGTATTTTCTAAGGTTATTATTGAATCATGTTAGAGGGCCAAAATCTTTTGAAGATTTATTGACAGTAAATGAAGTTATATGCAAAACATTCAAACAATCAGCACAAAAGAGAGGACTTCTTGAATCTGAAGAGAGTATATCAGCGTGTCTAAGTGAAACAGTTATGTTTAAAATGCCATTGGAGTTACGCAGACTATTCGCTACTATTTTGGTGTATTGTCAGGTATTTTTCAAATTAAGTCACTAAAAAACTAAATTTAGTAGAATTTACTATCCTCACTTTTACATCTTTTAAATCTATTTTTTCCGTATAGCTTATATTTTGTCAAATGCCTTTTTAATTTATAAATATTAAGATGGGGAAATAGTTTTTACCACCCCTGAACTATCGTCGAAAATCAAAAACCTCCCCTGAACTTCATTTTTTGAAATTCGCCCCCCTGGACTATTGTTTTCGGGCAAAAAGCCCCTTCTGTCCATAATTAAATCAATTTTTTTGTGAATTCTTGGAATTTTTTACAATGTTCCCCTATTAAGATTAAGATTCAGCAAGAGTTCTAAACCAACTGTGTTGTTCCCCGAATATTTTTATTTATGTTTATATTAATTTAAGCCATTTTTTATTAACGTTTACATTTTTTTTATTTAATTTATTATCAACCTGAAGATGTAAGGAAGTTATGAGATCTCTATTATGATGCATTATCCGAAGACTATAAAAGAACTCATCGAAATTCAAGCGTAGATGAGGTATTTGCATTAACACTCAAGAGTATTAATTTTTATTTAGAAAGTACGGGGAAAAGTGTTAAGGACTATGATTTACCTACATTAAAAGAGATAAGTTTGGAACATGATTCAACAAAGGAGATTGCAGATGAATTGTCCATTAAAGTCACATTGGATGATATAGAGACACAATCAAAGTTAAATCCAGAACAAGAAGAGGCTTATAAGGCAATTATAGAAAAAGTTGATTCAAATTCCAGTGGGGTATTTTTTGTCGATGGACCAGGAGGAACAGGAAAAACATATTTATACAAAGCATTGCTTGCTAATGTTCGATCACGTGGGATGATTGGACTTGCAACTGCGACATGTGGGGTTGCTGCTGCAATCATGTCAGGAGGTTGTACTGCTCATTCACGATTTGGTATCCCTATAGATGTTCATGAATCAAGTGAAAGCAACTATTCAAAACAAGAACTCAAGGCTCAATTAATAAAAAGGGTAAGACTTATTCTGTGGGATGAAGCTCCAATGGTAAAACGTTGCGCAATAGAGATGGTTGATCGATTCTTAAGGGATATAATGAACAACAATGAACTATTTGGTGGTAAAGTTGTGGTTTTTGGAGGTGATTTCAGACAAGTACTACCTGTAGTACCACGAGGGACAAGATCAGAAACTGTGGGAGCAAGTTTGGTAAGATCATACTTATGGCATATGAGAAGACTGAAATTATCTAGAAATATGAGGGCTAGCTCAGATTTAGAATTCAGCAAATTTTTACTCAGAATAGGAAATGGAGAAGAGCCAACAATAGATGATGACATGATATCTTCACCAGAAGAGATGATAATTAAATATGACAACTGTGAATCTTCCATTAACCGTTTGATTGACAATGTCTACCCCTCACTTCGAGAAAATACAACATTACCTGAGTACATAACAAATCATGCTATACTGGCTACCAAGAATGAATATGTTGATGAGTTGAATATTAGAATGATATCATTGTTCCCCGGAAATGACACAATATTTAAGAGCTTTGATATCGCATCTGATGATGAAAACAATTGTTACCAAGAAAAATTCCTAAATACATTGATGCTAAATGGATTGCCGCCACATATACTAGAACTCAAAAAGATGAAATTGAATTTGAGAAAGCGGAATCTAGATCCACCAAATGGATTATGCAATGGGACTAGAATGGTTTGTCGAGGATTTGAACGCAATGTCATACATGCAGAAATAACAGTTGGCCAACATGCAGGTAAACGTGTTTTTTTGCCAAGAATACCTTTGTCACCGGCAGAAGCTGGAACATATCCATTTAAATTTGTTCGAAAGTAATTTCCAGTGCGACTTTGTTTCTCCATGACGATAAATAAAGCTCAAGGGCAGACAATACCAAATGTAGGAGTTTACTTGCCTGAAGATGTCTTCTCGCATGGACAGTTATATGTGGCACTATCAAGAGGAGTTTCAATGTCAACTACTAAGCTTTTAGTCAAGACAGACAACCTTAAAAAAAAAAGACGAGCTTATGTTAAAAATGTAGTGTATAAAGAAGTGCTAACAAGCTAAGTTGTTTCTAAAGTTGTTTCCAGTCCTTTCTAATAATTAAACTTCATGTCTATTTATCCTTTAGATTAATGTTCTTAATTCTCCTAAATTTCATTCTCCAAACAACATCAGCTCCTGGAACAATGCCACATCAGCTTGCCACGTCTGATTTCTTTAATACAATCAAAATGACATCCTGGATTCTAATCTTATGGATTGTGTTGAATCACATATTTAATCACATATATTTAATTAGTTTGATCCGCATATGGATGTTTAACGATAGGAAAAAATATAATATGAATGATTTTGTTAGAATAAGAGACTAAAATTCTAAGAAAAAAATGAGATCATATTTATGCGAAAAATTGGAGGAAGAATAGAGAGGAATTAATCTAATTTGTAATTAAATGTTCTAAATTTGTATCATAAATGTCATAGTAAATTCCCTATATTTTTAATTGGTTTGAATCAACATCACCCTTAACAAATTAATCAGTATATTTTAACAAATTAAAATAATTAATGATTGATAAAATAATTAAATAACTTAATAATATTTTTATCATTTTTTAATTTTCTAACTATTAGAAAGACCAAAATTGTAACTTTATTGCAGGCTTATATTGTAAATTTCAAGACTATTGGGTTTAAAGTGGGAGATTTTGTATACTTTAGGGTTTCTTTATGTAATTTACCTAAAAATATATTTAATTTTTTAATCAATAAAGTTAATAATTTTTTTATTATTATATAATAAATAAATAAAATGGTACAAAATAAATATTTTGAGTATATGCTTAATGATTACGTAAATGTATTTTATTGATATTTTTATATAGTTTTTTAGATAAAAACTAGATAATGTTTTCAATTTCAAGCTAAACAATAACAACACAGACTTTAAAATAAAAAAATTATATCTTTTCTATATGGCAAAAGTGGAAAGAAAATCGAGTATGCTACATTCGTTAGTCTTTTAGAAAATTACACGGGAGTAGCTTATAATAATATTTTAAAATAACACTAATAATAAGTTAACAAACTTATACATTAATTTTTCAATTAAGTAATGCAATTTTATTTCTATTATTAAATGACCATTTATTTAATTAATAACAAATTATTATATATGTAACTTTTAGTAAGAATTTGAAATTAGTAAAAAACTTACCATAGAAAAATATACTTAGTATTGTGAGTTAAAAAAGTAAGCAAAAATAAATTATATTTGTATAAACTATATATATTTAAATGACTTAATATTATATTTATGAATAATTTAAATTTATCGTTGTTTGTGAAATTGGCATGGGTGATAAAAATATTTCCTTGGTTGATTACCAACAAGTTCCTCACTACATTCAAAAAAGTTGTGGTAGATCAATCTATGCAATGTACTGGTGGAGGTACAATGTGAGAAATATCCTTAAAAGTATGGAATTGGAAAATAGTCACAATGAGTAAAATATAAGTTAATCTACTTTTAAATGTAAATTATTTGTTAAATATAAAAAAGCATATCTTAATCTATTTTTAAATGTAAATTATTTTAAGTATTACTATATTATTTTTAAAATGATATTCTTTATTCGAGTTAATATTTTTTAAATTTAATTTAGTAAAAGGATTGATTTTAAAAGTGTTAATGAAACATAAACTAGATAAAAGTGACAAATAAATGGTAATATTTATAATTTTTCTAACATAAATTATATGGTAAAATAAAGAACAATCTTTATGAAAATAATTGAGAAGTTTATTTACAACTATTGACAATATTATCCATATATTATCAAAATAATTTACATTAGTTTTATTTTTATGAAAGAAATATTATATATTGTACATAAATATTTTCTACATGGGTTAATAGTCTTTATTTTATTTTAATTATTTAACTATAATTTTACGGCAGTGCATGGTTTATTTCTTCACAAAGAAAATATTTTAAAATTGAAATAGTTACTATTTTATAAGTTATCATTATACCTAAAATAATTAAATAAATATTTATTGTAAACTTAAATTCCTTAAACCATAAAGTTAAATTAGTTTTTCAATTAATAACAAATGGATGAGATTAAATTTGTGTAACCTAATAGGCTGTTTTTTTTTTGCATAAGCTGAAGAGATTTTATTAGCCACTATCAAGCAGATAGCAGCAAGAAGAATAGAAAAACGAATGTACAAGAGTGACACTTCCTCAACAGAGGAAGCACCAGAAAAGATAGTCAAGACACAACAAAATCCCTACTGATACAATAGGCTGTTGTAAAAGTACACAAAAGATCTCACTCATGGATCTTTAATGCGAGTGACGAATGTTGATGAAGTTTATATAATTAAGAACATTAAATAAAAAATTATATTATAAGCCATAAGTTATAGGAAAAAAAAGAAAACCAAAAGTTATGGATTATATGAGATAGATAAATCTCTTAACATTATTATCATCCTAATCTAATAAAAAATATTTTAAAATTGAAATAGTTTATTTATTTATAATAATAATAATAGTTTATGACTAATAACAATTACTACTATTATTATTCTAATCCCACAGATTAAGAAAGTATATTTTTTCTTTTAAAAGATAACAAAATATTATATTATTACGAAAAGAAGAAAAAATAAAGGACAAATACAGTAACAAAATTCTCCCTTTTATTAAATTATAATCACAATTATTTTTAGACTTTTTTATTATTATTATTATTATTGTTGCTGTTATTTTATATTTGATGTGTTTTCATTATTAGAATAAGAACTAGAAAAAAAAATGAGAGAAGAAAAAAAAAAGTGGAAAGTGATGATTCTTTTTAGTTAAAAATAAAAAAATTATAAAAAAATTTATAAAATAAACAAGAAATTATCTTGCCTCAAAAAAATATAAAAAAAAACTATGAAATTATTTTTATAATGTATTATTCTTAAAAATATATATACACACAAATATTAAATTACTGAAGTTTGATTTCGTAAAATTTGTAATGATAAGGAATTATTTTTCCTTAGCTAATTATGTGATTTTTTTTCATACATAAACATGGAGAAAAATAGTTTGTACATTTACTTAAATCATAATTTTTAATTAAATATTATACTTAATTTTTTATTGAACTTAAATATTAGTGGTTGTTTTTAAATAATTACATACTTATTTACAATATTTGGAAAACTTAGATAAAAATAATATGGAACATCATTTTAAATATTTAAATTTTAATTTATAAAAGTAATTTACTTAATTGAGTTAAAATTATTTTAATTCTAAGTGCTTAAAATTAATTATTTCAGAATTAATACAAGATTTTTTTGTCGACATTAGAACATCAATAAAAATACAAATATACTGCCTACAATATAGATTAAGCACCATAGTAAAAATTTATGTTAATCTTATTTTTGGAGATATTATTAAAAAAATTATATTATACCAAAAATATATTTGTGTGAAATACTTTTTGTACATAAATATTATATTTTAATATTATCAAATAAATTTCGCACGTACAACGCCACGTGCCTAAAAATTTAAATCAAGTTAGAAACAGTATTCTCATCTTCTCCATTCCCATAATCTTCCTTTATGCATTCAAAAATGTACAGCGCTACAGCCCAACAAATTTGGTATTGAGAGATTACGGCATTTTTATTTGGAGAATGTAAAAAATAAGATTTTTACCAATGTATACGTGGACGAGGAAAGAAGGTTTTCAAATCATAATATTAAATTATAATATACAAGTCCAATCAAACTAATAAATACTATTATATATAGAAATTGAATTCCAAATTAATCAAATAACTTAATAGATAGGTTTTAAATACTATTATATAAAAGTCTATTATACAAATTATATATTAAAAAACTATAAATTAACAATTTATATGGTTGGTTATAATACTTTAGAACAATTTTAAATACTATTAGGCTATATCTTCTATTAATACTTATTATTAGTATGTTTAATAATTTATATGTTCGATCATATGACCTTAGAATAATATTTAAATACTATTAAGCTATATCTTCTATTAATACTTATTATTAATATGCTTAATAATTTATATGTTCGATTATATAACTTTAGATCAATATTTAAATAGTGGCTTTATATATTTCAAATGACCAAAATTAATTTATAAATAATATATATTAAATAATTTAATTTCATATAAAAAATTGCACGTACCCAACTACCTAGTTAAATTAAATGTAAAAGAACAAGAGACACCAAATTACAAAGCAGACATGAGAAGTTCATCCAATTCCTTCACAAATCTCTCCATCGCAGGCCTCGGCAGGTTGAGTTGAGTGGCACCACAATCCCATTCTCCCCTTTCTTGTTTGTATACGGAACAATTCATTTCTGCCTTTGGTGTCTTCCACCTGCTCGTACTCGCGGTGCTATATGTAACCTGTGGTGGATCGCTTGCATTGAGAACGTGTCGTTCCCAGACCGGCGTGATGGATGACGTTTGTGCTCCACGCGCTATTTCACCCAGCGCTGACATGAATTGGACACGGCCGGCTCCGTCGCTCATGGTATGATTGAGGCGGAGGGCGAGATGAAACCTCCGCAACTAAGTCGCGTCATCTGCACGACTTGTTCAATTTTATTTTCATTTAACATAATTGCTTAAGGCTCAATTCAAATATTTAACCATAAATTATACAAAGCAATAAATAAGGATAAACTATACAACAATATTGTTTTATTAAGCTCTTTTATTAAAGAGAATCATAACAGCTGCTCTCCCATTTCTGGGGATGAACATCTTATTTATGGCAAGTTTAGAACAGCAACATTTGTTATTTATTCACATTACTCGCAATTGTGCTGTCGTTTATTATCTCAAAGGAAACTGCAGAACATCAGCCCTCCCATTTCTGGGAATGATATGATCTTATTAGTAGAGCACATTGTTATCATTTGAACTCTAATATTGACGACACTGGATCTGCGGATGGTGTCATCAACTTGTTTAAGACGAGTTCATCTTTGACTACGCGGAAGCTGTCATCAACCTGTTTTGTTTTTGGATTCACAAACTGCAGCAGGAAAGCAAGATATTATAAGGTAGAAAAAGTACCCGTATAGACAAGGAGAAACTTTCTACGTAGTTTTCAGGAATTTATCTGCTTCTTTCTTTTTACTAACCTCAAATCTCAACTCGTTCCGTGTGGCATTGCATCTTACATAGCCATACTCAGAAATCCTTACCAAACTCCACTCAGAAAACTGTCAATTTAAGGAGGACATGAGAATCGATCAGTTCCTAAAATCATACAACATGGATAAGCATAGATATATAATAAGACTTACATTTCCTTTAAAGGTTTGCAGAGTGAATCCAGCCATACCAATGACTGCTTGAACTGGCGCACGGTAGTTGCTCAAATCATAGGTATCAATCCCATTCTGGTCTTTTGTAGGCATGGCCACACATTTGTCTTGATAAACACAGCACAATCGCTCGTAGTTGTGAACATGCGCAAAAAGTGCTACATCAACCTAATTCATGAGTCATCTTTCAGAAAACAACCAAAAAGAAACAATATGGTGATATACAACCTAGCTAGCCAAGCCAAAGACGCATTTGCTAAGTGCTGTACCTTATTCTGCACTAGCAATGGCTCTAATTCTGGGGCCAACTTTCCATCACGATCACCGAAATCAGTGCCTGAGGTATACAGGGCTCTGTGTCTGCATTTCACACACACGCACAAAAATACTCTGCCAGAATCAAGAGACATTTCCACATTCTAAATCACCCAATGAATGGAGACATCTGTACGTCCATGCCATAACGTACCCTGTAAAAATTAGCCAGGGAGTTCTAGTCCGATTAACCGAAGCCAAGTCCTTTTGCATCCATTGGTACTGCAATATTAAGAGACCCATATCAGTCAAGCAACGGGCATGCATGCACCTCATTATATGCTGCAAATTAATCAATGAGACTGAGACTGAGATTGAGATTGAGATTGGGAACCTGCTCAGAATTTCGTGTCCAGTCATGCTCGGTTGAGATGACAGTGAAGTGAATACTTCCTTGTTCGATGGAGTACCATGGTTTGTCACGCCCTGCGGTTGGCATTGGAAAGTAGGTCTCATATGGGACACCACATTCTCCACCCGAGTCAGGAGATTGGTACCTTGATCCGGACCCTGGGTAATTACTGGATTGCGACAATGCTAATTAGTAAAGCATCAGAAAATAATTGCTTATAGGTATATCCTGATTTTAAGGTATTCTCTTTGTTGTACAGGTTGAGGAGGCCGGTACCTTTCGTGGTTTCCAATCGCTGTCATGTAAGGCACTCGAGACGCCATTGGTGTTATGAGATGAAGGAAGTAATCCCATTCGACTAAGAATCCTGTCGCATAACTTATATCACCAATGTGAAAGATGGAGTCCACATTCCCAGCTTCCACTTCTTCTGTCATTGCTTTAATCACTGACAGGGCTCCTGGCTGTATGTAATGTTCGACAGAAGCATCGAGAGGAGTCTTTCCCATATCTCCAAATACAAGAAATTTGAGCTCATCTGATCCTCCAGCAGGCGGAGTCTTGAACTCAACTTCATCACTCCAACTAACTGAATCACTGAATTTTGAAGAACTCTGTCAAAAAAAACTCAAATTTGCAGAGATATCGAGCGCGCGCAAACATGAATATACATAAATATAGCGCGCGCACGTGCATATGTAGCATCTGAATGTATTTGCAAGTAGTACCTTCCATATTTGTAAGAGAAGGTGGAGGAAGGGGTTAGTCCTGTCATGACAGCTGAATGTATGTAGCCAGGATCATGCCACCCAAAATCCTGTGCTGGACTTGTTATGTTACCAGCAATAGTTACAGCAGCTGGAAACAACAAATTACCCATTAAGGATGCACGGAGCAACTTACATAGACCTTAATACGAGCACTTACTGCACATGTCATTTTGTGTAAAAGTTGAAACAGTTGAAATCTCTGTCTTGCCGTCTCCGTACTGCAATTTTTGTGGTTGTTTATCTCCACTGACCCATCTTACTTTCATCTGATTCACATCATAATCTCACTTCTTAAAACTTTCAATTACTATAATTCAAGAAGGAAAAATTAAATCTCTTTTACAAATATGTTTCTTTAACCACATGTATCCCTCAGCTTACTAAGTGCGCTACGGGTTTACTTGTACAAGAATCCACTTTGCGATCTCTTGTTTTAGAGATGAGTGAAAACACAAGCATCCATCGTCTAATCAACAATGTCTGATTAAATTAGAAAATTACACCCCCAATAAATGGAATTGTATAATTATAATTAATATTCGATCTTACCGAAGTGGCTGTGGAGTCTGTGCTAGAAATGTGGCCATATAAGGGCTTGTTTGGATTGGCAAAACTCAAGATGTTGGACTTGGCCAAGATGCAGGGCAAGTCGAATCCTCTCGCAAACAACACAAACTGGATATCAGTTCTGATGTTTACAACATGAAACGACAGCGTGGCACTGCATGTGTGCAACAAACACTTGCCGATGGAGCTTAGATAATCTCGATCGTTGCTCACGTATTGTGCCTGCCTCAAACAACACAAACTGGATATCAGTTCTGATGTTTACAACATTGAAACGACAGCGTAGCACTGCATGTGTGCAACAAACACTTGCGAAACCCGGAAAACGAGCATTCTTTCTTTTGGCAGCTTAGATAACCTGGATCGTTAATCACATGTTGGGCCTGCAATGTAACTAACTTCAAATTTCTTGCAATCTTTTTGGCAATAAAATAAAGGACAGAGTTTAAGAAAGTTATAATTAACAAATCATTGTCTAACTAAACTGAACATCGAACCTCTCGAGTTTTAACTCAATGAAATTGTTAGTTTTGAGAATTAGTTCTTTTACTGAATTTTTTGGAAATTTTTCATTGACTTTCTTCCTTACACTACTTAATTTTGACTGTTTTTGGAGTATACATATATAAAGCACCGAAGGCATACTCCATCACGAATAATACGGTTTAATTAGATTCAATCCGGTTTGATAATTGGGTTAATAAAATATAAATATACATATTTATAACATAAAATTTCAATAAATCGAAAAATAATTCCAGATCGAACGGTTCAACCATTTGGTATAATTAATTATTCCAATTCAAGTATAAAAGAGTTTTTTTATAAAAAAAAATTGATTACCTTAATGGGATAATGGCACAGAAGAGGGAAATTCACAAAGTCACCGGTCTGTATGTAATCGAGTTTGGACAGCAGGCAAGTTTCAACGCTGCACAAAGCGGAAGAAATTAAAATAATTAATATTAGACATTTTATTTTTCACCATTATCCATAAATATTGAATA
Source organism: Viola odorata (assembly GCA_963691705.1). Lineage (NCBI taxonomy): Eukaryota > Viridiplantae > Streptophyta > Magnoliopsida > Malpighiales > Violaceae > Viola > Viola odorata. The sequence continues at coordinate 56,198,542 of OY829544.1, forward strand.
AATAATAATTATTCATTTGTAATTTGTAATTTCTAATGCAAAAATAAAACGACAGTTGAATTGAAATTACATACTCAGAATGAGAAGGTGAAATCATGGCAACCCAGTCGCCCCGTTTAGGAAAAAAAACTCCGCTAACAGTGACATTAATGAAGTCGTCATCGGACAGGAGGCCGCCGGAGTCGGTTGCGGCCGCCGTGATTTTGAGGTAAGGGTTCGGGTCATGGCACTCAATCAAAGCTCTTCTGTTCAAAACTCGATAACCATCTGAGATTGCGGTGTGATTAAAATGCTGAATGGTCGAGTCCTGGACTGAAGGAGGGAGCTTGTACGATGAACATGTAGGAAAGTTTTGGATTAATGTAAGAAGCAGCAGCGCTGCCAGTAAAAGATTATGACAATTATATGATATTGAATTGTTATAAGTTGAGATCTCCATCTCATGAAATCTTGAGTTGATTACGAAGTGATTAGCAAGGGGCTCGATATATATAGGCCACTCTAGTTGCATGGCCAAGAACTAAAAAAAACTAAAGTTCTATTTTTTTTTTTAAATAAGAAAAGGTGGAACACAACTTTTCTTCATAGTACTCCAGCATCGATAATTTCTAGGGAAAGATATTTTAGAGGAATTATCCACTTTCATCTCTAAAAAATTTATCCTTGGATCAAAATTTCAAACATCAATTCGATAGTAAAATTGTTCATTTTAAATTTCCACCTATCTATCGTGTGTGATTGACCTGTTTTCATGCAATTTTGAGTGGAAATTTTATTGATTTCAATATGTATTCCATGATTATTGCAGGAATCAGATCTGGAGGGCAAATGGACAAAAAGGACAGAATCAAATCCATTCTTGAGATGATGAGGGCAGACGACTTTCTTGGAAAGCCTCCTGGCCATGACGAATCACCTGACCGGCAAAACCCTAAGTCATGAGCGACAATTTGAAGCTTGAAGCCCACTAAAACGCCAAGTGTCGGCTTACCTGTGGAAGAGTTGAAGTGGCATCCGAACTCCTTTAATTCGGCACTGGAGGCTTTCTTATTTAGATGAGTGATTTAGATACAATTAAACTCTAAGTATGATTTATCTTTTCTTTATTTTTATTACTATCCTTTAGAGATATTATTGGTATAGGATATTTATATACTCCGCCTAGGTTTTCTTTGGGGGAGATCTTCTGACCTTGTGGCAACTGAATTTCTCTTTTCTCTGTTTTCGCCTCCATTCGATTTCATAAACCCAGTTCCTTCGTTCTCCGCGGAACAAAGGATTTCCATAATCTTCAATATATTTTTTTGTTTATTTTCAATATGAGTATGAGTAGCTAAATAAATATTTCTAATAGGAGCGTTTAAAGCATGAGCATGAGTATGCATGAGACTTAATTGCCCTTTATTAATCTTTAAATCTGCATTTAACTAATCTCATAATAATTGTATTGTGTTTTCATCTTGATTTCAGATTTGACCAATCTAGGGTTAGGTTGATTATCATAACCGTCATTCTTCTTGACCACGATAACCTGTCTTGGACCAATTACGGGCCAAGAAGATCGAAATAGACAACTAGCGCTGATGGATTTACCGCGAACTTGCCCAGAGTACCGTTAGTATGAAAGGTTAACCTACCTTATTCCCGATTGACAACCGAGGATACTAGGTTTGGAGTTGTCCTCCCCTAGTCGATCATCAACCAATCTAGTAAACCTTTTAACCAGCAAGGTGCTAGTTGATTAGGAATCATCTCTAAGTGTACCTGAGATGATTTTAATACAGGAGGGAAATAGGGGTCATAAGTGTACTTTAATTCTATAACAACTCTGTAGATTAAAGATGAATGCCCTTGTGTCAATAATTGTTGCTCATGTCTCATCGCTTGCTAAGCTCCTACTATAAATCTCTCTCATTTGATTGTTTCGTCTTGATCTGTCTGTTGACCAAGCATGTGATTCTTGGTCTGAATCGTTTAGTTACTTTACTTACTTTTTAGTTTTTAGTTTAAAATAAACCCTTTAATTTCACTTGAGTGTTATCATTGGTTTTTGCAAGCACACACACAAAAATCATATCAGTATTTTCTGTGAATCGAACCTTTTATTTGCTATTTACAATTAAATTTATTCTTATTAGTGAGTTGTATTTTATAATTATTTTTTACGGATTCTACACACATCAGTCCCATAAGACGAGCACTCAATGGAATCATTCACAATGCGGACAAGACATGGACCAATGCATGCAATACATGCTTATATAAATACAAAGCTCCTCGTTTTATTTTTCTTTTTCGAACATGACATTTTACTTTGGATTTATTTATACAAATCGCATATGAAACGAAAAGGTTGGTTTTAGGAAAGACAAAGGATTCTCTCTTCATTCAAAAAGTTGGTTTTAGGAAAGACAAAGGATTATCTCTTCATTCAAACAAATTAAAACAAGAAAGAAAGAAAATAAATGCATGCCACTAATGGACCTTTCATATATATAAAAAAAAAGACGGATTGGATTGAAATTTTGATCCAACACCTTGCAGACCAACAGGCAAAACCGGTAGAAATTTGATTTGGTTTTTAAAACTATAATTAGATCCTAAATAAATATTATTATTTAATTAAATAGTTCTTTGCTAAATTAGGTATGAAGTATGAAGTATTATATTTTCTTGCTAATTTTAAATTTGGTTAAACAAATCTCTAAACGGTCTCAAAATTAGGTATGAAGTATTATATATTTTTGATAATTTTAAATATTTTTAAAAATATTTATTTATAGTTTTCTCCAACTTTTTTAGGTTACAAAATGTTCACTATGTTTTTGAAATGTTAAATTGGTTTCCTTATGTTTTAGTAATCAACTTTAAAATTAACAATTCTTTGCTAAATTAAAAAAATATTCACATTTTTTTTCCAGAAAAATGAATTTTATTTTGGTAAACAGAAAAATGAGTTCAAATATATATATAAATATTTAAACCTATAAATATTAATTAGGTTGAACTCAGTTCGAATTCGGTTTCGATTAAACTTATAAACCTTGAACTTCTTGGCTCTGTGGTTCAATATCTCCGTCAGGTTTTCAAAACCTTGGATTGAAAAACAACTTAAATAAATATAAAGAAGATTGTTTCTTCACATAACCTACAATTGCTTCTATCGCGCCAGTGATCATAATTAGTTTTTTTTTGGTATTATCATAATCAGTTTGTAAGAAGAGTGAGAGGATTATCTTTGTAATTATAGTCACTTTAAAATACCAAAATTGAAGCAATTCCCTAATTAATCTGTTATTCTTATGGATTTTCCATTATTTTTTGTTCTAATTCTAATTTTTTTTTTTTATATCGAAGCTTATACATCTCATCCGAAGGTAGTAATATAGTTTGACTTTTAAGGGCAATAAATGGAGAATATAGTGAAAAAGTTGGTAGGTATATGAAAATACTATTTGGAATAAGAACTTCAAACAAAGAGCGATTGTAGCAACATAACAATTATAGCTTAACCGGTAAGTACATACTCATTCGATCTATAATAGAGTCATCCGTTATGAGTATAATTTCGAAGTTTTATGTCTTTTGAAACACTATACAAACGGGGGCGGATGCAGGAATTTTTTTCAGGGGGGGCGGGGGTTCAGGGGCAACGCCCCCGGATTTTTTTTTATTTAGTATTTTAAAGGGAAGGTAAGCGAGCTGAACGAAAAAACTTTTACAAAGACTTTCCTCCTCATTCCTCAACTAGAACCTAGACTTTGTCATGACAAATAGCAGCAGTCATGCTCTGAATTTTTCCAAAAAAACAGCCTGAAGTCAAAAGTTATAGTGGTCGAAATTACTTATATACCATTTCTCTGATAATTTATCAACCATCTTAGATCACAAAGAAGGAATGCATAGATATGGAAAGTGGCAAAAGCTAATATCCCATGAACGCAAATAATGAATAATTCAAATTTTTTTATTCTCATTTCTAGTGGTAGGATACTAAACACATTAAGACATACTCCATAATTCTCACTCTCTACCTCCATTGAATCCATTCACATTTTTTGTGGTTCATTACGGGCAACCAAACAAGTCGTAAAAGTATCAAATGAAACATGTGTTTTGTATAATTGAATTTTTAAAAAAATAATAAGATATTTAATTAAGAGAAAAAAAACTCTCAAGGAGTCGTGGTTTTATATATTAGACTATAGATCAATTGAAAATAGTTAATTGAAAGATGATATTAATTTTGACACATCGTACAAAAAATTAAAAACTAACTTTGGTTTGCACAAATTATTTATTCTTGATAAATAACGTTATGAATAAATCGAGAAATGTAACTTATATTCTTATAATATTTAATGACAATTAATGATATGTAGCGTGATTTTTTAAAATATTAATTTATTATATTTTTTAATAAATTAAATATGGTTCAAATTCAAACCTTGTCAATAAAGTATATATATATATTATAAGAGTTTCATTTATAAATTTATGACTCATATTCGAAATATATATGTATATATATATATGTAATACTTATCAAAACTTTCCTTTGCTTCAGTGGTAAAATACTTTATTTCTAAAGGGAGGGTGTTTGAATCCCCTCTCGCGCATTCCTTTACAACAGGTTTTGGAGAGCCTCTAAAAAGAGGGAAGTTCCGTGAATTGAACACGGAACCTCTTGATCTTAAGTCAGACTTGCTATCATTGCGCCACGCCAAGGATGCTATTTGATGATAAATGGATGAAATTTAATTAAACCTTAAATTAAAGAGGGAAGTTCACCTTGGCTATTTGATGATAAATGGATGAAATTTAATTAAACCTTAAATTAAAGAGGGAAGTTCCGTGAATTGAACACGGAACCTCTTGATCTTAAGTCAGACTTGTTATCATTGCGCCACGCCAAGGATGCTATTTGATGATAAATGGATGAAATTTAATTAAGAGGGAAGTTCCGTGAATTGAACACGGAACCTCTTGATCTTAAGTCAGACTTGCTATCATTGCGCCACGCCAAGGATGCTATTTGATGATAAATGGATGAAATTTAATTAAACCTTAAATTAAAGGTGGCGCCTACCCTGGCCCTGGGCTGGATCCGCCCCTGTATACAAAGTGCTGCTGATTCTTGGTGGAAAGCTGGAACAATGACAAATTGTAGAATCGGAGGGAATCAAATAAGAAGAAAACTTCACCCTCATACATTGCATTGCATGAGAAGAAAACTTCATTCAAATCGAAGTGGGTCTTATCAGACAAGATAGAGAATAGATTGTTTTCGGGAATAAACAGGCGAACGTCACCCTCAAATCTGCTACGAACTTGCTCGGATGACAAAAAAGCTTTTAACTGTTCGCATATGAACGCTATTACTAAAACTACTCACTAAACAGTCAGTATCTTGAACACTTCACAAGAGAAAAAGACCTGGCTCATATTCTGCTGGTAGAAGATAAATGGCAAAGTGATATCACAACATTCTAACAAACATGCAACTTCCTAACACTTCCCGATAAGTCCTTATTAGGCCCCGCGCGACCCTGCTTGATGATCCAGTCAGCTGACAATGAAAGCAAATCTCCGGATTACCAGTAAATCGATACAATCTTGTTGATGTTAAGCATAGAACATAGGCATTTGCATTTCTATCCAAAAGATGTAAAAAACATGAAAAAGAAGTCCCCGTTAAAATTCCAGTTTCCAGACTATTGTTTTATTAAGCTCTTTTGTTAACGGGAGAACGAAAAACAGAAGGCGGAGACTAGAGAGAATCATAACAGCTGCTCTCCCATTTCTGGGGATGAACATCCTATTTATGGCAAGTTTAGAACAGCAACATTTGTTATTTATTCACATTACTCGCAATTGTGCTGTCTTTTATTATCACAAAGGAAACTGCAGAACATCAGCCCTCCCATTTCTGGGAATGATATGATCTTATTAGTAGAGCACATTGTTATCATTTGAACTCTAATATTGACGAGACTGGATCTGCGGATGGTGTCATCAACTTGTTTAAGACGAGTTCATCTTTGACTACGCGGAAGCTGTCATCAACCTGTTTGGTTTTTGGATTCACAAACTACAGCAGGAAAGCAAGACACTATAAGTTAGAAAAAGTACCCGTAAAGACAAGGAGAAAACTTTCTACGTAGTTTTCAGGAATTTATCAGTTTCTTTCTTTTTACTAACCTCAAATCTCAACTCGTTCCGTGTGGCATTGCATCTTACATAGCCATACTCAGAAATCCTTACCAAACTCCACTCAGAAAACTGTCAATTTAACGAGGACATGAGAATCGACCAGTTCCTAAAATCATACAACTTGGACAAGCATAGATATATAATAAGACTTACATCTCCTTTGAAGGTTTGCAGAGTGAATCCAGCCATACCAATGACTGCTTGAACTGGCGCACGGTAGTTGCTCAAATCATAGGTATCAATCCCATTCTGGTCTTTTGTAGGCATGGTCACACATTTGTCTTGATAAACACAGCATAATCGCTCGTAGTTGTGAACATGCGCAAAAAGTGCTACATCAACCTAATTCATGTGTCATATCTTTCAGAAAACAACCAAAAAGAAACAATATGGTGATATACAACCCAGCTAGCCAAGACAAAGACGCATTTGCTAAGTGCTGTACCTTATTCTGCACTAGCAATGGCTCTAATTCTGGGGCCAACATTCCATCACGATCACCGAAATCAGTGCCTGAGGTATACAGTGCTCTGTGTCTGCATTTCACACACACACAAAAATACTCTGCCAGAATCAAGAGACATTTCCACATTCTAAATCACTCAATGAATGGAGATATCTGTACGTCCATGCCATAGCGTACCCTGTAAAAATTAGCCAGGGAGTTCTCGTCCGATTAACCGAAGCCAAGTCCTTTTGCATCCATTGGTACTGCAATATTAAGAGACCCATGTGTATCAGTCAAGCAACGGGCATGCATGCACCTCATTATATGCTGCAAATTAATCAATGAGACTGAGATTGAGATTGAGATTGAGATTGGGAACCTGCTCAGAATTTCGTGTCCAGTCATGCTCGGTTGAGATGACAGTGAAGTGAATACTTCCTTGTTCGATGGAGTACCATGGTTTGTCACGCCCTGCGGTTGGCATTGGAAAGTAGGTCTCATATGGGACACCACATTCTCCACCCGAGTCAGGAGATTGGTACCTTGATCCCGACCCTGGGTAATTACTGGATTGCGACAATGCTAATTAGTAAAGCATCAGAAAATAATTGCTTATAGGTATATCCTGATTTTAAGGTATTCTTTGTTGTACAGGTTGAGGAAGCCGGTACCTTTCGTGGTTTCCAATCGCGGTCATGTAAGGCACTTGAGACGCCATTGGTGTTATGAGATGAAGGAAGTAATCCCATTCGACTAAGAATCCTGTCGCATAACTTATATCACCAATGTGAAAGATGGAGTCCACATTCCCAGCTTCCACTTCTTCTGTCATTGCTTTAATCACTGACAGGGCTCCTGGCTGTATGTAATGTTCGACAGAAGCATCGAGAGGAGTCTTTCCCATATCTCCAAATACAAGAAATTTGAGCTCATCTGATCCTCCAGCAGGCGGAGTCTTGAACTCAACTTCATCACTCCAACTAACTGAATCACTGAATTTTGAAGAACTCTGTCAGAAAAAACTCAAATTTGCAGAGATATCGAGCGCACGCAAACATGCATATACATAAATATAGCGCGCACGTGCATATGTAGCAGCTGAATGTATTTGCAAGTAATACCTTCCATATTTGTAAGAGAAGGTGGAGGAAGGGGTTAGTCCTGTCATGACAGCTGAATGTATGTAGCCAGGATCATGCCACCCAAAATCCTGTGCTGGACTTGTTATGTTACCAGCAATAGTTACAGCAGCTGGAAACAACAAATTACCCATTAAGGATGCACTGAGCAACTTATATAGACCTTAATAAGAGTACTTACTGCACATGTCATTTTGTGTAAAAGTTGAAACTGTTGAAATCTCTGTCTTGCCATCTCCGTACTGCAATTTTTGAGGTTGTTTATCTCCGCTAACCCATCTTACTCTCATCTGATTCATCACAACCATAATTAATTAATCTCACTTCTAAAGTCATTTTAATTTTTTTACTATGCACCGCATATATCGTCAATACTAATCTTATTCGCATATGGTAGTTTTCGTAAGTAGTAGAAAATTTTATGGAGGGAAATTGAAATTGGTGTAATAATTAGTCGCTCTTACCGAAGTGGCTGTGGAGTCTGTGCTAGAAATGTGGCCATATAAGGGCTTGTTTGGATTGGCAAAACTCAAGGTGTTGGACTTGGCCAAGATGCAGGGCAAGTCGAATCCTCCCTCAAACAACACAAACTGGATATCAGTTCTGATGTTTACAACATGAAACGACAGCGTGGCACTGCATGTGTGCAACAAACACTTGCCGAAGATGGAGTACTTGCATTCGTTGCTTTTGCAGCTTAGATAATCTGGATCGTTGGTCACGTATTGTGCCTGCAATATAATAATCGTCAAAGACTTCAAATTTCTAGCAAATTTTTTGTCCCAAGTTAATTAAAGGAGTAAACTAGTTTTGGCATTCTGTCGAACAGTTGATGGGCATGATTCCGGTCAGCGGCTTTTCTGACGTGTGATGTGTCCTACAACCTCTATGTATTAGTACCAGAAGAAAAAACAAACTTTTTATATTCTCTATTTTATCCTTCCAATTCATTAAAATTAGGTGCATATCAGAAAATAAAAAACAATTAAAAGGTTTGCACAATGCTAACATAGCAATGAATTTGGAAAATAAGTAATAAGACGTTTAATTAGTAAAGAAAAGAAGAAGAGGAGTTTGTAGTTAATTACCCTAATTGGATAATGGCATAGAAGGGGAAGATTTTCAGAGTCACCAGTCTGTACGTAATGCTCTTTTGATTTGAGACAAATTTCAGTGCTGCACAACCGGATCGGAAGACAATTAAACAAATTGTTAGACATTGATTTCATTTGAAATTATTTTTTTAATCCAAAGTCTTTTTTACAGTATTAGTTACCTACCTAGCATGAGAAGGTGAAATCATGGCAACCCAATCCCAACTTTGAGGTTTAATAACTCCACTAACAGTAACACTAATGAATTCATCACCGGAGAGGCCGGCGCCGGAGTTCGGTGCGGCGGCTTTGATTTGGAGGTAAGGGCTTTTGATAGGGCACTCAAACAAAGCTCTCCGATTCACAACTCGAAAGCTCGAGATTGCGGTGTGGTTGTAATGCTGAATGGTGGAGTTGAGGACATGGGAAGGCAACTTGTAGGACGAACAGGTAGGAACATTGTTTTGGATCAGTACCACAATTAGCAGCAACACCAGAACAAAATGACGACCAAGACATATTGTAGCCGTAGATGATGAATAATAATTAGTTGAGAACTCCATCTCTCGAGTCCGATGATGAAGAGGAAATGATGCATGAAAAAGCGTTTTAAAATAGGCTAGCTGGTTTCTTTCTCGCGGTGGCCAAAATCCATGTTCCATACAATTTCAATGTCACGTAAATGTGGTTTGGTCATCAATATTTCATGTTCCATGTGATAGCAACCATAATCAAACCGGATTTCGAATCGATTAAATTTTTAGATTTTTAATAGGGATTAATATAGTTAATTGGTGAGTCAAAAAAAATTAGTTCGTATCGATTAACCGATTCAACTTGCAATTCGGATTCAACTTGCAATTCATATGGATTGATCGATCTTAATCTTTTGGCTTTCCGAATCAAATGCATATCGGATCTGATTTGTTTAAAAATATGGCCGTTATGTGAGGAAGCACAAAGAGAGCGTGGGGTGTGCTTGATTGGACAGTGTTCGTTTTGGACGGCGGTTATGCAAGAAAGCACACAGAGCGTGGAAGGTAGGTGAAGAATGGATTGATCATGTTTGTTTCAGGTGAACCACGAAGATCAGAATTACCAGATTGTAGTAAAGGGAAGTGAGATTCGAATACAAGTGATTTTCGTTTTGATATTTTTTGCTGTAACAACGCATAATTAATCACAAATAAGCGTAAAATAATAAAGTAAAGAACATGACATTTTTAACGTGGTTCAGCAACTGGTGCCTACATCCACGGGCAAGATAGTCAAAAAAGGTTTCCATTATAATAAAAGTAGAGAACGTGTACAATTAGAATTATTAACCCTAATTTCTTAATATATATATAGATATGATAAATTCAAAATTACAATCAAGATCTTAGAAATTAACATCTTAGCCCATGAAGTCAAGATTATGGACAGATTGAGGCCCATTTTTTCTGGTGATGTTTTGGGCTTTTTCATTCATTTTGAAAATTGGCCCTCTTATTTTAAACCTCAGCTCGGTCCAAATTTAGTAAAAAGATAGTGACGTTTATTTTTAAATTTTTTTTTACAGTACTTATGTAATGATGATTCTTACAAGCTACTTTTTTTTCTCAATTTTATAATTTTTATTGAGATAATATGACCGACCATCCAGTTGCCTGTAGTGTACTACGTTTTGGTGAGTCGGAAACTGTCATCTACTTGTTTTGTTTCTGAATTCACTAACTGCAAAAGAGCAACAAATAATTAGCAATCCAAAATTAATCAACGAGAATGAAAATTAAGATTTCTCGTAATATGTTTCATTCTTACACGTAACACCTCTTTTTGTAACATATATACTCACCCGACGGTCCAAAACACTATTGAAAAATATTTGAACACCCAAAATGAGAACTGACCTCAAATGTCAAGTCATTCTTTGTAGCATTGCCTCTTAGATAGCCAAATGCAGATATCCTTACCAAACTCCAACTTGCAGGCTGTTGATCATTACAATGAATTTGAGAAGTACTCAAATTACAAAATCATCCATTTACATTCCATCTATATACATTAAAACGAAAGGGTAATTAAGTAAACAGACTTACATTGTTGGAGAATGCATCCAAAGAAAAGCCAGCCATACCAATGACAGCTTGAACTGGTGCACTGTAGTTGCTAAAATTGTATGTATCGGTCCCGCTCTCGTCTTTCGTAGGCATTGCAAGGCATTTCCCTTCGTAAATCGAGCATGTTCGCTCGTAGTTGTGGACGTGCCCGAAGAGTGCAACATCAACCTATAGTTCAATATTTGCAGCACAATATGTATAAGCTGATATAAGTGTTGATTAGTTCTAGCGTAACAGAATAAGCTGCAGCTAACCTTATTCTGCACTAATAACGGCTCTACAGCATCGACAAAGTTTTTATCGACGTCGAACAATCCATTCGATGAGGTATACATTGGTCTGTGGCTGCAGTTCACAAACATACTTTGCTTCAATAGAATTCAAAGAAAAGCAGAATCCTGTGTATGCCTGTAAGCAGCAGGATGATATGCATCATGATCAGGATGTCCTAATCATACCCGGTAAAGATTAGCCATGGCGTTCTCGATCGATCAACTGAAGCCATATCCTTTTGCATCCATTGATACTGACCCCAAAATACATGTCAATCATATGAGGGAGGATGAGGTAGCAAATTAGTGAGATTAAGATAGCAATTCTTTCATCTTACCTGCTCAGAATTCTCGTTCCAATCATGCTCGGTAGAAATGACTGTAAAGTGGACACTTCCTTGTTCGATAGAGTACCATGGCTTGTCTGCTGCTGGCGTTGGCATCGGGAAGTAGGTCTCGTACGGGATTCCACACTCGCCACTGTTGGGTTTGGGCTCCCTTCCTATGTGGAGAAAAGCCCATGTGGAGCAAGCCCACATACCACTCCTTGTCTACTAGAGGGGGTCAGATTAGGGTAAGGTGTGCAGCTCATTCCAAGCAAAAACAGAAACAAGAGAAAGAGAGAAAAGAGAGAGGAGAAGAGAGAAAACAGATTCGTTCATCTCTGCGCAGCCGTGGGAGATTCATCGCTGTGCCTTCGTTCACCGTCGGATCGGGCTGAAATTTAGACAGCAGGTTCACGACATCCGGTTCTTCAATCTGACCGGTTAGATTGGTGAGACGATATCTGAGCAGGAGGAATCGAGTCCCGCAAGTAGCTGCTGGAAATCTGGTTTTGTGTTCTTCCTTTGGTTCTCTAGTTTCATACTTGTTGTTGGCTGTTTGCCTAGTTGTTGAGCACGATTTGTGCTGTGATTTGAGACACTCTTGTACCCTGATTTTGATCATAGTGGAGCTTGATTGACTGGCTTGTGCCCGTGGTTTTTACTTCTCGCATTGAGAAGGTTTTCCACGTTAAAATCGTTGTCTCTTCGTGTATGTGTGATGAATTAGTTGCTGCCATTAATTTGTTATTGCTCCTCATAGATTCCAGCAAGTTAGGGAAATTATTATCCGCTGCGTATTGCTATTATTGTGTTGAATTTCCCATCAGAGTGGTAGCGGAGCTCTTGGTTTGAGTTTATTTGATTTGCTTGAATGATGGAGGCAAATACAAATAGAATGTTGAGTTTGAATGGCACTAATTATCACTTGTGGAAGGGAAAAAATGAAAGATCTATTATTTGTGAAAAAGTTGCATCTTCCTGTATTTTCTACTGAGATGCCAGAATCCATGACTGAAGCGGCTTGGCATTTTGAGCATCAGCAAGTTTGTGGTTTTATTCGGCAATATGTAGATGACAATGTTTATAATCATATTGCTAATGAGGAACATGCAGCGTCCTTGTGGAAGAAAATTGAATCTTTGTATGCTTCTAAATCAGGGAGTAATAAACTGTATTTGTTGAATTCCTTGATGAATTTGAGGTACAAGGATGGGACTTCCATTTCAGATCACTTGAATGATTTTCAAGGACTCCTAGATCAATTATCAGGAATGGGTATCAAGTTTGATGATGAGGTGTTGGGACTATGGCTACTGAATACTCTACCGGACTCTTGGGAAACTTTTCGGGTTTCAATTTCGAATTCGGCTTCCGATGGTGTTGTCTCTTTGCAAAATGTAAAGGGAAGTGTTCTTAATGAGGAGATGAGAAGGAAGGCACAGGGTACTTCATCTCATTCCGAGGTACTTGTTACTGAAAACAGGGGGAGAAGTCAGAAAAAGGAACAGAAAGGTGGTAGGGACAAGAGCAGAAGTAAGTCCAAGTCCAGATACAAGAATGTGGAGTGTCATTATTGTCACAAGAAGGGGCACATACAGAAGAACTGTTTTCAATGGAAAAGGGAGAGAAAAGACAATAATGGTAAGCAGAAAGAGAAGGATCAAGATGGTGATGATCGTGTTTCTGCGGCTACTTGTGATGATCTTGTTATTCTCCGTGATCATGATTTAGTTAATCTTGTATCAGATGAGAGCATGTGGGTAATTGATAGTGCTGCAACACTGCATGTTACACCGAGGAAGGAGTTCTTCACATCTTAATAAGTTAAATAAATAGCATGAAGAAGTTACTACTAATAATAATAATAAAAGAGTAATAACATTTCATGGAGGAAGACCATTGAACATTTATTTCACCTATTATAAATGGCAGGAAAAAATGATTTTGGCCACTAAAGAAGAAGCCTGTAGTGGAGGGCCTTGGCGTGGTAGGTTATATGACACTCAATTTGAGTGAGAAATTGTGAGAGTATGTGAACTAAAATCTCTCCCTCCAAATATGATCAAATAAATAAAACTAAATAAAATGATAGTAGTTAAACAAAATGTGAGCGATTGGACCGAAACGTAGAATAATTAAGGTGGTATAATTTGTTGGAGAAATAAAGACCAACTGAGTTTCTTTTAATGGAATGATACTGTCCGCTTTGGGGCTAAGGCCACACGGTTTTCATAAAAGGCCTTATTCCATTAAGAAAATTCACTTCTTTTATATTTAGTCTTTATTTCTCTTTTCTTTCCGATGTGAGACTTTGTTTCGCACACCTCAACAATCTTCCCCTCGAACTAAGTATCACAGGGCCCACAACTTACGTTCGTCAATCTCGAGGCTTTAGTTCGCACACCTCAAACTAACATAAAAGAAAGAGAAATTTTAGAAAATAAGAAACAAAAAGAGGAAACAAGAAAAATATGACTTTCTTTTTTTTATTAAAAAAGTTGCGGAGACAAGACAAGCATTAACGATATTGTAGAGGAGGAGGGTGTGTTGTTGGGCAAAGGGCAATGTCGTAGCCGCAAATATAAGCCATGGCATGGAATGCCCAAAATCATTGGACTCAACCAATTAGCCAGCATCTTATCAATCACTCCCATCACTTCTATTAGGTCACTAATATTCGACCGTTTTCAATCCCATCACTATACCTTTTTTGCGTAGAAATTTTTATCACGCAACATGACCCATATTTGCGTAATACAAATATCATCCGGTTTAATAGTGTTACGAATATATGTTGGATTATATCGATATATTTAGCAGTGTTTTAAAAACCGACCCAGTTGACCCGTTGAACCGGATTCAACTGGAGTTCGACCGGATTGACCCGTTGGTACAGTGTGAACCGTTCACTCAACGAATCGTTCAAGCTTAGATGATTGAATCGGATAAAACCAAATTGAAGCGGTGTCTATAATGGGCCGGTCCATGCCTGTAATGGGCCGGCCCATCAAAATTTCTGTATTGAAAAAAAATAAAAAATCCAAAACAACGTCGTTTTGATTTTGCAAAACGGCGGCGTTTTGGTTTGACATCGATCCGATCGAGTCAATAGCGGATCGACTGGGTCACCAGTTTTGTAAAAACCGGCCAGGTCGATCGGTTTTTTCCGGTTCGATTGCAGGTCCGGTCCAAAAACTGAACCAACCTGAAATCCTCTTTAGATCACCGGTTTACCGGTCCAACCATCAGGTCGGGCCGGTTTTTAAAACACTCATATTTAGTGAACTATTTCATGTTTTTTTCTTTCGATAGAGAAACAGTCCGTGTATTAAATTTAAAAAATATATAAATTGGAGGACGAAAAATATATATGCGGACAAAATGTATTTTTAAAAGAAAATGAAAATATAATCAAGTGCCTTCCCATAAAAAAGGAAACGAAAAGCAAAAAAGAAAGGAAAAACTATCAATAAACCAAAAAATGAAGAGTGGTTTATTACGTACCTTAACAGGATAATGGCAGAGCAGGGGGAGACTACTAAGATCACCGGTCTGTACATATTTAAGTTCATTGAGAAGACAAGTTCCTACACTGCAATACCATCCATATACAAGACAACATATATTGAACATGTAATTTAATTAACTATTTACTAAAACATGCATATTGAAACAAAAAAAATCATAATATATTAAATTAGATGACCAATATACTGAAAAAAAATGAAGAAAACATATATAATATTAATTACTCAGAATCAGAAGGTGAGATCATGCCAACCCAATCACCAGATTGAGGAACAAAAACGCCACCGGCAGTGACGGTAATAAAATCCTCATCGGAGAGGTTAGCATTGGGGACGCCGCCAGTGGCCGTGGCATTGATTTTGAGATAAGGGTTGGGGTCAGGGCACTGAATTAGAGCTCTTCTATTCAAAACTCTGAAACTTGAGATTGCAGTGTGATTATAATAATGCTCAATCGTCGAGTTGGTTATCAAAGGATGCAACGAATAGGAATGAGTGGTGAGAATAATATTGTTATGATGGAAGATGAGTAGAATAATTAGTAGCAGCGGCAAAAGGTTGTGAATCCATGATCTCCTTGTGAAAAATGAAATTGAATTTGATGATGATGATGAGGAGGAGGAGGAGGGATCCATGTGAAATATTCTTGTGATTTTATGCTGTTCTTGTTTCATTTATATAGAGAGGTGGCATTTTTAGGAATTTGACTTGTGAATTGGACGGATTTTTTATATCCTCTTTTTTTATAGCAATGGAATATTGACGGATTTTTTTCTTCTTACAAATGTAGGAAATTGATATCAAGTCGAGTATCTACTAGTACTTTTACCATTAGTAAGACAACCAGTCATACAAAACGGTAAAATTTTACCCACATTTAGGTTATTCTAAAAATTTATAATGATCACTTGGTTGACACAACATTATTTTTATTATTATTTTGGTATGAACACAGCATCAATTTAGACACATTTTAGGTCAAGAGATGAGCCTAGCCCACTAATTAAATCAGTGCGACCATTAATTTCTAAGCATTTGCGCACTTTTGACAATATACACAATCCACTTACAAGAATGGGGTAATAATTGGTCTTGGGGATGGCTTATGGTTTTAATGCAATATCTGCTTCAGGGCCCCCGCGGGATACTGTCAACTACTTGTGTCTCTTTCTCCATGGTGAGATGGGGGTTGATGCGTTATAGCAGTTGGGTTCGCTCCTCAAGGAGATAGCACTAACGTTGTGCTTAGGCTAGGGAAAGAGCCAGCCTTATTCTTCAGTTCATTAATTTCGGCAACAAAATATCCCATCTGTTTTTGCATATCCATAACGATAGAGGTGAGTTTGGCAATTGGCTCCTCCTAGGGAGAATTGGTGTTTTGCCCTTGAGGCCTCTAGTTGGGGTACTGCTGAGAATTAGGTACTCAATATATAGTCTTTTGTTTCGGCTGCTAGAATACAACGTCAATTCTAGTACAAACTCAAAATTGGGTGGCAGAAAGTAAACCGACTCGATAAAATTAGACCCAAGTTGAGTTTTAAACTTTTACTATTGAGTCAACCCACTAACCTTAATTGCCACCTCAATTGGGCAGACTAGTTCTATTCGAGATGGGTCCGGAAGTCCTGAGAATTACATACAAAGCTCAGCCCAAAAGATTTTGTACTAATAATTCAAACTTGTTTGTCTAACAAGTGCAACATCCTTTCCCACCACAACTAACCCACTCTAGCTTAATTTCATAAGTCTCAATACGTATATTTTTTAATTTATTGAGCTAAAACTAATGTTGTTGATTTTAATTTGATTCATTAAAATATAATATATTTTCGGTAGGTTATTTTTTAGTATAAAATATTCGAATATGATAACTTTATTTTATTTTGAGATTTTTTTCATTTTAAATAACACATCAAATATTACCCTTATTTTATTTTTCATTTGTTGTGTTGTGTTTGAGCCTAGAGAGCCAGCTCTTGTTCCAATCCACCTCACAGTGACGAAATCAAGTTAAAACTTGGGGAGGAAGAGATTTGAACAGAAAAGAACAACAGAACAGGGTAAACAACAAAAGGTATGGATTAGGAGAAATCAAGAAATTCCCTTATTTGTCTGATTGTCTCAATGGACAACACAAGACATGTTATGACAAAAAAACGACAACTTGTACAGTTGTCCTATCCTCAACGCAGCCACGCGAAAGTGGCTAAAGTCAAGAGCTTTCAGTCCAATTCCACTGCTCATTCTGCCACTGCAGACCCTATAGGCTCTTACTCTGTTGGATTTGGAGAATTGGGTCGTCAAGATTGCAACTTTCTTCAAGGGTTTTGTTAGGATTTTGGTGGAGTTCAGAACCCAGTAGAATTTTGATTCAGTGTTGCTTTTTAGCAGAATTTCACAGGAGAAACAAGTTGACTTCCTCTGGTAATTCCCCTGCTTTTCTTCATCATTCAGTAGTTGCTTATTATTGTTGTTGTTGTTTTTTCTCTTAGGAAGAAACCCAGCTGAACTTGCTTTGCATTCTTATATTTTCCATTAACAAATTTGAAAGCTTTTTGCTTTCTCCATAGCTTGGCTTCATTTTCGTTTTTATTACAAGATTTGTTCGGAAATAATGGTAATCAATTGTTTGATTTGTGCATGTTCTTAACTTGAGAAACAGACATACTCAATTAAGGATGCTTGATGTTTTATTGTTGACTTCTCTAAATATAAATAATTAAAGAAACAATATGTTTCCTTTAATTGAGCTTTGTGGATAATTGGGATAGTTGTTTTATGAAGGTTTTAGGCTTTAGCTAATTCTTGCATTTCTCTTATCAGGTAAATCCTCTTTCTTCTTGTTTCCTTATATGCATTCCTTTCATGTACATAAGAGCTAAGTGAGTTACAGTTTTGGGAGCTAATTAACTCCTTCAATGACATCTTATGGGGATTTCGCAGGTTAAAATACGGACTTGGTTTCGTTTGGGATAATTAATTATGATTCCAATGATATTAATTGAAATTGTACTGCTTATTTAGCAAATTTGGGCTGCTTCTAGCTAATATTTGTTGTGGTATTACCTTTACCAGGGTATTTGGTTTGCACTCATTGCTAATGGCCGGAATTTGTGAGGATGGATCACCATTCCCATGGCTTAGGGAGCTAACATCTGAAGAGAGAGGGTTGTGGCTCATCCATCTTCTTCTTGCTTGCGCTAACCATGTAGCAGGTGGTAATGCTGAGAATGCAAACATTGGCCTGGAGCGTATTTCACAACTGGCTTCTACCGGTGGTGATGCCGTTCAGCGAATTGCAGCGTATTTCAGTGAGGCTCTTGCTGTTCGGATGGTTAAAGGATGGCCTGGTTTGCACAAGGCCCTGATTTCCACCAAACCATCTCTGAAATCTGATGAAATTCTTGTTCAAAGATTATTCTTCGAGCTCTGCCCTTTTCTAAAGCTCACTTATGTGATCACAAATCAAGCCATTGTCGAAGCAATGGAAGGAGAGAAGGTGGTCCACATTATCGATTTGAATTCATTTGAGCCTGCCCAATGGATTAATCTTCTTCAAACATTAAGTGCACGCCCAGGAGGGCCGCCTTATTTGAGGATTACGGGTGTTCATGAACAGAAGGAGGTATTAGAACAAATGGGTCTTCGGTTAATAGAAGAAGCAGAGAAATTGGGTGTCCCTTTTCAGTTCAACCCTATTGTGAGCAAACTAGAGGACCTTGACCTTGAAAATATGCCTGTCAAGATGGGAGAGGCCCTTGCAGTTAGCGCTGTACTTCAGCTGCACACTCTCCTGGCAACTGAGGAAGAGATGCATAGCAGAAAGTCACCATCAGCATCAAAGAATTTAAATTCCAACTATTTGCAGATGAAACCAAACCGACTCACTTTAGGTGAGTGGCTTGAGAAAGATTCCGCCCATGTCTATAGCCGGAGTTCTGGTTCTGCATTATCCCCGCCACCTGTAGCTCCTACCCCTAAGTTGGGGAGGTTCCTGAGTGCTTTGTGGGACCTTTCACCAAAGTTGATGGTAGTAATGGAGCAAGAGTCGAATCATAACGGCATTACCTTAATGGAGAGGGTCACAGAAGCATTAAACTTCTATGCTGCAATGTTTGATTGCTTGGAGTCTACCACATCTAGAGTAGCATCGTTAGAGAGACAAAAGGTGGAGAAGTGGCTATTCGGAGAGGAAATTAAGAACATCATTGCGTGTGAAGGAATTGAGAGAAAGGAGAGGCATGAGAAAGTAGAGCAATGGATTCTGAGGCTGGAGTCGGCTGGATTCGGGAAAGTTCCTCTGAGCATCCACGGCATGCTGCAGGCGACCGGTTTTCTGCGGAGTTATGGCTATGATGGATATAAAATACGAGAAGAGAATGGACGTTTCGTTATTTGCTGGCATGAAAGACCTCTTTTTTCGTTATCGGCATGGAGATTTAGGAGGTATGGATGAGAGATTTGATTGTGTGGTGGTTTTTTTCTCTTTTTAATCATATCTTGCTCCCTTGCTGTTCATTGTGCAAATATTGGTGTTCTTATCTGCAATTTGATTTACAAAGTTTGCCCATTGATAGCCAGATGGTACTCTAATTGCAGCAAATTTAGGATTTGAAGAAACAGAACACTGCCACTCTTAAACTGTTAACATATGCTAGGAAACGAAATTGAAAAGGCAGAACACTTCCATTTTGTAAGAACAGAGGAAGGATTCAACACACACAACTTTTAAAGTACCAGTGATGTGAAGGAAACATCAGTATCAGATAAGTCCAAATTCTCTCAAATCACTAAATAATTTAATCTATGTAGCAATAGTTAATTAAGTAGATATAAGAACCAAAGGTGTAAATTAAAAATAATAATAATAAAATTACTTAAACGCCCACGATAATAATATTAGCTAACAAAATCAAAATTATGATCAGGAAAAAAACGTGATAAATTTTCAAAAATGTGTCACATATGCGTTGTACTCAACCGTGGCATCTCCAGTTCTCATATCGGCCCAAAATGTATGGGCCAAAGCATATCCACGAGCGAGCCTGAAAAGCCCACTTCCACCAACGATTGGCATTTCCCTCACATCGTTCAAGATTTCATTCCTCCCAAGAATGCTGATGCTGCTCCCATTATAGTCCCCTTCGGTAAATGCATAATTCATAACCATCAGCAATGACACGTCATGTTGGGCCGCCAGAGCGTAGATGCCTTGGGCTTTTCCGACGGGTTTTGAATCACGATCGGGCCCTTCCGTCAACACATCATCGGCCATCATTGTTGTGCCAAACATGCCGTCTTCCGGTCCGGCAATTTTGACCACGGTTGCATTTTTGCCGCTGACGATGTCCTGGAAGTAGAAGTGGAGGTGGGTTGTTTTTTCTACTTGCTTTATGGCTATGCCGTCGGCTACTTCTTCGTACAAAACTCCGTAGGTGGTCGTGACCAAAAAAATCGGTAATGAGAATAAGGTAGCGATACAACATAGAAAGAAGAAAGTGAAATTAGTAGAGATTGCCATTTTGAGAGTTTTTTTTTGAACTTCCTAGTACTAGTTTATACGTATGAGTTACCTTTTTTAAAGGGCGTGGCGTATGTTATTGCTGCATTTCCAAGATACCATTTTATTAATTTCACTCTCACTTTTTCAACTTTCTTATGCTTTTAACTTTTTATATGAATGATTTCCTTTGCTTCCTTTGAACATAAAAAAGAATTCATTCGGTCCGTATGCGGTCTCTGCTTTTAAGTAAGAAATTATTAGTTTGATCATTTTATATAAAGTAATTACTTTTCTATGACTATTTTACTTCTTATTCTTGAATGATTCGGTATGATACAAATTTACGATTAGTCCATCACTTATTAAATTTATAGATATTTATGATTCAGATTTAAGAATATCCAAAATATTTGAACTTCTATTCAGAATTTGTTATTTATTTTGTAGGTAGAGAGTGTTTGCATTCCTTAAAGTTAAAGGAACGAATTACCCGCACTCTTGCTATTATTCTTGGCCGCCAACGCCAAGCTTGAAGCTAGGCAACATCAACATATGATATAATGATGCACACCACGCCAAGATACATCAATCCAACACGCGAAGGGGACCTCTTTTAATTGATTTCCTACTCGGACTTTCTTACCGACAGGCCCATTGGGCTTTTAGCTTCGTTGTTTGGTATCAGTAAGTGCAACGCAAGTGAATTTATAATAATCTAGATCTTCTAGTAATTTTATAATTAACTAATTAACTAATAATGGCTGCGTAGAGAAGTTCATTCCACGTGTCGGGGAGACCAGCAAGACACCAATGAGTGCAGTCCATGGCCTTGAAGCCATTATAGGAGCTTGGGTGTGCATCTTTCCTTAGCTGTGACAACGTTGTTATGTTTAACAAGTGAACTTGCTTCTTGATTAGTGTACTAACCAGCACATCTTCCACCACTTTTAATGCCAATGGTGTACCACCTGGGTATGTTGATCCAGTCATGGGCTCTGTCTCGTTCCCACAATTCTTCACTCCTGGCTCATTCCAACCCTCCCCACTGGTAATTAATTTCACACCATTAAAATGCAAGTGAATATGTTATTATCCATTTCTTAAAAAAAAGCTATTGAACTCTTTTTTGTTAATATATAAAGTATTTTATTAATTAAATTTGTGCATAAGATAATCTTTGTTCTAGATGTAATTGATTGGTTGATTAACAATTAATGAAGGGGGGAATTACTTACTTGTAATGGGAAGGAGAAATTCCTTGAAAAATGACTTTAGTTTTGCTTGTATCCACATCGGACTCGACCCATTTAGCCCACGTTGTCAAAGCCTTGCGGAAAGCAACCATCCGGTCCATATCCTTGAGGATAACTGCACCATCTTCAACATAATCCCATCTGAAAATAATTATAATTAGCAGATAATTGTATTTCTAATTTAGTAACATTTCAATTTGGAAAATGAGATTTTTTAATGTGGATAGGGTAAGAGAAATTATTAGATATGTCGAATGATTCGCCGATGTTATCTATTGGAATAATTTATAGCAAACATAGATTTTTTTTCATATTTTTTTTTATGGGACAAACCATGCGTATTCTAAATGTATTCAATAGAACCTGGTACGTTAGGCACTTACGGTTGCTTAGGGCCTTTCCGGTACCACCAAAGCCAAGTGTTGAAGACCAAAACATCAATCTTCTTCCAAATGTTCCCATTTGTGAGGGAATCCAGCTTTAGAACTCTACCAATCTCTTCCTCTTCAATGTCTACTAAGTATTGTGAAGTAAAGATTGCTACTGACACTCCATAGTCCTATTTTTTTTTTTTCATTTCAAAACAAAAAGAATTAATTTGTTAAAACATAATAGAAAGGAAGAAATCAAAAACATAATTTACATGTTAGACCATGATTATTGGCCACCTAAAGCGACAATTTATGATCGGGCTCAATCTCTATCTTGATATCACCTATTTTAGATCCGAATCACATATGATCCTAAATTTACTGGATTATGATTAATTTCATTCACATTAGTTTGATATACTAAGATGTGCTTTCAATAGGTAATTTCTACTCCTTCCGTCTTCAATTAAATGACGCTCATTTAAAGTTTTACACAAACAAAAAAAGCAATTATTGTTACTTTTTTAAGCTGATTTTTACTCCAATATCCATAATTTGTTTAAGGAATAATAAAACGTTATTTAATTTGAGGCAATTCAAACCTCAAAAAAGATCATTTGATTTAAGGCGGAGAAAAAGATCCAACCAATTGCATTTTATTTAAAATGTGAAAATTTCAAATCACTCCGACACATACAGTACATAAAAAAAAAAAAAGGACTAGTAATTAATGAATGGATTGACATCAGTCACTCACCTGGAATATGATTTCAGTGGTACATTTACGTGTGATTTTGGAATTGGGCACAGCCGCATGAAGCAAGCAAACCAGTGATTCGAAGTGATTGAGACTAACGGAGTCTCCTATAAACATAATCCTCTTCCCCCTTAACCTCTCCAACAAATCCTTACCGTCGAACCTAAACAAGAATAAAAAATTAAAAACATCATTTTACTAATAGAGTCTGGAGTAGATTATACTAATAATATTTTATCAATCAAGTAATAATGGGGAAGTTGAATCTCATCTAATTAATTAATCAATCCATACATGTGGTAGTGCTCATCTTAATTAATTTCAAATAATAATGAAAGAAAGATCTTGGAGTTGAAATTTTTTCAATAATTTATTTCAAGATGGGATGGAATATCATTACAATTGTCAATTGTCATGTTATATTCTTCAAGTACAGGTCATCGATCTATGATCCATCTGTGGAACACTAGTCCACCACCGCCAGTGAACAGTTCATTAATTTAATGGAGACATCAAATTTAAGGAGAAAAAAGAGCCAGACCAATTTATACTTTTTGATAGACAGATTTAAGATTTAAATTTACGACTAATTATTTATTGATATTTTTTTTGTCGGCCAGACAATCAATGAGAGCGAATTGATTTATACTTAATTTCAAAAAAATATTATATTATTCCCAAAAATGGAAAAAAATAATTTCTTTCTACATACAGACGGGTGCAGAATATTAAAAAATAAAATCCGCTAGAAAATTAACACCTATTTAGAACCAAATACTAATTAGAAATGAATTCATTTCAATCCTTATTACAGAGATGAAATCATTTTACAATGAAATCTTATGTTTGGATTTCCAAAAGAAAAAAACAGATTTCAATTCATTTCATTTGTTTGGATATATCTTGACTTACAATAAAAATGAATTCATATACCATCATTTAACTAAAATATCCTCAATTATATTGTATTAAAATATTAAATTCTATTGCATGAAAATACTGAAAAATAAATATTTAATAAATGAGATTTATCCAAAAAAAAATATGAAAAAAAGAAAGAATCATTTTTTTCGAAAACTAATATCTATGAGGACAAAAAAAATACTGGAGCAAATTGCGGCAGAGAAAAAAATATTAAAATAGGTACGTACCTTGGGAGGTGACACTGGGCAGGCTGCCATCTGAACCGGAGGTAGAGGTAATCTGCCCGACCATACTTTATGCAGTCATACTCCTTGCGAATGAAAGGGCAGGACGACGAGTTGTACATAGGATACGACGAGTCGTATACCCAACTCCCTTCGTACCTATTGCAGTTATTGCCGCTGTAGCTCTTTTGTGCCAAAGTAGTAGCGTTGATGAGTTTTGAAAAAAAGGTAGAGAAGGAAAAAAGGACGACAAGCCATAATCTTTGATTATTAGTGCCACAACCCATGATTTGGAAAATGGATCAGCGAAAGAGAAAAAGAAAAGAAAGTGCAAACTGTGTTTTTAATTGAAGATGGAGAGATTCCTTTCGTATATAAACACAACCCATGAGCACAACACAGAACACAATTTTATTTTTTAAATCTCCAAAAAAATGTTAAAATTCACTCATACATTCGTATCATATGTTAGGATAAAAAAATTGTCCATCTGTGCTCCAAAAAATGACTCTCAACTCACTTTCACAGCAATTAATGTAATGATTGATTACTATTTTTAATGTATTTCTAGCAATTTGCTCTCAATCGTTTTATTAATTACGCCCAATCAATGCTAATTTTATTTCCCCAATACATTAGAAATTATGAAAACGACATTTTTTTAAAGACAAAAAAATAACGAAGAGGTCATTTTTTTAGGACGGAGGGAGATATTTGTTCATTTTGTTTGAAACTTTTTAAATTTATCTACATGGAGTCGTTATTATTTTTTTAAAAAAATTAAGTAATCTCAGCCTAAAAAAAAATCATGCTTCTCCCTGCAATGGTTTAATGACATTTTTTGTCTGTTATATAAAATTTTGTTTTTTTAACCATAAAAATAAAATATAATTTAATTTAATTTGATCCCTATAGTATAAATGTGACTAATTTGGTCCTTGTGGTGCAGAATTTTTTTAAATTTAGTCCCTGAGTAGGTTGCAACCGACTAAGAGTTATGACGTATCGATAAATGCTAGAATTTTTTGTTTATTTTTAAATTTTAGACAAAAAACATTAAAGGGGCATAACATAAGTAATTTTGAATAAATAAATAGATAGAAGATCGGAATACTATTTTTAGCAAAAACATGACTAAAAATGACGTTAGTCAAAATTAATTGAAAAATTAGAGGCTTTGGTGCTAAAGTGAGTAACGGTAAAAGTTAGGTGTCAATTTGAATAACGAAGGGAAAATTAGGTGTAAATTTAAAATGACCTAAAAATTAGACACCAAGTTAAAATTGAGAAGAAAAATTGGGTGCCAAAATGACATTAAGAAAAAAATCATAAAGCATGCATGTAAATGTAATATACATAAATCAGTAATAATTGAAAAGACATGTCGCTCATAGAATTCCAGAATGGGTCATGTGATGGAACGACATAGCGCATAGAATTCCAGCTGCTCTAAAACCCTCCTTCTCCCCTGTTCTTGATTATGTTCTTTTTAAATTCACCATTTTAGAAGTGTTCTTAGAATCTTGACATTTTCATGCTCATCCGGACATTGAAGGGTTTGAAATAGCTGGGCTGGGCCGACGAATCCGAGAGAAAAGAGGACGGTCGCAGCCTGTTTGCTACTAGCGCCGATCCAGGAATTCTTATTAGTGGGGTAAAAATTAGACCATTAACATTCAACCAACGTCATTAGTTGGTGTTTAAATCAACTCATCGTAAACACAAAGAAATAAACAAAGATTGCATTGCACGCCAAATTTATACGGCATCTTTCCAATTTCTCTTTACGAGTTTTTATTTTTTAAATTTTTGTATGATTTTCTCATTATCTACTCTGTTAAACATTTCTTTTTCAACAAAAGTAATTAAGTAAATTTCTAAAAATCTCTTGTTGATAAATTGTTGCTCACTTTCAGAAGTATTTTGTGATGATTGAACAATAGTAGGAGGTGATTTTAATTTAGTCAAATATTTCTCCATGTCTATAAAAAAAGTTACTCAATAAATTAGTGAATATGTATCACATAAAAATATATATATGAGAGATTCTATCTATTAAGTTAATTATGTTAGAATGTTAAAAAAAAAGGCGTGGTGTAGACTTGCATTGTTGAACATATTGAGATTGAAAGAAGAAGAGTTGAGCCGTCACGCCACTTGCTCCGAGTTATTATTTCTATCAATGAAATTACACTATACGCTATAGTTACCAGCCGACCCTTATTTTTCAACGACTCTTCAATTTATCCCGAAAATTTATCGGGAAGATATAAAAATGATAAAATAGACTTTAAAATTTTAGAATTCAATTAAGAAAAACAAAATTACAAAGATGAAGGAAAAAAATTTGTCACGAAAAATAGTCCCATAGATTCAAAAAGCATAAAATGGACTCTAGAGTGGGCTTTTTGGCCACTGGGTTCAAAGCTTAGGCCCTTTTTTCTATTGGGTCATGCTTACCATTCTCTGAAAATTTCAACGCAATAATTTCTCAGTTGGTTCAAGTTCAACTTCAACTTCAACCTCTGCCTCTCCTTCCTTATGTCTTAAAATGCAAGTAAATTGTTCACGTTTTAGTTCACTTTGATATGCTATCTTTACTCCCCCCTTAGTGTTTGCTTGAATTGAATTATGACAACGACTAATTGTCTGAAACATCTTTGTCTGCTAAGTGTTTGTTGTAAGTCCTCAACAATGTTTTTGGATCATAAAGACTGCAATCTTCGTATGCTCTTGATTTTGCGTCTGTTTCAATCCTTCATGTACCGGAGTTTACTGTTAAGCAAAGAAAAATTGTTAACATATGTTTTTCATGCTCTGTGGAAGTTTTAGTTTTTCATGAGTAACTATTTTGAAACACCTGTGTCTGCTAAGTGTTCCTTATAAGTCCTAAAAAATGATCATAATTTCATTGAAGCTCATCCTTGGTCCTTTTTTGTGTGTAGTGATTTCTAATTATAGTCATGGAAGAAGGCATTTTACAAGAGATTTACTACTCCGAAACCTTGATATATATATACTATGTTTAACAATACAGTCTCTCCATCAATATCCCAGGTTAGCAAGAGAAGTTGATTCATCCCGTCACACATTCTCTGTTTTATTAATTTATGCATGTTTGTGATACAGTGAAGGTGATGAAGATGGGGCCTTATTGGACAGACTATCTTATTCGGACCAGGAGTCATGGAAGAGACTTGACCAGTTTCACATGGTAGAAATTTCCTGAGGTTTAAAGTTACAGCTTCTCCCAGTTTGTTTGTTTGGTTTGATGCTGTGCTATATTGAATTTCATTGCTCATAGCAGTTGGTCTTGGCAGATTGGATAGCCTGATGGGCTTCTATGTTATACGGTTAGGATGAGCATATGAAGCAGTACAAATGCCCCTCTTGCGCTTGCAGTGACAAGAGAGCACGACCTAAACTATATCAAGCCTATTCCTAGATAGTCTAGTCGGCATGCAATTCTAATTATAAATTAAAACTTTATGTATTATTATTCATGTAGTTCAGGTATGGATGTTTTTGTTAAAAATTTGAACTAAGATGCTTTAGTATTTTTTGCATTTGGGTTGGTTTCAATTTACTGGAATTTTGCTTGAGTAGGGGTACTTTGATCCCAAAAAGGATGCAATACTTGGGTAAATTTTCCTAGCATTACTATAGGATTGAAAGATGGAAAAAAAGAAAAAGAAACTAAGGGGTGAGGTGAAGGAAAATGCGGTGGTATTTTCGTAATTATGACGCGGTGGCATTTTTGTTATAACGAAACGGTGGCAAAGTTGTGATTATTTCGTCAGAGGAAGCGGTGGCATTTTTGTAATTACGACGTTGTGGCAAACTTGTAATTATGGCTTGACGTGGCAGTCGCCACGTCCTTCCTCTTGTCAAATCCTCTTGACTATTCGGAAGGTTTAGCATTCCTCATATCCCAGGTTAGCAAGAGAAGTTGATTCATCCCGTCACACATTCTCTGTTTTATTAATTTATGCATGTTTGTGATACAGTGAAGGTGATGAAGATGGGGCCTTATTGGACAGACTATCTTATTCGGACCAGGAGTCATGGAAGAGACTTGACCAGTTTCACATGGTAGAAATTTCCTGAGGTTTAAAGTTACAGCTTCTCCCAGTTTGTTTGTTTGGTTTGATGCTGTGCTATATTGAATTTCATTGCTCATAGCAGTTGGTCTTGGCAGATTGGATAGCCTGATGGGCTTCTATGTTATACGGTTAGGATGAGCATATGAAGCAGTACAAATGCCCCTCTTGCGCTTGCAGTGACAAGAGAGCACGACCTAAACTATATCAAGCCTATTCCTAGATAGTCTAGTCGGCATGCAATTCTAATTATAAATTAAAACTTTATGTATTATTATTCATGTAGTTCAGGTATGGATGTTTTTGTTAAAAATTTGAACTAAGATGCTTTAGTATTTTTTGCATTTGGGTTGGTTTCAATTTACTGGAATTTTGCTTGAGTAGGGGTACTTTGATCCCAAAAAGGATGCAATACTTGGGTAAATTTTCCTAGCATTACTATAGGATTGAAAGATGGAAAAAAAGAAAAAGAAACTAAGGGGTGAGGTGAAGGAAAATGCGGTGGTATTTTCGTAATTATGACGCGGTGGCATTTTTGTTATAACGAAACGGTGGCAAAGTTGTGATTATTTCGTCAGAGGAAGCGGTGGCATTTTTGTAATTACGACGTTGTGGCAAACTTGTAATTATGGCTTGACGTGGCAGTCGCCACGTCCTTCCTCTTGTCAAATCCTCTTGACTATTCGGAAGGTTTAGCATTCCTCATATCCCAGGTTAGCAAGAGAAGTTGATTCATCCCGTCACACATTCTCTGTTTTATTAATTTATGCATGTTTGTGATACAGTGAAGGTGATGAAGATGGGGCCTTATTGGACAGACTATCTTATTCGGACCAGGAGTCATGGAAGAGACTTGACCAGTTTCACATGGTAGAAATTTCCTGAGGTTTAAAGTTACAGCTTCTCCCAGTTTGTTTGTTTGGTTTGATGCTGTGCTATATTGAATTTCATTGCTCATAGCAGTTGGTCTTGGCAGATTGGATAGCCTGATGGGCTTCTATGTTATACGGTTAGGATGAAATAGCTGAAATGAAACTTCAGATTAGGTCATTGCCTTTCTTATGGATGCATTTCATGGTCTGTGGAAGTTTTAGTTGAGCATTATTATTGAAATTGCCTTCTTTCTCAGGAAGAGTGCATGCTATGTTGGAAGTGAATATAGTAATGAGTTAGACTACAAAGGATTTAACAAACTTAATTGTTGTTACCATAGTACTAGATGAACAAACACAATAATTTAACAACTTTAGAATTGAAAGTTCCTCCGACACCAACAAGGAACTGATGGAAATTTTATGGTTTAAAGAACTCGACACCATACTCGAAATTTATTATTACACTTTATTTTTGAGCTAGAAACTCCTCATCCACAGAGTCAGGCTGCACCTGCAGTTGGATCCATTGAACCATGAAGGCCTTGTGTGTAGTTCTTAAGCATGCCATGAACAACAGTTTAGTTGCTCATCCGAACTTGCTTCTTACCCCTGGCTAGGTGTGGTAGAGCACCGATTTATCCTTGGTAGAATCCCCTAAGAAACAAAATAAGAATGTAATTACTTCATGTTTTAAGAATTATTATATGAATAGTTTGACCAAACGGAAAGGATGAGAGTTAGAAAAAGACTTCTTATTTACCTTGGTGATTGCCCATCAACTACAAGCTTGTATGGCTCTTGGAGAAAAGGCTGCTGATGTACGGATGTGAGGCTTATATTTCGGTATAGGCAATACTGTTTCAAAAGCTTCAACAAGTAGTGCTACCTTTCTCTTCCTGGCAGGAGCAAGTTTTGTGACAGCTTGTTGAAGTGCGTAATCGAGCATCCACTCCTCGGTATTTTTCTTGTCATCTATCATCTGATGCCTGAGATCAACCTTTTCTGCCTCTGGATCAGGGATAACAGGAAGGAAATTTGGGTCTTTTGGATTAAAGTCCCTCTCTTCCTCCAAGTCATCCTTGATGGGTTTCTTGCATCCAATTGTCCATCTCCTGTTGTTTTCCGCATCGGGGAGTTCTTGCTTGGAACTGCTTCGTGTGTAGAGGTACTTGCTCGCTGATCCTGGATTGATTCCATTGTTAACCATGAGGACTGTTTCTGCTGTATTGGACTTGGAGCATGCCTCTTCTTCCATGTTCACTTCTTCCTCTGCATTGTTTACAGCCAAACTGATTTTATTTTCCTTTGAGTCAAGGTTCTCATCAGTAGCAGAGGAAGGAAGGACGTTGAACCTGTTGGTTTCATCTTGATCTTCTTCGAATGACTTTGGTTTTTCTATAACATTTGTGTTTCTGTGATGTTCATCCCCTTGCTTCCTTTGGGGCTCCACTAGACCACTTTCATCAGCAAGATCTTCACTGGAGCTACTATCTTCAGCAATTTCATCAAGCTGCAACTCATCTGCTTTGTGCATCATGCTGTATTGATCATCATTTGTCAAAGAATCATCTTGATCAGCTTCAGACAAAGTTGGAGATGAATCAGAAACTTCAAATAGAACTTTGGAATCAGCAACTTCTTTTTGATTTTCCATTGCATCTGCTGTGTCTCCAGCTTCATCAATAAGCAGTTCCTGTTCTACAGTGGAAACACCAACAGGCTCCTGGCCAGCATCGTCAGGTTGACATTCGTCCTCCTGGCTAGCATCGAAAGCTTCTAATGTCATGTCTGTGGTGCCATCATTTTCAACATCTCCAGGTTGAGGGCTTGTTTGGAACATAGCATTCTCTGTTTCACAGAGTTCATCTATCTGACTGTTATCACTGGCTTCCTCTGATTCTGTGGCTGTCACGCCCATTGAAGCTGATGTCATCAGTGTGCTAATGAAATCTGTTTCTGCTTCTTTATCCTTCTCCTCCATAGCTGCTAGCACCTCAAATATGTGTTCACTGGGAGCAAATTGGTCGCAAGTTAAGCCCCCATTCACCTCGGTAAATGGAATCTCATCCTTACTGTTGGCCATACTATCCATCTCACAGCTGTTGTTGCATTGTGTGTCAACGGAAGCAGATTCCTCAAAAAGTTCCTTCAGCACGTCATCAGCTAGAATTTCCTCAATATAGGTGATGGTTATGTCATCTAACCAAATACCCTCAACCTTCTTGATTTCAACTGTGCACTCGTTGTTGGCTGACAATTCATCATCATCGATCTTGTTTGAATAATAAGATTCTTCATCGGTCTCTGAGACGAAATGTGGGCCCTCTTCCCACACCATATCAGTAGCTTCAGAGATGTAGTCTTCAATTTCACTCTTGCTGTCAGGGCTCCCAGCAGTTGCTTCTTCTTCAGCCAAGATGGTTGAGTAGGCCACATCCATATCTACTTCATTTTCATCAAAAGGACACTCTGTGATATCCATCTCTTCAGAATCGATATAAGCATTTTGTTCGAAGTTTTCCACGACCTGAATCTCTGATTCTGCTGATGTATCAGACAGGCTCTCAGAAACTTGGTCAATGTTGCCTTCTTCAGCTCCTGTTTCACTGTCACCGTCAAAACAGGGGTCATTATTTTGCTCCCCCGGTCCTCCACCCAAATCAGCTGGTTCCACATCCTTCTCATCTCTGCTCTTGTCAACTGCTGCGGTAGAATCTTCAATATTGTTTGCATAGATTTCAATGAAGAAATCTGTGCTAACTTCTTTCAGTATGGGAACTGAATCAACCAGAGCAGCATCCTTGTTGAGAGATTTGTTGTCATCAAAACCCAACAATCCACCATCACTTTTTCCTTTCGCAACACGTGATGGCTTGGCTTTACGTGGAGATAAAACCTCTAATTTCATACTCTTTTGCGTCTTCACCGAACGGCTCCTTGCCTTCAAGAAACACTTCAATGGAGGAACAGGGTTGTGATGATGGCCGTTAAGAGAGCAGTAGGTGTATGTGCAGACCTTCATGATTGAAGTTCCTTCTGCCTCAGTTGCACCAGGACTTAGCATGAGGTAAGCAGGAAACTTTGAGTCCTTCAAAGTTGAAGAACAGGTAGATTTTTGTGCAGTCATCTCTTTGCACAGAGCTACTCCTCTGGCGCATCTTTTTGTAGTACTTCTAACTGGTTTAAAGCTAGTAGTCTTTGTTAGACTCCTCATTAACTTGAAACTGGATGACTTTGTTAAACTTTTTGTTGGCTTATTGGTGGAAACAGAGCCAAGTTTTGCATTACTCGAGTCTCTTCGACCCACCTTTTTACAACCTGAATCAGTTTGAGTATTCAAGGAACTCACCGGAGAGCGCTCCTTTCTTGCTGCTGAACTGCTGGTTGCCTTCATGTAATTTGGCGAGCTATCAGATGATCTAACCACAGGCTGCTTCTGCGGTGTTGCTGCAGTGGTTGCAGCATCAAGAGGAGGCGGCTTTCCAGGCTGCGGTACCGGTTTTCTCAGAGGTGGAGACTTCAAGCCCTCAATATCTGAAAGCTTGATTGATCTTGACCTTTTCATTTTCTTTTTCATTTCAGGTCCTCCTCTATTCTTGCCATCCTGGTGCTGGCAAGAAGCTGGTTTTAGGTTCCCCAATCTCTTCTCGGATTTGATATGATCAGCTTGGATTCCAAGCTTGTTGGGGACCTTTCTTTGGACCATCTTCAAAGAAACATGAATCGTAGCTGGAACTTCGAGGTTAGTTTTTGTTACCTTCGATGATGGATTGTTTGTTCAAGCTTAGGAAGGAAGGAAAGTAGGTTTCTTGTCTTGTGCTTTGTCTTTGTGGTTTCTTTTGGGATGAAACCAGAAAGAACGAAACTTCTTGGATGTGAAACAAATGAAGGTTCTTATTTGTTTACTTCCTTTTGGGGTTTTTTTCCTTCAGTGGGTAGCCTTTTTACGTCAATACTCAATAGTGATTTGAGCATATCAAATTTGAATATAGCTGAGATAGGAGAGTTTGATGCTGACCTTTACTCATAGGTGGTTTTTTTCGATAGACCAGTGGTGAGATTCGAACTTGAAACTCTACCTCGGTCTTATTGTTGCTCCATTTATCATGCTAATGCGACATTTGTCATTCATTTGTTCCTTGCATCTTAAGATTGTGATTAGATATCCCAAGTCATTATCTCTGTTCTCCTCTTATCTTCTGCCATTAGAGAACAAACCCTAATGAGGTGGTTAAAGAGGTCATTGTCTATCTAAACAACGATATAACTAGGCATTATCCAAAATTTGGCAGGATTGGAGCTGTTCAATTATTTATGATCCCACTTGCCAATTTCCTATTGCCTATTATATTAAATCTTTTGAAATTGAAATTTAAATGGTAATTAATTTAAGTAATTGCTTATATTCAGTATCAATCAGTTGGTGGTTGTTATGTAATATTTTAAACACAATTTTTTTTAGAAAGCAGCAGTTGGTTTTGCTCGTGTAATCATGTTTAATTAAAGTATCTTAGTTATTGTTTGTAGAGTGGCTCGCCTCGATTCATACGATTTATATTAATCTTATAATTTGTAATTTATTCTTTTGTAATGTTATAATTTTATAATTTGCAACTCATTTTCTCGTAATATGTTTTATTTTTGTAAACTGTTTTTTTAAACATATTTTGAACTTTAAAAATTATTATCATGGGTTGCAAATTATTGACTGAGAAATCCACCAAAGGTGAAAGGTGAGAATGGGAGGTAGCACTTTACCAAAAATAGGCCATTGGTCGGCAAAGATGGGCAGGAAAGTGGGTCCGGTTTTTCGTTAGGCATAAATAAAGGGCCCACTAATGCTTGCAGACGCTCCTCCTCTGATTTTTCAGAGGAAAAAAAAAAACTTGTAGGAAAAGAAATGCAGATCCACGTGTCACTTAATAATAGTATTTTTATGTTCGGCACCGCCCCATGCCTTTTTTTTAATGATTTTTTATCTATGGTCCTCGTAATTTCCCTTTAATTAAACCATTGTTAGTATATGACGGTGGTTTTCGGGTGAATGATAATGGATTTGTTTATTTTTAATTTCAACTTTTAGGTAGGAGGTTTTTTTTAAAAGAAAAAACTATGTTATAATAATTGTTCATATTTATGCCTTGTTTGTTAGGGGAAAATGATCGGCAATAATAAAAGTCCATTTATTTTTCGATGTTTGTTAGTGGAAAATGTGTAGGATCTAAGAAAACAAGTTATTTTTCATGAAAAATTACTTTTATGTTGCATCTGAATATTAAAAAATATTTTCCAGGTAAACAACCAAACAACAAAAAATAATCTATTTTCTAAGAAAATAGATTTCAAAAACATATATTTTCCTTAGATAAATTATTTTTCCAAAACAAACAGGGCCTTAAATTTAATACTGATCGAATGAGAAAATACACTTCAATATTATGAAAGAAAAGGGAAAAATTGAACATGAGAGATGCGTTTTGAGAATTGCGTCCAATCTTGAATTATATGTATTCGATTTTATTCAAGGATTAGGTTTAGGGAAAAGATTAATTATTAGGTTCTTCTATTATACTTTAAGCATCAGTGCCGACGATTTTGCTTCACCAATTAGATAATCTTTTAGTCTCTATATATATATACACTCACACATTAAGTCAATGATATAAAGTAATTATAAAAACATTAATATATGCATATAGAAAAGAAAAGAAAGAGACAGAAATTCATGTAAATAATAAAAAAATTAATTATACAAACAATATTCTAATAATTTTTTTTATCAAGTGATATATTTTTTACAAAATAAAAAAGGTTTAAGTCTCGAGTTCGGTACGTAATTAAGGGAATTATTAGAACAATAAATGGTCTGCCAAAAATTAGGCAAAAATAAATATAATTTCAAACAATAATGGATTAAATATGGGTGGGTCCCATCCCAACCAAGTAAGGCTCCTCCCCTGCAACTCAAAATCAGTTTTAGTTTGTTGGTATCCGATCGTTACTTTGCATATTAGACAATTCCAAATCCTGAACTATCTGCAGAAATGGAGATATTGGAGACAGCAGAGGGCCATAATGTTCATATTTTCGAGTTTATCTATTAAACGAACGTGTGGATAAACAAATCATGGACCGCTAAGAATGATAGCGAAGATGCATTATTTAGTATTCCGGTCTCTTTTTTATCCAAAGCTGTGGGCAATTAGCATGTAAGATACTGGGGCACCACCCGCACGAAGGCATGTCTGAGTTGCACAATACATAACATTTTCATGTGTTGGACTTGGATTTACAATTATAAATTCCCATAAAATCTGCCAAATTTTCCTTAAAATGTCCCATGTTACATGTCACCTTGTCCCTTTAGACATCTACAATGCATATGTTACATTAACTTGCATTTCTCTTCCAAATTATGGGACGTTATTATGTCATATGACCTCATCACACCCATCTACATTTGCACTGTGTAATGAAACAGTTTAATTAGTTTTGTGATTAGATCCTAATGATCCTTAATGATTGTCAAATTGGGCCATAAGTAGTTGATTTGGAAAACAAATGTGAATAGACAACATCAAAGCAACTTTAATAAAAGAAAAAGAAAAGAGAAAAGAGAAAAAAGAGGTAAGTGCCTTTCAATTTTCAAATATGCAAACCCTAGGGAAAGATCTTGTTTTACAATCCAAATCTACTTTTTGTTTGATGCTTTTATATGTAAAATAGATAAGAAATTTGTCTTGTTTCCTTTTTTTCCCCTTTAGAATTAAACAGCAATCACAGTTGGTTTAGGCAACCAAACTCATTAAACTGATCAATAAATTTATAATTCAATAATATTTTTTACAGAGAAAAAAAATTAAATCTCGAGTCGAATCCACCAATTTACAATTCCTATGTAAAATACTCATCAAAATGAGTTGTAATTCTCAATGTATTGTATTCTTTCTTTCCAAAGGTCATACCAACAAGGCAACAACTAATATATATGTATAGCAAGGAAAAGTTGATATTAAATTACAATAAAATATGGAATCAAATTACTTGAGAAGTCAACAGTTAATTTAGCAAAATCAGAAGTGTGCTTCAGCAAGAATGTAGGACACGACGCTAAAATACTGGTAAAAGAAAGACTAGCAATGGTGGAGATGGAATCCCATGCCAGGTACTTGGGACTTCCAGTGTCTTTTGGCCGATCAAAGAAAGAGATGTTCGCTCCGATCCGTGACCGGATCTGCAAGAGGCTAGGAGGGTGGAAAGAGAAAAAGATATCCCAGGCAGGGAGAGATGTTCTAATTAAATCAGTCATCCAGTCCATCCCGACGTATATGATGAGTTGTTTTGAGATCCCTGTATCCACCTGCGAGGATATAGAAAAGGCAACAAGAAGATTCTGGTGGGGGGAACTCTGAGGAGCGTAAGATGCACTGGGTGTCCTGAGAAAAACTTTGCCGGTCGAAGGATGTGGGAGGATTGGGATTCCGGAAGGTTAGAGAATTTAATCTTGCACTTTTAGCCAAACAAGGGTGGCGGCTGCACAAAAATCCAAACTCTTTGCTCGCCCAGATCTGGAAAGCGCGATACTTTCCCCACTCGGACTTTCTAGAGGCAGGGATGGGCTCCCGCCCTAGTTACGTGTGGCGTAGCACTCTGGCAGGAAGATCAGCTCTCCATAAAGGGTGCATCTGGAGGGTAGGGAATGGTGAACGGATACGGATTTGGAAAGTCCCGTGGCTTCCGACAACAGCGACTGGGATGATCACAGCACCGGTCACGGGCCTCGATGAGGAGGCTACAGTGGCTGAGCTTATTGATAGGGACCGGAGGTGTTGGAAGACAGACCTTGTGGAACAGCTTTTTCTACCACAGGAAATATCAGCAATATTAAGCCTACCGCTTAGTCGGAGTGAGGCGAATGATACTCTTGTGTGGAAAGGTACTACAAATGGGAAGTATTCAGTTCGTAGTGGATACCACTGTCTTACATCGGTTACTGCGCAGGAGTGCCCAGGTTCCAGTAGAGGTTGGTGGAAATTCTTGTGGGGACTGTCTATCCCTCCAAAGTTCAAAAACTTCATGTGGAGGATGGGAAGTAACTCTCTCCCAACCAGGGTGAATCTTGCTAGGAGGGGTGTATCGGTGGACCCCGTGTGCCCCTGCTGCAACGAAGAGGTTGAATCGACTCCGCATCTGCTGCTGTCTTGCCCGTTTGCTAGGGAAGTGTGGGGAAAGTTTGCTTTCTGGGATAGGGTTTCGGGGCTGCGAGGAGATGACTGGGTGGATTGGCTAGCAGGGCTACGAACATCGCTGGATGACTCGGATATAGAGAAGCTCATCTCCATCCTTTGGTCCCTATGGACATCGAGGAATAACAGGATCTTCCGCCAGTGCGATGAATCAATCCAAGAGGTGGTTATTAGGGGTGGAAAATTACTGTCTGATTTCAAGGAGGCATGGTGTCAGCATCAAAGACCCGCCGCCCCGCCTCCCCAACCTGTCAACCCGAGATGGATGCCTCCTCCTATAGGGGTGGTGAAGGTGAACACGGATGCAGCGGTAGGGACTACGGGCATTGGTTTGGGATTTATAACCCGGGATGCAGAGGGTGGAACAGTGTTCTCAGGAGCAATCTACCTTCCGCATGGAGCTGAGGCGCGAACAGCAGAAGCTCTAGCGCTGAGAGACGCAGTAACACAAGCTCGCCAATGGGGATATGACAAGATCATAGTTGAGTCTGACTGCTTGCAGAACGTCCTCGCCCTGACCAATGGAGACTTCCCATTAAGCTACTCGGGCTTGGTGTTGGAAGAGGTGGCACGCCTAGCTTCTACTTTTCATAACTGCTCCTTTTCGCATACAGGACGGTCCACGAATATTCCAGCACATGAGTTAGGCCAATTGGCTTTGATTTCCGGTTTAGGAAATGTATGGATAGGGGAATGCCCCGAGGTGATCGCACCTTTTGTACTTGCAGATTTGAATTAATCCAATTATTTCTCCCATTCAAAAAAAAAACAGTTTAGGTGATCAACTGACATGATTTGAGATTTAAATGGCATGATTAGTTTTAATCAAGTTGACATCAACCAACTTTGCAAAAGGGAAAAAAGGAAGAAAATTGATCTGTCTTCTGATTAATCATGTGGAGGGCAAGAAAATCTCATGTAGAATCTGTTTTAGGATCGATGCTTACACTACAAAAATTAGTACCTAGGCCGACGAAAACTTTCGTCCACCATTCCTGCAATTGTTTTCCCCTTACAATGCAAAATTCCACAGAAGGGTCCATTCTGCAGTATCTTTGGTGGATTATATGCACAAATTCCACCAAGTTGGAAGAGTGGGACACAACAATTAGTCGTCATCTCAAAGTAGTTTAGACAAAGATGGTGAAAAGATGAAACTAATCAAACTGAGAATAATAGGAGTCTTACAGATAAGGGAAGGAAAGGAACAAAATTCTGGAAATCATTCATATGTATTACAGATGTATAAGACAACATAAACAAGGTGATCATGGTATGTTGGATTGTCAGCTATAGTGCCCTAAATAAGTAGAAACAGCAAGGCAACTTTTTTTATCTCCAGACATCAAGAAATCATTTGTCAAGACAGGACAGAAGCAGTAAAGCATAGAAAAGTCACACGTAAGTTGCAGTCTCACTAAAGGAATCAGAAGCATGAAATCATTTCAAGTTTCATTTTTCTTGGTAAACTTTTGATTTTGCACACGCTCATTCGCACCACAAAAGCAGTGCAGTATGAGCAGTTGCAGCGACACATGTGCCACAGATTGCTCTGCATTGTGGTCTATGTCCAGAAGAATTCTTAAAAGCCAAAGAGGCAATTCTAAAGTCAAACAGCACATCACAATAACAATCAACTTAACCACAGCATCTTTTCTCATGACTCTCATGATAATAAAAAACTACACTATTCACTATCCAGCTCACATCACAATAACAATCAGCTTACATGTCATCAAATTTTCAGATTCAAAGCTCATAACTTATATGATTGTCATTAGCCACAAGGGAACTATACTTATTCCAGGCCGGCTAGTTTTGTTTCTATCGGCGTATTTAACCCATCCCTTACTGAGGTTACCAATGCCTTCACTATTCAGCTCCTTTGTCCTAGACTCCTACTCCTAGTTAGGATTGTATAAAATTATATCATGACAATCAAGGCATAGTTGATGTATCAATGACAGACAATTGAACAAATTATCACCAGAATGAAAATCATTTATTCCAGTAAAGAAGCTTATAATGTGTTACATCTGAGTAGTTAGTGAGGTTTCTAATTTGTATTCCCTCCCTGTACAGCAATATACAGTACTATAAAAATAGGAGAAGCAATTAAAATCATGTATGGGAGAGCTTGGTTTAGTACACTTTCCTCGATTGAAGCCTCACCTGCAGGGTATGCTTTATCTTCCACAAACTTCTCAAAGTAGCTCTGCAAGCCTAGGTTTATGGGTGAGAAATCTGAGCCTGTAACCTTCATCATTTCCATAGCCTACAAAACATGAAGATACAACAAAGAAGACATTTAAGACAACTTTGATCGTTATATGAGAACTTTAAGTTGATAATTTTGGAGATGAGTTTTAAGATCAGGGATCTCAGAATAGCATTTCCCACTTTTGGTTTTGAACCTAGTTATCTGGATTGCTGTGTGTGCTATAATTCTGTTCAGTGTTTGAATGTCCAGCAACACTTTCAGGCTCTAAAGTGTCTATGCAGCTCCGTGACAGTCACCTGGAAACTGAATACAAATTGGCTTGCTTGCTTGCTCACTTTTGCATTTGGGTGAGACTGAAGTTTCTCATACAAAACTCGACCCTCATCTGGCCTGTCAACACTTACAAATGTTGTTATCCGGATAATAGGCACATAAAAGACACATTGAATTTCAGAACCCAAATAATAGGCATTCACAAGCAAAGGCTGTTAATGTTTCAGAGCTCGCGTACTGCCTCACAATCACAAAGCAACAAACATCATGCTTCGGAAGAGGACATAAGTATCACAACTTCCTTCACAACAAATCAGTTAGTTCAGAAAATAAAAACTCTTCTGCTTTAAGAGTCATCAGTCTAAAGAGTTATATCTGATATCTACCTAGAAATAAGGGGCTATACCATGATGTCAATAGACTTACATTGTAAAAAAATAACGAACACAAAAGAATTTTTTTAAAAAGAGAGAAATTATGAGTAAAATAAGTGTACCTATTAAGTGAATCTTGACAGATAGACCACTGCAAAGCAGCTAATCCATGAAGTTCACTCTGCAGAAACAGAAGTGTTTGTAATTAAACATCAAGGGAAAATCTTAACAGATGATTGATTTCCTTTGAATAAAATAAAGAAAACAACCAAAGACGAACCATTGTCTGATGATAAACAGATATGTTATTGTGTTTGTTCTTTTAGCAACCAGCTAATGAGGATTTCGCTAACAGGTGTCATTATTGATTGAACATATTATCATTGTAATCTGAATATTATAAAGATTGTCCAGGTCAAGCCCACATTGTTTTCCTGGACAATAGCATTAAGTTGAGGTCTAGAAAAAATCTGTGTTTTCACCAAAATTTGGAAGGGAAAACACCTGTTTTGCAACTGACATACATAACCGACACCAAGACTTAGCCATGATGTCAATAGACTTACATTGTCAAATGAAAGCCCAAATGAAATAAAGTTAGCCATTAGCCCATTCAATTTACAGACAAGACCAAGAAGTTCAAGCTTACCTTAAATGGCAACTTATCCATTACATTTTCATAGTACTGAATAGCTTCATTAAGCTTTCCAGAATCCATCAAGGAGTCACCCTCCTTCAAAGCCTATATATAACAATGACTTGCATTAGAAAACAAGATATTCACACAGTTCTCCACCTAATATTCATTAAAATAATCACCATACTTTGTGAAGTGAAACAGTGATATACTAAAAGATTTTTATTGATTGAAAATTTTCATTGGACAAAGTTACCAGCTTCCCCAAGTATTATTGGAAATCTTGAATTGCTTGGATCTTTTCTTCCACTTTTCTTCAAATTCTATATTCATGGTTCTGTCATCTAATTGCCTGTTTTTATTTTAGAATAATTGATCAAAGAAAAGAGAACCTAAAAGCTATTTTTTCTATTCCTTCTCTTTATTTAAGAATTATGTAAAGAAACATACCTTCTCACACTCTAACTTGACCTTCGGATCAATGTTCAAGCCGATTTGCTTCCTATATGCCGCAATCAACTGCTTTGTCCGTTCATCTTTAACAGCACGTTCTTCTGCGGTTTCAATGACATCCCCAGGCCGGATGGTTCTTCCACCTCCAAACTAAACAACCAAATAAAGGAAGCTCAAGATCCGCCTATTTCTAAAGGAAGTTTTTATTTTCTTTTTTAGAAAAAGGTCCCATAAACAAAACTTTATGATTATTGTAATTGATAGTATCTCCTCTTATCAAGGAATGGTCATTTCATTCAGTTGGTGGATGCAGGTTCCTTCGAGTCTCAAAGAACTATAAGTACAACAAGCATTAACCAACCAGGAAAAACTAAGAAAGTGAGACCAAACTTCATTGTCCATTAATTCTATTCTAATTTTGACTAAACCATTCCAAAAAATTCTAGGTCCCTACAAGCACAAAGTTCTTCAGAACCACTCGCCAAACTTCCTTTTTTTTTCTTTTTTCCAAAATTCAGTCAAATCCAGTAATGCTGAGCATTATTAGTCAGATGTGTTCTTTATTCCTTTCGTTAGCAAATGTCATAGATTCATAAATTCTTGCTTTCCAATATAATCAAGTCCACTCCCTAATAGTATTATTTTCTCCAACAAACTTATATGACTGTATCTCTCACAGGATTGAATATGGTAACTTATCACAAAAATAACAGAGCCAACTGATTGTTTTACCGTCTTGGAAATGTTTTCTGGTCTAGGAAAGACACCCCATGTAGAAACCTTCGGCTTGTAAAGCTCC
Source organism: Viola odorata (assembly GCA_963691705.1). NCBI lineage: Eukaryota > Viridiplantae > Streptophyta > Magnoliopsida > Malpighiales > Violaceae > Viola > Viola odorata. The sequence goes on from OY829544.1 coordinate 56,240,673, forward strand.
TGAGTATCTTCCTGCGCAGGCGTAGACATTGATGTAGTGTAATCAGCAAACTTGCTGGTGTCCCCAACAATGATCTCTACGTCAGGCAAATTCTCTCCCGGAATAGGTTCTGAAAGTGGAATTAATCCAGCAGGCAGTCCCCTTCCAATCTTTTTGTCCGCAAAGCCAAGCCCCACAAAATCAATGCTTGAAACGGACAACTTTTCTTTCTTCCTAAAACTTCCAACTCCCAAGTCACTCGACTTACTACCTGAATTCCCCGCATTTCCTCCCTTTAATCCTAACAAAACTCAAATGCACTATAATGTTAGAACCGCAAAGATCGAGTCGCAAAGAAATTTATTTCCCCCAGGATAAAACGATCTCTTCCGATTTGAAAACCGGGAACTAGAACAGCAGAATAACAATAACCAGGAAATAAAGCTCTCAATTTTAGGTGTAGTGTTTTTTCTCTTGATATATTTTGGTAGATGGAGTAGGTTCTATTTATAGGGAAGAAAAGAATCTACCCAATTATGGTAGAGATTATGGCAATTAGTGGAGATCATGGCTGTTGTAAGAAATTAATTGATGGAGATCATGGCTGTTGCAAGAAATTTAAACCATTGCAACGTTGCAACGTTGCAAGAACGACAATCATGACATCCATGGTCATTTAAGGTGAATGATCATGTGATCATGGCATATCATGCCATTAAGGAGAATAATGCATCCGTTTGCATAATCAAGGTCATTTCTACCTTTGTAATATTATTATTTTACAACAATCCCCCACATATTACAAAGGTTGACAGTAGAAGTTCCTGGTTATTATATATGGAGTATAACTTTTCGAATCTGGTGTCTTTTGGACTATGAACCAGACCTAGATAAATAAACTTTATCCTCACAGAGATAATGGTGAAGTTTAAAACTTCTATGAACCATTAGCTCTTTTGTAAGGTAGGGAATCTATTTATCATGTTATACCCCCACAATTCTTGCTGTTAACGCGGTTTTGCGCATTTTGGCCATACGCGTGCCTGGATGTTAATGAATGCTCTAGAGATTATGCCACAATCTCATAGGAGCGGCCCCACTCCACATTCATATAGGTGATTTCATCAAATGTATCCGCAATCCATACATCACCCATAAGGGATATGAAATCATTAAGAATTCAAAACTCATCCTCTCACTCAATGCAGTATAACACATCCACACCATAGGAAGGACAATCAATTTGTGTTAACAGAATTAACAAGTAGCTTGTTATTACCCATATGAACCTGCTTCATGGGATCTCCAATCACAAAGGTTGGGTTCCCACTACTGTTAATTTCTTAATATGGCTTTAAGTCCCATTCCCCTCGATGTTTCTTCAATTATTTTTTTACTCAGAGGCTTAGTCAGAGGATCGGCCAAATTCACTTCTGACTTCACATAATCTATGGAAACAATTCCATCTTTCTGCAGCTGCTTAATCACATTATGCCTCAATCGAATGTGTCTATTTTTACCATTGTAAGCTCTATTCTTAGCAATGGCTATTGCCGCTTGGCAATCACAATGCATAGACACAGAAGGTGTTGGTTTTATTCCCAATGGAATATTTTCCAAGAAGTTTCTTAGCCACTCAGCTTCACTACCAGCCAACTCTAGAGCTATAAACTCCGACTCCATAGTTGATCTCGCGATGATTGTTTGTTTGGCTGATTTCCATGATATTGCACCACCAGCAAGGGTGAATACATATCCACTAGTGGATTTGATCTCATCAGAATCTGAGATCCAATTAGCATCACTGTATCCCTCTAATACAGCGGAAAATCCACTATACAGGATACCATAGTTCATGGTTCCTCTCAAATATTTCATTAGTCTATCTATTGCAAACCAATGCTCTCTGTTGGGATTATGTGTATATCTACTCAACCTGCACACAGCATATGCTATGTCTGGTCGAGTGAAATTCATCAAATGCAACAGACTCCCAATTATCTGTGCATACTCACGTTGAGCTACAGGCTCCCCTTTATTTTTCTTTAACTGGGTATTAGCATCATAAGGAGTACTCACAGGAGTGACATTGGAATGTCCATACTTCGTGAGAAGTTTCTCAACATAATGTTCATGTGTTAGTATTATGCTATCACCTTTCTTTATGATCTTTACCCCTAAAATCACACTTGCCTCCCCCATATCTTTCATATCAAATTTTGAGGTAAGGAAAGATTTTGTTTCACACACTACCTCAAGAGTAGTTCCAAAAATAAGCATGTCATCCACATATAAACATATAATCACACATTCACGATTTTCAATTTTGACATACACACATTTATCAACTTCAATAGAAGAAAAACCATCAGAAGTTAACACTTGATCAAATTTTCCATACCATTGTTTAGGTGCTTGTTTCAAGCCATATAAAGATTTGATAAGTTTGCACACTTTGTTTTCTTGACCAGAAACTACACAACCTTCAGGTTGCACCATATAAATTTTTTCTTCTAATTCACCATTTAAAAAAGCAGTTTTAACATCCATTTGGTGAATAAACAATTTGTGAATGGCAGTCAAGGCAATCAAAACTCTAATGGATGAAATTCTAGTCACGGGTGCAAAAGTATCAAAATAATCCAAGTTATATTTTTGAGTAAAACCTTTTGCAACCAATCTAGCTTTATACTTGTCAACAGTACCATCAGTTTTAAGCTTCTTCTTAAAAATCCATTTACACCCAATAGGTTTTGCACCAGGTGGTAAATCTACCAAAATCCAAGTTTTATTTTGAGAAAGAGAATCAATTTCACCTTTAATGGCTTCTTTCCAAAGTGGAGCATCAGAAGAAGAGATAGCTTCGGAAAAATTTACAGGATCATTATCAATCAAATAGGTGTAAAACTCATTTCCAAAAGATTTTTCTTTTCTTTGCCTTTTACTTCTTCTTAAATCATTATTATCATTTTCACTTATATCAAGCGAATTATCACTATATTCTGAAGAATTTTCTACTGGTGCTTTAGAAATACTACTCGATTTAAGAGGAAACACATTTTCAAAGAATTCTGCATTTTTAGTTTCAACAATAGTGTTACTATCAAGCACATCACTTTTCAATACAAGAAATCTATATGCAGCACTATGTTCAGCATAACTAATGAACATGCAATCAGAAGTTTTAGAACCAATTTTTCTTTTCTTAGGATCTGGAAGTAAAACTTTGGCAAGACACCCCCACACTTTTAAATATTTCAAATTAGGTAAATACCCTTTCCATAATTCATAAGATGTTTTGCCAGTTTTCTTATAAGGTATCCTATTTTGTAAATGACATGCAGAAAGTAAAGCTTCTCCCCATAAATTATTAGGTGCATTAGAACTTATAAGCAAAGCATTCATCATATCTTTTAAGGTTCTATTTTTCCGTTCTGCTACACCATTAGATTCTGGTGAATAAGGTGGAGTTACTTCATGTATAATTCCTTCTTTCTCACAAAAATCATTAAGGATTATATACTCACCACCTCTATCTGATCTAACTCTTTTAATTTTCTTATTCAATTGGTTTTCTACTTCAGCTTTATATTTTAAAAACATGTCAAAAGCTTCATCTTTATTCTTTAGCAGATAAACTTTAGTATATCTCGAAAAATCATCTATAAATGTTATATAATACTTTTTACCTCCTCTAGTCATTGTTTGTTTTAGATCTCCTAAGTCAGTGTGAATTAGACTAAGTAATTCTGTTTCTCTATGCACAGAATGACAAGATTTTTTCGCTAATTTAGATTCAACACAGATTTCACATTTATTTGAACATGCACTATATGAACAAGAAATCATACCAGCAGATTGTAATTTCTTAATATATGAAATACTAACATGTCCTAATCTAGCATGCCATAAATCATAAGAATCAATCAAGTAAGCAGAAGAAGTTGCAGTTCCATTCATAATTTCAGAAATATTAAGTACAAAGAGTCCCTGGCTACAATAACCCTTTCCCACGAAAACATTGTTCTTGGTCATCACAATTTTATCCGATTCAAATGAGACTTTTACCCCAACTTTCCCTAATAGGGACACAGAAATTAAATTGACTCTTATCTCAGGTACATGGAGTACATCATTCAGAGCCAAGGTCTTGCCAGATGTGAGCTTTAGAAGAACTTTCCCTTTTCCATGAACTTTTGCAGCTCGGGAATCACCAAGATAAATCTGGTCTTCTCCATCTCCTACCATAGTGTAGGAGGTAAAAGCATTTCTGTTTGCACAGATATGCCTGGTAGCACCTGAGTCTACCACCCATTCTTTCACATCATTCACCATAAGAGCTTGAGAAATGACCGCAACGATAATATCATCTCCTTCAACCAGATTAACTCTTGGTTTAAGAGGATTGTCATTTCTTGCCCTTTTCCTACACTGTTGGGCATAATGACCAAGTTTTCCACAAACATAGCAATTTTCTTTTTTCTTGAAGGAAGGGTTATTAGCCTTAGGAACATAATTGACATTTTTATGGACATACCTTGGTTTATTATGATGTGGTTTATCCTGCACCAAGTGAGCATTTGTTGTTATTTCCTTTGCCTTTGTAGCCTTCAGCTCCTTTCTGTTAGTGTCCTCAATGATGATGTGAGTGATGAGATCGGGCAGAGACAATTGTTTCTGCTTGTGTTTGAGTAGTTGCTTATAATCACTCCAAGAATCGGGCAACTTCTCAATGAGGACCCCAGCACTGAATTCTTCTAGAAGTTCGATATTTTCAGCTTTCATGTCATCCAGCAACTTCTGATATTCGTTGATCTGGATCTTGATATCCTTGTTATCTACCATCTCCCATTTGTAGTAGTTTCCCACCACAAATTTTTATTTTCCCACATCTTCAGCAGTGTATTTCTGAACCATGGAGTCCCATATCGATTTGGCTTCCTTGTGCGGGCAGTAAATGTCAAACAGATCATTAGACAGAGTGCTAATGACTGTATGCCTGCACACTTTGTTAGCATGAACCCAAGCTTCAATAATTTTCTGATCGGCAGCAGCATCTGGTTTTGGTTCTGTCAATGCGAAAGCCACACCATGAAGATCAAGGATAGAGAACACACGTTCTTGCCACCTCTTGAAGTTCTGACCACCAAATGTTTCAATTCTGGAGGTGTCAGGAAACTTGCTGATAGTAGCAGTGGCTGGTGCGGAAACAGAGGCAGCTACAGTTGAGGAGGGAATGTCAGTAGACATGATAAATTCCTTAGATTGTTGGGAAATACCTGCAAAATAATGTTAGAACCGCAAAGATCGAGTCGCAAAGAATGCTGTCCTAAGGAATTTATTTCCCCCAGGATAAAACGATCTCTTCCGATTTGAAAACCGGGAACCAGAACAGCAAGAATAACAATAACCAGGAAATAAGGCTCTCAATTTTAGGTGTAGTGTTTTTTCTCTTGATATGTTTTGGTAGATGGAGTAGGTTCTATTTATAGGGAAGAAAAGAATCTACCCAATTATGGTAGAGATTATGGCAATTAGTGGAGATCATGGCTGTTGCAAGAAATTAATTGATGGAGATCATGGCTGTTGCAAGAAATTTAAACCATTGCAACGTTGCAACGTTGCAAGAACGACAATCATGACATTCATGGTCATTTAAGGTGAATGATCATGTGATCATGGCATATCATGCCATTAAGGAGAATAATGCATCCGTTTGTATAATCAAGGTCATTACTACCTTTGTAATATTATTATTTTACAACACTTTGTTAGGGCGATTTGTTATCCCTATGGTTTTGGGTTGTTTATGCTTCTTCTTTGTATTTCAAATTGTTGAATCAGGTTCTAATAAATAGGATGAAAATGTATATTGGAGGTTTTTTCGGTAGACTAATTACTATCTGGATCAAAGTTGTTCGCATCTATTAGTTATTTTAAGAACCATTTTTACAAATTTGTTGGTGTATTTACGTTATGTTTCATCGATTAGAATTTGTTGGTGTATTTACGATAATTTTACTTGATCTCATGATAAAAATTATCTTAGTGCTAAATAAATTATTTTAAAAAAAAATACCTTTTATTAAAAAAAAACTAAATTTGTCAACTTTGAATTACTCCCTCATTTTGTAAAAAAATATCCAATCAAACTCTTACGTGATTACTTTAGTCCATGTATTCGTAATAAAATTTAAGTTAATTTTTTTAATCATTCATTTAAATCCCATGCTCATAAAAAAATTTCAATCCAACTCATATATGATTAAGTCGTAAAAAAAAATCAATTAAACTTTTAATAATTAATTTAATATTCGTATTTATAAAAATAAATCAATAAAATTTAGGCCAAATTGATAGTAGTTTGCTTATAAAAGGAAATGGTTCTCTTGTATTATTGTTCTCTCCGTTAATAAGTTACGAATTCATTTATTATATAGGAGAAATTATTTAATATAAAATATTTCTTTTTTAATGAGTCAATTTGAGTCCAATGAGCTTTGTTGTTATACTGTTTAGACCTTAAAACAATAATATATCCAATGGAAAAAAAAAGTGTTCCAAAGTTACGCGCTGTGACGCGCCACTTTCAATCTCACGCGTATCGATCACGTATGTTTGGAAAGTTTCGCGAATGTTTAAAGTACATTTGGGGTTGTTTAGTTACGGAGAATTTTCTGAAAATTTTGCAAAAGCTGTTTCATAGCCAATTGTTTTCAAAATTTTCTGTTTTGCAAAAAATTTCAATTTTTTTTTTTTTACTCTAGTTCAATAAATTCATATTATTAATCTAAAAAAATAATAATGTTATTTTAAACATATCTACCCTTGTAATTTATGTAAATTGATACAAATTGTGCTAAAAATATTTCATAATTGATATTTAACTAACTAATGCTTCTAATTAAAATCATATGAGTAAAATTCAATGTTTAACATTGTAATGAATAACATTTTTTATCATGTTATTATCGAAAGTTACATTATGAAATAAATACAAACTCAATTTAAAATAAATAACTTCACACATCCTAAACAAATAAGAATAAATATGGCTAAACATACACATTTTTTTATATTTATCTAAAATTATTCCTGGTAAATTGATTCCAACGTTCTAATTGTCTTAATTAATCAATACTCCTAATTAAACTCATACGAATAAAATTAGATCAATATTTACATACAAACATTAGTTTAATAAATACTAAATAAGTAAATACTAAATACTCCTAATTTATTTTTTAGAGTTTTTACATTTTTTATGGATTTTTAGATTAATTTTTTTTATAGATATTTTAACTTTTTTTGGAAATTTTTACATTTTTTGGAATTTTTACATTTTTTCTAAACTTATAGTGTTAATTCTGAAAAACTATTTTGCAATTGCAAAAATTCAAATATGGCGTTTGCAAAATTGTCTAAACTTGTAGTGTTAATTTTGAAAATCTGTTTTACAATTGCAAAACTGAAAAATTTGCTGAAAATTTTCCATTTGCAAAATGTTGCTGTGAAACAAATTTTGAATCCCAAATTTTTTTTCTCCTTAAATGGCTTATGCTTTTGAATTTAGACATAAATATATTTAACATATTTATATTTGATCTTTAACAAATAGTGAGTCATCCGGCCGTTTTGAAATACGTGCCAGAATAGTAAACGTCATTTTTTTGGGAATGGAGGGAGAACCATTTAATATATAATGGAGAAGTCAATGAGTTATTTGATTAGTAGTAAAAATATCAGTAAAAATGTAGATGAGGTTGGAATTACCAACCGGCCGACTGCAATCATACTATGAGCAATTAGTTTGCTCACATGCTATTGCATGCTTCCTGACAACTGAAGAGAGCGCGTGGAGACTTTTATTTGCTTCGGAGGCGTCAACGTTAATGGCCGTTGATTGTGTCTAGATGATCCTGCTTATGCCACGTTTATTCGTCCAATGATGAATTTTATAATGATAAACCCACTTCTCCTTAGATTTCCTTTATCAACTTGGACCAATAATTAAGAAATATAAATCCAAGTCACAAATTTTAGTCCATATTCTTGGACCATAGTTATCAGAACCGGATCGGATAGTGACAAAAAAAAATTTTTTTTTAGTTCAATCGAGTTTAAATTTGTAGTATTCATTTCATGAACAAATAATTCAAGACTATTTTATATGTATTTTATTTTCATGAACGGAAATTATTATATTTATATTTAATTTTTAATTCGATTTTGAATTTTACAATTTTATTCGAAATTATTGATTAATTAATTTTCTTTTGGATTTCTACAATTTTTTTGAACAAATAATTTCATGTTCAAATAATTCAAGACTATTTTTTATTATTTTTACATTTTTTTCAGAATTTTTAAATTTTTTTCAAGATTTTTAGATTAATTTTGTTTAGAATTTTTACATTTTTTGGGAATTTTAAATTTTTTTTTGGATTTTTTACATTTTTTTTGGATTTTTTACATTGTTTTGGGATTTTTTTACATTTTTTAGATTTTTTTACGTTTTTTCTAAACTTGTAGTGTTGATTCTGAAAAATCGTTTTGCAATTGTAAAACTTTAAATATGGCGTTTGCAAAATTTTCTAAACTTGTAGTGTTAATTCTGAAAATCTATTTTGCAATTGCAAAACTGAAAAATTTGCTGAAAATTTTCCATTTGCAAAATGTTGCTATGAAATAGATTTTGGAAAATTTTCTTACTTTTGGAAAATTTTTAATTTTTTTTTTCTCCTAAATGGGTTGTGCTTTTCAATTTAGACATAAATATATTTAGAATATTTACATTTGATTTTTAACAAATTTAAAATAGGCTACTATTTAGTTTATTATTTTTTTTTTCAAAAATATATTAGCATTATTTTTTAATTAAAATAAAATTGATTTAACAAAAGTAGTAGCTTTTGTTTTTCAAAAAAATAAGAAATAGTTGTTAGGTGAATACGATTTCGAGTTTTCTAAGGCTAAAAAATGCATTTTGCAAAACAGAAAACGTACTGTAGCTGTTGTTTTGCAAAAACTGAAAATTTTGCAAAACAGAAAATTTTCTTTAGTGAAAATTTAGGTTTGAATTTATAAAATGCCCACAAGCTTTCTTTTCTCTGCAAACGGACCAACAAGCTTAAGCTGCTTCTGCTCCATCCGCTGCATTGTCATTTACAACAAATCGGTACTAACTCTTCTTTCTCGCCTTACTTTTTAAATTCCTGTCAGCTCTTTTTCTTTCTATATAGTATTGTACCATTCTGTTTGTACATGAATTGTTGCTTCATTAATTGACTGCATTTTTAGAATTTCAAAAAAGCATGTCATTCATTTTTATGGGTTTCTATGATAAGGCTCTAAAATATGTAAAAGTTAGTTTGAATCCATTAAATTAGCATAGATTTCAAAGCTTTCTGTCATCTTCTGCAAGTTATGTAGCTTAGTGCTTTCCTTAAAGTAACTGGAAAAATAATAGAGATGTGGGTTTTGTAGAGTCATGGATGTTGGGACTGTTTACGTTTAGTTCATGTTTTTCTCGAGTATTCCTTTGTTTTTCTTTTTTGGTGTTTCTCTTTAGTAAAAGCAGTAGTGGTATTAGTTGTTTCTGGAGCACTATTATATATCATGGAATTTATGAAATGATTGTAAAATAGGATAGGACCTAGTTTTTAAGTTAATCTGTTTATGTGTGGTATCCTTAAGGGTTCTCTTAACTTGTGTAATTTATGTTTGAAGCTGAAGTAATCATGGTTAGGAGAAAAGATCCACTTTGGGATCACGTGGACGAGTTGGATAATCAACGTTTCCGATGCAAATTTTGTGGACGAAACTTTGCTGGAGGTATTCCAAGGATTAAGTCACATTTGTCTTGTATTACAGGCCGTGCAATTGATGCATGCGCAAAAGTTCCGGATGATGTTCGTGACTATGCCATATCAGAAATTGGACAGCCTTCCAAGAAAGCTAGGACTGCAACGACCTCAGTTGATATCAGGGAAAATGGTGCAAGTCCATCTTCCACCAAACATTTGTCTGGGACTGTACAGCAAAATGCGATGCCTGCAATGCATGGAAATGATAGGACAGCGGCAGATAAAAACCTTGCCATATTCCTATTATATAGCAACATCCCATATGATGTCCTAGAAGCACCTTGCTTGTTGCTGAATGTGGTCGTGATTACAAGTTACCAAATTCTTCAATGCTTGAAACAACAATTTTCCCTGACATCAAGACAGAAGAGGAGACACATGTAAGGAATGTGAAGGAATCATGGATGGACTCGGGTTGCAGTGTTTTGGTTGAAGTATGGCATAACTATCACTATCATTGCATATTCTTTGAAGGGAGCAGTTTTTATCAAATCATTTGATTCAATTAGTGAGAAATCGGATTTTGACATCAAAGACACTGTTTCTTCTGTCATTGAAGATATTGGCTATGATAGTGTTGTGCAGTTGATCACAAACAATGATAGAGTCTTTCACTCAGTTGGGGACATGCTTGGTGGCCACTATCCAAGAATTTACATGACTCGTTGTGTTGCTCATGAGATTCACTTGCTTTTGAAGAACATATACGATAATGTTGGCTGGGTAAAACTGGTAATTGATCAAGCAGCATTGGTTGTAAAGTACATGTACGGAGATGCCAGCATTTTATCACTGATGAGAAAATTCACGAGCGGCAGAGAATTGAAACATCTTTGTATGTCTAAATTTGCCTCCAACTATATAATGCTGCGATCGATTTTCGACAACGAGACTGAATTGTGGCAACTTGTTGCGTCTGTAGGCTGGAGCTTCCTTCATGAGAACAATGAGAGAGAGGATAAGGTTACAGAGATTATCCAAGTGGAGAATTTTGGACCCAAGGGCAAGATGTACAAAAAGTTATGAAGCCGCTTTTTCAAGTCCTTTGTTTAGTGGAAGATGAAAGATCAACTTCACCCTACTTGTATGAAGTAATGGAAAGAGCTAAAGAGACAATTGAAGGACTTTGCAATAACGATCAGATGAAGTATATAATCATCCATCCAAAACAGTGCAACCCGAGTCCATCCTGATTCCTTCACATTCCTTACATGTGTCTCCACTTCTGTCTTGATGTCTGGGAAAATTGTTGTTTCAAGCATTGAAGAACTTGGTAACTTGTAATCACGACCACATTCAGCAACACTCCTTATGAAGTCAGAGAAGCAAGGTGCTACTAGGACATCATATGGATGTTGCTATATAATAGGAATCTGGCAAGGTTTTTATCTGCCGCTGTCCTATCATTTCCATGCATTGCGGGCATCGCATTTTGCTGTACAGTCCAGACAAATGTTTGGTGGAAGATGGACTTGCACCATTTTCCCTGATATCAACTGAGGTCGTTGCAGTCCTAGCTTTCTTGGAAGGCTGTCCAATTTCTGATATGGCATAGTCACGAACATCATCCGGAACTTTTGCGCATACATCAATTGCACGGTCTGTAATACAAGACAAGTCTGTAATACAAGACAAATGTGACTTAATCCTTGGAATACCTCCATGAAAGTTTCGTCGACAAAATTTGCATCGGAAACGTTGATTATCCAACTCGTCCACGTGATCCCAAAGTGGATCTTTTCTCCTAACCATGATTGCTTCAGCTTCAAACATAAATTACACAAGTTAAGAGAACCCTTAAGGATACCACACATAAACAGATTAACTTAATAACTAGGTCCTATCCTATTTTACAATCATTTCATAAATTCCATGATATATAATAGTGCTCCTATCCTACCTGTTTATAGAGGATTATATAATCATCTAAGGGGGGGAAACAAACAAGAAGGGGAAGAGTGCACTGATGGTGAGCTATGTCATGCTTTTGGGACATTTAGCTCACTGCTGCCTTACATTTATGTATATTTTGGAACAACTTTAGCATGCATCAACTTTTTAGTAATACTAGTTGTTTTTGATTTGTCAGTTACCTATCAGCTTAAATTGCGAATAGTGCATGTTAGCAGTAGTTTGAGATTCTTGGTTTTGTTCCTTTTTTAGGATGGGAGGTCCAGGGTCGATTCCACTGACAAGGCAAGTGGCTTACCATCTAGAAAGGAAAATGATGAAGCTGAGGAACTGGGAGATGAGCCAGACCAGCAGTTGGCATCCAATCTAAACAGCCAACGAGCAGTTATTTCTTCTGGTACATTCAGTAATTTGTCATCATTGATCCGAGATCATAGTTGTGCCATCTGTAGCACTGGTCAAGACAAAGCTCACAACTCCAATGAGTGGGAACTTCCTAAGTTTAAATCTAATGAAAGCATTCATAGTGCACCAGTTGATCAGTTGGGAGTCAACTGGAAAGGTTCTGCCATTGCATTTTCTGATAGTTCTGGGGGAAGCTCGGAGAAAACTACAACTGCCCGACGTTTCCACTTAATCTTCCAGTTTCTGCTGTTGCAAACCCTGTTCCTCATCTGGTATTATATGTCAACTCTTAATTTTTTACTCTCCAGATCAAGGTTTTATTATTAAATTCATATTTCTAGTACTTTGTTATAGCCCTTTCCATCAACTGGTGTGGCTGATAATTCTGCCGCTTTAGCTGAGTGGAATTTAAATGCTCCTGCTTCTGGACCTGTTCAAGCAGTTGTTGCTGCTGCATCATCATCAGTATCTGTATCTGTTCCCCAATGTCAAGGTTTGCATTTAATTTACTTGGAGTTAGCATTAAATATAATGGTGCTGAATGATATTGAGGACCTGAAACAACTAGAAGCTACTTTCAAGTTATTAGTTATTACACATCATTGGTGGACTAATCGCTAAAACCTTCCTTGTTACACACAGTAGCTTTAGTCGCCACAAAAATGTAAAGTTAACCATATGGTCATTGATTGAGTAAACGAGTTAGGAAGTTGACTTTTGGTTAATATAATCTCTCATCTGGAGTTCCAGTCTTGAAATGCCCAAGAACTGTTGATCCTGCCTGCCAGTGGACTGAGATTGTGGATCCTGGTGAATGCCGGTTAGTTACCCTTCCTGACACCACCAAAACTACGAGCAAGGTATACTGACTTTCTTCTAACACAGTGGCTTATCGTTTCATGATTCTGTAGTTTGCTCATTCATTTCCATTGATATTCAGGTAGTTCGACTTCTATATACAAATTCTGGTGAGGGCATTTTGTCACTGCAGTCCAATGGGGCACAGAACCTTTGGAAATGGCCCTGCAATGATCAAAACCCGAGAGGAAAGGTATCTGGCTAGGCATAAGCTTGTGTTTCTTTTCTTGTTCCTTTTCCTTATGTGTGTATATTTATTTTTATTTTTTTTTTAGCCTTTTATTCTCTTTTTTCTTGATTTGTGAATGGCTATCTAAGGTCATTGAATGTTTTTGCTTAAAGGTCACTGCGAGTGCCATACCACAGCATTGGCAACCAAACAATGGTCTTCTTATGACTAATGACATCTTAGGTGTCAACCTTGAAGAAGCAGTCCCTTGCATGGCACTGTCAAAGAATGATTCATATGTGATGTCAGCCGCTGGTGGGAAGGTTTCACTGTTTAACATTTCGACATTCAAGGTATTTCTGTGCCTGCACACCTCAGAAACTACTTGTTAACGTGGGTACTTCTAAATTGGAGGCCTCAATTTTAAATACTTACTTAGGGTTGGACCGGTTGGTGGGTGGATGGGATTTTGGGTACAATAGAGGGGCTCTAAAAACCCAATTAATGAAACGATCCATCTAATAGCTCACAGCAAATCTCTTTGGCAGGTAATGACAACTTTCATGTCTTCACCTCCAGCTTCGACCTTCCTAGCACTCCATACTCATGATAATAACATCGTAGCAATTGGAATGGAGGATTCATGGATTCACATATACAATGTTCGAAAAGATGAGGTGATAATTATGTGCTGAAACTGTCACTTTCTTGTTCAGTCACGGATATATCAAGTCTTGCAAGTGATATAATTCTCTCTGCTTTTCATATCTAGGTGACAGCAAAATTGAAGGGTCACCAGAAGCGAATAACTGGTTTAATCTTTTCCAAATATCTTAACATCTTGGTTTCATCTGGGGCTGATGCTCGAGTAAGTAGCAGCTGGCCATCTATGGCTGCTTCTTTTTCTTAATTAGCAATAAAGAGAAGTTTATTCCAATTTGCATTGGCGTTATAGAAGTAAAAGAACTAATTCACTCACATCAAGGGACTAGCTAAGCTTTCGTCAGTATTACATGATTAGTAAAGCAACTGGTTCTTAGTCTTGTTTTGTTTTCTGCAATACACTTCTTGTGTGGTTGCTTTATGATATCTTCTCAAATTATCGGGGGAAAAAAGAATAATTAAGAATATCAATACTCCCCGTTGATAAATGAAACTTTTTTCCCCTCAGCTTTGCATGTGGAGTGCTGATACTTGGGAGAAAATGAAATCAGTTACAATTCAAATTCCAGCAGGGAAGACCCCTACTACTAACGACACCCAAGTGCAGTTTCATTCTGATCAGACCCACTTGCTGGTCGTTCACGAGACTCACTTAGCAGTATATGATGCATCATCCAAGATGGATCTTGTTTTTCAGGTTGGTGTTGAACATGAAAACTAATTGACAGTGGTTGGTTTTAGCAGTTTGATTTGATTAGAGCATTCTTCTTTTTCCTTTTTGTTGCAGTGGATACCTTCTGAATATGATCTGCCTGCACCCATAACTTGTGCAACATACTCTTGCAACAGCCAATTAATCTATGCTACATTTAGTGATGGTACCATTGGAGTCTTTGTTGCTGATACTCTCAGATTACGATGCCGAATCGCCTCATCAGCATACATGTTGCCCCGGAAGTTTTGAATGGGTAATTTTATGTGCTGCCCTTCAATTTTCAACTACAGATTAAGATAAATGGAAAATTCTCTATGTTCATGCATGTGTTACTTTTATCTTGCAGAAGCCATGATGTTCACCCTCTTGTTGTGGTTGCGCATCCAATGGAGCCTAACTAATTAGCTATTGGATTGACTAATGGCTCTGTCAAAGTGATGGAGCCGACGGAATCTGAAGGTAAGTGGGGATCACCTCCACCTTTTGTTGATGGGTTGCTCGATGGTGTGAAAAGTGTTCACGTTTCCGGTCGTCGACCTTAATCGTAGGTCACTCGCGACCTGGACCGGATGCTGAAGGTGATAAGGGTAAGGGGATTTCAGAAGACCTGCATACCCACATCAGACGTTAGAGGAGTTTTTAGTGAAAAGTGTATCGAGTGAGAGAGTAAATTACAATTGACACTTCCAGAGTAGCCTATAATTTCCCCCCACGAGTGATTGGGAGATTTGACTTTTCCATTAAATTGTTCTCTGATGAGTGATTGGGAGATTTTATTTTCGTCGTAAAGATATTATTATTGTTACTAATTATTATGTATATTTAATAGTACAAGTGAAAAGTTTTAAAATTATATATCATAAATTTCATTAAAATTAATAAATAAATATATAATTTAATTGATCACAATAATTTTTATGTTATCTAATTGAGTGAAAAAATAGAATTAAAAATCATTATGTACCACAAGCCAACATATTAAGAATTTAAAAATGACAAATGGCGTAATTAAAAGAATTCATGAATCTTAGGTGATTTCTTCCTAAGTTCCATGTAAACTTTCACCACGTAATTTTTATATTTATATTGGGAACATAAATTTACAGTTTCGAATAATTGTTACATTTAAAATACTTTTATCATTGTTTTAGAATTCACGTCGTTGCCCCAAGGGTACATTACTCCCAAAAACTAATTCAGGGAGTTAAATCATAAAATTGAAAGTCCAAGGAGTTTTTGCCATTGACCAATAATTTATGGGGATAAAATTAAAAATCTAGAGGGTCTTTTGCCGTTGACTAATAATTCAAAGAATAAAGTACCTATTACCCTGAATAAAATGAAAAAACTTAGATTTGGTACTTGGGAAATCATAAAAAGTCATAAAATCTTCAAACAACTAGCATGAATACAAATGCTAAGAATACAAGCTTAGGTTCTGATTCAAAGCTAAGAATATTGAAATTCTTGTACATTCTGCAACCAAATGTATCTCTTATGTAACCAAAATTCTACATCTACAACTACAGGCTCTCTTTTTCCTGCAGAAGATATACCCATCTCATGGGAAGAACGAAACTGCCACCTAATGTGCTGCGAACAATACTCCTCTCATCTGAAAACTCGAAGACTATGATTAGCGCAAGTGAACCCCCATCAACCATTAGATTATCCCCGCTAATATACCTTGCCTCATCACTAGCTAAGAAGAGAACAGCGTTGGCCACATCGTGAGTTTCCAGGTCCACACCCTTCAAGTTAGCTTGCATCCCCACAAAATGACGAAAACCCACCAACGTATCCTCAGTTCTTTGATCCTCAGGCAAGTGAGCCACAGCTAAGCCTGTTGGGACCTCCTAAACCTACCAAGCAAATCTAAGCAGACACCTGAACTGAACCCCAGGGAGCATCACTCAACTGAGAGATTTTATTCTCTCGTGATGCCAAAACGTATTTCAGAAGTCTGAAGTCTGAACACTAATATAAATTATTTTTTCCCGTCTTCCCTGGTATCCTCTTTGCTCCATCCGGACAGGAGACTAATCCTATTAATCCAAGTTATTTAAGAGGCTTCCCCAACTGTCTTTAAATGGGTACACAACAAAATTGTTCAAGGTGGGTGGGGTTCACCACCACCATGTGAACTTGTATGATGGAAAATCTACACAAGAGAGACCTCAAGCAATAAAAAACCATCTCCACCTATCAATTTGAGTTTTATTAGACCTAAAGGAGGTCCCACCTCCTGGAAAAACCACCCAAGTGGATTTCTCCTTATCAAGTAGTGACCAAAATTAGTTTGTCAAGAGAAGAAAAAGAACCAGTGGCCGGTCTATTGAAACATTCATACTTCGATCAAGAAAAGAAAATCCGCCCAATTCAGTGAAACTGAGAATCATATTTATGCCTTGTTTGTTAGGGGAAATCATTTTCTCTTATTTTCCAGTGTTTGTTAGTGGAAATGGTTTACTCACACATTAAGTCAATGATATAAAGTAATTATAAAAACATTAATATATGCATATAGAAATAAAAAAAAAGAGACAGAAATTCATGTAAATAATAAAAAAATTAATTATACAAACAATATTCTAATAATTTTTTTATTAAGTGATATATTTTTTACAAAATAAAAAGGGTTTAAGTCTTTGTACGTAATTAAGGGAATTATTAGAACAATAAATGGTCTGCCAAAAATTAGGCAAAAATAAATATAATTTCAAACAATAATGGATTAAGTATGGGTGGGTCCCATGCCAACCAAGTAAGGCTCCTCCCCTGCAACTGAAAATCAGTTTTAGTTTGTTGGTATCCGATCGTTACTTTGCATTAGACAATTCCAAATCCTGAACTATCTGCAGAATGGAGATATTGGAGACAGACAGCAGAGGGCCATAATGTTCACATAATTCATTCAATATTATTCCATTCATTCAATATTTTCGAGTTTATCTATTAAACGAACGTGTGGATAAACAA
This sequence comes from Viola odorata, assembly GCA_963691705.1. Lineage (NCBI taxonomy): Eukaryota > Viridiplantae > Streptophyta > Magnoliopsida > Malpighiales > Violaceae > Viola > Viola odorata. Next base: position 56,258,218 of record OY829544.1, read on the forward strand.
ATCATGTACCGCTAAGAATGATAGCGAAGATGCATTATTTAGTATTCCGGTCTCTTTTTTATCCAAAGCTGTGGGCAATTAGCAGGTTTATGGCACCACGGGCGCCTAAGGTTATTATTTTCATTTTAGTTGGTCCCTAACGGCGATTTTCGTTCAATTTGGTCCCGAACGTTAGCCACATTAGCCGTCGGGAGTCCTTCTTGTCATAACGGAGATAACGGCCGTTATCTTTCAATATTAACCGCACGAAGGCATGTCTGAGTTACACAATACATAGCATTTTCATGTGTTGGACTTGGATTTACAATTATAAATTCCTATAAAATCTGCCAAATTTTCCTTAAAATGTCCCATGTTACATGTCACCTTGTCCCTTTAGACATCTACAAAGCATATGTTACATTAAGTTGCATTTCTCTTCCAAATTATGGGATGTTATTATGTCATATGACCTCATCACACCCATCTACATTTGCACTGTGTAATGAAACAGTTTAATTAGTTTTGTGATTAGATCCTAATGATCCTTAATGATTGTCAAATTGGGCCATAAGTAGTTGATTTGGAAAACAAATGTGAATAGAAAACATCAAAGCAACTTTAATAAAAGAAAAAGAAAAGAGAAAAGAGAAAAAAGAGGTAAGTGCCTTTCAATTTTCAAATATGCAAACCCTAGGGAAAGATCTTGTTTTACAATCCAAATCTGCTTTTTGTTTGATGCTTTTATATGTAAAATAGATGAGAAATTTGTCCTGTTTCCTTTTTTTCCCTTTAGAATTAAACAGCAATCACAGTTGGTTTGCACTATATGGCAAAAATTAGGCAACCAAACTCATTAAACTGATAACTCAATGATATTTCTTACAGAGTAAAAAAAATATTAAATTTCGAGTTCGAATCGACCAACTTACGATTCCTATGTAAAATACTCATCAAAATGAGTTGTAATTCTCAATGTATTGTATTCTTTCTTTCCAAAGGTCATACCAACAAGGCAACAACTAATATATATGTATAGCAAGGAAAAGTTGATATTAAATTACAATAAAATATGGAAACAAATTACTTGGGAAGTCAACAGTCTAGGTGATCAATTGACATGATTTGAGATTTAAATGGCATGATTAGTTTTAATCAAGTTGACATCAACCAACTTTGCAAAAGGGAAAAAAAGGAAGAAAATTGATCTGTCTTCTGATTAATCATGTGGAGGGCAAGAAAATCTCATGTAGAATCTGTTTTAGGATCGATGCTTACACTACAAACATTAGTACCTAGACCGACAAAAACTTTCGTCGACCATTCCTGCAATTGTTTTCCCCTTACAATGCAAAATTCCACAGAAGGGTCCATTCTGCAGTATCTTTGGTGGATTATATGCACAAATTCCTCCAAGTTGGATGAGTGGGACACAACAATTAGTTGTCATCTCAAAGTAGTTTAGACAAAGATGGTGAAAAGATGAAACTAATCAAACTGAGAATAATAGGAGTCTTACAGATAAGGGAAGGAAAGGTACAAAATTCTGGAAATCATTCATATGTATTACAGATGTATAAGACAACATAAAACAAGGTGATCATGGTATGTTGGATTGTCAGCTATAGCGCCCTAAATAAGTAGAAACAGCAAGGCAACTTTTTTTCTCTCCAGACATCAAGAATTCATTTGTCAAGACAGGACAGAAGCAGTAAAGCATAGAAAAGTCACACGTAAGTTGCAGTCTCACTAATGGAACTCAGAAGCATGAAATCATTTCAAGTTTGAACTATTTTACTGTCATTTTTCTTGGTAAACTTTTGATTTTGCACACGCTCATTCGCACCACAAAAGCTGTGCAGTATGAGCAGTTGAAGCGACGCATGTGCCACAGATTGCTCTGATTGTGGTCTATGGCCAGAAGACTTCTTAAAAGCGAAAGAAGCCATTCTAAAGTCAAACAGCACATCACAATAACAATCAACTTAACCACAGCATCTTTTCTCATGACTCTCATGATAATAAAAAACTACACTATTCACTATCCAGCTCACATCACAATAACAATCAGCTCACATCAAAGCTCATAACTTATACGATTGTCATTAGCCACAAGGGAACTATACTTATTCCACGCCGGCTAGTTTTGTTTCTATCGGCGTATGTAACCCATCCCTTACTGAGGTTACCAATGCCTTCACTATTCAGCTCCTTTGTCCTAGACTCCTACTCCTAGTTAGGATTGTATAAAATTATATCATGACAATCAAACCACCAACCATTGGCAAGGCATAGTTGATGTATCAATGAAAGACAATTGAACAAATTATCACCAGAATGAAAATCATTTATTCCAGTAAAGAAGCTTATAATGTGTTACATCCGAGTAGTTAGTGAGGTTTCTAATTTGTATTCCCTCCCTGTACAGCAATATACAGAACTATAAAAATAGGAGAAGCAATTAAAATCATGTATGGGAGAGCTTGGTTTAGTACACTTTCCTCGATTGAAGCCTCACCTGCAGGGTACGCTTTATCTTCCACAAACCTCTCAAAATAGCTCTGCAAGCCTGGGTTTATGGGTGAGAAATCTGAGCCCGTAACCTTCATCATTTCCATAGCCTACAAAACATGAAGATACAACAAAGAGATATTTAAGACAACTTTGATCGTTATATGAGAACTTTAAGTTGATAATTGTGGAGATGAGTTTTAAGATCAGGGATCTCAGAATAGCATTTCCCACTTTTGGTTTTGAACCTAGTTATCTGGATTGCTGTGTGTGCTATAATTCGGTTCAGTATTTGAATGCCCAGCAACACTTTCAGGCTCTAAAGTGTCTATGCAGCTCCGTGACAGTCACCTGGAAACTGAATACAAATTGCCTTGCTTGCTTGCTCACTTTCGCATTTGGGTGAGACTGAAGTTTCTCATACAAAACTCGAGCCTCATCTGACCTGTCAACACTTACAAATGTTGTTATCCAGATAATAGGCACATAAAAGACACATTGAATTTCAGAACCCAAATACTAGGCATCGACAAGCAAAGGCTGTTAATGTTTCAGAGCTCGCGTACTGCCTCACAATCACAAAGCAACAAACATTATGCTTCGGAAGAGGCCATAAATATCACAGCTCAGCCATTCCTTCAGAACAAATCACTTAGTTCAGAAAATAAAAACTCTTCTGCTTTAAGATCATCAGTCTAAAGAGTAATATCTGATATCTACCTAGAAATAAGGGGCTATACAATGCTTCAAATCTATTCCATTCTTTTTCTTTTAAAAAAATAACGAACACAAAAGAATTTTTTTAAAAGAGAGAAATTATGAGTAAAATAAGTGTACCTATTGAGTGAATCTTGACAGATAGACCACTGCAAAGCAGCTAATCCATGAAGTTCACTCTGCAGAAACAGAAGTGTTTGTAATTAAACATCAAGGGAAATTCTTCACGGATGATTGATTTCCTTTGAATAAAATAAAGAAAACAACCAAAGACAAGAACCATTGTCTGATGATAAACAGGTATGTTATTGAGTTTGTTCTTTTAGCAACCAGCTAATAAGGATTTCGCTAACAGGTGTCATTTAGTGATTGAACATATTATCATTGTAATCTGAATATTATAAAGATTGTCCAGGTCAAGCCCACATTGTTTTCCTGGACAATAGCATTAAGTTGAGGTCTAGAAAAAATCTGTGTTTTAACCAAAATTTGGAAGGGAAAACACTTGTTTTGCAACTGACATACATAACTGACACCAAGACTTAGCTATGATGTCAATAGACTTACATTGTCAAATGAAAGCCCAAATGAGATAAAGTAAACCATTAGCCCACTCAATTTACAGACAAGACCACTAAGTTCAAGCTTACCTTAAATGGCAACTTATCCATTACATTTTCATAGTAATGAATAGCTTCATTAAGTTTTCCAGAATCCATCAAGGAGTCACCCTCCTTCAAAGCCCATATATAACAATGACTTGCATTAGAAAACAAGATATTCACACAGTTCTCCACCTAATATTCATTAAGATAATCACCATACTTTTGTGACGTGAAACAGTGATATACTAAAAGATTTTTATTGATTGAAAATTTTCATTGGACAAAGTTACCAGCGTCCCCGAGTATTATTGGAAATCTTGAATTGCTTGCATCTTTTCTTCCATTTTTCTTCAAATTCTATATTCATGGTTCTATCATCTAATTGCCTCTTTTTTATTTTAGAATAATTGATCAAAGAAAAGAGAACCTAAAAGCTATTTTATGTATTCCTTTTCTTTATTTAAGAATTATGTAAAGAAACATACCTTCTCACACTCTAACTTGACCTTCGGATCAATGTTCAAGCCGATTTGCTTCCTATATGCTGCAATCAACTGCTTTGTCCGTTCATCTTTAACAGCACGTTCTTTTGCGGTTTCAATGACATCCCCGGGCCGGATGGTTCTTCCACCTCCAAACTAAACAACCAAATAAAGGAAGCTCAAGATCTGCCTATTTCTAAAGGAAGTTTTTATTTTCTTTTTTAGAAAAAGGTCCCATAAACAAAACTTTATGATTATTGTAATTGATAGTATCTCCTTTTATCAAGGAATGGTCATTTCATCCAGTTGGTGGATGCAGGTTCCTTCGAGTCTCAAAGAACTATAAGTACAACAAGCATTAACCAACCAGGAAAAACTAAGAAAGTGAGACCAAACTTCATTGTCCATTAATTCTATTCTAATTTTGACTAAACCATTCCAAAAAATTCTAGGTCCCTACAAGCACAAAGTTCTTCAGAACCACTCGCCAAACTTCCTTTTTTTTTCTTTTTTCCAAAATTCAGTCAAATCCAGTAATGCTGAGCATTATTAGTCAGATGTGTTCTATATTCCTTTCGTTAGCAAATGCCATAGATTCATAAATTCTTGCTTTCCAATATAATCAAGTCCACTCCCTAATAGTATTATTTTCTCCAACAAACTTATATGACTGTATCTATCACAGGATTGAATATGGTAACTTATCACAAAAATAACAGAGCCAACTGATTGTTTTACCGTCTTGGAAATGTTTTCTGGTCTAGGAAAGACACCTCATGTAGAAACCTTCGGCTTGTAAAGCTCCTGAGAATCTTCCTGCACAGGCGTAGACATTGATGTAGTGTCATCAGCAAACTTGCTGGTGTCCCCAACAATGATCTCTACGTCAGGCAAATTCTCGCCCGGAATAGGTTCTGAAAGTGGAATTAATCCAGCAGGCAGTCCCCTTCCAATCTTTTTGTCCGCAAAGCCAAGCCCCACAAAATCAATGCTTGAAACGGACAACTTTTCTTTCTTCCTAAAACTTCCAACTCCCAAGTCACTCGACTTACTACCTGAATTCCCCGCATTTCCTCCCTTTAATCCTAACAAAACTCAAATGCACATGTTACTGGACAAAAACATGCAGATACAAACAGAACATATCTTACATAAATGATACTGTACCACAAAACATACACACACTGAACAGGTCTTTTTTCAGGAACAAACTAAGTAATCAAACTTAGCTGATATAATCATAACTAACCCTGACTATAATGCAAATTAGTATCTCAGCACATAAAGCTTCACTGACATCAAGTAACACAAGACTTCATATAAACATTAAATTAAAATTATTTAAAGCTTCCAAGTCAAATAAATACAAATTCTCGCTATTTCCCAATGCAATACTACCTGCTATCGTTTCACTTTCAGCAACATCCTTTATCCCACCGGCGACAACCCCTTTATTCTTCCTGTACTCTTTCGCTTTCTCCAGAGCAACTTTGACGGAATCAGGCACTTCCTTACTTTCCCCATTTCCTTCAATCGAAGTACCAACAGAAACACCAACTGGGTTTCCCTCAAAATTAGCAACTTTGCTGGATTCTCCAATGGTTTTCTTATACGATTTACTACCTTTCTCAAAAGCGAGCTTTACAGGGTCTGGTTCAGGTTCAGGAGTGGTCTCAGGAGAGGATTCTACCTTATTGGATTGGTTTACAGAGAGTGAGACTTTGAATGGCGAGGTTTTGGAGGGGAAAAGGGCATTGGGTTTTCTTGTTAGAGAGGAAAGCCATGAATTTTGAAGTTGAAGCGAAGCCATAAATTTGTGTTGGTGTGGATATTATGTTTCCGTCATAAAAATGGCTCTCTGCAGTTGACTTCAATTTTATGTATTCGTAATAAATTTTTTTTTTTTTAATGATTCATTTAAATCAGCATACTCATAAAAAATTTCAATCCGTATAATTAGTTCACTCCCATATTCATAAAAAAATTCAATTACATTTTTAATAATTAATTTAATATTCATATTTTAAAAAAAAAATCAATAAAATTTAGGCTGAATTGATTGTTTTAAAAGGAAATGATGGCCATTAAGTTAAAAAAAAAAGGTAAATGCTAGGCTAAGGTAGCGTTTGGTTGGCGGAATCAGAGAGGAAAGTGACTCAGGAATCTGAGATTTCGAGTTTTATTGCGTTTGTTTGCGACAAGGAATCACTCTCCACTGGAATCCAACTTTCCTTGACCGTTTTGACTTTCCTAAAAATGGGGGAAAGTGATTCCTTCGCTAAGGGGTGAAGAGAGTGACTCCCCCTACCGGAAAAGTAATTTTTTTTTGTTAAATGACATATTTATTCAAAACTAATTATAAAAAATTAACCTAATAAAACATCTTCTTTTTTCTCTGTTTTCTAAAACTTCACCAAATTATATTAATTACACAAAAATTATAAATAATTACATAAAAATTAGAATAATTACATCAAAATTATAATAATCACATAAAAATTACATAGTAATGATGTAAATAATAATAGGTAGAAGAAAATAAGGTTAGGAACGGGACAAATCATCCGAGAAATCCCTATCCTAGACTTGTCTATTGTTACAATTATATATTTTTGCATTGTTAGAACAATATGTGTCATACTTTGCTATAATTTTCAAGGACTCTAATACGAAGGTTATGTCATTTGTCATGTTTTTTAACCTGCAAAAAACCATAGTCATAAAACAAACTCATTTGATATTTTGATTATTAAAAAATAGACAATTAAATAGAGAGAAAGTTAACGTGTTTATAGGAAACTGTGTAGTACAATATATATAAAAAAGAATAATTAGACACCTAACAAGATAACAAAAATTATCTAACAAGATAATAAAGACACAAATATAGAAAAAGGATAAAATGGTCTTTTTTTTTACTTTTCTTGAGGATTCTCAAGTACAAAACAAACACAATAATGTTACTTTTCCGGAAATCTTAAATCTCAACCAAATACAAAAAATTGACATTCCAAAAGGAAAAGTAACATTCCGTGAACCAAACGCTACCTAAACTCAATTTTCAACGTTTTTTCTAGAGAGGGTCTTCTCTCTCAAAAAGAAAAGAAAAGAAAACTCTTTCATTGTCCCTTGTGCGACTTTGTTCATCTATTGTTTTGTGGGTTGGTTCTCTTGTTCTCTTGCTCTTTTCCTTTTAAGAGGTTAGGAGTTCGATTATTATATAGGAGAAATTATTTAATATAAAAAAATTTCTTTTTGAATGAGTCAATTGTGTGCAATGATTGTTCAACTGTTTAGACCTTAAAAAAATATATATATACAAGGAAAAAAAATGTGTTCCAAAGTTACGCGCTGTGACACGCAACTTTCAATCTCACGTATCACGTATGTTTGGAAAGTTTCGCGAATGTTTAAAGTACATTTGAGTTGACTAATCTGCAAGTCATCTCTTTTGCAAAAAATGTGAAGTTTATAAAATGCCGACTTCAGCTCTAGCTTTCTTTTCCCCGCAAACTGAGCAGCAAGCTTAAGCTGCTTCTGCTCCATCCGCTGCACGGCCAATTATAGCAAATCGGTACTAACTCTGCTTTCTCGCCTTACTTTCTAAATTCCAGTCAGTTCTTTTTCTTCCTATATACTATTATTGTACCATTCTGTTTGTACATGAATTGTTGCTTCATTAATTGACTGCATTTTTAGAATTTCAAAAAAGCATGTGTATAGATGCATTCATTTATGGGTTTCTATGATAGGGCTCTAAAATATATAAAAGTTAGTTTGAATTCATAAAATTAGCATAAATTTCAAAGCTTTCTGTCATCTTCTCCAAGTTATGTAACTTAGTGCTTTCCTTAAGGTAACTGGAAAAATAATAGAGATGTGGGTTTTGTAGAGTCATGGATGTTGGGACTGTTTACGTTTAGTTCATGTGTTTCTCGAGTATTCCTTTGTTTTCTTTTTTGGTGTTCTCTTTAGTAAAAGCAGTAGTGGTATTAGTTGTTTCTGGAGCACTATTATACATCATGAAATTTATGAAATGATTGCAAAATAGGATAGGACCTAGTTATTAAGTTAATCTGTTTATGTGTGGTATCCTTAAGGTTCTCTTAACTTGTGTAATTTATGTTTGAAGGTGAAGCAATCATGGTTAGGAGAAAAGATCCACTTTGGGATCACGTGGACGAGTTGGATAATCAACGTTTCCGATGCAAATTTTGTGGACGAAACTTTGCTGGAGGTATTCCAAGGATTAAGTCACATTTGTCTTGTATTACAGGCCGTGGAATTGACGTATGCGCGGGAGTTCCGGATGATGTTCGTGACTATGCCATATCAGAAATTGGACAGCCTTCCAAGAAAGCTAAGACTGCAACGACCTCCGTTGATATCAGGGAAAATGGTGCAAGTCCATCTTCCACCAAACATTTGTCGACTGTACAGCAAAATGCGATGCCTGCAATGCATGGAAATGATAGGACAAATGATAGGACAGTGGCAGATAAAAACCTTGCCAGATTCCTATTATATAGCAACATCCCATATGATGTCCTAGAAGCACCTTGCTTCTCTGACTTCATAAGGAGTGTTGCTGAATGTGGTCGTGATTACAAGTTACCAAATTCTTCAATGCTTGAAACAACAATTTTCCCTGACATCAAGACAGAAGTGGAGACACATGTAAGGAATGTGAAGGAATCATGGATGGACTCGGGTTGCACTGTTTTGGTTGAAGTATGGCATAACTCTATAACTATCATTGCATATTCTTTGAAGGGAGCTGTTTTTATCAAATCATTTGATTCAATTAGTGAGAAATCGGATTTTGACATCAAAGACACTGTTTCTTCTGTCATTGAAGATATTGGCTATGATAATGTTGTGCAGTTGATCACAAACAATGATAGAGTCTTTCACTCACTTGGGGATATGCTTGGTGGCCACTATCCAAGAATTTACATGACTCGTTGTGTTGCTCATGAGATTCACTTGCTTTTGAAGAACATATATGACAATGTTGGCTGGGTAAAACTGGTAATTGATCAAGCAGCATTGGTTGTAAAGTACATGTACGGAGATGCCAGCATTTTATCACTGATGAGAAAATTCACGAGCGGCAGAGAATTGAAACATCTTTGTATGTCTAAATTTGCCTCCAACTATATAATGCTGCGATCGATTTTCGACAATGAGACTGAATTGCGGCAACTTGTTGCGTCTGTAGGCTGGAGCTTCCTTCATGAGAACAACGAGAGAGAGAGAGAGGATAAGGTTACAGAGATTATCCAAAGTGGAGAATTTTGGACCCAAGGGCAAGATGTACAAAAAGTTATGAAGCCACTTTTTCAAGTCCTTTGTTTAGTGGAAGATGATAGATCAACTTCACCCTACTTGTATGAAGTAATGGAAAGAGCTAAAGAGACAATTGAAGGACTTTGCAATAACGATCAGATGAGGTATAAAAAGATATTGGAGATATTTGAAGAAAGGCGAAGCCATATAATCCAGCCAATACATGCTGCTGCAGCCTTTCTGAACCCTGCTTACATGTGTCATGGGAACTTTAAAGAAAATCGGGAAATGAAGGCAGGAGTTGACTTTATCTTAAGGACCATGGTAAGGGATGATAAGGAGAAAAAATTTTTATCGAATCAGTTCCATCTTTACCGTGCAAAGGCACCAGAATTGTTCACTAAAGAGGCATATGAAATGTTAGAGATGCATCATCCTGGTGAGACTTTAGCAGATTATGAATATTTTTCTTTCAAAACTTCTTAATAATGTACGTGTATTTTGGTGTTAGGTCTATGGTGGGATTATCGTGGCGACTGTTTTCCAGTTTTACAGAAATATGCTAGACGAATTCTAAGACAACCATGCAAATGTTCCTTGCACCTAAAGTACAGTGCATTTGTAGTTGCTGAAAATGTGAAGATGAGTACCACGACACGTGATGAATGGGAGAAGGATGAGTGCATGAAAATGAATGCAATGATGATGGAGAAATTTCGATCTTTGTATAAACGGAACTTGGAGCCCATTGAACTTCAAAACTGCAGTGAACTCCCTGATTATGTTAATTACGACAAAGGCTGTGGAGATGATGCTGACAATTGCGATGATTGTAACAAAACTAATGGATCTGGTCAAATGGTGTTCATCAATGCACGATCGGCTGATCATACAACCAATCAATTGGATGTTTTTTGTAAGGTCAGCTCATTTGTGGTATATTTGAGAAAATTAATCTATTCATTAAGGTTTTTATTTTTTATTTTATAAGTTGTTGTTCTAATATTTTGGTTTTTCAAATTAAACTTTTTTGTTTTGATATCATTTAAAGATTATCATATCAAATTATTTCAGAGTTTTGTACTTTTCCTTTCTAACTTTCACATGCATCATTCATAATGGTCCGTTGTGGGTATTGCTGATTGAAGGCCAATGAAAGGACTTGGAAGGATTTGTTAAGTGATAATATTGCACGTTTGAAAGATGGAATCCCAAAAGGCTTGTTTCCTGACACCAGTGAGATACATAATGATTACCAAACCTTGCTTCACCAGATCGAGGTATGGAATTTTCAGATAATGAGATTCTAAAATTATACTTTTTGTATCTTAAATGGTTGTTCACCACTATTGAATTGTTAGAACTTTTCAGCTTGATCAAATGATGACTTTCGCAGTTATCTTCCCCCTAAAAGTTACATGAATTTTCAGGTCTTTTCAACGAAGGTTGAAACAAATAATTGGAATTTGAAGCCTACTGAAACAAGCCAACAAAAGGATGTAAGTCTTTAGCAATACTGTGATTCTAACACTAGTTAGCTTCTTCCGCACTAATTAATTTTTCTTGAGATATTTTTTCTAAACTTTCCTCCTCTATCTTGAGGGATTGTAAGGTAGAAATCACAATGAATGGTTTGATAACCTCATCGGATTATGCTGCAAAAAAATTAGTGCATATTCAAATTCATCTTGAATGTGCTTAGACTGGCGTGGTGTGTGCGTAAGTATGCCAGACATTGAAGGAAGGAATTTGCATTGGCATCAGTGCAAAATCTCAGGTTTTGAGAGCATGATCCAATCTATTGTTATTATCTGTTAGGTTTAGGGTCCTGTGGGTAAAACTGCTCATTAATAATCTTGAATTTGAAGAGTTCTAGAGGAATTAGAATCTTCAATCTCCTACCTAGCTCTCTGTGTCAGTAGTTATTCATGTAAGAACTTCTGTTTATAGTGGATTATATAATCATCTAAGGGGGGGAAACAAACAAGAAGGGGAAGAGTGCACTGATGGTGAGCTATGTCATGCTTTTGGGACATGTAGCTCACTGCTGCCTTACATTTATGTATATTTTGGAACAACTTTAGCATGCATCAACTTTTTAGTTATACTAGTTGTTTTTTATTTGTCAGTTACCTATCAGCTTAAATTGCGAATAGAGCATGTTAGCATTAGTTTGAGATTCTTGGTTTTGTTTCTTTTTTAGGATGGGAGGTCCAGGGTCGATTCCACTGACAAGGCAAGTGGCTTACCATCTAGAAAGGAAAATGATGAAGCTGAGGAACTGGGAGATGAGCCAGACCAGCAGTTGGCATCCAATCTAAACAGCCAACGAGCAGTTATTTCCTCTGGTACATTCAGTAATTTGTCATCATTGATCCGAGATGATAGTTTTGCCATCTGTAGCACTGGTCAAGACAAAGCTAACAACTCCAATGAGTGGGAACTTCGTAAGTTTAAATCTAATGAAAGCATTCATAGTGCACCAGTTGATGAGTTGGGAGTCAACTGGAAAGGTTCTGCCATTGCATTTTCTGATAGTTCTGGGTGGAAGCTTGGAGAAAACTACAACTGCCCGACATTTCCACTTAATCTTCCAGTTTCTGCTGTTGCAAACCCTGTTCCTCATCTGGTATTATATGTCAAGTCTTAATTTTTTACTCTCCAGATCCAGGTTTTATTATTAAATTCATATATCTAGTACTTTGTTATAGCCCTTTCCATCAACTGGTGTGGCTGATAATTATGAAGCTTTAGCTGAGTGGATGTTAAATGCTCCTGCTTCTGCACCTGTTCAAGCAGTTGCTGTTGCTGCATCATCAGTATCTGTATCTGTTCCCCAATGTCAAGGTTTGCATTTAATTTACTTGGAGTTAGCATTAAATATAATGGTGCTGAATGATAGTGAGGACCTGAAACAACTAGAAGCTACTTTCAAGTTATTAGTTATTACACATCATTGGTGGACTAATCGCCAAAACCTTCCTTGTTACACACAGTAGCTTTAGTCGCCACAAAGTTGGTAATATGGTCATTGATTGAGTAAACGAGTTAGGAAGTTGGCTTTTGGTTAATATAATTTCTCATCTGGGGTTCCAGTCTTGAAACGCCCAAGAACTGTTGATCCTACCTGCCAGTGGACTGAGATTGTGGATCCTGGTGACTGCCGGTTAGTTACCCTTCCTGATGCCACCAAAACTACCAGCAAGGTATACTGACTTTCTTCTAACACAGTGGTTATCGTTTCAGATTGTGTAGTTTGCTCATTCATTTCCATTGATATTCAGGTAGTTCGACTTCTATATACAAATTCTGGTGAGGGCATTTTGTCACTGCAGTCCAATGGGGCACAGAACCTTTGGAAATGGCCCTGCAATGATCAAAACCCGAGAGGAAAGGTATCTGGCTAGGCATGAGCTTGTGTTTCTTTTCTTGTTCCTTTTCCTTATGTGTGTATATATTTATTTATTTATTTTTCTAGCCTTTTATTCTCTTTTTTCTTCATTTGTGAATGGCTATCTAAGGTCATTGAATGTTTTTGCTTAAAGGTCACTGCGAGTGCCGTACCACAGCATTGGCAACCAAACAATGGTCTTCTTATGACTAATGACATCTTAGGTGTCATCCTTGAAGAAGCAGTCCCTTGCATGGCACTGTCAAAGAATGATTCATATGTGATGTCAGCCGCTGGTGGGAAGGTTTCACTGTTTAACATTTCGACATTCAAGGTATTTCTGTGCCTGCACACCTCAGAAACTACTTGTTAACGTGGGTACTTCTAAATTGGAGGCCTCAATTTTAAATACTTACTTAGGGTTGGACCGGTTGGTGGGTGGATGGGATTTTGGGTACAATAGAGGGGCTCTAAAAACCCAATTAATGAAACGATCCATCTAATAGCTCACAGCAAATCTCTTTGGCAGGTAATGACAACTTTCATGCCTTCACCTCCAGCTTCGACCTTCCTAGCATTCCATCCTCGTGATAATAACATCATAGCAATTGGAATGGAGGATTCATGGATTCACATATACAATGTTCGAAAAGATGAGGTGATAATTATGTGCTGAAACTGTCACTTTCTTGTTCAGTGACGGATATATCAAGTCTTGCAAGTGATATAATTCTCTCTGCTTTTCATATCTAGGTGACAGCAAAATTGAAGGGTCACCAGAAGCGAATAACTGGTTTAATCTTTTCCAAATATCTTAACATCTTGGTTTCATCTGGGGCTGATGCTCGAGTAAGTAGCAGCTGGCCATCTATGGCTGCTTCTTTTTCTTAATTAGCAATAAAGAGAAGTTTATTCCAATTTGCATTGGCGTTATAGAAGTAAAAGAACTAATTCACTCACATCAAGGGGCTAGCTAAGCTTTCGTCAGTATTACATGATTAGCAAAGCAACTGGTTCTTAGTCTTGTTTCGTTTTCTGCAATACACTTCTTGTGTGGTTGCTTTATGATATCTTCTCAAATTATCGGGGAAAAAAAGAATAATTAAGAATATCAACACTCCCCGTTGATAAATGAAACTTTTCCCCCCTCAGCTTTGCATGTGGAGTGCTGATACTTGGGAGAAAATGAAATCAGTTACAATTCAAATTCCAGCAGGGAAGACCCCTACTACTAACGACACCCAAGTGCAGTTTCATTCTGATCAGACCCGCTTGCTGGTCGTTCACGAGACTCGCTTAGCAGTATATCATGCATCATCCAAGATGGATCGTGTTTGTCAGGTTGGTGTTGAACATGAAAACTAATTGACAGTGGTTGGTTTTAGCAGTTTGATTTGATTAAAGCATTCTTCTTTTTCCATTTTGTTGCAGTGGATACCTGAAGATGAACTGCCTGCACCCATAACTTGTGCAGCATACTCTTGCAACAGCCAATTAATCTATGCTACATTTAGTGATGGTAACATTGGAGTCTTTGATGCTGATACTCTCAGATTACGATGCCGAATCGCCTCATCAGCATACATGTTGTCCCAGGAAGTTTTGAATGGGTAATTTTATGTGCTGCCCTTCAGTTTTCAACTACAGATTAAGATAAATCGAAAATTCTCTATGTTCATGCATGTGTTACTTTTATCTTGCAGAAGCCATAATGTTCACCCTCTTGTTGTGGTTGCGCATCCAACGGAGCCTAACCAATTAGCTATTGGATTGACTAATGGCTCTGTCAAAGTGATGGAGCCGACAGAATCTGAAGGTAAGTGGGGATCACCTCCACCTTTTGATGATGGGTTGCTCGATGGTGTGACGACTTTGCCACCAACTACAAGCCACCACATACCAGATGTACATAGTGGTACCAAGCCTTCACGTTTCCTAGGTCACTCGCGACCTGGACCGGATGCTGAAGGTGATAAGGGTAAGGGGATTTCAGAAGACCTGCCTGCCCTGACTTTAGAGGAGTTTTTGGGTCGTTTTAGTGTTCCGGAGATTTCAGAAGACCTGCCTGCCCTGACTTTAGAGGAGTTTTTGGGTCGTTTTAGTGTTCCGGTTATGTGGGAAAAAATTCTGTGAGAAAAAATTCGGTGGGAAAACGACTTCTGGGAAACAGAGTGTGCTGTTTGGTAAATTTTTTTAAAAGTGTTGTGAGATAGCTGAGGTGTTTGGTAAAACAGTTTTTTATTTCAAGTGTTATAATTAATTTTTTTAGTATTTTTATATATATTTTTAATCAACTTATTTATAATCTACTATAACATCAACCACCTACTCCCTCCGTCATAATTTACATGTCGCGGGCCCACCGTTCACGACTATTAAGGGCTTGCTGACTCGTACTGTAGCGGGCCAGTTTTCTGTCAGCTTGTGTTCGTGGGCCCGCTCCCTCCAACGGTAACATTTCGGGCTCCAGCCCACATCTTCTCTTCCAAGCCTGAACAGCTCGTCCCAACCCATAAAACCTCGCGAATAAAGGCATCTCCATCGCTTCATCATCTCCCATTTCCAATTTCGAAATCCATTTCTTAACCCTAGCCCGCCATCCTCACCCCAAAATTTTCCCCCAAATTCGAGCGTCAATTTTTTCCCTCCATCCCAAACTCACCAAATTTTTCCCTATTTTTAAATTCGAAATGGTTTACAAACACTCCAACCATTTAAAATTGATCACCCCTTTTCTCCATCACCCCAACTTCCTCAATCTGAAATGAGTTCAGAATACCTTGATCTCAACGATTTGCCACACAGCCCACAATCGTCATCGTTCGACGATGGCGGCCTTGAGGATTTGGATGCCAGTGCCAATTCCTTCTTTCAAACCACAAATTTCAGTCTCAATGTTCCAAAAGGGGCGGAAGCGAGGAACAATAAAGAGTTGCAGGTTGGAGAACAAAGCTCGCCGCTGGAAACTCAAGGTGGCCTCCTTCCATTTCTATTTCGTCGATTAATACGCTAATTTGATTTAATTCCCCTTTTTTACCTTCTTCATTTATGGATTGGGTAGGCCGCAAGAAAGAGATGAATTGTTTCGAAAGAGAGCAAGCATATGCGTGTTTGCTTCAAAGAGTGCGGAACGGGGTTTTGAGGAAAGGGTCAACCAGACAGGTTGCTGAGCAGTTTGGAGTTCATATTCGAACAATGCAAAGACTGTGGAGGCGAGGTAGGGATTCAGGAAACCACGCCTACCAGAGCGAAAGACCGATGAATTGTGGCCGTAAAAGAATTGAATTTGACGTGCAGAGGTTGAGAGATATTCCTCTGGGGCAGAGGACAACCATTAGAGGAGTGGCTTTTGCATTGGGTGTGTCCAGGCAATTTGTGTATGCAAAACTAAAGGAGGGAGTAATCAGGCGCCACACAAACGCAATCAAACCCTCGTTGACGCAGGAAAATAAGACCACCAGACTGAAGCACTGCCTATCATCTATTGATCCAAGCACAATTCCTCATTGTCCAACCTTCAAGCACATGGAGAACATCGTGCATATCGATGAGAAATGGTTTTTCCTCACCAAGCGAGCACAGAGGTACTACCTGCTGCAACAGGAAAATGACCCAGTAAGATTCATCAAGAACTCAAATTTTATTCCCAAAGTAATATTTTTAGCAGCTGTAGCGAGGCCAAGATATGATATTGATGGCCGTTGTGTTTTTGATGGTAAAATTGGTGTTTTCCCTTTAGTTCATTTTGTAGCCGCTGCTAGGTCCAGTCAAAACAGGCCCCGTGGGACACTGGAGATAAAACCAATTACCAACATTACCAGAAATGTTATTAGATCCTTCATGATAGAGAAGGTGTTGCCAGGTATTGCCAATAGATGGCCTAGGGAGAGTATCGCAGAACCCATTTACATTCAACAAGACAATGCGAGAAGTCATATTCAGTTTGATGATCTTGAATTCTGTTGTGCAGTTCAGTCGTGTGGTTTGAATGTCTCTGTTGTGTGTCAGCCCCCTAATTCTCCAGATTTGAATGTGTTGGACCTAGGGTTCTTTAGAGCAATTCAGTCACTCCAAAGCAAAGAGTGTGCTACGTCATTGGTTCAATTGATTGGGGCTGTTGAAGATGCATATTTACGTTTCCCAGTGAAGAGCAGCAACTACATATTCTTGACATTACAGACATGCATGGTTGAAGTTTTAAAATGTGATGGTGGTAACACATAAAATCCCCCACATCAAGAAGGATACACTTGCAAGCTTAGGGACTTTACCAAAGAGAATCGGATGCTCTCCAGATGTTGTTGCAACTGCAATTGGTCTGATCTCTGACTAGCAAATTTCAGGTACCTGTTATAGAAATAAAGATTTCGTTGTTGTTGTCTACTTGAATTGGAAAGGGACTGAATTATCATATGTGTTTGCAGGAGGTTATTGTGATGCTGTTTGTACATAGTTTCATCTGCAGCCGTCCTCTCACTGGCCAAAACAAATTGGGGAGTTACAATTTGGATTTTTGTATGTGTTGCTACCCGATTTTTGACCCATTTTTCGTCACATTTACATATTTTTACGCTTATCATATTTAATAGCTCGTCTATCACTATCAGAGACAACCGATTTCAGTATCAGAGACAACCGATTTCAATATCAGAGACAACCATCCTCATTATCCAAGAAAACCGTCAGAGACATTTCCCTCGAAGGTACGTTATTATCAACCAACACCAAACCGAAGGTACGTTCTAACTCTCATTTACAATTCCGCAATTTACGTTTTTTCCTCATTATCAGAGAAGTTGTCATTTACATTTCTGCATTTCTGCATTCTCCCTCAATATCTGAGTAGTCTGCATTTATTTTCCCGCAATTGACATTGTTTATGAAAATTCCCAACTACATTCTACAATCATACTATATCTAAATACTCCTCCTTGAGTGACTACTTTCCTGTCTTACATTCCTGTCTATCTAAATACTCCTCCTTGAGCGACTACATTTATGCACAATCTCCTCCTTGAGCAACTACCTTTTTGCCAAACCAAAATCTCCTCCTTGAGCGACTACATTTATGCACAATCTCCTCCTTGAGCGACTACTCTTTTTACCAACCAAAATCTCCTCCTTGAGCGACATCGTTTACATTTTTACAATGCCTTTCACAAAACCATGGTAGCACTTAGGGGCAACTGTCTTTACTGCTAATCAAAAATTTCAGTTACACTGTATTTTTGATCAGACAGTAAAGAGGGGGCAACTGTTGCTACCCGATTTTTGACCCATTTTTCGTCACATTTACATATTTTTACGCTTATCATATTTAATAGCTCGTCTAGATCAAATTTCTGTCGATTCTTGGTCCTAGGCTAGTTTGTTTAAAATTTCGTGTCATTTCGTGCCTTTTTATTTTTTTTCGTACTTTTAACTGTCTTTTCGTTCGAACTTCTTTCGATCCCGAGTAAGTTTCCCGGGATTGAGGATCGAACTCTTTATTTCTTTGTTTGATAATTACGTGCTAATTTTTTCTTTCACGCCACCGCGTTCAGTTTCGTTCAATTTTTATCGTAAGGACATTTATTTTGCGCGCGAACGTTTTGACACTTCCGAAAGAGAAAATAAATACGTTAAATCAACTTTCGCATTTCTTCACCGTATATTAGTTTTCTTGCCTTATTTTTCTACACATAGTTGTACCCTCGGCTCGGATTTATTTTCACTTTCGTAAGATTTTGCTCGTACCAAAATATCCCGTTCGAGCCAATTAAATAAATATCTTCCAAACTTGCTCATCACCCAACCACATACCCAAACTTACTCATCACCCATCCACATATCCAAACTTGCTCATCACCCAACCACACAAACCCCAAACTTGGCCTCCACTCCTTATCCATCCTTATCCATCCACCTCCTTCTCCAATTTTCAACCACACAAAGCTCAAACCAACTCAAAATCCCAACTCTATAAATAGAGAGCTTCAACCAACAAATCAAGGGCACCAAATCCTCCTCTTAATCTCTACTTCTTGCTCATCCTTCTTGGCCAATAGCTCTCCCGGAAAGGTAATCTACCTCTCTCTCTCTAGTTGCTTCAATTTTCGTTTTTTATTATAATGCATGAATAACTTGTTAAAACTTGTCTAAAATGCTTAGCTTCCATGTTAGTAATGCTTAATTTAATTGTATGAGGCTTTGAGTAATTAATGGATATATATGCATATTAATTAACTAGCTCTTTCCATGTAAAATTGAAGCTATTCTTGACGTGTTTTGTTGCTGTTTTTATTGCCATAATTTATTGCTTTTGTGGTGTAATTATTGCAATCATTTTAAGTAAAGATGATGAAAGATGAAATTTTGGATATATGGCCATGGTGGCCGGCTGGGAAATAAAGAAAGGAAGAAGAAGAAAGGGTGAGTGCGGGAAAAGGAGAAAGGCAAAGGTGATGGGCTTGATTTCATCCCAAGCCCATCTTGAATAAATGAGTGCTGGGCTTGATTTAATCACAAGCCCAGCCGCTGTTTTGAACAAGTGATGGGCCCGGCCCATTTAAAATTTCGTATGTGTACGATTCAATTTCTCGTATGGTTTTCGTATGCTTATAAATTGTTTATTTATTCTAAATGTTAATATTGCATGAATCGTACACATAATTAAACATGTTCGTATGCGATATGTTTATTTTATTTTTCATGTTTTAAATATCGTATGAATTGTTCACATGTTCGTATGCTTTTAATGCCATATTTTATTTAATTAAGTTGTGTACTTGTTTAAATTAAAATTTGGGCTTGGCTTGTGCCAAGCCCATTTTTTAATGTTCAAAAATCCCTTGTGGGGCCCACTTATTTTCGTATATGCCATGTATAATTCTCGTACGCCATGTATAATTCTCGTATATGCCATGTATAATTTGTTTCGTACGCCATGTATAATTTTCGTATATGCCATGTATAATTCTCGTATGCCATGTATAATTTGTTTCGTACGCCATGTATAATTTTCGTATATGCCATGTATAATTTGTTTCGTACGCCATGTATAATTTTCGTATATGCCATGTATAATTCTCGTATGCCATGTATAATTTTCGTCAACATGTATGAAATATTCGTATGCTTTATGCCATGTCAATTTTCGTATGAAATATTCATATGCTTTATGCCATGTCAATTTTCGTATGAAACATTCGTATGCTTGTGTGTTTAATTAAATTGCTTACATGTTGTAAATAATTTATTTATGCCATGTTTTATTTAATTAAATGCTTACATGTTGTAATTAATTAATTTATGCCATGTTTTACTTAATTAAATGCTTGCATGATTTAATTAATTTGTTTATGCCAAGTTTTATTTAATTAAATTCATATTTAATTAATTTGTTTATGTCATGTTTATTTAATTAATTGTCTATTTGTCATAAATTAAATAAATGTTTGCATGCGCTTTTCTTATTTATTTATTTTCAAACCAACGCTAACACTTTCAATTTGCAAGGAAGATCAAGATCACGCAACGCAAGTACGTCTTTCTTCTAAGTCTCTTTTATTTATTTAATGTCTTTCGCAAATATTATTTTCATGTATGTTATCTAAAAATGCCAAAAAACCTATAATTGTATGCATGATAAAATCAACTCACATGCTCATTTGTTTATGTCACTTGTTTTTTTATGCCATGAGATTAATTGCTATACTTGATAATTGAGCATGGTGGCTTCGAATCCCACACAGTTATGTACATTCATAAAAATGTATGATGTTAGTATTTATCCATGTTAGGATCACATAGTAATTAATTAATTAATCATGCATGGCTCGATGAAAAGGGGGAACGTCCGCTCTAGCATAACGAACAAACGGTAACCCCGTCCTTCGTGTCCCGATCGGAAATAACATGTCCCGACGAAATATGCTAAGATGTAACGTCACCTTTGAGAGCCAAATCGTGCCAAAAATGTTAAATAATCGGAAAGTGACCCAAGTCTGTAAGCGAACTCTGTTGGCATGATTCGATCATTGGCCTATGTAAATGATCGGAAAGTGACTTGAGTTCGTGGGAGGAGGAGGTTGACATGCTTCGATTATTTATTTTCGTGTCAAAATATTAAACATAACAAAAACCTCACTTTATAACCGGTAACCGTTTTAGGGTGTGACTTGGGTGCCTAACACCTTCCCAAGTCCACAATACGACCTCGAACCTTTGTTCAATGGTTTAGACCATTTGTGCCTTAGTTTTTTATTTTTTATGCCATGACGCTTAGGTTCCCTAAACCTTAGAAAAATAGGGTGGCGACTTCATTGTATTATGCGAAGCATCCATTTATGCTTAGCATCCGCCGCGAACCTTAAACTCATTTTTTCCAAACGAAAAAGGGGGTGCGACAGTATGGATTGTAAATCCACATTTACAATTCCTTTTTGATGTCTGTGCATAATGTGCAGTAGGAGGTTATTATGGTAGAGGTTATTGTGCATAATGTGCTGGTACAAATTGTAAAGTTAGTTCTGCCTTTATTTCTGGATTGTAAATGCACATTGTGCAGTAGGGTGAACAATGTTGTGTATTTAGGGTGAACAATGTTGTGTATTTAGTTTATCGTTGCTGATCCAATCCATTGGATATGTCAAGGTTTGGATGAACAACGTGTAACTGTTTTAGAATGACAATGACTATATTCAATGCTATTTTTGTGCAAAATGTTTTAGATGAATTCTGTTGTGCAGTTTATGTTTTAGAATTCCTCTGTTTTGCAGTTGTTGTAAAGCATTTCAATCCCCAGCATTGCATATGCGTTAACCAGTAATGTAAATTAATATAAATCCCCTGTATTTCATTTGTTATAAACCAATAATGTTAAATTCAAATCAATCCCCTATTTTGAAGTTGTTTTAGACCACACATGAACTTAAGGGCTCCTCCCCTGTTTTGGAAACACAGATGATAATTGTCAAGTTGTTGCACAACAGGGACATGGAGATGAGGTACGAGAAAAAGGCAAACAAATTTATTCAAATTGAAAGGTTGGTACGTAGGAGTTTGTGAATGGTTACAACACTCATTCATTCCAATTACATGGTGGTAATATGAGTTGGAGCACACAGAGGAAGGATGAGATGTCTAACACAAACCCAAACTAATCTGAATCCGATGCATCAGAGATAGTTGGGATGCCAGCAATGGAATTTCCAAAGCTGTTGAGTTCCTGAGCAGCAGCCCTTACACTCCCAAGTGCCAGATTAATGACATCTCTCTTCTGCTTCAAATGTGCAATTGCGAGTGTGAGATTGTTGATAACCCTCCCATATGACTCCATTATACTCAGCGCGAGTCCCTCGTGATCCGGATCTTCCACTATACCATCATAAGTTTCCTGCAATTCCTCTAGCCTCTCCTGAAGCTCGTCGATATCGGCTCTGGTCTAGAGACCCCTATTCTCCATCTGGACAGTGTCTGCCTCAAGGTGAGTTGAGATGAGGCCTGAAAGATCTAGGATCTCCTGCTTCTTGTTACGATCCATTGTCCCACACCTGCAGAGATATGTAAACAAAGCTAGAGAGATGAGCAGAAAGTAGAGAGGACGGATATAATTGTATATGCATAGAGGGTGGTATTTATAGGAATTTAGTAGGGTTTATGAGGGGTACCAAGGGTTGCAAAGGGTTACACTGGGCTGGTTATGTGAACCGGTATTGGGAACTCAACAATTAGTTTCCCTTTTGAAGTTGGAAACCTATCTTCTCTATATGTGTTGTAGTTGCAATACAATCCTCTGTTCCTCGTGTCACCCCAAGACTTGTCTTCTCTTTGGAACAGTTAGAGGTTCAATCCAACTGAAAAGCAACGATTCTCTATTGCAATAACAACACCTGCAACACATGCAACGTTTCCTTGGTAACGGCTGGTCAAGGAATCCCGAA
This sequence comes from Viola odorata, assembly GCA_963691705.1. Classification (NCBI taxonomy): domain Eukaryota; kingdom Viridiplantae; phylum Streptophyta; class Magnoliopsida; order Malpighiales; family Violaceae; genus Viola; species Viola odorata. Next base: position 56,281,115 of record OY829544.1, read on the forward strand.
AGAAATAGAAAACCTAAAAATTATTTATGGAAAATAGCAAAAATATTGGCATGAGTGATTGAATTGCACAAGGAAAGTAAAAGCTGCATGTAAAGGCCTACCTTACCCTATTTAATTGGTGTGTACACCACGGTGGCTTTTTCAGAGACACGTTCATTCAACAACACCGTTTCAACACACTTTCCAACTTACTCTGCCTCCTCTGCTTCCCTTGCCGATACTTCAGTCAATCACCACGTCTCTTTAGTTTGTGTTGTTGGTCACGGACTCAACAGTTGATTCCTCTCCATAAAAGGCAAACAATTCATTCATTCTTCACACGCTCAAACAATTGCTTAAGTTACCAAAACTAAAACTTACCTCTGTTTCACCAATTCTCCTCCAAACCATGAATCCTCGTGACGCATCCAACATCCTAAGCCTCGCTGGGGCTGTGGGCACTGCACTGCACAAGGAAGTGGCTGATGTAGAGCACATGTTGCTCTCCATAGAGGAACAGATTCAGAGAATTACTGCTGCCACTGGGAGGCTAAAGGAGGTCAGAACTGCAGTACTCAACTATTATGAGGAAGAAGGAATGGATGCAGCGGAATTCATCCTCACCATTGGCCACGCCCTTCGTCCACTGGCCAAAACCAAGTGCAGGTTGGAGGCCAAAAGAGACAATTTGAGGGTGGTCCTTCACAACCTTCATGCTGCAGTGAGGGCATCAAACAAGTTTGCAAACAAGCTTCCTGCAATTCCTAAGATGGTCTAAACGTCCTATTGTACAACTGATGCATCAATGAAATAAGGGTACTTATTTATGAGGCTTCTTGTTTTCCCTGTGCAAATTTATTTGTTCCTCTTGTGGAACACATTAAAATACTGACAGAGGAAAATTAGCAAACACTTCATACGCATAACTATTTACAATACATATTCACAGCTAGAGTTAGTGGAGGAAATCCTATACAAGTCAAAAAACAACATTGTGCAATTTCTGGCAACATAAATTCAGAAATTGCATGATCCAATTACCTCCAAATTGCAAAAAGAGTAAGCTTAAAGACACATAATGACTTCATTTAATGGAAACCTGGTACGAGGATGCGAAGCATGAGGATGAAAGTCCTCTCGTCCACACCATCTGTGAAATCCCACATACCAGCCGTTGGCAATTTGTTAAGGTCAAAATCCTTGTCTTCATGAACAAGTCCTCTCACTGGTTTGTCTTCCCCGTCATCAGCAGGGGGTAGTTCGTTTACATCGAACTCGAAATGGGGGTTTTCCTTCCTCTTCCTTTTGACTCCATTGCCGATAACATAACCCCTTCGAATCAACGGAGTTCTGCCTTTTTCCTCTGAAACGGACAACCCAGTTCGCGAATCATACTCACTCGGCTTCACCACCGAACTCTCTTCTTGCCCACCCACATCCTCCAACACCGTGCTGTCCTTCTCATCTCTCTCATACGTGTCTTCGACTATCTCTTCTGAAATGGGTTTTTCTTCGGCGGACATAACCACTTCTTCATCGGCGACCACCAACGAGTCTGGCACGACCATATTGTCGTTGACGTCGAACTCACACAAGCTGTCGTACTGCGAATCCTGAAAAAAAACTCCCTCCATTTTTCATAAGCAAGAGAGAACGGAAAGGAGAGAGGAGAACTTGGAGAGGATGGAAGGGAGAGGTCTGAACCCTCTGGCTCAAAAGGATGAACGAAAAATTTGAATTTGCGGTCAGAGATTTCATTCAACTTTCCTTTCCCCCATAGCCCTTGGTTGACATGTAGTTTTATCCACAGACGATGCGTCACACGAGGGTTAGAAACATCAAAGCACAGGTTGGGACGGCACAATAAACCAAGGCGACAAGTAAAGAGGGACAGTCGTTTTTTGGGTAGAACGACAGATATATCCGGACGGAGGGAGTAATATTTATCTAATATCGTAAATAAATTAAACTTATTAATACCATAAAAAATTTAAATTATTAATACTATAAATAAATATTTATCTAATATAATAAAAAGTTTTAAACTATTAGCTTCGAAAATGGTCCATTATTCCCTTCGAAAATGCCTTTTTTTTACTAAAAAAATCATCACTTGACTGTAATTCCCTATCGCACAATCGCCTAAAAGAATAGTTTGTTATATATTACATCTATAGCTCCCAAAGTAACTTTTTTTCTCTTCTAGATAGGTTCTTGTTCCATCATTACTTACAAAGCAGATAAAACTTGCACACTTATACTCAAAGCTTTACATAATTTTGAACAAATTTACACAGTCGAGAGCAGCTGCAATGAAGCCTCTTCCTTACGTTCTGTCCACAACTAAAGGAGCTAAGTATTCACAAATCCAATGCAAATTGGTTGTCTTCTCATCAAGAGCTGGGTTCATGAGCCCAGAAAGCATCCGAATCCGGACAGAACAAAGAAAAATCTTGGACTTCTAAATTAGCGATGTGCCAATCTACAAAACGGGCTTGAATCGACTTGAATAGCAAGAGGATTGTTGGCAACAACCACCATTTGTCATCATCCCTAGCAGCATAAACATTTCAAAAACCTTTTAGATTTCTTTTCAGGAAATGCAGAAAAATTACAGAAACAAAAAAGAAAGAACTAAAATAACACAACTAGCAGGAAGAAACCACGAGATACTTTGCAAAGTGAGACTAAGATGAGCCTGAATTCATTTAATTTGAGTAGGTCAGGTCAAGCTACCTAGGAGGATAAATGATAATTTTAAATACAACAAGGCATGTTAGCAAAAAATTCAGATCAAAACAAGGTTGCAACAACAATCATATAAGCATGTTTTAGAAGCAGAAAACATAAGTTGTAATGAAGCCTTTGCCACAAGCACTTCAATGAGAACAACTTGCCAAACCAAACCAACAGCTTGAAACTACAGAAACATAAAACTAAAGTGGAGCTTCATTTCACATCAAAGTTTACATCTTTTGTTTGAACAGATAGACAGATTTCAATATAAGACAACATGAAACATAAAACTAAAGTGGAGCTTGGTTCACAACAATCACAATTTTAAAACCCCAAGAAAGTTTCGTGTCTAGAAGAGAAAACAGAAACCATATAGAATCCACTTCCGTGATTCATACTATAAATTGAGCATTCTTATATATTTAATAACATGAGAACAGTGCAAACCAATTGCCCTCGATTTCGCACATGCATCTAATTTCTAATTTCTAATTTTATGTTTCATAATTTCAAAATACAAACACAAATCCTCAATTAGACTAAATTAACAGAGATGCATACAATTAACGCTTAAATACTGGAGTTGAAGCTTTACCCAATTTTAATTTGTAAACAATAGAAGAAAAAATGGAGATTGACATACCTGTATTAACAAATCAGCTAACGGTGAGGGTAGGCTAATCGGCGTGAGCGGTGTTGTTGGTGACCGCGATTGCTGGCTCCGGTGAGGGTGGGCTAGTCGGCGTGAGCGGTGCGGTGGTGTTGGTGGCCGCGATTGCTAGTGCTGGATGTCGGTGGGTGGCTTGATGACGGCGAGGTGGGTGACTTGACAACGGCGAGGGTTTGTTCAATGGAGATTGAGAGAACTCAGAGAAGTTGAGGGTTAGGGTTTGTTCATTGGTCAGAGCACGATTTCAACTTGGAGGCAGAAGATGGAGATTAGGGTGGAAGGGTGTGTTTTATACCAGGTTTAGGAGTAATTCTTTCAAAATTGGGTGGATATTTTTGTCCACATAAAACTCAAACCTCCTTCCCGTGTCCTACTCCAAACCTCCTTTCCAGCCCTGGAGCTTGCTCCAGCCTTTGAACCAAGGTTCTACGGGTCTGTTTGGCGTTCCGGTTCTGGTCCGAGAAGTACTTTGGAAAAAGTTCTGTGGGAAAAGGACTTTTAGAGAAAGTGCTGTGAGATACTTGAGGTGTTTGGTAAACATTTCTTTAAAAGTGTTGTGGGAAACGAGAAGTTGTTTTTGGTGTTTGGTAAACACTACGGTTAAAATTATGGTTTGAATGTAAAATGACTATAAAAGTCACCGTTCTATTTCAAATATTATTAATATAAATTATTTAAATTAATATATTTTTAAAACAAATAATTAATAAAAAAATGTAATTAAATGGTATAAAACCCATTTCTAAAAAATTAATAAAAATAAGAAAAGTGGATCTAGAATTACTCATCTTAATATATAGATTATATTTTTGTAGTTTTTAATTTATTTCGTTTATTATACCGAGTAAGAAAATTGAATTTATTGAAAAAGAAAAAGAAAAAGTAAAGAGAGAGAGAGAGAGGCAGAGGCATTGCTCAGGAAGGAGCATTTTGCTCCTTCCGCAAAACCATCAAAAACCAGCATTTTGCTGGTTTTGACCAAGGGGCTTCTCATGAAGCCCATTGGTATTTGGGTTGCCAAAGGGCAACCCTTGGCTTTTGGTTCTGAAACCCAGCTTTTTGGGCCAGAACCTTAATGCCAAAGGGGGACTACCTTGGTTTTGAACTAGCTTCCTGAGAAGTCCATTTTAAAAGGGTGTAACCAAACACCTTGGGGATGGTTTTGGGTTTGGGAAAGACCTTTTGGCTATAGCTGTCAACCAGTCCCGAAACCCGCAGACCCGTCCCGAACTCGAAAATTCAGGTCGGGTCCGGGACCAATGTTTGGTCCTGTTTTGTCTCGGGACCGGGTCGGGACCAGACTCGGGGTTTCCGGGTCGGGCCCAGGTTTATTCGGGTCTGACCCGAGACCCGGCTAATTTAGGCTTAGTCCTAATTTTTTTTCCCTTCTTTCGTTTCGTTCTTCACTTCTTCTTCACTTCACAGCCTCTGCCCACACAACCACCACCAGCTAAAACAACCACACACACACGGCCCGGACCCGATCTCCTCCAGCTGAAACCACCACCAGCCGAAACGGCCAACCACCTCTTCAACCACAACCAAACCCAACCCCGACCACACACCGCCGCTGCCCACACAACCACCATCACAGCCGCCGCACCTCCTCCTCAAACCCGAAACAAGCACCCATCATCACCATCAAATTAAACTTCACACCACCACCGTCAACACCAAAACAAATCAAACCCTAAATCAACCATCAAATTAAACCCAAATTAAACCTAAGAGCAGAGAAAATAAGAGAGGAAAGAAAAGAAAAAAGAAAAAGGAATGAAAGAAAGAAAAGAAGAAGAGTGAGGTCTGCGTAGGAAGAAGAGAGGGAAAAAAAAAGAAAAAAAAAAAGGAAGAGTGAGGTCTGCGCAGGAAGAGGAAGGGAGGAATAAGAAGAGAAAAAAATAAGAAAAAAAAATGAAAAAGGAAAAAAAAGAAAGAATTTCCGGGTCTGGTCCCGGACCCGTCGGGTCAGGACCGGGACCAATTTTTAGTCCCGTTTTTTGTCTGGACCGAGACTGGTCCCGACCCGAGTGTCTCGGGTCCCGGTCGAGTCCGGCCCGCAAACCCGTTTTGACACCTCTACTTTTGGCCACTGAACCGGAACACCAAACGCATACTTTATCATCTCTTTCGAATTTCAAAATAAATTACATTAAATTAAATAAATAAATTATGCACATTAAATTAATTTATTAGTGCAAGAGAAAAGTTCCAAAGTTATATACCATAAATTGTATTAAAATTACTAAATAAATATATGATTTAATTGATCACACTAAATTTTTTTATGTTATCTAATACAATTTGTGAAAAATAATAGCATATAAATATTAAATAAATATAATTAAAAATTATTATATGCCACATGTTAACATATTAGAAATTTAAAAATGACAAATAAGTAAATGATATAATTGGAGGAATTCATGGATGGTGGCTTCCTCTCAAGTTTTCTTATAAACTTTTACCACATAACTTTTATATTTACTAGCATAAAACTCGGGTGTTGAGCGAATTATATTATAAATAATCATTCAACAATCATTCATATGATATATGTTAAACAATATTCATTAATTCCGCATAACATATACAGTAATATTTTATATAATACATAATTGTTTTGACAATTAAATACTAATGAATTGAAACTAAAATAAATAAAAATGCAACCAACCTTGAGTTTCATAAATATCACTATCATCTCCTAGACGCTTCTCATTGTTTTTATAAATAAAACGAACTATTTGCAAGCATTTTTATAGAGAATAATGTAACCTTTCTAATTCTTTAACATCAACTCTTTCAAATGCTATAATAAATTGTAGTAAATTAAATAGATTAATTATGTATATTAAATTAATTTAATAGTACAAGTGAAAAGTTTTAAAATTATACAATCATAAATTTCATTAAAATTAATAAATAAATATATAATTTAATTGAGCAAACAAAATATTTTATGTTATGTAATATATTAATTGAGTGAAAAAATAGAATTAAAAATCATTATATGCCACATGTCAAAAAAATTAAAAATGACAAATGGTATAATTATAAGAATTCGTAAAATTTTAGGTGGTTTCTTTTTAAACCTCCGTGTAAATTTTTACCACGTAACTTTTATATTTATATAGGAACATAAATTTGCAGTTTTGAATAATTGTTACATTTAAACTACTTTTATCATTGTTTTAGAATTCACGTCGTTGCCCATGATAAAGCAAAAGGCCAAAATTACAAACATTTTTTTTTTAAGGATATACTATATACATATGTACATGTATATATACTGGTAGTTGTTTGCTGATGACAGCGCTAACATGGACTAGTATGTATTTTAACCCTTTGAATTATTGTTCAATGCAGATCCCTAAACTTTCAATTTTATGATTTAACTCCCTATTGGTCAACGGCTAAAGACTTCTGGTTTTGCTCTATTAAAAAATTCATTTTACATTTTTTAATGAAAATGAAGAGTGTTTATCAGAAATTTTTATAAAGTACTCCCAATCTCCAATTAATCCTTCCTTTTCGCCATCTAATTCTAAGCCTACACCGAGTAATGAAAATTAACCATATAATTTCATGGTTTATATCATTAAAAGAAGTAATTGGGGAGCGAAATCAAATGAAAATGGAATCCGAAAAAGATGTTGTCTGGTCAAATAACGGTTAACAGGACAGAAGGTACATTACTCCCAAAAAATAGTTTAGGGAGTTAAATCATGAAATTGAAAGTCCAAGGGGTTTTTGATGTTGACCAACAATTCATGAGGTTAAATTATAAAATTAAAAATCTAGAGGGTATTTTACCATTGACCAATAATTCAAGGAATAAAGTACCTACCCTGAATAAAATGAAAAAACTTGGATTTGGTACTTGGGAAATCTTAAAAAGTCATAAAAACTTCAAACAACTAGCATGAATACAAATGCTTAAGAATACAAGCTTAGGTTCTGATTCAAAGCTAAGAATATTGAAATTCTGGTACATTCTGCAACCAAATGTATCTTTTATGTAACCAAAATTCTACATCTACAACTAAAACTACAGGCTCTCTTTTTCCTGCAGAAGATATACCCATCTCATGGGAAGAACGAAACTGCCACCTAATGTGATGCGAACAATACTCTTCTCATCTGAAAACTCGAAGACTATGATTAGCGCAAGTGAAGCCCCCATCAACCATTAGATTATCCCCGCTAATATACCTTGCCTCATCACTAGCTAAGAAGAGAACAGCGTTGGCCACATCGTGAGTTTCCAGGTCCACACCCTTCAAGTTAGCTTGCATCCCCACAAAATGGTGAAAACCCACCAACGCATCCTCAGTTCTTTGATCCTCAGGCAAATGAGCCACAGCTAAGCCTGTTGGGACCGCGTAAGGAGAAACACAATTTACACGAATCCCATGATTTCCGAGCTCAGCTGCAACACTTCTGGTGAGGCCTAATACAGCATGCTTCGATCCTGTGTAAGCATGTGGACCTGCACCTCCTATGACACTGCCAACACTACAGAGAGAAATAATTGAGCCTTTTCTTCGTGGAATCATAGCGCGTGCGGCATGCTTCATTCCAAGAAAGACACCCTTCACGTTTATATCAAACACCTTCTCAAATTCAGACAAGGCAAAGTCGCGGATGTCTGGACAGGGTGAGCCTGACAACCCAGCATTGTTGACCACAATATCAAGTGTTCCAAAGTTATCAAGTGTGAAGTCCACAGCTCGACGCACATCATCTTCGATTGTGACATCACAATGGAGATAGCAAGTATTTGGATCACCACCAAGGGATTCACAAACATTCTGTCCAATGTTATCTTGCAAATCAACTATGCACACTTTTGCACCATGTCTGTGGAATAGACGGGCAATGCTCTCTCCAATGCCTGTAGCTCCACCTGTGACCAATGCTACTTTCCCCGACAAACTGCAACAAAGTTTTCTTTTTGCTTTAAAAACAGCATATAATAGAAGGAAATTTACATGCCAACAGAAAGACATCAAGATAATAATTAAAAGATGTTATAGACTCTGCAGCAAATCAATTTCCCAATAAGATAACAAGTTGTCCAATTTTTTCAAGTAGCAGCAAGAGCATATCGGGATACAATTCTGTATTTCTCCATGCCAAGGTCAACTGTGCAAGCACAAACCAAATGAGGCAAACTTTTCATCCTTCCTAAACCTACCAAGCAAGCAAATCTAAGCAGACACCTGTACTGAACCCCAGGGAGCATCACTCAACTGAGAGATTTTATTCTCTCATGATGCCAAAACGTATTTCAGAAGTCTGAAGTCTGAACACTAATATAAAGTTATTTTTTCCGGTCTTCCCTGGTGTCCTCTCTGCTCCATCCGGACAGGAGACTAATCCTGTTAATCCAAGTTATTTAAGAGGCTTCCCCAACTGTCTTTAAATAGGTACACAATAAAATTGTTCAAGGTGGGTGGGGTTCACCACCACCATGTGAACTTGTATGATGGAAAATCTACACAAGAGAGACCTCAAGCAATAAAAACCCATCTCCACCTGGCCAACTAAGGTGTGGCGGTCCCCTACCTATCAATTTGAGTTTTATTAGACCTAAAGGAGGTCCCAACTCCTGGAAAAACCACCCAAGTGGATTTCCCCTTATCAAGTAGTGACCAAAATTAGTTTGTCAAGAGAACAAAAAGAAACAGTGGCCGGTCTATTGAAACATTCATATTTCGATCAAGAAAAGAAAATCCGCCCGATTCAGTGAAACTGAGAATCAACCTAACCATTATAATTAATAACATGCCACAGTAAAGGCAAAACCATGTGTGGATTTAAATTCCACCCAAACATGCCCAAAACATACTCCAAAACAACCCAACACAACTGGGAAACTGTAAAAGAGCGAATAGAAATGATGGGTATGGCAAAAAACTACTGGGTTTTACATAAAAGTGAGAAAACAAGCCATGTGAATGAAAATACTGAAAAGGTTTGCAGAGATTTACCGTTGAGAAGGGGGGAGTGAATCAGTGGAGCTGCTGCTGGCGGCCATAACTGGAGTTTTCTTTTTATTCTGCTAAAAGAAATGCCTTTTTTGTAGTGAGATCCTGCTTGGTCCGAATGGAACTACAACTATTATATAATAATGATTGTAAAAAGGTGGAGAGTTTGCAAGCAAATTGATGTTGTTGGTTGGTTGGTTCTATTCTTAGATTGGACTCGGGTGGTTTGGTAGATGGCAATGCCACCGACAGCGACCCTCGTTCTTCTTGCTCTTCCTTTTTCTTTCTTCTCGCTCGCTCCTTCTCTTTTTTTCCTTCATACGTTAGCGAGTTCGACTTGTAATAAGAAAGTTAAAAGGCAAGAATATAATTTTGCCACCAAAAAATACTCATTTTTCTTACTTTTTTTTGTTTTTTTATGGCCACTTTTTCTTAATCTAGTCACTAAAAATAATCTTTTTATAACTGTGCTACCAAACTTTCTGTATTGTCTGATTTCTGTCATCACAAACAATGTTAATCTATACTAAAATAATAGGAAAGCGAAAGTTAATATCACGTGGAGATACCACATGAATTTACAAAACTTATTAATTATTTATGTAATTATATTAATATAAATTTATTCAAAAATAATTTCTCTAATTTTTGGAAGAAATGTATACTCCAAATAATAAAACGTTTAAAAGTTAAAGCTCATTAAGATAAATTTCTTAGATTTTAGAACTTATCTTAGATTTTAGAGTTTATGAATTAAAGACCATGAAAAAATCTATATAAATAGGTCAATTTCAAACATAAAGGATCATTTTTATCACACAACCTTAAAATATGACTACACCTCTCCATTACAATTTTGACATTATTTTCCTCGTAGTGTTTGTTTATTTGATTATAAGGTTAGAATTTTTTTAATTTTTTTTTATATAACTTGCTTAAAAATAATATTAATTAAAATAACGTTATTTTAAATCGTTAACTTTTGATTTACGCATGAAATATGATTCTATAAGAAAAAGTAGATCAATAATATTGTACTACCATTAATTTTACTTATTTTTAAATATACCATTCGAATTCTTAAATAAAAGTACCATTCAAATAAATTATAAATTAAGATAATATATAAGTTCTTTCTATTAAGAAAAAAGTACCATTCAAATAAATTATAAATTAAGATAATATATAAGTTCTTTCTATTAAGAAAAGAGTAAAAATAAAATTAAAAGAAAAAGTGTCAAAAGTAGGATTTGAACCCACACCCTCGAACATTGATATCAAAATGTTGAAACCTTAAACCACTCGGCCATCCTGACATTTATGTTTAACATTGCTAGGTAAATTAATATTATCATTTGATTAAATAACTTTTAAGGTCCAATCGAAGTCAAACTGTGGTTGGATCGAATTTTGTAAAAGTAGGAACTAAGACTACAATATATGAAAGTTTGAGTCCTGTGTCTTTTATAAAAGAGTTCTGACCTTGTATCTTTCACATATTCCTTCCTTTAGAGATGAGAATCTCACCGTAAAAAAACTGTAGTTGCTACCTATACCAGCAGTTTCCTTACGGTGAGATTCTCATCTCTAGAGGAAGGAATATGCGAAAGATACAAGGTCAGAACTCTTTTTATAAAAGACACAGGACTCAAACTTTCATACATTGTAGTCTTAGTTCCTACTTTTATAAAACTCAATCCAACCACAGTTTGACCCCGATTGGACCTTAAAAGTTACTAAAACCTTGAACAAGCTCACCAGTTCTTACAACCTTGAAAGTGATAGCTCATTACTAATTTGACCTGTTCTTACAACCTTGAAAGTGATAGCTCATTACTAATTTGACCTCGTTCAAACATAAAATTATAAATTGGCAGTACTTGTAGCATCACTTGTAGGTAGTTGATTAAAGAATGTGGCAGCAGATCCTTTGTTTCCTCTTTTGCATCTTCAGCTTTGGCGGCTGGAGAACTGCCTTGATCGCCGCATCAAAAACCGCCTTCACATTCTGCATTTACAATAGAGAATTGTTTCAACCAGGCAGCTCAAACAATTATAACCCATGTACTAAAAAACCCTACTATTGAAGTTTTCTTTCAAAACCATCATTTCTTCAACTATCCTACAATTAGCTTCCTCCGAAGGGCTGGACATGTCCGAGTTAAACAATATCTGCAGACATTGATCGACATTTGGGGTCCTGCCAATTGGTCCCAGTAGGCGTAGAGCATAGGAGTCACCACGCATGAACAAGTTCATTGCCTCAGAGTTTGATAAGACTCTTCAGGATGGAAACAGGGCTCCTAATGGATATTCGGTGTGTATCAGGTATCAATCAACTAGGAAGTATAATAAGGCAAAACAAACCTGCTGTGTCTTTGAGCTGCATTCTACATATGCCAGTGCGCCTATTTGCTTCTTCAGTTCTAGACCCTGTTAAAAAAGTATCCACCAAAGGAAGAGATAGAATGGAGTCGTGGTGTTACTAGAAACTTTCAGCACCAACAGAAAGGAAGCGCTACATAGAATGATGGTGAGAGTAGTACAAGAGGATGAATCGTGAATACCTGTTCGGTAGAAATGGTACACGCGCCAGGGTAATCCAAGCGAAACTGTCCATCTTCCCTCAGATCTGCCATTCAATAGAAAGATAATAAAACCAAAGCCAATGCATAGGTTCTTGAAATTCAAAATTACAGCAAACTGGAAATGGTGCAAAATTGAAACTTTTGTTTCTGTCGATAAGGATGTTCGAATATTCAAAAAAACCTGGAGGGTCCGGGTAAGACCCCATTCAAAGAAGTTGAGAATCAATGGAGGGAAAGGAAATATCACCTAATTTAGTACCCACAAGGATAATAGGAACTGATGGGGCATACAGGGACCCACTTCTCCAACATAACAAGGTGCACAAAGAAAAAGAGAAAACACCATATAGAGAAGAAATCAGAAGAGACAATGTGAATGCAAAGAGAATGATAAGAGAAATCTAATCAGAGAAGAAAAAGAAAAGAAAAGAAGAGAGACAAATCATCATAATTTTCTATACTCTTCTTAGCACTCACGTAGGTAAGTTAATGCATGATCAAGTAGCATGTCACCCGAAAGAATTACGTATGCAATGCAAAACAAAGAATAGAATTCAATAATTAATATAACAAAAGGAAACTTGCATAACATATAAAGTAGTTACAATAAACATCCAGTACACCAATAATTGTCCAATATATTTCACATTTAAATCCAGATATAACTTTCCCAAAACTGATCCTGTTGTAGGGACTAATCTGCAAACGCTAACACTTTTAGGACTAAACTTCACCGTCTCCAAAACTCTAGGGATTAAACTGTAAATAATTTTCTGCAATTCTTTTTTAGAAGGTTTGACACCTACAGAATTCACTTATGCAGCCACCCAGTTTATCCTACTCATAAAATTTATTCTTTTAACTACTATAATGTTATTTCCATACTTTAATTAAATTGAAAAACCCTAGTTAGCCATAATTACAATAAGTAGAGTTTTAAGAAAAGAAACATATATATCCACTCACAACGATTAGCATACACGATGAATTCTTCTCTTGCTAGAAACTATACATATCAATTTATGAATTCCTACTCAATTTCCATGACACTCAAACATCAATTTTGATAAACATAAAGTTTAACTACTAATAAAAGAAACTAACCTTTAAATCACCAAACAATTTATCATCTTCTTCTTCTCTTATGTTCTTCCGCCCCTCACCCTAGGGGTGTTCAAAATTACCGAAAACTGAATTTCTGAATTTCCGAACCGAACCGTTTGCAATTTCGGTTCGGTAATTTCGGTATCGGTAACTTCGGTTTCGGTAATCGTCTACCGAACTTTAAGTTCGGTTCGGTACGGTATGAAAATTGGGAAGTTCGGTAAACCGAACTTACCGAAATTTTTACCTAATGAATTAGGGCCTGTGCTTGGCCCATCTGTCTCATCTCATCAAGTCTTGGGCCATCTTGACCCATGCCCAGTTCTGCACACCAAAATCCTCATCGCGTACGCCGTACACACCAGTGGTAATTTGACATTAAAATGATACCACACAGTGTACACACCACACCAATCCTCTCCTCTCTCGCTCTCTCTCAAATGATCAAATCCCGATCACCATCCAGATCCGACAACCATCGACAACCACCGCCAGTCCGACAGCCACCGCTAGTTCGACAGCCCGACACACACTCACCTCTCTCTCTCTCTCTCTCTCTCTTCTCTTCTCTTCTCTTCTCTTCTCTCTCAAATCCCTTGATTTTGATCGGGTTAGTGAGGGAAATTTTGTTTTTTTTGTCAGATTTGGGCTTGAGAAGGCATTGGGTTGATTCTGGTCGGAGATTTAGAGTTGGGTTGGTGAGGAAGTTTGGGTGTGTTTGTTGATGATGGCTGCCGGCGGCGAGATGGTGTGTTTGTTGATGTTGGGTGAAGGAGAAAAATGGTGGGCAGATCGGGAGTGAGAGATGTGGGTGTGTTTGTTGATGGTGGCTGCCGGCGACGAGAGGAGGGTGAGGGTGAAGGTGAGGGTTAATTTTGGTTCTGATTTAGAAATAATTTCGAAAACTTCGGTAAACCGAAATTTACCGAAGTTTTAATTCGGTAATTCGGTTTCGGTATGACTTATGTGTAATTCGGTTCGGTTTGCATTTTCAAAAGTTCGGTATTACCGAACTTCGAAAGTTCGGTACTTCGGAAGTTCGGTAATACCGATGAACACCCCTACCTCACTCCCTCTCTCTATTTCTTTTCTTTCCTTTCTCGCTCCCTCTCTTTCCTTTCTATTTGCCTTTTTTTTCTTCCCTTTCTTATCTTCTCTTTTCCCGAGCTCTATTACCAATCCATTCTTATCTCAACTTTTATTTATTACTTATTTATTATTACGAAAAACAACTAATTTACACACGAACCTAACGAAATTTCTAATTCTCTTCTACTCTAATTAGTACTCATCTAACTAACCAAAATAAATCTAAGTTACCATTCTAGTAACATCGTTAAAATTAATAAAAAAATAATGAGACGAACAGTTAAATATTTAAAAATAAAGATAAAAAAATGTATTATTACTAATAATTAATTATAATTTCACTCATAAAATTATCAAATTTTAAATCATAATAACTATAGAATAATCTACGCATTAAAAAACATACACACGTTCTTTTTATAAATAATATAATAAAGTATGATAAATATCATTTTTATTAAATTCTTAAAAATAAGAATTAATTGTGAAAACTCAAATAAAGTCATAATTAACAATAAAGTTAAAAGTTTGAACAACTATATATAGTTATTCACAAAAAAAGAGTTTGATATATTTACAATATATTTAACACTCTACTATAATTATTTTTAACTTTTAAAAAGATAATTATATAAATAAATCAATCCGCCCATCCATCCAGGGAGACAAATTTAAAACGTTGTAGATGTGAAAAAAAACAAAATACAAAAATGATTTTTTTGAAAATTTAGTTTTTTTTTTTTTTTGTATGCAGGTGGAGAAATGGTTCAAATCCGATTTTTCACCGATACCTAATAAGTTCCATGCTAATTTGAACTAGTGACTGCCGAACTCCAAACAAGCTCTTTGAAAGGGGCAAATAAAATACTTTATTGGTGAATTTACATGTTTAAAATAAAAACAAAGAATTATGAACAAGACACTGCACAAAATTCAAGTAATTTATTTTTTACATAAAAAACAACTCTCGAATAGAGGAAGGACCATCCTAAAAGAAACCGCTGTCTGAAGCAGAAGATAAAGCTCAGCAGCTCCAATGTCCCAACTCAAGGTACAACTACGAGTTCTTTTAACTGTAAGTTCGCAAAACCTAAAGACATGCTATTGAAGCTGGAATCAACGCAGCTGCTGGCACCACACTTGCTCTATGATGACTGCAGCGAGCAAAGCACCTCTAGCGCATAAATGGCTCCAAACAAAACTGCCATAGCCCTTCAATTCCACCCAAAAAAAAGTTAAGACTAGCATCAGAAGATCTTTATTTGGCATGAGTAGAAAGGAAAAGTGATGTCAATTCTCTATGGAGAACAAGAGCCTAAATGACAGGAAAGAATTACAGTACCTCTTCTATGTTTCAAGGATCCAAATAATTTCGTAGCAATTCTCTGGTAGTTTTCCACCTTTAGAAGTACTAATCCAATCCATATCTGCATTTTCCAAGCAAATCTGCAGTCATCCAAGTATACACCAGGAAATCAGTGTAGCAGCAAATACATCATCTTTTTGCACTGTGTAACCAAACAAATGGAAGGAAGAGCAGAATGTAAATCAGAAAAACAGCAGGAAATCAGAAACAGCTGTACTACATACAGAGCAATGAACTAAGGATTTTAGGTGCAGCAGAATGTAAATCGGAAAAACAAACATGACAACGGTCAGAAAAATTTACCTGGAGTCACCATCATTACATTTCGCTTCAGAGCAGGACTAACATACTGAGGAAAATTATAAATTTCCTGCCAGGAATTCAAGAAAATTTTAACTGCATGTCGTGATCTGACTTTGAATACGTGATAAAGTAGATTAAGGGGGGAAACAATGGAACCGTAACAGTGTACTTTTACGTCAGGTATGTTACAAAATGAAAGAAGATGCACTCACCAACTATTCTGGCTCAATTCACGACTTTTACGTCTGGTATGTTACAAATCTTGTGCCAATCTTCTCCTTTCTCTCGTTCACACCTATGTCCAAGCAAATGACATTCAAAGATGGATAGGGAAGAAAGAGATATAGGTAGCCCCTCTTCTGGTAAAGACTGTAGCTTAGGGCAATTCCAAATGTGCAATCTTCTGAGTGAGGTGAGATGACAAAACCCTTCGTAGTCCAGATATTTCAAGTTTTGAAGATCCCGAATGGAAAGAAAAGTGAGAGTTGAGGGCAGCAGCGTTTTCTCCGGGAAGGATTCCACACTGTTACACTGATGAATTGTGAAACTTGAAAGTGAGAGGAGTCTCTGCATAACCCAGTGCTTTCTGCCTGCAATGAATTTGTTGCAAGAGGTGATACAGAGTGATTCTAATTTCATGGGTAAACCCTCAGCTGGAGAAGACTCAAGTTCATCACAATTAACTATTTTCAAGTTCACAAGGGAGTGCATGGATTCGGGCAGAGACTTCAAATTTGAGCAACCATCTAAGGTAACATCAGTCAAACTCAGGGCATGTAATGTTCCTTTGCTGAAAGATGCTAATTTGGAACTGCTATGGATGTAGAGTTTTTCTAACTTGGGGAAACATTCTAATGGGAAGCACTCAATCTGAAGCTGCTGACAGTCCCATAGTTCAATTTGAGTTATAGAAGGAAGAAAACGAGGTAGGGCCCTCACTAGCTTGGGACAACACACCATTGAAAGCTTTTGGAGGAGTGGGAAAACATCACCATCATCTGAAATCCATTCACGCCATTCTAGCATCCCATCAAATTTTAAAACTTTTAGCTGTTTCATGGACTTGCATCTTCCATAAAACTCGAGACCAATAACCTCGACTCGGTCAAATGATTTGATCCAGAGCTCTTCTAAAGAGGCTAATTGTCCAAATGATGGCAATGAGAATATTTTGCAACCACGTAGCTTTAAGGAAACTAAACTTGAGAAAGAAGAGTCTCCAACCCATTTTGGGAATCTAGTACCTCCATAGCAATGGATAGAAAGGCTCTTCAACTCTGTGTGAGGCTGCAACTGCTCAAGTACTCTTTCATGCAATTCAATATTGGTATCACCATCCCAGCTAAACTCCAATTTGTTAAGATGTACTTTACCCTTGAAATTGGCTTCCATAGCATCTCGAGCATCCACAATATTTTGAAGATTCCAGATATGAATTTTCCCCCGCAAATTCGAGAGCTTTCCCAACTCTTTTATGCTTGACCCACTCTGCTTTCCAACGAAGAAATCGGTTAACTTTTGCAGCCTTGTCAATTTATCCATATGTGGTGGCATCTCCTGCAAACCTGCTTTTCTAATATCAAGAAGATGCAAGTTGATTAACTCTCCCATGTTGACTGGTAACTTAATGAGCTTATTGCACCGGTACAAGATCAGAATCTGTAAATTATACAGCTTACACAGATTCAGGTAAACACCAAATATCTGCCCCACTAAGATTCATGTACCGTAAATGTTTCAAGTTGCCAATTGAATTGGGCAACTCAAACAAGCAAAAGTTTGACATATAATGAGAACCATGTAGTGATAGCACTCGTAGGCGCTCCATTGACAACAGTAAATTGCACAGGTCCATACCATGCTGCATTGATGACATCGATGATGGAACTAAGAAAGTACGCAAGAACTGTGGATGGTTGCATATGCCTCCAACATTTTCAAAGGTTTGACCTTCTGTTATTGGGCATGATAAATGGCGGGTCCTTCTGGTTGACTTGAATGAATTGTCACCCTCCACCATGAAGCAAAATTCTCTTGATACAAATTTAGCTAATTCATTTATTAGGTCATGCATTATATAAAACCATGGATGGCTACTTGATTGTTGAAAAAATGACCTCGAAACAAGATCTTGAAAGTATTGCTCACCTATATCTTCCAGCTGCTCATCTCCTTGAGGTTGGACTATAAAACCCTCTGCCATCCATAAAAGGACCAGTTCCTTCTTTTCAAATAGATAATCCTTTGGAAATATAGCACAATAAGAAAAGCATCGTTTTAGATGTGATGGAAGATAATGATAACTCAATGTTAGGGCTGGGAGGATGCTGTTATCTTGCTTCCAGAAATTGCTCTTGAGCACTTTCTTCCACTGGTCCACACGTCTTTCGTTCTGCAAGAGACCCCCAAGAGTTTTCGCAGCTAGAGGTAGGCCTTGACACTTTCTTACTATATCTTTACCAATTTTCTCTAAGATTGGATGACCGGCAGAAGTTCCATCATCAAATGCATGTTTCGCAAACAATGACCAGCACTCGGCATCAGTTAACCCCAACAGATGATAGGTTGTAACAGCAGGCGTAGATAGTCCTACACTTGCATCACGCGTCGTAATGATAATTCTGCTGCCTTCTTTCACATTCTTGAATGGTTTCATTAAAGAGTCCCATTTCTCTTGACTAGCATTCCAGATATCATCTAAAACAAGCAAGATTTTGCAGCCTGTCAACTTTCTCTCTAGCTCGCAATGAAGCCCATCTGGAGTCATTAAATCGCAATTGAGAAAACCAAACCCCTTAAGAATGTCTTTCGTTACATTGAAAACATCAAACGCTTCTGGAACACAGACCCATGCCTTCAGCTCAAACCACTCTTGCACTCTGCTATCATTGTAAACGAGCTGAGCAAGGGTTGTTTTGCCAAGCCCGCCCATACCCACTATGAGAACACCTGCAGGTTATTGCCTTTTCCATAATCTGATTGCATCAACTTGATTAGGTCCTCCTTATCACCATCCCTACCACAAACACTAGACTCATCTACAAGAGATGTTGTTGGTATTCTATGTGATATGGGTTTTTCTCCAACACTCCCTTTCAAACCTAGAGGACCCATTTGTTCAGCTAAAAGTTTTAGAGCATCAACAATTCTTTTCAACTTAGGTACTAGCTCTCCTGATGGCAATCCCTTTCTACAAGGATGAAAAGCATAGAATAAATTGCGTACCGCCAATCGCGCCTTTCTCGTGCTGGTTTTCTGATGTCCAGCTTCTACCTCCAAGCGGGTAGTTTGATAAGAAATCTCATCCAAGAAGTCTTCAGCCTCATAGGCAGCATCTTTGAGATCATCAAGCCAATCTTTGATAGCAGGCCTAGTAAACTGCTTCTCTTCTGCATCATCAAGAACTTCCTTGACAGTTCTTAAGGTTACCTTCAGCTCCTTCAGTAATCCCTCATCGATCTCTCGAGCTTTAAAGAAGTCCAGAACCTGGCCACAGGTAATCCTATCAATTAAAACACCAATAACAGGGGAAAGAATTGCCAAACCCAAATCAGCCATCATTCCTGGTAATTGTAAAATGAAGGAAAAGTCAACAACCACAAACAAGAGTTGAGGAAAGCAAAGAGCTTGTAGTGTCTCACAGAATGAACTCAACATCACTTATAAATGCTGCCAAAGAACTATCAACTTCCCAAACTAGCCTCACTCAATAAGTCACAAAAGTCATTGCTGTTGATAAAAAAAACTATTCCATCTATTTCTTCTTTCTTTTTCTTTTTTCAGTTGAAAATCAGAATAAAAGAACTAGAGCAGGTGGAAAAACGATTTGGGTCACACGGAGATTAATTGGAAGCTACCCAAAAGCTTCTCTTTTCCTTTACGAAAATAGTGAAAAATCTAAAGAAAAAGGACACTATTTTCCCTTTTTATGGTCTGGTCTGGACATGAGTTCATAGAGGCAATAAAACAAACACCTACCAAGCATAAAGAATATATACAAAATTACCTCACTTGCGAAGACAACTGCCAAACGAGTTAAATTCATAACCGTAATTGGGACGATGAACTGTGAAATACGTAGACATAAACAGGTTAGTTAAATTAGTTTGAGAAGTTGGCCAACTATTTCTACAAATGTGTGTGTGTGAACAAAGCAGGGGAAATAAATAGCAGCTTACAGCTCTTTCGTCCTGCTCCTCCCAGTCCCGGGGTTCTATTAAACTTATTTACTACGGTCCTCTCATTCCCCTATGGTCGAATGGGAACCGGTCGGGCATTTTCCCAGTTTCTCTTGTCAAATGCCAAATGGGAAGTTATTTATATCCGCTAGCAACGCTAGGTGTTGAGTTTGCCGATTATTCTAAACTCGAGCTTAGCAAGATTTTAAAATCAAAGGGTGATAAGACTTTCCTTGCGATATTGAGAACTCAAAATCGAAACTTTTAGTAAAGTTAGAACAATCATTCCCAAATTAAGTAACTTAACTTCATATTTATATTTAGTAAATATACGTTTCTAAAAAAAATAGTAATATACACTCCACTAAAATAAATAATAATAATTCACTAATACTAAATAATAGTAATTTTTTTTGAAAGAGATAATAATAATTTATAATTCTATTATGATGATAATGTTAGTTTTTATTATATTATTTGTGTTATTATTTATCATGATGTATATAAATAATTTTAATGTAATATGAATAATATATTATTTTATACTCCTATATATATAGATGAAATTAAATAAGATAATCCTATATTCGTAACCTTTTCTTTTCTTTTTTTTAATAATAATAATCTCACATTTGCAAGTAAAAACAAAATCTAAAATGAGATTTGAGTTAAGAGCAATAATAATAATGATTACTATTATTATTATTATTAATAAACCGACCTTAAAACTTCAAACTCAAAGAGATGATAAATATACTAGATTTTAATCATAATTCCGTTTCCCTTGTTTCCCTACCCTTTTTCCCTCCTCTTCTTTCTCCAAGTCCAACACTGAGCAGCTTCTCACATGACCAAGGTATACGGCACCGGCGCTTTCGATTTCAAGCGCCACCATGTCGCCGAGTACCCTCTCGACCTTCATTCCTCCGCCTCCGACACTAAACCCGACCCCACCGCCGCCTCCCCGGCTCCCGCTCCTGCAGCTTCTCTTCCCAGCTCCATCACTCTCTCTGAAATCCAACGCGATCGTTTAACTCAAATCGCCGCCGCTAACTGGCTTAAAACCACCACCGGAGGCGAGGATGCGGAGGAGGGCAAAGGGTTTGATCCGGAACTGGTGAAGAAGATATATGAGACGGAGTTGAAAGTTAAAGAAGGAAGGAAGCCGGTGCCTCTGCAAAGAGTGATGATTTTGGAGGTTAGTCAGTACTTGGAGAACTACTTGTGGCCCAATTTCGACCCTGAAACAGCGTCGTTCGAGCATGTAATGTCTATGCTGCTCATGGTTAACGAGAAGGTATTTGCTTTGCTACTACCACAGCTAAAGAGTTTGGGGCTTTTTGCCCTAACTTTAAATTCATTGAACAAACCACTGATTATTCATTAGTTTATTTGCTTTTTTTGGAATGCTTGTTTGATATTTGCAGTTTCGGGAGAACGTGGCCGCTTGGTTGTGTTTTTACGATAGGAAAGAGGCATTCAGGGGGTTTCTGGAGAGGGTTGTTAAGCTTAAAGAGGTATGTTCGAGTACCTTCCTGATTGTCACTTGTTGTTGTTGTTTTTTCTTTTCCGGTTTCTTTGTAATGTGTGTGTAGTTTTAGTTTGGTTTCTCATTTGATTGATGTTGTTACTGCTCTGAATGTTGCAGGGGAGAGAGCTGAGTATACCAGAGAAGATAAATTATCTAGTTTTTATGATTAATGCCTTTCAGGTATGCTGTCCCATATTATGTATGTATTTCAAGCTATCTCCTGCTCTAATATGTGTCTATATTATGTCTGAGACATGAGTGTGGCAACATGGTGGGTGTTGATTATTGTGTCTCTATCGATGCCTGAGAGAATTTTGTTTGTTTCAAATTCTTCCTATTTATTTATTTCCCCATTCACAGAGTTTGGAAGATAATATTGTAAGTGGTACAGTTTTGAGGCTGGCAAGTTTGCAGTCATGGCATAGTTTGTCATATGGTCGTTTTCAGGTGAGTCATACAGTTAATGTTTTCATAATTTTGTTTCCTTCATTGTTCCACTTGTTTGATTGATGTGTGCTCTCTCTCTCTTTTGCAGATGGAGCTTTGTCTTAATCCTGAGCTGATCAAGAAATGGAAAAGAATGGTAAAGAAAGAGACCAAGGAGGCTATGAAACAAGGAGGGACTTATGACCCTGCTGCTGCAGTTGAAGTGAAGTTCTTGAGAAATTTTATTGAAGAGTTTCTAGATGTATGTTGTTACATTAAGACTGCAGTCCAGTTTCCTTTTGTTGACTTAAAACTGATTTACCTTTTAACTAACACATCGTGTTCTTTTAAAATATTATGGTTAAAATAGGTACTTGATTTCAAGGTTTTCCCCCAGTATACCTCTGTTAATGGAGGTGAGGAGATCGTTACAAGCTTTGAGCAGGTGGATGATGCTGCAGTCTTGTACTGTGAGAGGTTTATGGAATTTCTTATTGATTTGTTAAGTCAACTTCCAACAAGGAGGTATAGACCCCAGCGAACCCCCCCCCCCCCCCCCCTCTTTCTTTTTGTTGTTCTTCTGATGTTGAACTACGTGAAGAAACACAAGAACTTTGTTGTGGAACCACTCTACTTTATTAGGTCAAATTAGGGAAATCCCTATATATGATTGCTAAAACCAAGATCTAACCTTCAAGAATAAAATGGTCAGTACTTGTAGGATAAAAAGCTAATAAACTGAGGATTGCTATAATTATATTAATATTTTAAACTTTTCTTTTAATATGTAACCCTACAATTGCTAATATGTAGGGCCAATGCTTCATCAACTGTACCTACCTTTCATGTGTTATTAAATATTTTGTTTTCTTTACTCTGTTACACTTACGACTTATTGATCTCCGGCATGTATATACTTTTCATGCTCTTGAGAGTTAGAAGCAGTCAGCTAAATGTCTTGTGATGGTTTTTCATTGATTTCACTTTTTCTTTTCTCCCTCTCTCACTTTTTTCAGGTACCTGAGGCCTCTTGTGGCTGATGTAGCTGTTGTTGCAAAATGCCATCTTAGTTCTCTTTACAGTCATCAAAAGGGGAAACTCTTTGCACAACTTGTTGACTTACTACAGTTCTATGAGAGGTTTGAGATCAATGACCATGTTGGGACACAGTTAACTGATGATGAGGTGCTCCAAACTCATTATGAGCGCTTCCAAGCTTTTCAGCTTCTCGCTTTTAAGAAGATTCCCAAGGTCAATCACAAGCAATTGTTGAAAAGAATACATTTTGTGTAGTGTTTGGATGTTCTTGCATCTGAATCAGTTCTGACGTATAAAAATCTCTGATACCTTACTACTTTTTTTCCCATTATAGTTGCGAGAACTTGCACTATCTAACATTGGTGCACTTCAGAAGCGGGTTGATCTCTCCAAAAAACTGTCTGTGCTCTCACCTGAAGAGTTAAAGGACTTGGTTTGTAATAAGGTATGCAAAGATTCATGATCTGCCTGTGTATTCTATTATCCTATATTTGTATATCCAACTAAGATGGGTATTATTTTAAACATTGAATCTTGTCAATTTTGATATTGTTGCATGACTTTATATACTTTCGATGACGTCCATATCACTGTCTTTTTCATTTTCTTAATCAGCTTAAATTGGTGTCTGAGGAAGATCCCTGGTCTGACAGAGTTGATTTCCTTATTGAAGTCATGATCTCCTTCTTTGAGAGACAAAAGTCTCAAAAGGAAGCAATAAATGCCCTTCCACTTTACCCTAATGAGCAGATTATGTGGGATGAGAGTGTTGTGCCAAGCATAAATTATTCTGGAGAAGGTTGTTTGGCCCTTCCAAAACTTAATCTGCAATTTTTAACACTCCATGATTATCTCCTTAGAAATTTTAATCTATTTCGACTTGAATCTACATATGAGATTCGTGAGGATATTCAAGAAGCTGTACCACATCTCCTTCCATACATTAATATTGAAGGAGAGACGGCTTTTCGTGGTTGGTCAAGAATGGCTGTGCCAATTAAAGAATTTAAGATCGTTGAGGTCAAGCAACCAAATATTGGTGAAGAGAAGCCATCATCTGTGAAGGCGGAAGTGACTTTTAGCATTTCCAGTTATAGAGCACAGATAAGATCAGAGTGGAATGCCCTCAAGGAGCATGATGTTCTTTTTTTACTTTCTATTCGCCCTTCATTTGAGCCTTTAAGTGCTGAAGAAGCTGAGAAGGCCAGTGTACCTCAGAAGCTTGGACTCCAGTATGTCCGAGGATGTGAGATTGTTGAGATCCGTGATGAGGAGGGATCACTCATGAATGATTTTACTGGAAGAATTAAGCGAGATGAATGGAAACCACCAAAAGGGGAACTCAGAACCGTGACTGTTGCTTTAGATTCAGCACAGTACCACATGGATGTTACAAATATTGCAGAGAAAGGTTCAGAAGATGTCTATGGGACATTTAACATTTTGATGAGAAGGAAACCCAAAGAAAACAACTTCAAAGCAATTTTGGAATCGATAAGAGACCTTATGAACGAATACTGCATTGTCCCTGACTGGTTGCACAACATATTTCTGGGCTATGGGAATCCTTCTGCTGCGCAATGGATCAATATGCCTAATCTTCTTGATACAGTAGATTTCAAAGATACTTTCCTTGACGCTGACCATTTGAAGGAGTGTTTTCCAGATAACCAGGTTGGTGATATCACTTTCTTTCCTCTACTGTGGACATGTCATGTTATTGTTTTCTGTTTTTTTTAATTTTAAATTCATATGTATGTTTTTCAGCTACATACTCAAATGTAAGAGTTGCCTTTGCCTTTTCCACTAAAATCTCTGTCCAACTTTTGAATTTTTCAAAGGAGTTTAACATTAAAAAAATCTGTTATTATTTTACTTTTTTCCTCTTCTTGATTAAGGGATTTTGTAGTTTTTGTTGCATCTAAAGTTCTGAAATGTCCTTAAGGTTTGTGAACGCTGCTGACATAAATCTCTTTGTTGTCAGGTATGCTTTACCAATGCAGATGGTACAGAGAACTTACATCCAAGACCTCCCTTTCAGATAAAGTTTCTCAAGACACTAAAAGGAAACACTCATGCACTTCCTGGGAATAAGAAGTCTACTGTAAATTTAGTGAATGATGTCAAAATGTCAGATGCTAATGGTGAGGAACATAAACTTGTTGTTGAAGCGTACATTCCACCAGATCCAGGGCCTTATCCGCAAGATCAGCCAAAACAGAACTCGGTCAGATTTACACCCACTCAGGTGAGTGAAGACTCCTTTACCTAGTCCCAGAGATCATTGAATACTTAATTCTGTTCCTCTTTTTTTCTGGCTCTTAAAGATTGGATAAGCCAAGGTTGGTCGCGTGCTCTTTCACTTTACTAAAGTGCTTTATTTGTTCAGGTTGGAGCAATCATCTCTGGTATCCAGCCAGGATTAACTATGGTTGTTGGGCCACCTGGTACAGGAAAAACTGATACAGCTGTGCAAATCTTAAATGTTCTCTACCATAATTGTCCTTCTCAGAGAACTCTAATCATCAGTCACTCTAATCAAGCCTTGAATGACCTTTTTGAGAAGATTATGCAGGTATAAGGTTTGAAAATTGTTCACATGATTTAAAAAGATCCTTCTTTATGGCTTTCTTTTGATGGTTAGTCTAGCTTATGCCTAGAAATGGCATGCCATTTTTCAATTACCTCTCCTTTACATTTTTACAGTTTAAGTCTTAGTGCTAGGTTTTTTATAATGCAAACCTCCATTTTATTGTTTCAGAGGGATGTGCCTGCTCGCTATCTTCTTCGTCTAGGTCAAGGTGAACAAGAGCTTGCAACTGATCTTGACTTCAGCAGACAAGGTCGTGTGAATGCAATGCTTGTTCGGCGGTTAGAGTTGCTTAGTGAAGTGGAGAGGCTTGCAAGATCACTCCAACTCCCTGAGGATGTAGGCTATACGTGTGAAACTGCTGGATACTTTTGGCTACTTCATGTATACTCTCGTTGGGAACAGTTTATTGCTGCTTGTGCGGATAATGAAGATAAACCAACATTTGTTCAAGACCGTTTCCCCTTCAAGGAGTTCTTCACCGACACCCCTCAGCCTGTTTTTACAGGTGAATCCTTTGAGAATGATATGCGAGCAGCAAAGGGGTGCTATCGCCATCTTAAAACTATGTTCAAAGAACTTGAAGAATGTAGGGCTTTTGAATTGCTCAAGTCAACAGCTGATCGAGCAAATTACCTTATGACCAAGCAGGCAAAGATAGTAGCAATGACTTGCACACATGCAGCTCTTAAAAGGAAGGACTTTCTACAGCTAGGTTTCAAGTATGACAACTTATTGATGGAAGAAAGTGCACAAATATTGGAGATTGAAACTTTCATCCCTATGTTGCTCCAGAGGCAGGAGGATGGCTATGCCCGTCTTAAACGCTGTATACTCATTGGTGATCATCACCAATTGCCTCCTGTTGTTAAGAACATGGCTTTTCAAAAGTATAGCCACATGGATCAGAGCTTATTTACAAGGTTTGTTCGTCTGGGTGTTCCTTATATTGAGCTCAATGCTCAGGGTAGAGCCAGGCCAAGTATAGCCAAACTTTATAATTGGAGGTACAGAGAATTGGGAGACCTTCCTTTTGTTAAGGAAGGGTATCTCTTCCACAGGGCGAATTCTGGATTCTCCTATGAATATCAGTTGGTGGATGTGCCCGATTATCATGGAAAGGGGGAGACTGCCCCATCTCCTTGGTTTTACCAAAATGAGGGTGAGGCTGAGTATTTGGTTAGTGTCTATATCTACATGCGTTTGCTAGGCTATCCTGCGAACAAAATTTCCATCTTGACAACTTACAATGGCCAGAAACTTCTTATTCGTGATGTTATCAATAGGCGATGTGTTCCTTACGATTTCATTGGTCCTCCCAGCAAGGTAAATATTGATCTGGATTTACTATTGAGTGCCTGTTGTCTGTTACGAAATTAGCTTTCTTATATTTATTTGACGAGCTGATAAAACATATCATTCAATGCAGGTCACAACGGTTGATAAATTCCAAGGGCAGCAAAATGATTTTGTTTTGCTTTCTCTTGTGCGAAGCCGCTTTGTTGGTCACCTTCGTGATGTTAGAAGATTGGTCGTCGCCATGTCCCGTGCCCGACTTGGGCTATACATATTTTGCCGACGTTCTCTGTTTGAACAATGCTATGAATTGCAGCCTACATTTCAAGTTTTGCTTCAGAGACCTGACCACCTCGCACTGAATTTGAATGAGATCTCACCATACACTGAACGCCATGTTGAGGACATTGGGCATCCTTACCATGTCAGCAGTGTTGAGGAGATGGGCCACATAGTAGCTGATAAGATGAATCAACTCCATCAGGTACAGTGAGTTTATTTCTTAATTAATTTACCCCTACAACTGGCCCAGGGAAAACTTGAATATTATAATATAGTACACCTCTATTTCATATTTGTTACGTTCTACTAGTTTACTCTGCGTAACATTCTTTGTTCCAATTATCTAGTATCTTCAAGTAGGGGCTTGCCTAGTTACTATGCTGAAGTCAATAGAATGCAAAATATTTATGCCGCTATATGTCGTAGATAATATGTTCTGCATCTGGACTCATTTAAAAAAATGGCTTATATAGGGACAATACTAGATCATCTCTTTTATGTTGGGTAAACCATGGTTCAGTCGATGAATTAGGAGTCTTGGTTGCCTCTTCAGTAATAATTCCAACAAAGTTGCGGAATAGAATTATCTTGGTACATGATGAATTCTGAAGGTTCAGTTTTTCCTTTGATACCAGGCTCGCGTGATGAGTTACCAGTATCAGCAGCATTTGCCTTACTCATCTGATGCACCTGCACCCGAAAATGCTGCAGTTGACGACGATACTACTAAACCTCATGAAAGCAAGTCTGAGGACGCTGAAGAGATGGAAGGTATTGAAACTGGCCAGAACGGCGATCTACCTCAGCAGAACCAATCAAATGGTGAATAAGATGCAGAAGCTTAGAGAGTTTTATGTACAGATCTTAAGTCCTGGATTAGATTCACCTTCACATTTTCTTAGTCTTAGGGTTCCTCTTGCATAACCATGATGTGAATTAGTGCTGATCTTACTGTTGTATTGTATTGCATAACCATATTTGGTTCCCAATGTTGTTAGTCCGTTCAAGAATACGTTCAATTTTTGGTCAAAGAGGTTTCGTTCCTAAGGAGCAATTATGATTTTGTTTTATTTGTATTTTTTTTATGCTTAAGCTTAGTCGACTTTTCCAATTAACTGCAAATTCAATTATTACTGGTATGCTTGTGCTCGTATGAAAAATAAATAAAAACCTCAAGTACTGTCCTTTTCTCATAACAAAAGTGTGATGGTAAATATGACGTCACTAGCCTTCGCGTTGCTTGATTGGATCCACTCATGATTATCATTGGACCAGTGGAAACAATCCTAAACAGACTGAGATCCAAAAGATGCACGGACAGAGGACATGTTACCAGGTAGCTATTATGTGGAGGAACTAGAGATGATCATAAAATTATTTCTCAAGGGTAATAAAACACGTTTTTGAATTTTCCTCTTACAAAAATCAGAAAACATGAAAAGGAGAAAAGTCCAGATGTGTGTCAATCTCCAATAAACTTCTGTTTCTTCGCAGTGTTCATGTATGGCCTCATCACCCATTCAATTTGAGCTTCCTTCTGATCCATTGTTCCTAACTTTATCTAAAAACACAAGAAATAAAAAGAGCTAAACTGAGTAAAACTCCCAAAACTCATGCTACAAAGACGGACAAGATCACTTGTTAAAATACGGGTTGAAACTTGAAACACAAACTAGTAGCCTGGTAAAAAATACCAAGAACAAACAAATAAACGGTACAGCCCAGAGAAAACAGGAACCGAAAAGGGCAAGGAGATCAAACAACTGAGCCAGTTACGATGTGCTCTACCTGATAAAGCCGCATTTCAAACCGTGGACCAATCTCTTTGAGCTCAACAGATTTAGGACCTCCTTGCTTATCATAAATATGATGCCTGCATTTTTCAAGAAGTTGGGAACAAATGTCATAAAAAGCAGATTGGTACGTAGAAAAATTCTGCAGTTATCGGAAGATGCTCTCCAAGATTAGACACTGGACTAACCTAAATGAAATGTAGTCAGATTGATTGGCAAAAGTGAGAATACGTTTAACATCTGGCTTTGGCATTGGGAAAAGATGCTTCAGAATGTTTGCTGTCCTTTCACCCAGCTACCAACAATAGAAAAGAAAAACAATTCCAAAAAGAAAACGTCATCAGGAAAGCAGCAGTTGTACAATTGAAAAAAACTAAAAAATGAATGAATTAAAAGAGTTCGTTTTCGATCACTAATCATGAGTGGACACAAGTAGACATAAAGAGGAAAAAACATTTGGTAAGAACAATGCTTCTCCTATAGCACATCATAAACATACAGAGTGCACAAAAAGGGCAATATTATCAATTACAGGAATTTTCAACATAGTTATCTCGTATCCTTGTTCCTTAGTTCTCTCAATACTAACCATTTTCATCTCTACACAATTATTAAGGTTTACAATGCCCACTGCTTCGTGTTTGGAAAAGATTATGGCACTAAAGTATTCATGCACTGAGTCAACAAGTTCAATAGACTTGGTTCTGTAGGATCAAGCAATGAAGGAACATGCATCATTTTTCCTTCTAATCAACAACTAAATATCACGAATACTTAACGGAGATGCCTTTAGCAAGCGCCAGAACATAAGCTGATCAAATAGCGAATTCGCCAAGGGTTTGAACAGATGTATAGATATCCAACAATCGAGAGAAGTGCATGTACCTTGGTTTTAAAATTGTTAAATATCAAATGTGGGTAAGCCTCAGACATTGTTCCCATGGATTTCTTGTCCTTGATCTCATGTCTAGTAACCTACAGTTGAACAGTAAGGTTTAACAGTAAATCAATAACTGCAACAATAATCTAAATCAAATGTTTATACCAGCATAAGCAAATTACTTACCACATTAAGCAACCCAAAGTAAGCAGTAGGACCATATGGTAAATGGCTTATAACCAAACAATCTGGCACACCTCGATGCTCATGGACCAAAATAACATCGGTATAATCGTGTGACCGACAACTGTCAATAATCTCAGATATAACCTATACAAAGGATAACATCCATATTAAGACTTGTAACACTTTATGAAGGGTTCAATAATTCCCATTAAAAAAATTGAACTAACCTGACCACCACGATTCATTCGCTCTGCATTTGGAAAGACGAGCTTCAATTCCTACCATGCATCCAACACCAGAATCACAGTAAGAATGAAATAATTCACAGATGAAAGGCTATGAATCTTGGATGCATCATCGACTAAGCAATACCTTAACAAATTGCACAAGAGGAGCACTTGGATCACGCGAAGTAGTCAGCAATATCTTAGGGTCTTTCTCAGTTGCAGTTGCATACTCATCATCAATGTGAGTCCTTGGAACTACATTCCAAGATTACAAGTTAAGAAAAAACACCTTTTTTCTTTAAACAAAAATTCAGCTACGGAAACAAAGTGACACTTTGCTCATTAGCAATCACAAAATACTTCAGTTAAGGCATATAAAAATTGACTCTCTGTAAGCACCTAAATGGGAGGTTTTGCAAATCACCTTGGATGCAAAGAAGACTTAATATGAAACACAGACCAAGTCCTCACAATTACTCCCACTATTACACATTTCTTATCACACTCACACACTGTCCATCTAAAATTGTTAAGGCCATAAATAGGTCCATCATTTATGCACACCAGCAAGACTGAATAACCATTTTTGCGAAAGAAAAGAAATGCATACTTGCAGTGTTTTCATCTTCAAGATCAATTTCTTGTCGGAGAGCAGCTTCTTCGTTCCGGAGCTCGGTGGGGATGGGTTTTCCCTCTGTGTAAGAAGCAGAATTTGCAAATTAAATGCAAAAAAACAAACAAACAAAAAAGAGTTCATTGATAAAGAGTAAATTCACCAGCAATTGTGGATCTTCTGATGTGGGTACATACCAGCAAGAGCTTCTCTGATTTTGCGTTTCTTTTCATAGAGCAAACGCTCCTTGCCTTCTAAGCTCTTCCTGTATAAGTACTCCCTCCTCAATCGAATGTTACGCTTTAGCATCTCTAACCGAGTAACTGGTTCAGGGTTTCGAAGATTGAGGTCTCTACAACCTAAAACGGTATAAATGTGGAGATGAGAGACGAAAAGTAGGTTCCTTTGTTCTCTTCTTCAAACGAGTAGAAGTGCGTGCAGCTGAGCTGGGACAGGGAAGGGTTTTTGGTTAGGGTTTAGTAACCAAGAGCAAACAGCGCCATTACAACATAAACGATATCGTTTCATTATTTTCTCATTTTCTTTTTATTTTTCCTTTTTTTCTTATCCTGCCAAACGACCAAAGTACAAAACTAAAGTTACCTTTACTTTATTCTTCAGAAAAAAGAAAAAAAAAACTTTTATTAATTTCAACCCTTAGTAGTTTATGGTTTATTTTATTCTTTTCTTAAACTGATAAATAAATAATATTATTTTATATTCGATATACGAACATAATTTATTTATCAGTCGTAAAGAACAGAAAGAAAGTTAAGATACTGAATTTTTTTGAGGGGAAGCTAAGTTACAAAACTCAATGTTAAACACGTGATCTTCAAACCAAAAAGAGAGTTTGGTGGTGGCAGATAAAATCTTCAAAGAATGCTTTAATTAATCAAGAAAATTAAAGAGAATTATGGTTTACTAATAATGATGATGATAAAAGAGCACGTGTAGTTGTAGTTCAATTATATATCATTTTTGTGACGTGAGGTTATAATTTCGTTTCATGATATTGTAACGATGATTAATAATATAATCAATTTTGGAATAGAAAAGAAAATGATGATGATAAAAGAAACAAACTGCACGTATGTATGTTGAATTGAAGTATAACTAAATACAAAAACACCCCCACACTGCTATCATTGACTCCTGTATGAACACTCTCAAAAATAACTAGACTGAGCTTGCAAGACATCAAGCAATCCTAACACTTTTGCAGCTGTTGATTTCAATCTTGGTTCACCATTCTGAGCAAGATCAATAAGCACCACTTGAGCAGACTCTCCATATTCTGCTCTATACACCTCCACTTTAAACATCCTTTCCAATATCCACAATGCCTTTTCTTGACCCTTTACATTTCCT
The DNA here is from genome assembly GCA_963691705.1 of Viola odorata. Taxonomy (NCBI): domain Eukaryota; kingdom Viridiplantae; phylum Streptophyta; class Magnoliopsida; order Malpighiales; family Violaceae; genus Viola; species Viola odorata. The sequence goes on from OY829544.1 coordinate 56,313,351, forward strand.
GATTCCAACACTTTCACTACGGCCGGTACGCCTCCTTTTTTCGCTATGCAGTTGCTTCCATGCTCCCAAATCTCATCCTGCAATAGGGTTGCGAGCGCGTTAAGCGCAGCCTCATCAGCTTCCGTGTCATTGCTTTCCAGGATTCTGATCAGAGGAGAGACTGCACCTGCCTTTACCAAACAGAATGTGGTTCTGACAGTGCAAAACCCTTCATGGACTTCACAGAATGCATCTGAAGAATGAGGCATACATACCCACCTCGACTTTCGGGACTTTCTAAGAGTTACTGAATTCTGAGATAACTGACTTAGCGCGGTTGCAGCTCGAGACTTGACAACTGATGATTCACTGGATAGAAGTTTCACAAGCAAAGGAATCACCCCTACTTCTCCTGAATAAAGCTGTAGTTTCCTATCAGAAGTAACTGTGAACCGAATAAGTATTCCTGCGATACTTTCTGCTAACAGGTTTGTTTCTCCTGTTGAAGCAGATGCACTTGAATCCATTGTTGAGAGCAGAATCGGAAGCAAGTTTGACTTCAAAAGTATCTCTGTTGATTTCTTGTTGCTAAGGGGAAGAGTGCTGATTAGGCCTAGTGCTGCGGTTTTTTCACTCTCACAGGTTGATGATGAGACAATCCTGACAATGCTATTAAGTTGGGATTCTCCAAGCTGTTCTGCCAACTCTTCTGGTGAATCTTTTGAAAGAGTGTACATCAGATTTAAGGCCGCGGTTCTGGTTTTGATTCTATTTTCAGTCAGGAAAGGCACGAGGAGCTGAACAGCACCATTTTCTGTCATCTTTCTTCTCACCTTGGATGCACTAGAATGGGAAGCAATACTATTGAGTGCTTCCAAGAGGTGGTGCTGGATTACCGGGCTGGATAAATTCAGAAGGGAGAACATCTGCTGAGCCACATCATGGTTAACCAGAATAGATTCAGATCGAGCAATCTTTGCAAGAATGGCTGATGCTGGCTCGCGAAGTGTCATGAGCACAGATGTGACAGAGAAAAGTAACTGCAGCAAAGGTACTACAATTCCTGCAGCGATTACCCGTTGTATGTTTCCTGTCAAGTCTGCCAAGTTTTGCAGTGCATTTAGGGCTGATAACTTGGCTTCAAGCTTTCCTTCTTTAAACATCTTGACAAGGGGTTCAACTGCCCCATCCTCCCCAAGCGATGCTCTACTTTGATTGGTAAGTTCCATCCTTGACAGTGCCGTTGCCATGAGGATCCTGCTCATATCAGACCCTGCAGAATCGAATATCATTGCAACAACATAATACTACTAACTTGGTAACAGAATACACGCGAAAGTGCATAAACTTGCGAATATGCGTATAATGGTGAAGATAAAGCTTGTGAACAACAGTACCTTCCTTTAGGCACTTGACAAGAGCTCTAAAATAACCGGCCTCAGCCATGTGAAGCACATTTTGAGTATTGCTTGAAAGTGCAACCAACAACTTTCCAGCATCGTGAGAAGCTGTTGGGTCTTCCCCACTGAGTATGCTAACTAGCATAACAATACACCCTTGAATTCTTCCAATCCGTCGCCTCACTGCAGAAATGTTTGAAATTTCTAACAACAATCCCACAGCTTCTCTCTGCTCATCCACGTCGCGTGTCAAAGACTTCACCAATGCTGATAAACAGTTAACATCTCCCATCTTTTCCTGCAGACTAGCAAAAGGATGTAAGGTAAACCTTTAACCTAATACCGGAACCTCAAAGATAAAAAAAGCAACAAATCTCAGTTAGTTCACACCTTGTTTTCTGCACTCTCCAAAGAAAGGATTTTTAGTATTTGGATGATGATCAACCGGCTGTTAGGCTTACTTGAAGAAAGCTTATTAAAAAGGATTGGTACAATATCTTCTTCATCAATCCACTCTTTATCAACCACTCGATCTTTGATAAAATCTCTCAACACTAAAAGTGCAAACCTAAATTCTTCATCATCACCATACTTTAGATGCCAAACAACATCATCAGCAGTAAGAACAACTCTTTCCTCCTCAATTTCAATCTCGGACTGCAGTTCACTAACAGACCCAAATTCATGTTCTTGTATTGTACTTAGAACAGAATCTGCACTAGGACTAGGACTCGGACTAAAACTGGAATCGAACTTGACAGTTATCAATTCTTTGTGCAGCGCGGAAATCTTCTGTTTGATTTCTGTAGAGGCATCAATGCTTGCAAACAGCACAAGGCCTAAAGATCTCCCAAGGTCTTGAATCAACATCTCCATTTGCTTGATGGGTTGTCTTGAATTAGTGGTGCATTTCAACAAATCTTTAACATGCTTAAGCCCTTTCTCAATCAAACCAACTTCTTTTCGAACTGGTGGCCTGTCCATCAGTCTGTCATTTTCTTTTATATCAAGAAGAATTGGTGAGAATTTATGGAGCAAAATTGCAACTTCAGTGAAGATTTCTTGCTCAAATTCATAACTGTTGGAAATTGAGGCCATCTCTTCTGCTGACACTTGTTGCTCAAAAGTTTCAAACATTTTTCAGTACAGTCTAGGAAAGGAGACTAACAGTTAAAAAAAGGTTGAATCTTTGGATGGTATTAAGAGAAATGGAACAGTAAAATGTGTTTGTGACTAGAAATTCAGAACTGGAGACAACAACAGAAGTGTGATACAACAGTCAAAAGCTGGAAAAAAACAAATATGCAGAGAGAGAACAGAACTTGAGAGTTAAATACAAACAGAAACAAGGTAGCAACCCATAAACAAAAATTCAAGAATTCAAAAGGTTAGATAAGTTAGAAATGAGAGAGGAGGAGGAGGAAAGACTGACTGGAAGAAAGCTGGAAGCAAAACCCATGAAGCAATTTCAGATCTTTTTAATTTCTTGTTATTCTATATCAACATGGGTTTGATTTGGACCCTCCGAAATTAAAAAAAAAATGAAGAGAATTATAAAAAAGTAAAGTAAAGAATGAGGAAGACCTGGTATGGTATTGTTCTTGTTTGCAGGCTGCTTTGGATTCGCCTGTTTGTCATGTTTTGTTATTGTTTTTTTTTTGTTGCTAATTTGAATCCAAGAAAAGGAATTTGAACCCAAGAAACGGGTGGAGAGCGGAGGCATTTTCTTGGTTGTAGTTTTGTGGAGAAGGGTATCAAATGGGTCAACGTCAATCAACAATTTGACTTCTTCACTTTTATTATTATTTTCCCTTATTGTTCTAAGTTTTTGTCGTTGTTGTTGTTCTTGCTTGCTTCGTGTACAATTTAATGCCCAGCAAAGACGAAGACTGAGTCAAGACACCAAAAGAACCACTGTTCTGTGTACAGTGAATGAGTTGTGTTCTGTAATCTGCAATGCAATTTGGATGATGGTGGGGACTGGGAACTATCATCAATTTTATCAACTAATAAACAAACTAAGCAGCGCGTATAAGTGGGTACGGATATAAATTTCGAGTTCGAATTTTAGAAATTAACAATGTCGAAAAAGTCACATTTTTTTAAAACCCAAAAATATTATACTCAAAAAGAAAAGAAAGCTCCCACAACCTTTTATCCTCTTTTTAAAAGATGATAATGCATCAAGTTTTGTTTGTTTGGAAATTTCAAAGAGTTTTTTTTTTTTAAAGGAAAAAATACAGTGTTCACATTATTAAAATATGGCACTTTGTTTCACAATTAAATAAAGAAAACCTTTGAACAAATCCAATTTCATTTGACAGATAATGGGCTGCATAAGGTCCATCAAGCTAGCGGGCCAAGTTGCTGATATGGTACAGAAACAAGTTACCACACCAGCCCATATAAATGTGTCGCTTAATTTGCTCATGGCTATCTCTAATTATTTTATCAAATTATATACTAATTAACGTGTCAAAATCTGCGTGATATATATTAATTATAAATTAATGGAGCGAAAATTTCTTAAAATTTTTTTATTTTTATTTTTTTGCTGTAGTAATTAATCTTGACAGTATGCGGCAGCAGCAAAAGCAGTTATACAGTGACGGAGCTCAGTTGGGGAGAGTGGCATGCAAAATGCAGCAAATCCTGCAACCGCCACGTATAATGCCCATAACAAAACCTGTCAGCCTGTCACTCTCTCCTCCTCCTCCTTCTCTCGGGATTTTTTCACAAACACTTTGCGTTCATGGTGTATTACTTTTGTGTGGCGAATCAAAGAAGAGAAGGATAAATGAATCCAGGAAGCCTTGTTGCATCGTCAGCCATTAACTTTGGACTGGCCTTCTTTGTTCTTTCTCTCTTCTCCATCCTCAAGAAGCAATCTTCAAATGCTCCCATCTACTACGCTCGCCGCGTCTCGAAACGACAACCCGTCCCCTCCCATCACTCCTTCACCCTCTGCCGTTTCCTCTCTTCTGATGTTTATTCTCTAATCTTTGTCTTTTGTTTATCCTTTCTTTTCTTTCTTTTTCTTCTTCCATTTTTTCACTCTTTCTATTATTTATACACATACTTATACTATAATAAAAATGTCGTACCCTCGCGGCAATTTGAGCGAAACACACAGAAGTCTTCATCTTATTATTTCTAAAATTTAAGGAAATTTAAAGTCTGAAAAAAAAAATTAAAAACTAATATACAAAAGAAAAAAGCCTAAACCCGAAAATTACAATTTGGGATCGATTTATAAATTTGGAAAAGTGTTAGACTGTGGTTGATTGACGTGAAACCAGAGGATAAAATTGATCAAGAATGGACTGTTATATTGACAAGTTTGTGATTTTATTAGATAATGAACAGAGCTTTTTTGTCACTGCCATTACCGCTCTGGGGATCATCTGTGCAGTTGTTGGAGCATACACTATATCACATATCGCAAAACAATTCTGAATGCTCTATTGAGATGCACAGGATCATGTTGCCATGTTGCATTGTACGCTCTTCCGCCTCGTTCGTGTCTGAAAAAGCTATTCAGAGGCCTTGCGTGGTGCAAGGAATTCCAGTTTTGACTGATGAGGCTCATTAGTTGCTCATTGTGTTTGAAAAGAACCAAAAAAGAACTTCAGAGCTAACATTCTTGTTACTCTTTCAGCTGTCCATCAAACAACCAGCATATCCATGCCAACATGTATGAAAGACTAGATTTCGAACCAACCCTAATTTACAATTTCAGCATTATCAAATTCCAAAAAGGATAACTCTCGCCGCATGAAAATGAGAGTTGGACTAAGGTAAGCAAATCTTACCAGCTGGTAAATTATAGTCTGGAGAGCATTCCTTACAAATGAAAAAGTTTTTTTTCCCCAAATAATTACAAGAATGATGACAACTAAAATTATACAAACAAGCAAACAAAAAAAAATTATTGTTGTTATTATTAATGAAAGATGAAATAGTTCCACACCGGATACAATCCAGGTGGAAAGAAGCAAAATTTACAGGGGCAGTTCCTGCACTATGTAAGCTGCCGCCATAGCGATCCTTTGGAGACCGATAAGGACTTCACCCTCGGGAAAACAAAACCAGCCTTTGGAGGGTTACCATCAATGAGTGAGTTCTCATAGATTTCTTTGCACTCTTCCACGACCTTTTCAGGAATGTAGTACACACATCAAAATCATTCTTGATACAAGTTATCGTATGCATAGGAATGTAGTACACACATCAAAATCATTCTTGATACAAGTTATCGTATGCATGACTACGAAACAAAATGATGACTGCTAAAACCTTATGTAACTCTAACCCAAGACAGGTAAACTCCAACACGTTTCCCTGTTTCTAATCCTAACCATCAAATTGTAGAGCATTTACTATATTCAGAAAGTTGTGCCACACCCCATCACCATAGCAAGTACGGATGCTAACGAGAGCATATGTTGTTCCCGAAAAGGCATCTAATTCTAAGATTTCCAAAAGGGGGCCCCTAATAGGTGATGTTTTAGATTCTTCAAGAAATAGGTGATGTTTTAGTTTTGTCATTTGGTTACGATCTAGGTGCATAGGCTACAAGTTTGTGCAAACGAACGAAATTAGTTACCTCCTTGGCATCCTTCCGCGGTATTCCTTCTCGAAGTGCAACAAGCTTCTTGACCAGCTCAGGCTGTAATTGGGAAAAGGCAGGTAAATGACAATTGTTGAAAAAAATTGGTCATTAATATACAGATCCTTTGGAATATGACTGACTAGATGCAAATTTCTTAATCATAAGCACCATGTCATCATGCAGCAAGCAATAATCAATTCGATGGTGAATTGAAATCCAAATAGAGTGTCCAAACTGGCCCAAAACACAATCAATTAAAATATGTATTAATAATTTGACACAAACCGGGCAGTCAGGCTGATGTTCTAGGATATTTGTGTAGATCAGAGTAAAGGTGTCCAAGCTCTCTGCTGAAGCAAGTTCTCTTAAATCACTCAGTATCCTGACTCTACTCTCAACTTTCTGTAGTAAAAGTCAAAGAATCAGGATTAACAAGAACCAATAAGAACAAATGTTCAGGAACATTTTAATAAGTATAAAGATTAACAAAAGTTGTCAACCAAAAGTACAAGGTTCATACATTCCATGACAATAGTAATTCAAGTCTATGCCTAATAAAAGATCAGCACTTACAGAGACACTGATGTACTCTCTGAAAAAGTCCATTATAACCTCCTCATCTAGCCTCATCCGTTCTACAGTTTCTTCCTTGATATAGTTTCTCTACAAACACAAGCACCGTAACAGTGACCACATCATAAAAAGTAAAGGGACCTTCCTTTTTGGCCACCATGTGGTGGCTAAAAATGGTGTAGTCTCATCCATTCAAACTCGATGGATTAAATGGATGAGATTATATTACTATAATCCAAAGGTGAAAATAGGTGGTGGCTAGCCATCATATGGTGGCCAAAAATCATTTCCCAAAAGTAAAATAGGGAACCCTGAAAGAGCAAGTCCTCATCTTGAAGAGAACCTGTGTCAGAAGATGATCAACATAAACGATCACCGTCTCCTCCAGACAAGCTTCAACAAATCTTCTAAATGATCTTTCTTCAATATACCTTGGTTACATGGCAGAAACAAAACATAAGTCTGTAATAGTGATCAAACTTGCTGATCGATAAATAAATATGATCACCATATCCTTTAACATTAACCTTAATGAGAAAGGAACTTACATCTTCACATCAGGAAAATAATCCTCAAAAGCGGCAACTAGGTACTCCGTAACCTGTCCCTCACACCACTCTGAAATGTGCAAGAGGTAAAAAACTCATCTAAGACGCAAAATACTGTCATTCAAGAATTGTATGAAAATCTATTAAGTTAATCTCTTTAAACGTTAGCAGTTATTCAAAATAAAAAAGAAACCATATATTATCTAATAAGAGAAGCTCTGTAAATCTGTAGTGACCATGCATTTATATCAACGTCAAAAGTTGTGGAAAGGTAAAAAAGACACATGAATCAGTTGAAATATTTCTTAAAGATATCTACTTGAACACTTCAGCAAACTCATATGGATACAAGGAAAAGGTGGGCACCCTTGATTGAGAACATAAACAGGTCAAACAACCCTCGACTATGATTCAATCTGACAATTTGATTGTGTAATAAAAAGTTTCACATAATTTTGACCAGCTCTTTAAATAGGTGCTAGAGGTTCCGGCATGATTTTTTACTCTATTGGATTACAATATAAACGAGCATTCCATATACTACATAGAATTTCCTTGTCCCAAATTGGTGGGGTCAGAACCTAGGATCAATCCAAACAAATTGATTCTCCTTTAAGAGGATAAAAAATATGGAAAAATGACTTAAAATGAGATGTTAATCAGTGAACACAGGCACTCACAAAAATACAATAAAATAAGACATCAGAAAAAGGAGAATTATAATGAGCAGGCGACAAACAGAAATACCACCACACTAAATCAAGCTTAGACAGTGCATATCTAAAGGCAACATACTAGTACAGAAAATAGAGCAAGAAAACCATAAATACATGTAATCAAATTTGTGAAATGGTTGTTTTGTTTACACCACGATTTTGTGCCTTCAGCTACTAAAGGAACAGTTGAAAGCAGTGGCAGAACAACAGTAACTCTCATAGTGCAGATGCCACAATCACATGGAATGAAAATGGTTTTACAAGCACTGCTTTATAAAGACCACAAGTAAAACACTCTTGATGGTCAAAGGTCCAACTATTACCTTTTTGGTAAAGCTTGACGAGTAATTCCTCCACCACAGGATCTTCAAAAATGACCCTTACGGTCAGAAGGACAGCTTCCTACCATCAAAGACCGAATGAGTTTAGATGACAAACAATGACGTCCACTTGAACTATTTTCCAAAGATGTATATTGGCATGAGGACTATTGAACAGAGGGGTGCGTTGACCAGTGAATAAACCTATCGTTCTACCATCAAACTCGGAGAGTTGTAACCACCGACTTGTAACGCTTAACACTTGCAAGATAAAGAACAAAACTAGTGATACACATTGTCATACTTTCTCCCCTATCCCTTCATATACTTTCTTAAAAAGTGCATGCAATCATTTCTAAAAGCAACTATTATCTTGTCTTTAAGCCTTTACAAAGAAAAAACTTCAGGAAGGTTCCACCAATAGTCAATTTGCTACGGGTGTCTGTCATTTGTAAGTCAAGCAGCCATGTGGCCGGGACCATAATGACCCATCACACAAGTCTTACAGCTAATGAGATGGCAAGAGCTTCCAAGCAGCAAAATTTCTGCACCATTCTCTTGGCAGGCCTATAACACTCCTCTCTCCATTTACCGCTAAAACTATCTTCCTCTATGCTTGATTGTTCAATACATTTTACCACAATTACGGCCAACTGAAATGCCGTAGGAACTAAGGCAACCAGGTAAGCGTTTATGTTTTTTCCTAGGTAAGATGCTAGAATTTTGATCCTGTTTGTTTTGCTGAACTGAGCATGCAAGATGAGTAAAAGAGAAACTCAGAACATGGTAAATGCCCATTTACCTTTGCAACTTCTAGGAAACCTTTGCAAGTAACTTCAAAATTAACCTGCATACACACCAAATGAAAAGCCAACTTGAAAACAGGATAAAAAAAACAAAAACACTTATTACTAAATCAAACTTCCCAACCATAAACTTCAAATTGTAGCTTGATAAATGAATGCAAGTAGTCACATCGTTTCGAAGAAAAATGTGAATGTTATGATATGTGCAATTTTCTATTTTTGTTTCCTCTGTCATGAGAGGAGAGAAATAAAGCCCCTTCCTACAAGGAAAGAAAAAGGTTACTGGAAAAGAGGGTAAAAAAGAAAGAACATGGGTTATGAACAAACAGTTAGCCAACTGAATGAATTTCAAACAAGAAACTCAAGAGGTATGAGAACCCCCATGAGCTCGCTCAGGATGATGGAACCCTTCCTTGACACTATTTGACCACCAATGCTTAGAAGAACAATGGCTTTTTAACACTTACAGGACCTTCTAATAGCCCCCTTTTCCTTTATTTTCTGAAAATTTGAACACTTCCAGGTCTAAACAGTCACAAGTAAAAACCCAAAGTTATCATACCCCTTCTTTCATGCACAACAATGCAACTAAACCTCAGCCACAACCTATCCGTAACTCGTTTTTAAAACCATGCTAATACTGATTCACAGTTGCCAACAAGTAATAACCAATGAACCTGTCTGAAAGCTAAAATAGACAGGGCTGTACAAAATCAGAAGCTCTGAATAAGCACTGAAAATTCAACAGGGCAAAAAGGGGGAAAAAGCTAAGCAAAGAAGGAACCAAGAATCCACCAAACCTGCTCAGCGTAGTTTTGCGGAAGTGCTTCAATAGTGCTAGTACTCAACTCCATTGCAAAGTCATAGCAACGGAGGTTGTTGTTTACCTGCAGTACAAGATTGATAGCAAAAACCAAATTAATATGCATCCAACAAATGAAAAGAAAGTGTGCAGATTACACATTAGAAAGATCCACAAACCATTGCACATAAAGGTTCCAAACCAATTTCTGAAGCAGGTTCTTCAAGTCTGCGTCTTTCAGCTACTTGAAAATCTAACATGACCTGAAGAAACAAACAAAGATCAAGCATTAAATAAAAATAAATAAAAACTACACTTAGCACAGGCAAGTAGATAATGATCCAATATTTCTAGACTATGTATTGAACATAAGCATATGGCAAGAACCAGGCAGTACCACAAAGTGTTCAAAGTTAAATCTAGACTTCTCTTTCTGATTTATGTAGAAAAAAAGGTGTACAAGTATCGTCCAACGGGATCACAATGGATACTGCAACTAAAGTGGTACAGCCACATTATTAAACCTCAAAATTGTTTATAGACTTATCATATTTTTTTACATTGTGAACTAGTTTAAAGTCTACCAACAAATCCAAGTGTCTAGATAACAGCATTTTCTTGTAGTAAAACACCTGCCTGAATGATAGCCAAGGAAATCCGGTAGAGCATGAGATCAGTGCTATTATCCCTTACAATTTGGACTTGCTCGCCTAGGATCCTGAACAGATCAACAGCACCTGGAGTGTATAGCTTTCCATTGACTGATTTCTTTGGTGGTTGTACCTTATCAGCTTCCAGGATATTGAGGTACCATTTCTAGAAGAAAGGGAGTTAAAAAATAAAAGTTGAGAGAGATGATATAACCTAGAGTATAAATAAGCAGAACATGACATCCAAAGAATGGAGGTAGAAATTATAATTACCCGTGTCGTAGCCTGCATTCTCTCTACATAAGCATTCATCAAGGGATCCACGGACCCACTCTCAGAACAGACTTGTGCCAGAGAATCATCAACGCCAAGGGCAATCAAATTATCCTGGTATTCAACTACCCAACCGGTCACCTAATCACAACCAATAAAATCACTAACTCTTAAAGCCAGACAAAAAAAATATTTTTCCACAAAGTAATTCAGTCCTGAAAAGAAATGAAATCAACAATAGCACGGACGTCAACCCCAGTGGAAGTTAAATAATTCTGCAAGGTGGAAATATTAGTACTAAATGTGGCAATTTCAGCATGGCATTATCATTTGTTGGAAGTGCAGGTTTTTATGAACTCCACCGTTTTAACTGCAAAGTTCTCTCCATCATAACGCAGATAGCTTATAACATTGTTAGTTCAATGCAGTTACATACATGCAAGTACCATGTTAAGTTGCTCATGCATATTAAACCTACTCAGACTAGAACATCTACCCATGCTAAAAATATTTGAAACACATAAACCCTCATCTAACCATTAAAAAATTACAAATATGACTGTGAGCATAAACCGTTTGAAACACACTAGGGATCAGGCAAAGTACCTTTAGAATCTCTATATTTGTTAGATCATTAGCCCTATCACTGAGCAACCTAAGCATCTGAATGAACCTCTCAGTGTACAGGTTTACCATAAGTTGAAATATTTCATATCTGCATGCAATGAAGATTGAATTATTGTACAAAAAGAGAGTATAGCAAATGTTAGAACTATTAAAGCTTCAATTTGAGAAAATTCTTAACAGATCCATTGAGGAAAAGTAGCTGAACGTAACATAAAATTCATCTAGAAGTAAGAGGAAAATATTTACACAAAACGGACCTCAGAGGAAAGCATGGGGCCACATAATCATACATATCTCCAAGCTCTTCTCCAACCTACAGGGGAAAAACGAGAAGAAAACCATCGTTTGTTGAAGATCCTGATATTAATTCCAAGAAGCAAAAAAGACACATTTAAAAAAACATACAATTAAAAATCAAGTTACATGCATGACAGCATCATAAAAACAAAGGTTGGTGACAAAATTAAACAGAACATGCCTAACCTGATCAAGTGACATATTACTAAAAACAAAACCCTTGCCAACAGATTCATAAAGAGCTAAGAAGTGTTTGTCTATGTTGACAGGATCGTTCAAAGCAAGGTCTTTCACTGAATGCACGGTATCATAAGAAAGTAAACATTAAGGGCCACAAGAAGTAAAATCTCTCGTTATTTCTATTTTTCGGACTTCATCATTTCCTGAAAAAACATCAAATGTAGGCAAAAAGGTCTACAGCACACTATCCTTTTAATGGCGGTAAAAATACTATTGTATAAGAAACTAGTAAGGTTAATTGAAATAGTAATCAAGAACCTTGAAAAGTTTTGGCCAAAGTAAATTTATAAATATTTAAAATAATATGTGCATGCACATCATCAGCACATGTACAAAGTCTGTCAAACAATAATATTTCATTTTCAGCCTTTCATGAGGGAACAAAAACCCCAAGAAAGCCATAACAAATAAAAAGAAAGCAAATCAGTGTGCATACCATTCGAGCTTCTTCTAAAGCAGCATTGAGGTCCTCAAAGACAAGCTGATGCACAAACTACTACAAGTTAGATTTGCTAAACAAGAAGTGAAGTATTTTTTTCTTCCTTGCTATTTGGAGATTAATAACATAACCTCTGTTAGTAACTTGTTAAACCGCTCTTCAACCGACTTCCTTATTTGCTCATAGCATTTATCTTTAAACCCTTTCCCCTGAGCCTTCAGCTTCTGTTGGGTTAGGTTTTTGGATGAATGGGTTAGGTTTTTGGATGAACGTACTGCATTGGTGGATTTTCTGCAGGACAGAATATATTTTTTATTTACTAGTTTACAAAGCAGTCTAGTTATAAGAGAAGCTACTTCATGAAGATAAAATGAAAAAAAAAAAAAACAGAATGCTTTTCGAAAATAAACAGACAGTCTTAAGATCATTCTTCAGGTCAAGTTATAAAAAGATGAGGCATTTTCGAAACCCCATAAGGTGTTTAAATGCTTTGCAAAAGAAAGGCAGCGATGGAGCTTGATAATAAATGCAGGTGACAGGTAAGGGAAAATAGAAAAATAAATACTGGAAGAGCTAGGTAAATGATGTGGGGCAGATGGCGAACAACACCTTTTCAAAAGCGTTTAAAAATTGAATGGGAAACAAAGTGATGCCAAATATTTACAAACACTTTATCTGTTTTGACCACAAAAAGCACATATGCACACAACATCCGCAAGAGAACTAAGTTCTTAGGCCACAACAGCTGATGGTCATGATGCAGTCAACTGTATGACATGACATAAATGGCAACTTGGCTTTCTCTTATCTGAGAGTGTATGATAAGGCAACACTTTCATTGACATATGAAACTGACCTGAACCTGAAGATGGCCCAAATCAAGATGCATTGTTTTGGTGAGAAAATTATGCTAATTTTTTTCTTTTTTACAGAAGCTTCTTGAGGCCAATATATAAAGCACAATAAAAGACATTTTTAAGTAGTTACTTGGCAGATCTACGAGGATTTTCTATTGATGCCATGGCACCTTCTCCCTCAGCTTCAGCTGCTTCCTCGGCTAGTTGTTGATCAAGAATTTCTTGCATCTCAACAACCCTGAAAGGACAAGTGAAGAAAGCTTTTCAACATACTGCTAAATCCCTGATCATGCAGAAAGTTAAAAGAAAAATACTATATGAAGGGTCTAATGCAGATAAAAAACTAACACCCGCCAGATATAAGGTAATGAACGATACTTTTCACAATTTGGCAACCTATTTTTTATCATTCTAGAAGTATCAAAGTGATCTGATCTCAGTTTTAGGTTTTATTTCAGCCAATATTATATCTTTTGATACGCATTCATTTTCTACACTTAAAATGGTACAGGTTAAGCGTTCAAGAAATGTGACATTTTTTTTACAAAGTTGACATTTTTAATAAGAAATAATAAAAAACCGAATTAAGATGAAAGCAGATAACAGAACTTTTTCTTGATTCTCTTTTGTGGGTCTCTAAAATTTTCTGCAAGAATAAGTTTGTATTCAGTTTCAACGTTTTCTTTATTTTTCTTCTATTCCAAAGATTTCAATGTATATAGTATGCTGTGGAAAACACTCAATACCATACGAAACATATTAAATCACTAAAACATTAAGGTGATTTCCAAGTTGAATAGAATAATAAAGCAGATAATGGCCTACAGTTTCTATGCAACATACCTCAATGTACGAACCAAATGTTGTGGGCTGCAAAAATAGGATGCACAAATAGAATCAAAATACGACTAAATATATACTTGAAGACCTAGTAAATATTTTCTCTCAATCATAATTAGGAAATAATAATGTCTTTTTGTTTTCACGAACTGAGGGACATCCTTCATGTCCAAAGTAGAAAACTCATAAATATAAAGAATTGGACAAAAATAGATATACCTCTCCTTCGAAAGCTTATAGAAATTGCCAATATGGCTCCATAATGTCTTTTCAAATGTCTCCCAAGTTTGATCTACATCCTCAAAATATTCCCTACGGAGCACATTGGAAAAGATTATCAATTAAAAACACATTATCAAACAAAATCGATAGAAACTACCCATAACATGAAATAAGAAGTCTTCATCATCATCTTCCAGGCCTTTCTGTTCCTAAACTGTTTGACACTGAGGACCATGGAATGTATTTCACAATTCAGAGCTATAAAATCCATGTGGTAAAAAATTGCAATCAAGGCAACTAAAGAGATATCCCAGTCAGTTGTCCTTGGTTAGTTAGTCCATCAAACTTTCTATGGTAAGTTAATTGGAAATACTTATTATAAAGATAGGCCAATTTTTTTCTCCTCACAGCTTTGACGTAAATTTCCAGACTTATAGGTCTAGTGATATGCGATATGATTTTTTTAAAACAAAAAAATAAAACTCATGGACGTTGAAAAAATCAATAATTGTGACACAAGACACTAAATCAATATAAAAAACAAAAATAGAAACAATCAACTGGTGCTGTTCAAAGAACAACTGGTGTTACAATTACAGCTTTTAATTCTCTTACATTTAACTAACTATTATTTAATTTATCACAGCCGAGACGAAAAGAACATCATATGGTGATACATACCTAAGTCTCCCAACCTCCTCTTTGTGTGATGCTGCTGCTGCTAATGCAAACCTTCGCTTTCCATCAAGAGCAGTTAACCTCTAAGGTAAATGACACAGAAAGAGCAGGGGAAAAAAATATAAATTACATGGCACAGAATGTCATTATTTCTCAACTTAGAACCAAAATTAATAGACAAACTTAGTTTCACCTCATACGTATTAACAAGCTCCTTATCATCACTCAAAGAATCCCTAGCTTCAGCTGCCTCCTCCGATATTGACATCATGCCTTCCACATCCTACAAAAAAATTGACATGGCATGGTACTGAATTGACAAACAAACAAAAATTAAGACGCTATCTGATCACAACAGAACCAACCTTCAATGTTGTATTCAAGTTATTTCTGGCATTGCTAAGCAGCTTTATCTGATCGTGATTATCAATTAAATTTTGACATTCCTGGCAATACCTAATATGAAAATACACAATAAGTCGAACACTTATAACCAAATTCAAATCCAGTGTTTCATCTAATTCAACGGAAAAAAACAAATAAAAGTACTTCTCGATGGCAATGAAGTTTTCACGGAGCTGGTTGATTGTTTTCTGAGACAAGGAAAGTGATTCCAGCCCAGCTTGCGCTTGTTCAACCTGCTCCGCAACCATTGTGCTGAGTTGCGCATAATTTGCCTAAACAAAAAAAACAAAGATCAGAGCAATGAAAATGAATAAAATTCGCTGATGCTACAAGATTGACAATGAGAGGGAAACGATGACCTGTTGGCGAGTGATGTAATCGGCTTTAATGGAAGAAATGGAGTGTAAGAGCTCGGGAAGGGGAAGGAGTTTTGCCACCTCGCGCACCGCCGCCTCCTTGGCTTCCACTCCTAGATCCTCCATTAGGGTGGCAAATGGGTGGGTTATTACGCATATAATTCATAATTGTTTATATTTATACCTATTTAATTTTCCTTTCCTTCCCTTACCGTTACATTTCTTCATTAATCAACCTTTTGTATTTGACGAAAAAACTGCCATATTGGTTCCTCGCTAATTTATTTATTTTACCGTTATAAGGAGTATTTAATAATAATAAATTGTTGTAACAAAGTGTAAAATGCTTTGTTTTAAAAATTTATAGTTATAAAACATAGCGAAGGTACTATATATCTAATTTAATTATATAATATAAGAGAATAATTTCAATATAATTTTATTTATTTATAATATTCAAACTCGAAAACTTCTTAAATTGAGTGTTAATTTTTTTTTGGTTGGAAAAATTCAACTTAATTTTATTACTAATAGTTCGTGAGAAAGGTTAAAACAAGAAAGAAACAACGTTTTTTTTTTCTACTAGTTATTTATTACCCTTTGTTAAAAAAAAATTATAAATTTTTGCATAAGCTAGTGTGAAAAACAGACATAACGTCTCTTTTCAAAGTTGTCAAACCGAGTAGTTTGCAATATTTATTTAATAATTTTCTAAAACATTTAATTTTAGCTATAGTTAAAAAAATAAAAATATGGTAAAAAATGTACCAAATATAAAAAAGTTCACTTCACTAAAAAAATAAAAAATAAATGAGAAATATTTTTAAAAGAATTGGAAAAAACAAACTTAAAAACAAATTATTAATAAAATTTAAACTATTTTTTTCATTATTTTAGGTTCTACTATATTTGTTATTACCTTTTGACAAAATTTCATAAAATTTTACTAGTTTTTAATATTTTATTTAAATTTTATAATTACTATAAATGTAAAATTGTAACTATCAAAAACCTATAGAGTTAATATTGCAAGTTTTAAAATTATAAAGAGTTAAATAGAATATTTTATAAACTATAAAGTTCTTTTTTCACATAGTACACTTGAATTCTAATTTTTTAATGATTACACGAATATGTTTATAATACCTAATTGGGATTTGATATTTATAATGTTACACGAAAGTTAATATAATTCTTGCGTATATATGACTAAGTTAAGGTGAAACAATAAGATTAGTTATTAATTTAAATTTACAGCTATCTTGTTAAATAGTGTCGATATAATTAGTTATATAAACGTGACTACATAATTTATATTTATGTAATTGAGTTCTAACCAAAATTCACCTAAGAGCAATATGGGTCATACATATATAAAAATATTTTTCACAATTTGTCAATTTAAGATCGATGTTCGATGTGTTTCGATATGTTAAAAATTTAAATAAAGAGATCCAAACATCATAAACTGTACCTATGCTTTAAGAACCTTGGTTATAAGGTCATTGTTAATTAAACAATAATCTTCTACTTAACTCTCTTGAATTTGGTGGTCTTATGTGTTAAAACCAGTGTTTTTGGAACCGGACCGGACAGCGAACCGGAAATGGAAATTTCATGGTTCGACCGGGTTCAACCGGAAAAAGCCGGATTGAACCATTGGACCGTTTTGAACCGGACACATATCGAACCGTTCAATCTTAGATAATTTAATCGGATTGAACCGGCTGGTTTTTAACTTCTGATGAGCTGACCCATGCTTGTAATGGGCCGGCCCATCAAATTTTTTAAAAAAAAATAAAAAAAATAACCAAAACCAAAACGGCGTCGTTTTGATTTGGCACATAATTTTTTCCATTTTTTTTTTAAAAAAAAATTTTAAAAAATTAAAATTTAAAAAAAAATAAAAAATCAAAACGGCGTCGTTTTGTATTGAACCAGCCGGGTTGCTATCGAACCGGCCGGTTCGTCGGTTGTCAAAAAACCGGCCGGTTCGGCCGGTCCAACCCGGGTCACATGCATTTCGGTCCGATAGGTCGAATCAGACCGGAAACCCAAAAAATCCGGTTGAACCGGACCGAACCGGCCGGTCCGGTCCGGTTCCAAAAACACTGGTTAAAACTAAAGAAACAAAGTAGAGTGATCAGAGCTATCTCTTTTCACGAACGACTCAATATTTTTTAAACATGTTTAATTTAGAACTTTCCAACAAACAAAATGGACAGAAAATAAATATAAAAATTAAAAAAATAAATATAATATTTTTTTGGAAAATTTCTTAAAAGCAAATTGTTATATGGTATAACTTTTAAGACGATGAGAGCTCTATAGGTGCTTTTTTAGTACGACTTAAAGTTAACATTATTTCAAAAATATTTTTTAACAATTGAAAATTTTAAAATTATATTTTTTTGGTAAAAAAATATAAAACAATCCTGAATTTTGGCGTTTTATTTAATGGGAACTCTTAACTTTGAAAATGTTTAATTACCCTCCTAAAGCATAACTTAAATGCTAA
This sequence comes from Viola odorata, assembly GCA_963691705.1. Taxonomy (NCBI): domain Eukaryota; kingdom Viridiplantae; phylum Streptophyta; class Magnoliopsida; order Malpighiales; family Violaceae; genus Viola; species Viola odorata. The sequence goes on from OY829544.1 coordinate 56,331,509, forward strand.
AATACAACCCTACCATCACAGAAATCATGCGTAGCGCCGTTATGTGCCACGTCAGTGCCATCTTTTCTACCATGTCAGCATACACATCATTTTCTCTTCCAAGTTGGACCACAAAATCCAACTTGGAAAATTTAAAAATAATAGAAAATTAATTTAAGTAATTTAAAAAATTCTGAATTTTTTTTATAAAATCCAGAAAATAATAAAATTAATTTAAAAATCCAAATAATATAATTAATTTAAAAATTTAGAAAAATAATTTAAAAAGTTAGTTATTAAGAAAACTAAACGAAAAATTAATAAAATTAATTTAAAAATCCAAATAATATAATTAATTTAAAAATCAAGAAAATAATGTAATTAATTTTAAAAATCTAGAAAAATAATATAATTAATTTAAAAATCCATAAAAATAATGTAATTAATTTAAAAATTTAGAAAAATAATTTAAAAAGTTAGTTATTAAGCAAACTAAATGGAAAATTAAAATGACCCTAGTTCACTCTAAAATTAAATTATTTTTCTAAATTTTTAAATTAATTACATTATTTTTATGGATTTTTAAAATTAATTATATTATTTTTCTGGATTTTTGAAATTAATTACATTATTTTCTTGAATTATTAAATTAATTATATTATTTGGATTTTTAAATTAATTTTATTATTTGGATTTTTAAAAACTAACAAATTAAAAACTTAGAGAGTAAGTAAATCATAAGTAAGATTGGTCAGTAGAAGCTAAATCGCGGTTATGCAAAGTTGGTTTGTGCAGGCAGGCAGCGTGCAATTCTTACAGGAAATTCTTACTGCATGGTAAAATTGGTAAAATTGTGCCTGACACGCAAGCAATTCTAACTGCATGGTAAAATTGGTAAAATTATGCCTGACACGGAATTCTTACTGCATGGTATAAATGGAGGCAGGATAAGTGTTCATTTCATCAAATTCAAATCAAAATTGAGTACTAGCTATGGATGCTGCTGCTGATAACAGGCTTTTGGAAATTGCTGCCGAAATGGGTCAGCTTGAAAGTGAACTTCAAGAGCAACGGAGATTGCTGCGCATGCTTTTGATGAGTGTTAGATCAAGAATAGAACTGAAAGGAAAGAAGAGCGCATTCGCGCTACCAGAGAATGCATAGAGGATTTGGAGGGGAAGCTGCAAGTGCTGCGGGCGGAGCGGGAAGACGTAATTCGACTCTTTTATTAGAAGAAATTGTTTAAGGGCTATCCTTTGACTTCTTTATGTTTTATAAATAATTAATGAACATAGCATAATGCTTTTAAAGCCCTTATCTTCCAAGTGCCATTCTCAATGGGGTTTTATACATTGTTCCCTTGGCAATGCGTGCCTTGACCAAATTAGCCGGCTCCGTTTCAAGGAGCAAGGAGGAGATAAAAGCTTGCAATATGGCTTTCTATTTCCTGTTGGGAAATGTATTCTTTTTGAGCCTGATATCAGGATCCCTACTTGATACAATAGGAGAATATATTACTCATCCTAAATGGAATTTATTTTTTGGAAAGTTTTCCATTTAAGTTGACTTAATTTTCATGCTTCAATAACTTAAGACTTTTTTTAATGTATATATTTTATGCATCCTTACCAAAAAGAAAATATAAAATTTATATTAAAAAAAGAGAAAATTGCCAAAAAAATTAATTTTTTCATTATCCTACGCCAAACATATTTATTACATTTTTTTCTCTAAATTTATAATTTTTATTTTATTTTATTTTTAACCATTGAGTAAACTAAATTTTAAATTTTAGAAATATATTAAATGGAGCGAAAATTTCTTAAGAGGTTTTTGTTTTTTTTTGTTTTGATGTAGCTTAAAACATCCATGTATGTAATTAATCTTGACAAAGTATGCGGCAGCAGCAAAAGCGGTTATACAGTGACGGACTTCAGTTGGGGAGAGTGGCATGCAAAATGCAGCAAATCCTGCAACCGCCACGTATAATGCCCATAACAAAACCTGTCAGCCTGTCACTCTCTCCTCCTCCTTCTCTCGGGATTTTTTCACAAACACTTTGCGTTCATGGTGTATTACTTTTGTGCGGGGAATCAAAGAAGAGAAGGATAAATGAATCCTGGAAGTCTTGTTGCATCGGCAGCCATTAACTTTGGCCTGGCCTTCTTTGTTCTTTCTCTCTTCTCCATCCTCAAGAAGCAACCTTCAAATGCTCCCATCTACTACGCTCGCCGCGTCTCCAAACGACAACCCGTCCCCTCCCATCACTCCTTCACCCTCTGCTGTTTCCTCCCTTCCATCTCTTGGATCCCTCGCGCTCTTCGCGTCACCGAAGATGAAGTCATCCAATTCAACGGCCTTGATGCTCTCATCGTCATCCGCCTCTTCAAATTTGGGTTCGTCATTTCTTTCTTTTGGGTTGGTACTGATTCTGGATTTTCTATTGTAATTGGGCAAAAAATTGTGATTGAGCAGTAAAGTTTCCTTCTTTTGCCGGTTCATTTGTAGTATTCGTTTCTTTGGTCTATGCTCTCTCCTTGGACTGATAGTGATCCTCCCAATCAATTACGGTGACCAAGATGAACCATCTACCTACTACCACACTTTGGATGCGTTTACAATCTCTAATATTTCTACAGGTTCCAACAGGTTAAGTTCCCTAATTCCAGGTCCCACATTTTGTATTCTGTTTTTCCTTCCTATCTCAAATTGGTTCATGTATTATGTTATTTGCTTACCATGTTTCCTTTATTCTATAGGCTTTGGGTGCATTTTTTCTGCTTGTGTGTTATATCCTTCTATGCATTATACCTTTTATATAAGGTGAGTTTTCTTTAATATTTCCGCGTAATTGCTTCTTTCTCCTTTCCATTTACAGTAACTTGAAAGAAAGGATGTGATTTCTTGCATCATTTCATCTCCAGGAATATGATGAAATTCAGACTAAAAGGATCCAACAACTTCAGAACTTAAAGCATCGACCTGAGCAGTTCACTGTTCTTATTCGACAAATTCCTTTCTGCGTTGAGCACAAGGCTTATAAATGCTCCATCGACCATTTCTTCTACAAAGATTATCGTAACAATTATCATTCCTCTCAAATAGTGTATGATGGAAGAGCTATCGAAGATCTTCTGGTAATTCTTGAACAACTTGGACTCTGATGCCCATACTTGTTGGCTTCGTGCTTTTGTGCTCCCTTGAGGATATGAACTTCACTATTTTCATGTACCTTCTACAACAATTAAAGATACCTAATGCTTTTGAATGTTTTAAACCTCACTTTCACAGTTACCAACACATTTAGTTTCTAGAGTTCTTTATCACTGCCCTGTTCCTGTGGATGCAGAACTTTGGTAGCTCAATGGGACTATTTCCCTAGTGTCTCAGGGATTCTTGCAATTTCTAATGATCTTTTCGAGAAGAGAGATCATAGCAAAATGTTTATGATTAATATGACAACCAATTTTGTATATTATCTTTTATGCATCTTGAACTATTTTCCCCATATGTTGCAATTGTTGGTACCATCATCTCCTGGAGAGTTTTTCACTTTTCTCAGTTCTGTTTCTTTTTTATACGTGTCTACTATCTATACCAGCAGCAGCAACTCCCGAGCTTATAGATATTACTGTATACAGGACAAGGCAAAATATGTAGCAAGAAAGATAGGGGAATTAGAAGAAAGGTCCACTGCCAGGAAACATCAGAAAGAATGCTTACTCTATTGTACATCCCCAGAAAATGAAATCAAAATGTCCCCACATGTGGAAAAGCTTCGAGAAATTCTTCACAAGATCCGTCAATTACAGGATGAAGATTCACTGAAAGAAAAGGTAACTTGAAGAGAGGCATCAACATGCATGTTTGGCTTATTTTTCTCTAGTGTACTTATGCAGTGCTAATTAATTCAACGAGTGCAGATTTGTAGAAACTCAATTTTTTGTGTGCATGTGTGTGTATGTTTACAGTTAGGAAATAATGGTGTTCACTGACTGGGCAGCCAAGCAGCAAGGAGAAGTTAACCATTTAGAAAATCTGAGTTGTTTTTCATTTTTATAGGAGATGCCCATTGCCTTTGCTACCTTTAAGTCTCGCTGTGCTGCTGCATTAGCTGCACAATCTCAACAGCACGCAAATCCACTTCTCTGGATCACCGAAATGGCTCCTGAACCGAGGGATGTCTCATGGAGTGGTCTGGCGATCCCAATTAAGATCTTGCCATTTTGCAAAATTGGGGTCATTGTTTTGGCATCACTCCTTACAATTTTCTTTGCAGTCCCAGTTACAGCTGTTCAAGGAATAGCCAAAATTGAGAAACTAAGGAAATGGTTCCCTCCAGCCATGGCAATAGAGCTAATGTAAGAACTCGTTTTCTAGTGTTGCTTCTTTTGAGCATCATGGGTATGAGCTCTTTTACTGAGTTTTTCGTCAATATCTAACACATTGATTCTGCAACAGTCCAGGATTAAGCTCTATTGTGACAGGTTATCTTCCAAGTGCCATTCTCAATGGGTTTATATACATTGTGCCCTTGGCAATACGTGCCTTGACCAAATTAGGCGGCTCTGTTTCAAGGAGCAAGGAGGAGATAAAAGCTTGCAATATGGCTTTCTATTTTCTGTTGGGAAATGTATTCTTTTTGAGCCTGATATCAGGATCCCTACTTGATACAATAGGAGAATATATTACTCATCCTAGAGATATACCTAGTCATCTTGCCAGTGCTGTCTCTGCTCAAGTAAGCTACTCTTTGCTTTATCTGCTCAGTCTATTACCTATTTGTCTGAAGTAATTTTGCACTGCAACTTGTTTTAGTCTTACAGTCTTGACGGTGGTGATCTGTTTGTGTTCCAGGCTGACTTCTTTTTGACATACATCTTGACAGATGGGCTATCGGGATTTTCTTTTGAGATCCTTCAGCCTGGCTTGCTCCTCTGGGCTGCAATAGAGTCAAAAATATTTAGCCGAGGACAGCAGGAAAAACCTTATGTTTATTCACTAAGATACTTTGCAATCATCCCATCAGTCTCCTTGTCAATATTGATTGGCATGGTATATGCAGTTGTTGCACCGTTGCTTCTTCCATTCCTTGTTGGCTACTTCTGTCTGGGCTACATTGTGTATCTTAACCAGGTGAAATTCCTTATTCACTTTTACTTATTTCTCCTTATTCACTTTTACTTATTTCGACTTCTTTATTCTTTCCAAGCCAAACTGATTTACTTGGTCACGAAGAAATTCTGAGCAAAATAAGAAAGCAAAGAAAATTTCCAATCATGTCTTTTACATTATTATGCATTCCCCTGTGCAATTTTTCAGTTTTTGCTTTTATCTTGCCAATATGGTGTTTTCGGTTACTCATTCACCATTTTCTAACACGGTCGTCCAGATTGAAGATGTATACCAAACTCTTTATGAGACTTGTGGACAGTATTGGCCATACATACATCACTATATATTAGCTGGAGTAGTTCTTATGCAAATCACCATGATCGGTCTCTTTGGCCTGAAGTCGAAACCAGCTGCCGCTATAGCTACAATTCCACTCTTGTTGTTCACTTTAATGTTCAATGAGTACTGCAAGATCCGTTTTTTCCCTACGTTCCGGCATTACCCCATCCAGGTATCCTTGTACTTCTTCTTTGTCATATTTAATAACTGCATTTGGTGCTCTGTAAATGACTTCTTGAAATCTTTTGGCTAACTTCATCGTTTCTTATGGGCAGAGTGCATCTGACAATGATGAAGTAGACCATAAGTGTGGTCAGATAGAAGCTAATTACGACAACGCCGCGAAAGCTTATTGCCAACCTACTCTGCGGTCATCATCAAAGTTCATATCGCTAGAGTCAACCCTTATGCAGCCATTAGTTTCTTCATTCTAATACTTAATTGAATCACAGTTGCAGTTAGTTTTGTTCACTTGTTTGTTGCTTCATTTTTCCCCCCACATTTTTGTAGAATTTGCGAATTTCTTCAACTTAGTGAGGATTATTTGGCATCAATTTTCATGTGCTATGTACACAGAGCTTGACTTAAATTGTTTCTGAGCTGTTTGATTTCTCAACTCTCTAACGTTTTGATCAGGTGGTCAAAGAAAAGGACTTGAACAGAAACAAATAAGTAAACCCTAATAAGAATCCCCAAGCGGATGTCAAAGCCTGGGGTATCTCAGTTTGCACAAGCCATTGTAGTTCGGTGGGAAAGAGTACGTCTCATATCTCGAAATTACGTAATTCTGGGCAAAGTATGATCAATATGCATGACTCTACGATGCTCAAGCATGATTCGTCGTCCGATATGTGCAAGTTGCTTGTATAACTGGTTGTGATTCCTGCTTTTGGAACGTACAACAATACAAATCTATTATGTCATTTCCTTTGAAGAAAGACCTTTTTTGAGAAAAATGAACAATTTATTTACAAGTTTTGGACACAGATGAGCACTGACTTTAAAGTTGTCCCAACAGGCAAAATACCGTTACAAATTTTATTTCAAATGCTGACAAAATAAGCAAATCCAACATCACTAGCAAAACATCAGCTCTAAAATGAACACAAAAAGAATGATTTGAGTTGAGACATTTCAGAGTCTTGCACCAAGTAAGGTCATCAAGAAGTTCTTGTAGTCCCCTGAAGTGTCACCAACAACTGCACCATCAAGGTTGGTCTTGTACACATTGAAATATTCACCTCTAACTTTCATCAGGTCGATTTCAGCTCGCGTCACGATCGCTCTGGTCAACGAATCTTCATCTGTTCCTAAGCCAATAATGGCGGTTCCGATGACCTACAGACATGAAACACACATTCTTAACCAAAACCTTTTTGTGCCTCCCTTCTTTTTTTCTGTTAAACCAGAAAATGTGTTGAATTACCTTAGCAAAGTGTGTCTCCGGTCTGTCTATGCAGCAAATTGCCACTCTTAGCAGAGATTCCACATCACTATGGCCACAGTTCTTGATATCCTGCGACAAGAAAACTCGATAAGAAACCATTCAACAATAGGAAAATCGCTTGTGTGTAACACTAGAACTGCAAAACCCGAACCTGGTCAATAGGATTTCCATAGTTTTGCTTGTAGCTCTCAAAAGTTTCTCTGAGCTGATGAACATTTCTAGTGCTGAGTATGTATACCATGTCGTCATGATCTAATTGCTTCTTTTTGATGGCTTCATATAGCTTAGCTGCTTCATTGTTCGCCACGATTGTATCCACTAACTCCTTATCGTACCTGAATGAGCTCACTAAACCCACCAAAATCTGTGCAAATTCTACTTTCAGGTCAGAAGTAATACATCATTGGTAGAGACGTGACTAAACATGAAACTATCCAGAGTTTGCATTCGTATTTCTGTGTCAAGGAACCACTGAACTCAAAAACCGTGACTTTGAGCGGTACCCAAGATCTAGTATTTTTTTAGTTTCTAACAGTTCTCAACATTCCGAAACACGAAGCATATTCGGCATAAAATGGAACGAGCTTATGTTCCGAAACACGAGATTACAGTACCTTTCTGAGGGGCAGAGGAACATCAGAGGTAACATGTTCTTCAAGAGAGCAATCGAAAAGAGCGCAATAGGCTTGTCTTACTGCCTGCAGATGGTAAGGAGATGAAGCACAAGCTATCTCCACAATCACTTGTAGCTGCTTAATGCCTTTCTTCCTTCCTTTGAGAACTTCATTTGCCAACCTTGCATCTCTCTCTGGTGGATCATAAGTCCACAAAACTACTGCTTTCTGTTACACATCAAAAGCTAAAGTTGTGAGATGAGACCCTAGTTTCTTGGGTCTCCCAGGGAGGTGTCCTCTCAGCACCATCCAGACAGCAAACTAATCTCGTTGAGCATCATTAGGCTACTTGCGAAATGAAAAATAAAGGGTTTCACTATGAAATGAATGAAAAATTGACAATAAGGAAGGGATCATACTCTAAAATCACCAGAGAGCTCGGAATGGAGGCGATCGACCAGTGATTCGTTGTAAAGTTGCTGATAAGTATCTTTGATTTTCTTCCTCTGGCTTGCATTTCTATGCCCCAAAATCCATATAATTTCCTGCTCCGATGTCCCTAATCCTAAACCCAAGCACCCAAAAAAACAACAAGAACAAAAACTTTCAGCAACAGAAAAAGCACCACCCCACCAGCCACCTATTGGACAAGAAGAACCTAGAAAATTTGGAAAATTGAGTGAAATTGTTGCTCCCAATTCTCAGTCATTAGCATTCAAATCAAACAAACAAAATAAAGAAAGAGAAATCAAGAAATCCTTAAAAAACCAGATAGAGAAATGGAAAACAGAGTTGACCCAACAAGAAATTCAGGCAAAAAGAAGAGAGAGAGAACCTTGGACAGCATTTCTGAGACTTTTAGCATCTTGGGTTGGAGAAGGAACAACATCAGGTATCCTTAGAGTAGCCATTTCTCTCTGGAAAAATAGGCAAAAAATAGAATCAGCCTACACCTTCCTAGTTTTTCCTTAATTTTTGCAAAATCAATGACAAAAATTGTCCTTTTTGTTTTGATCAACTGAAGAATGAAATTAAAACCTTAAATCCGGTTTGGTTTTTTTCAGTTACAAGTATAGTATTGAAGTGTTTTTTCAGTTTTGCTTTCTGTTTCTATTTTCCCTCCTAAGTTCCTAACACCAAGCTAGGATTCAGGGATACTAATCTCTCTTTTATTGGACGCTCATGCCCTTGGTCTAAACTAAAATTACCCAGCATGGTATAGCATACATAAGAAAACCTATAAGTTTTAATTTTTTCACTTCTGATAGTTTTTAAACTTACAATGTTAATCCTTTTATTATGATTTTTGACATTTTTAGTGATTAAAAATTCAAAATAATGGTAAAGAACTGAAAAAAATTTATAAAAATTGAAGGAAATATGTAGCAAAAATAAATTATAAAAATTGAAAAAAATGGTTAGTTTTTTAGTTATCTTTTTACATTTCGATTTTTTTTTTCCTTCATTTTTTCTCATTATTTTCTTCCGTTTTTTAAGTGAGGTGATTATTACATTTTTCTTTCCGAACTAATTATTTGATGCAATCAACACCTTATATTAGTATCGTTCATTTGATAATACTTACATATAATTAGCAATTGTTCGATATTATTAGTGATGCATGAGTATTTGCATTTCTCACAATTACAAAACAATGATCCATGTACGATCTCAATATGATTGTTAACCAAATAAACAAAATCCTAACAAAAGATGTTAATTACATCAAACAAATAATTCAGAGGAGCAAATCAATAAAAAATTAGTTTAGTGAGTATCAACCGCAGAAGCCAGAAAGAATCATGCCAAAAAAAAAATCACATAGTAGCCCTTAAACCTCTTCTTTTTTAACTCCCCCGGTTTGTTTTAAACGACTCTTACTATTTGGGCACGCATATTAAGAAAACCAAATGATTCACTATTTGAGATAATTTTACGTCGAATTTTTTCTCGAGAAAAAGTAAGATTATTTTTTATCAAATGATAAATTATTTAATTCTTAATATGCGTGTTCAAATAGTAAGAGTCGTTTAATTAAAAGCGGAGGGAGTATTAATCTTTCGTATTCATTCCTAAAAAATTACTCCCTCCGGAATTTTTTAAATGACTCTTTGCCGTTTTTGTTACTGTAGCCATTACTTGATTTTTTGGTCTTTAAACTACTTTGTTACTGTAGCAAAGAGTCATTTAAAAAATTCCGGAGGGAGTATGTCAAACTCCACCGGTAAATTTCTTTTGCATTTAATGCGTCCTTGTCATAAAACGAAGTTCCAACTTTCAACTACTAGTGGTACTAAACAATTTATGAGACATGCCCCCTACCCCACCCCCACCATATTATATTCTATCCTCGCGATGCACGTTTAAAATTTAAATAATTAAGAGGCATGAAAATGTACGTGTGGACATGAATGTGATGATATGCTTATGATTTTGATTTTTCAACAAACAAATTAAAACGGATGTGAAACATCAATAATATTCAACAGCTAATGGGGACCAAATGCCAAGCTGTTTGTGTTTTTTCACTATTCCAAAAATTAAAAATAATAATTGAAAATATCATTCATCGCGTTCGATCAAAAAAGAAACATATATATACTTAATTAGTATCAAGTTCATCCGTTAAAAAATAAAATATTTTCTGAATTTATTATAATATAGTACATAACTTTTAAATTTTCAAAATAAATCATATTTATCTTTACATTTTTCCTTTAATTTGTATAATTTTTTAACAATTTTTTTTCATTTTTAACCACTAAAAATTAAAAAAGTTTAAATAGTAATTTTTAAGAAACTTTAAAGTAATATTGTAAATTTTTACTCTCTCCATCACTACGTAAATGACACTCAAGAAGCTTTCACACGAATTAAGACTACATTATATTTTTTTTAATGCAAATTAATTACACGACGGGTCAATTCAACACGACATTATTAATTTAGAAGTTTAGAACACAAACTTTCAACGGCTTTAGATTTAATAATAAGAATAATTAAATAAATTCCAGTTTTGCAGCGTTTGGTGTATATTTAATTGGATGTTATCTTGTCCTTTCTTCTAGTATTAGTTCTCATAATGACAATAATAACTAATGTTCTAATCTTAACAGCCAAAATATACCAAAAATGCCCTCAGGCTCAGCTGGTTGATATAAATGTAGCAAACATGTTCTACTCTTAGTCTCATCTCTCACTCCTTCAAAACAGATAGTACATCTTTCTCCAACAAACACAAAAGAAAAATGGCTGACTCTGATGTATTGGGTGCTCTCACTAAGGCTTTCTCAGGTTCTTTAATTTAATTTTTTTTATTACTTTTATTTTAATATTTCACCTTACAATATTTACTATTTCTTGTAAATATGCATGAACTGTATTTACACATAGAAAAAGATGCATTGTCTTGAAAAATGAAGAATTGAAGCAAATTCTTCTTTCCTTTTTTCAGGAATTGGAGTGGATGAGAAGTCACTGATATCAATTCTGGGGAAATCACAGCCTGAGCATAGAAGATCATTGAGGAAAGGAAGCCCCCACTTGTTCCAACAGGATGAACGCTCCTTCGAGCGCTGGGATGATAACCGTGTCAAGCTCCTCAAGCACGAATTCATGCGATTTAAGGTCAATCAATACCCTTGTTCATCAATCCTCTCTTCTGTCTGTGTGTTTTTTTGTTTGTTTCAATCACTGCATTTCACTTTAATCACCCATTGAAAGAAGTATTCTAGTAGTAGTTCTTGATAATGATGGAAAAGACTGCATTTTTTTGTGTATATACCAGATAGATTTAGTAATTTGATCGAAAGTTACTAGAATTTGATAAAAAGTTACCAAAACTCGTTGCTTTCAGATCATTGTTACAATCTCCTTGAAAACATACGAATGTTTGTTATATATTGTGCAAATGTTGTAACAATGTTGAAAACAGAACAAGTTAAACTTGGGCAGTAGTCAACTGATAAGATCAATATTAATGTTTTTGTTTCCTCTAAACAGATGTTTTTGACCTAAATGCACAAGGAGAAAAAAAGGGTATTCATAATTTGCATTACCATGATTGATTGATTGATTGATTCTGATTAAGTAGTAGTGGTTGTTGTGCAGAATGCTTTGGTGCTATGGGCAATGCATGATTGGGAGAAAGATGCACGTTTGGTAAAAGAGGCATTGGTAAAAGGTACTCCGCAAACTTATGCTGTAATTGTAGAGATTGCATGTACCAGAACATCAGAAGAGCTGTTAGGAGCAAGGAAAGCTTACCATTCCCTCTTTGAGCATTCCATTGAAGAAGATGTTTCTGCTCACATCCATGGCGTCGATCGCAAGGTTCTTTCTGCACCATCATATATATGGTCCTGATAAAAGAAAATGCTTTGGTTTGGAGTATTAAAAAGGAAAACCATCTGATATATATATATGTTTTTGTGAAATGAACAGCTTTTGGTCGCACTTGTCAGTGCTTATAGGTATGAAGGGCCTAAGGTTAAGGATGATACTGCAAAATCTGAAGCTAAGATACTTATTAATGCTGTTAAGAACGCTGAGAAGAAGAATCCGGTTGAGGATGAGGAGGTGATAAGAATACTATCTACAAGAAGCAAACCCCATCTCCATGCTGTATACAAACACTACAAGGAAATTACTGGCAAGACTCTTAACGAGGTATATAGCGCATGCAAATGCAACATTTAATTGCTTAAGGTCTATGTCCGAGTCTGGAGAATGGAGAGAAAAAAATGCCTCGAAACTGACTTTTTTCTGTTTGTGTAGGATCTTGAGGGTGTAAACTTGTTCTTGAAACAGACAGTTGAATGCTTATGTACACCTCCTGCATATTTCAGCAAGGTAAGATAAAATGCACTGCAGAATTTGGATAAAACTCTTCTCGATCAAGTTGTGAAATCTGATGGATTTGCTTGTGGTATTCTTCCAGGTTTTGGATGAGGCATTGAGAAATGATTCAGACAAGAATGCCAAGAAGGGACTGACTCGGGTAGTCGTAACCCGAGCTGATGTTGATATGAAGGAGATTCAAGAAGAATACAATCGCTTGTATGGAGTTTCTCTGCTCAAGAAAATTGAAGAAAATGCAAATGGGAACTATAAGGATTTCTTGCTTGCCTTGATAGCAAGGGAGGCCTGATTAGAAAAGACAGATATGGAAATTTGAACTTCATTTTATAAACTGATTCTATTTTGGTTTGAATGGTAACTCTCTTTGCTTTTTTTATCAAGTTGTGTTCTTCATGTATGAGTTTATGTTCACCAAAAGAAATGCCTAAATAAATGAAAATTTTCTTCCTTACATTCTTGTTTCAAAAACAAGTAATAGATTCAGCAGTTTCACGTTACAGAACAAATTACAGTCACTATTTTGAGTATTTGATCGCGAAATTGCGCAAAATATAACAGAAATTTAAGAACTAAGACAGTAAGAAGTTTGGAAAAATGATGAAGCCAGTTTAGCCAGAAGAGAATGAAACAGACCAAAATATTTAGCTTAGCAGATGAAAAAAAGTTCCAGAGTTGAAAACATCACACTGTCACACCAGATAAGAAAACATGAAAATAGAAGGAAAAGGTTCAGTTGACAAGTCATGACCATGACATTATTTAAATTCACTTAAAGCTCTTAAAATTTTCGGCGAAAAGCTTCAATCTTCCTTTCCGAGCAGAGCAAGGAGGAAGTTCTTGTAATCCCCAGAAGTTTCATTGGCCACTGCCTGATCCAAATGCACACTGTTTCTCTTGTAGTATATCTCCTTGATCTCCTTCAGGTCCTTCTCCGCCCTCGTGGTGATCACACGTGTCAGTGCGTCCTCATCAGTCCCGACCCTTTTGATTGCGTTGCCCAAAACCTATAATCAAAGGTGTCAAACACAAACACATTGAGACAAATCCGTATGTGTATTGAATTTCATTCTTAACCTTTTCATAATACTCCTTATGGTCATGGATGCATTGAATCGCCGTACGCAGCACTGTTTTGAAAGCATCAGCATGTTCATCCAGCAAAGCCTTTTAAGCAAAGACACCAAAAGTACTTGTTAGAAAAGAACAGATAGCTTGGTGAACCAAAAGACAGTAACAATTGAAACTTCAGACTGTACCTCAAGGGAGATGCCATGATCATCTCTATAGCGGTTGAAAGTTGCCATGAGCTGCGCTTTGCTCCTCGTAGTCAGGATCCTAAGAACTTCTTCATGACTAAAAGCCTTGTCCTTGATGGCATCATTAAGAATATCAGCTTCAGACTTTGCCAATTTCGCGTTGATCTCATGACCTTCGTACCTAAATGCGGTGACTAACCCCACCAAGAGCTGCAAAATGACCATGGTGATCAGGATTCATCACTTATCAGTCTAACTTCATCTTGAAAATGTAACAATGTCAGCACATTTTAAAACACAAAAAACCAATTTAGGAACTCGAACAAAAAGTTATCGGTTAATGGCAAGCAAGATACCTTCCTAACATCGCCACTTGTGTGAGCAGCGACATCTTCTTCCAACGAAAGCTTGTAGCGAGCATGGTATGCCCTCCTCACAGCCAGAAGTTCCTCAGAGGAATAGATGCAAGCAATTTCAGCAATCACATGATAATTGCCAGATTTCTTCAAGGCCACATTAGCCAATACCGCGTCTCTATCCTCTGGATCCAACAGCCATCGTTACACAACTTTCTGCGCACACGATTAACGAATAGTAAAAACTTATGGAAACAATCAACAAATGTATGAAGTTTTATTTAGCAGAAGAAAGAAAAAAAACAGAACACGGTTGGTGATGCTCACCTCAAAATCCCCTTTGAGCTCAGATTCGAGACGCTTAACAAGATCGTCTTGATAAAGGTCAGTATAGGCCTGCTTGATCTGCTTCCGTTGAGCTGCATTTCTATGACCCAGTATTGCAGTTACAGCCTTCTCATTAGTCCCCCACCCTACCAAAAATTCAAAAAGAAAAAAAAAACAATCTGTAAGCCTTTGATGTTGTGCATCAAAACAGTAGAAACAGCAAAATCACTCGTCAGAAAACACTTAACTTAACCAAGACAGTGTCACAAGCATGATTGTATATCACGGATTAACCCAAAACATGGATCCTTAAAAGTAAAAACCAAATCACTAATCATCACACTAATTCAAATTAAAAAAAGAGAAACATGTCATTGGAAATAACATAGTGGATATGGCCCATGTCTCGAAATCACGAGTTCGAGCTAATGGAAGACTGACGAGTTCAAACCCGAGATCTTACATTTTCTTGTTTTGCAAGAAATATCACTGAACTAGCTCGTTAATTTGTAGGAGGAAAGGTAGGGGGGATTGCATAAACCTTTACTAGCAGAATGGAGAGCTTCAGCATCTTCAGAAGGAACAATGTTTGCAGGAGCAATGAGAGTAGCCATTACTGTTCTCTTTATTTGATAGATTTTCACTTGAGTGATTTGTCTTGTGACTTGTGAGAGTAATATGAATGAGATGCACTAGGATTTTGGTTCTACTTATAGTGCACAAACTTTTTAGTTACACCCCTCAATTTTGACTTCTGTTCAATTTGGTCCTTTAAATGTGTATATTCCTCAGCTCATCCCTTTTGAGTTTCTTTTCTTCAAAAATCACATAATAACCTACTAGAGTTGAGCTAATGGTGAAATGGTAACAAAGGGAGTTCAAATTATTATAAAAAAAAATAATTTTATGGACAAACTAGATAGACTTCATGATCGATTATCAAATTTTCTAGTCCAACCAGTTATGGAGGTTCAGGTTTTACAGCATTGATTGTAATCATTCAAGATGATATTCGGATCTAACATCTAAGCACGAGTTGGAATGATTTGTATCCGTTGATATTTCTTTTTGAAACCACAAAAGAAAATCATTATGTCGAGTCCACAGAAGTCAAAACTTTATTTTTCTCTAAATAAAAAACTGAATACAGCTTTCCCCAACCCTCCACCCGAAAGATCGAGTTGCAACTTCAAACGAAATGAAATGATGATTTGGGACTAAAAATTAAAATCCCATATTTCTTTTATAAACGCATAGCTCTCATTGCAAAACAGGAACTTGTCTAATTTTTTCTTTTCTTTGTAAACAAATGAATGAAAATAGGTTTTGGTCTTGTGCCTGTGCTGTAAAGCATTTCTATAATCATATTACTTGTCGTTTAGGTATTTTTTTTCTTATTTAAATTACGATCATTTTTTACTATTTAGGTAAGTTTTAGTGTATTTTTACTAAATTACTTATTAATATAAATTTAATTAACAATCATAATGATAATTAAATACGATATTTTTTTAAGATGACGAAGGTAAATGGGTAAAAAAAATAACATCTTAATTACTTCTTTAATTTTAGAAGCTGGATTAAAAAAAAGACAATTAATATGGAATAGATGGAATTATTTAATGACAACTTTCATTCTGACTTAATTTACAAAAAAAAAAAAAAAAAAAACTGTTCACTTAATTAAATAAAATTAGGGGAATCAAAATACAATGTTTTTTCACACATGCTGAAAAAATAAGATGTTGAGGAAAAAACCCTAGTTTTATACTTCATTCTGAAATCTGATGGATAATTCAAGAAAATGCAAATGGGGAACTATAGGATTTCTTGGTTTCCTTGATAGCAAGGGAAATGGAAATTTGGACTGCAATTTATAAGCTGATTCTAGTTTGATTTGAAATTCTGAATGGTAACTTTCTTTGTTTCATCTTTTCTTATCAAGTTTGTGTTCTTCATGTATGAACTCTAATTTCCACAAGTTACTGTCGCTCAGAATGTAGCATAAGTTCAAGAAAATTATGCGGATAATATAGCCAGCATGAAACGGAACAAAATATTCAGCTCATCAAATTTGAAAGAAAAGAAAAACATCACACTGTCACACCAGATAAGAAACATAAGAACATGATAACAGAAAATGGAACAAGTCATAGCCATAACATTATTGATTTTTTCACTCAGCTCTTAAATATGTATCGAAAAGCTTTAGTCTTCCTTTCCGAGCAGAGCGAGGAGCAAATTCTTGTAATCCCCAGAAGTCTCCTTAGCCACCGCATCATCCAAATGCACACTGTTCCTCTTGTGGTAAATCTCCTTGATCTCCTTCAAGTCCTTCTCGGCCCGTGTGGTGATCACACGAGTCAGCGCGTCCTCATCCGTACCAACCCTTTTGATCGCGTTGCGCAAAACCTATTATTAATCACAATGATGCTACATTTAGTCAACTTAGAAAGTTCATAGCTCGAATACATTTGAGAAAAATCTGTATTTGTATTGAGTTTCTTTCTTAACCTTTTCATAGTACTTCTTATGGTCATTGATGCATCGAATGGCCGTACGCAGCACTGTTTTGAAATCATCAGCAGGCTCATCCAGCAAAGCCTTTTTAAACAAACCCACCAAAAGTACTCATTAGAAACAGAACAGATGGCAGTTTACAAGATATGAATTGAAACTTTGAGCTGTACCTTAGCAAGGGAGATGCCATGATCATCTCGATAGCGGTTGAAAGTTGCCATGAGCTGAACCTTGCTCCTCGTCGTCAGGATCCTAATAACTTCTTCATGGTTAAGAGCCTTGTCTTTCATTGCATCATGAAGAATATCAGCTTCAGACTTCGCCAGTCTCGTGTTGATCTCAGGACCCTCATACCTAAATGCCGTCACTAGCCCCACCAGGAGCTGCAAAATGAACATAGTTAAGAAGTAATCAGGATTCGTCACTTATCAGCATAGGTTCTTCATGAAAATGTAACAATGACAGAACATTTAAAACACAAAATACCAATTCAGGAACTCAAACGAAAAGTTATCAATTAATGGCAACTAACATACCTTCCTAACATCACCAGTGGTGTGTGCAGCCACATCTTCCTCCAAGGAATGCTTATAGCGAGCATGGTATGCCCTCTTCACAGCCAGAAGTTCCTCAGTGGAATAGATGCAAGCAATTTCAGCAATCACATGATAATCTCCAGATTTCCTCGCGGCCACATTAGCCAACACCGCGTCTCTATCCTCAGGATCCAACAGCAAGCGATACACAGCTTTCTACACTCGAATAGTTAAGACTTGATTAGAAATGCAAACAGTCAATAAAATGCATCTTTCTTTCTTAGTAGCTACTAGCTAGTCCATTTTGGCATGCACTTATATGAAGTTTTATTTAGCAGATGAAATGGAAGAAAAAAAACAGAATACAGTGAGGTGGTGATGCTCTCACCTCAAAGTCTCCGGTGAGCTCGGATTCCAGACGCTTGACAAGATCTTCTTGATAAATTTGAGAATAGGCCAGCTTGATCTGCTTCCTTTGAGCTGCATTTCTATGACCCAATATTGCAATTACAGCCTTCTCATTAGTCCCCCATCCTACCAAAATTTTAAAAAAGAAAAAACAATCTGTCAGCTACCTTGACATTTCTTTCCTGCATCAAATCAATTCTATCTTCTTTTATCATTTTGACAAGAATCCAATTTGCGTGCATCAAAACATTAGAGACAGCAAAATCATTCATCAGAAAGCACTTAACTTAACCAATACAGTATCACAGACAAACTTAAATATGTAATCTGGACCTACTTAAATCACTAATCATCGTACCAATTCAAAACAACATGAAACAATAAAGAGGATATGACCCATGTCCCGAAATCACGAGTTCGAGTCAGTGGAGACTCATGAGGATATGAGCGGCGTAAAAATGCAGTATGTGTGTGATATAAAAAAGAAACAAGACACAAGAAAGATTAACTAATATTGATCAAACTTGCAAATAATTAAAGAACATGAGAGAAATAAATTAACCCTTGCAAGCCTTTTGGAGGGCTTCAGCATCAGCTGCAGGAGAAACATTCTCAGGAATAACAAGGGTAGCCATTAATGTAAATGTTGATGATCAAGAAGACTTCTATTTGGTGCAGTACGATGGACTTGTCCATGACTTAGCATATTTATATGACCCAAATACAATGTTCTTACACGCCAGTAGTCAAATGTTTTACATAGGAAGTAACGAAGGATTAGGCAAACAATGTTGAAATTTGGAATTTGGAATTTATTAATTTCGTAAGTAAATTAGGTCTGTAGTTCGAGTCTCTAGTCATCCTATATCCACCTTTACAATGCTTCTGACCTCACCTGTGCAAAAATATATTTAAATCTTACTGACTACTCATTTGGAGTATTTGGTTGTTTTGGCATATGGAAATTTCCTAATGTCTAGTCACACTGACCTGGCTGCCTATAATTATCTGGTTTGAAGTCGTTTACCTAACCCACAAACGACGATTTTCTTTTTGAAAAAAATGAAAAAAAGAAAACACCTACGCCGCAGCCACTAGAGTTAAGAATTCAATAATTAATAAATTGAGAATTTCATGGGAAAAAAAGGAGAGATTGTATAATTAAAACAAAATAATAATAATTCAACTATAAATAAAATCTAAATTTCATAAAAACCGAACCGGACAGCAAATTAGAAATAAAAATTTTATAATTCGAACGAATTTAACTGGGTTCGATCGAATTCACTCATTAGATCGTTTTGAACCGGAATCATTCAATCTTAGATAATTAGGAGGATAGATAGGGGGAGAAGCATAAACCTTTACAAGCAGAATAGAGAGCTTCAGCATCTTCAGAAGGAACAATGTTTGCTGGAACGATGAGAGTAGCCATTTCTTCTCTCTTTCGTTTCTTTTGTTTTTTCTTTTCTTTTTTTGGAGAGTGAGAGTAATACTAATATGAATAAGATGCTCTACGATTTTGGTGCTATTTATAATGCACGAACTTTGAGTCACACCCCTCAATTATGACTTTTGTTCAATTTCATCCTTTAAATGTGAGTATATTATTCTTTGGTACACACCTCTTTAGTCCTTTCAGTTACTTCTTTTTCTTTTTCTTTTTTTAATAATTCGTTTCCAGATCACATTGTAAAATCATGTGATTTTATACAAAAATAAAATTAGAAAATGGGTAATATTTATCCTATAAATTCAATTTTTTTAATAATCATCCTATACATCTATTTAATAATTATTCTTATCAATATTTGGGAGATAAATAATAGTCAAAGAAATAAATTTGAGAAAAATCAGTGAATACCTAAAATAAAGGATGGAAATGAAGAAAGGAAAAGAATAAAGGGATGTAATTTAATTAATCATACAACAACCAAAAAGCAGGCATTAGCCAATATGGAAATTAAAGTTATTAAACACCAATTCACGCTAATCTGGTTTTAGCTTTTGCTAATTACTACTCCCTCCGTCCTATATTATTGGACGTTCACTGTTCATGCACGGGTCCCTAGGCGGCCCGTGCAACGTACTATTTGACCCCGAAAAATTTCGAATTTTTTCTCGAATGTACGTTAAGGAATAACGTACGTTCAAAAAAAAGTACGAATTTTTTCGGGATCAAATAGTGCGTCGCACGGGCCGCCTAGGGACCCGTGCATGAACAGTGAACGTCCACTAAAAAAGAACAGAGGGAGTACTAAATTTGAAAGAAATACAGCTGGCAGTACACAGAAAAAGGAGAAAAAAACAAATTAATTTGCAGTAATCTATCTGGACAGGCTGTCTCACGATTCTGGTGTGGTGATTTTCTTGCATGTTGCCACGTGGATGTTGAACCCTTGCATGTTGCCACGTGGATGTTGAACTCTCCTTTTTTGCTGTTACAAACAAAATGGCACCTTTTTTTTTCTCGGCTTTCTCAATTTTTTTTAAAAGATAATGTTTTAGTTGATTTCAGCGTTTTGTTTCGTATAACTTACATTTTTTTAAAATTACACTAAATAATACTCCCTCCATCCTATAAAGGATGACGTTTTAGCTTTTGCTTTAGGATCTTCTTAATAGAATGAGACTTTTTGTGAAAACCGCGCGGGCTCAGACCCAAAACAAACAGTATCATTCCATTAAAAGAGATTCGAGTGGATCTTTATTTCTCCAACAGATTATTGTCTGGAAAAAAAGAAATAAAAACTCTAATTATTCCATAATTACTCCTCGTACTTTCTCCTGAATTTTATTTAATTAAAAAAAAAACTTTCACGCAATTAAAATACACGTCGTTCTTATGATCGCATAGTCGTCTATATATGTCAGTCTACCAACATTTTTATATGCCAGTTTACCAACAATTTTGTATGTCGGTTTACGAATATCTCTCGTATATCGATCTATCACTTTTATGTATGTCAATCTATCATCATCTATGTATGTGGATCTACCAATAAAGTATGCATGTCGATTTCCCGTACTTCGATCTCCTTTTCTGTATCAATGTATGTGAAAGCTCCATTTCAAAGAAACCACTCGTCCACTTCTGTTAATCGCATCATGTAACCACTTCTGTATTCTATAAATAAATAAAAATGTATGGAACATCAAGGCAAAAATATATATCATACTTTGATGTATATAAGTACCTTTTTTATTTTAACATCAACACTTGCCATGCTACGTTGCAATTTGCAAACTCTCTTTCGTAATAAACTGAAAAGCCACATACACCAAACCCACTTTCTGGGCCAACGCTGTAGGCCCATCTTATGGTTACCAAGCCCACTGCTTATTTGGATGGATTCGAAATTTCAGAAAATCCAATAGGCAAAGCCAATAATAACATTCAATAACAATTTTATAAATTTTAAAAAATCCAACCTAGTAAAATTAAATGATCAATTAAAAACTAAAAATTAAATTTCCGCCCATAGGTGAGTTGGTCATCGGTAAATTAAAAGTATAATAGATTAATACACGTAGGTCCTAAATTTTTGTTATTTTATTTTAATCAGTCCAATTTTTGTTTCTGTTTTTTTTTCACAAATATTATATTTGTTAGTTTATTTAATTCTCAACTGTGAAAAAAAGACTAACGAAGACAAACTCCGTTAACTATGTACACGTGACATTTTTTAATATATTTTTTACCGAGGTGACATTCCATGTCATATGCCACATCATCATTTCAAAAAATCATAAATTAGAAAATAAAATTCAAAAAAGGGTTGAAAAAATTTCAAAAAATACTTTTTTGAAGAATTAATGTTCGAAAAAAATCAAAAAATATGATTTGAAATTTTAAAAAAATGCAAAAAAATTTACAATTTTTTGAAAAATCAAGAAAATAATTTAATCAATATCAACAATTATTGCAAAAAATAAAAAAATAAAAAACATAAAGAAAACATTTGGATGGCCTATTAGCACTCTCATTTATCTAGATACACTCATATTATTCTATTTATAGACAAAAATACCCAAATTATTCTAATAATTAAAAAAAATCGCTAATTGAGAAAACACTGGTTGAAGATTGTAGAACTTTTATTTTCTATAGTTACAGTTTTGCAATAGCTAAGTTTGGATAACTATTAATTTATCATCATCATCAATATATATCGTCGTTTATTGAGAAACATCATCAGTGTCGCAAATACCAGAATAATCGATTTCCCAAGTAAATTTTTTATGAACAAACAATAAAATTTAAAAAATTTGTTCAATTTTTTTGCAATTTGAAATAGTAATTTTTATTTTTTTTCTAAATATTAATATTTTGAAATTTTATTTTCTAAGTTTTTGATTTTTTTTTAAATGATGTTGTCACATTTGATATAGAATGTCACGTCATTAAAAAATGTCATATGTGCATAGTTAATGGAGTTTGTCTCCATTAGTTTTTTTTTCCATAGATAAATTAACGAATGTAACATTAGAGACCGAAAATATAGAAAAAAAGAATTAGAGTTGATTAAAATAAAATGACAAAAATTTGGAACCTAAGTTATAATGATCCTATAAGAGAAGGCAAAAAACTTCCTTCTTAGTCCTCGATTTAAATTATTAATATTATTAATTCTTTTAAGAATGCTCAATAAAAGATATATAAAATAAATGATAATGGGCTGGTTGTGAGCAAAATGTTTATTGTTTTGTCAAAACTATTCAATTTTCGGTTATCATATTGAGTGCTGACTATCTCAAGAATAAAATATTATTGCTTAAATTCTTAAGTATACTATATATTATAAAGTAATTATCTATTAAGAATATAATGCGATAAATTACCCTTTTCTTTTCGGTAAGATGTTAATCAAATTTGATTATCAACTAACAGCTTGTGACTTGATTGGTCTATGACTACGAGTACTGTTACTAATCTGTCTGCAAAATTTCTCAGGATTTACAGACGTGCAAAATGCGTGTTGTAGGGAGAATCAGACCGGCAAGGGGCCATCCATTTGCAACTCAAGGTCTAGTCTTTGTTCAGACCGCGATCGATATTTGTTCTGGGATGGAGTGCATCAGTATACTATATATTATAAAGTAATTATCTATTAAGAATATAACAGTAACTCACGCTATAAATTATTCTTGAACCACTAACTTAGAAAAATATGAGAAAAATTGTGAATCGTGAGTTATGGAGAAATGAGAAAAAGTTTAAGTTACTTTTAGAGTATGGAGTGTTAGATCAAATTTACTTTCCTCTCCTTCATGAAATTTACTATTCATAAATCATTATTAGCAGTAGATCTCACAATTTATTTATTTATTTGTTCGGATGACATAATCTAAACGAATGATTGTAAAATACAAGAATAGTGTAGAGACACTGCGATGTGGATAATGCACAGCCCCACAACCATCGACCTAATCCCACAAATAATACACTCAAATTAAACCCAAATTAACCAACATATTAAACCCTAATATCACTTTCTTTGACTATTAAACCCAACTTAAGCACCATATTCATTATTTTATTTAATCTTAAACACATGGCTAAGACAAGGGACACCTGTCGACGGTAGTCCCCACCTGCCGACGCATGAAAGAAAAAGGAAACAATCTCCTAAGACAACCTAAGCCACGATTTAGATCCAGCCAGCCCAGCCCACCTACTCCAAACAAAAACAACACCTGAAAATTCACATGAAATGCAACTCAAATTCACCCTTAACTCCTCCTCCAGCCAATCACCTTCCAGCATTAGATCCTCACACCCTAATAACCACACGCTTAGATACTGCCCCCTCACACGTGTAACTCAATCAGCCATTCGAAGCCACGTGACGCACGTGATTGGGTCCCATATTGTTTTCCTTCTCGCTCTCGCCCATTCTCATCCTCTCTTTTCTGGTTCAAAAAACTGGAAAAAAAAGAAAAAAACAACTCTTTCTTTCGTTACTGTTAAGGTAGTTTCTTCTACAGTGTTGAGTTTTGCTTCTTTGGCTCTGTTAAGTGAAAATGAAACTGAAAAGGGTTTTCCATGTTTGTTTCTGGTCTTTTTATTTGTTTAGTTTTTAAGGTTATCTTTTTCATGGTTTAAGCTGTCTTCTGTTTTCCTTTTAAGGTTTTTGAAGGATTGGCGATGTGTGGAGCAATACAGGAGCATTTATTTAACTTGGGCTTTCGTTTTGTGGAGTGTTCTGCTTTGTTCAGCTATGTTTGATTGGAACGACGAAGAGGTAACTCTTGTTCTTACCATGATTGACCCAATTTTGTATTTCTAGTCTGGAAATCATGTTGTTATTGGTGTAGTTTATTCTATGTTTTTGGTAGCGGCTGTATAAACAGGGAGTTGTGTTTATGTAGAAAATAGGAAGGTATCCGTAACCAACTACTTTATTAGGTTTGAACCACATGTATGATGTATCCCTGACCCTGAGCCTAATAGCCCAGGACTTATCTTGTTCGCCCCGAGTCATCTTACTAAGGGGTAAAGTCCTCTCGGCAAGGAACGGTGAACCTACTACGTCTTACTTAAGGAGTGAGAGGGCCGAATCATTCACGCCCTGTTGGTATCAATAACCAACTACTATTAGCTCTTTAGTGATTGAACTAGAGACTCCACGCCCTAGGGGTCTGTACGTGTGTGGTTATGAAGCTTATATGAATTGTAGAAATGATTGCAGGCTAGGAAAGTTGCATAGAGGTGAAGAAATTTAACTGCGTGCGGTACCTTAGTGGGAAATGAATCTAATTTTGTAGGGTAGCTGAAGGCAGAGTTCTGGAGATGAGTGATGTTGTGAGCTCCCATTAACAAGTAACAAAACCATCACATTTTCAGTTTAGTTGGTCCAGGTAGCATGTGCTAGCAAGAGTTTGCTTAGATGCCTTATATGGGTTTGGCATGCAATTGAATATCCAGGGATATAGCACAATTCTTGCTATAAGGCATCAAGGTACAAACTTGAAAACCGCTTTTTGCCTTGGCTCCCTAGCATCTTGATTGCTTATCCTATTTGAGGAAGAGTTGCAGAGAATGGTATGTTAATCAGGTTTAAGAAACTTTCATTGAGGAATGCTTTTCTTATGAAACTCTGTAATGACACTTAAAATTTGAATTTAATTTTGATCATATTTTTAATGGATGTATGTTCTCATTAAGCTCTACCGTCTTGTCTTAGGATTTTGCTTGTTATGAGAAAAATTAACTGTTATCTTTTCAGCTTACGAACATAATATGGGGTGAGGCTGATGAAAGCGGTGACCATATTGTGCCTTATCCAGAGGCAAGTGAAGATTATTCCAAAAAGAATGCATGGAATCAAGAAATTGTTAACGTTAAGTCCATTGAGCTGAAGGCACCTGGGTCTAAAGTTGATATCCATGACAGAAAGTTGGAGAGCTGTTCAAACATCAATCTTGGTGAAGGAACTTCAGCCTCAGGATTTTCCTTGGACTTGTGGCCTAACCTGTCGTTAGCTAGTGCGGCCAACACAAAGCAGGATTCCTTGGATAATTCAGTATCTAGCAATCTAACTGATATTACCAAATTTGGTTCTTCAGGAGGTGATGAGATGTTAATTACTAACATAAAAAGTGTGCTGTGTTTTGTGACAGGATTGTTCTAACTGTGATATTTTCTTGCAGCAGAGTCAGCTCAGCTTAGCAAGGATGCTGAAAGTAAAGAGCAAGGTGATTTTGTTGATTATGGATGGGACAGCATTGGAAGCTTTGACGATCTCGATCATATACTTAGGTAAAGCAGAATGCCTGTTTCTTATTTTCTGTGTAACTTGATGAATCGTTGCCTTGAAAATGCCCTAATTTAGAACATTGGCAATCGCTTGATCACCTTCCATAATATTTCCATTCACAGTTATTTTTACTACAGCGATTGACAAGTATACAATGATGTGGATTCAGAAAAATTTACTAGTAAAAGAATGACCTTTAGACTTCTGAAGTATTTTTGTTCCGCTCTCTGGCACGTAAATCTCCTCCTGACACTTACCTGACCGGCTTAAGCTCCAAATGCATTAGCCTTTGAAAAATTGTGGTTCTGACTTGTTCACTCGTGTTATTTGTATCTTGATATTATTGGAAAAAATGGGCATGCGTAAATCTTTTATTGAAATGCAACTAGTAGATAGAAGTTAGATAGAAACTGTTAATTTATTAGGAGTTTGGTAAGATTGTGTAATCGTGGAGGATGTCTTACATTCCCTCCTGAGAAATGAATCCATATCATTTTCTCTTTTTGTTAGGGTTAAATAAATGATAACCATCTGACTAGATATCCTCATCACAAGTGGTGATTTTGCAGCAACGATGATCAAATATTTGGCAACGTGAATCTTGGCAATGCTGATGAACTATGGCCATCTTCTAAAGATGTAACGACTAGCCCAGTTAACTCCTTTCCTATATCTGTGGGTTCAAGAGCAGAGTATATGCAAGAAGATGACCAGCTGTTCAGACTTGGCGTTGAAAAAATGAATCACCCTGCATCTCATGTCCTACAGAATGCACATTCATCAATGAATCATGTGGAATTTGCTGGAAGTAAGAGTAAACCTGTAGTGAAAGAGGAGCAGGTACAAAAGATTTTTTAGATGGGTGAATCTGTTGTACTTTACTGCGTTAAATAGGAACTGAGAAAAGCATAGTTTCATGTTTTTGTTTAGCAGACAGAAACCATCTTGGAAAAGAATACAATGGGTAACTCTCAGCTTACTGCAGACAATTTAGCCGTGCAAAATGGATTGGAAGTTAAGGTAATGTGTATTCCCCTGTTTCTAATCTTTCAAATTTGTCATGCTCAACTAGTCAGCAAGTACTGATGATTTCTTCTCCTTTCATTCTCGACTATTGGGGACTGTTGACTCTACTCACAATGTTGAACAAAATCCGATCAGGCTTCTCCAATGATAATGTCTTTGTTACAATACTGAGTTCTTGTAATTAGTTCGGGTGTAGTCTCAGACTGAGATACGCTGAGATCTTTTGATAAAAAGGAGAAGTAATATACTTTGTAGGAAAATGTCGCATCCCCTGTTTCAGTTTTAATCCTACTATAAAGCCTCTCCTTCTTCCTCATGAAAATTCTCAAATATTTTTATCTTATAGGGAAAAGGGAATTTGATCAGATATTACATGGAAATGCTGCATTATCTGTTTCACCTAAATTGTACAAGAGAAACAAAGAATGCTATATTCTGACAAACTGTGTACCGTATAGGAGTGTGCATTACTTGCAGAAAAAGTTGTAAATTTGTTTGTTTATTTTCTTTCACACAGGTTAACAAACCAAAGAAACTGTTGAGAAGGCGGAAAAAACTGGAAGAAAAAAATGAAGTTAAATTTTACCCAGATCCTTATGGAAACTGGTCTTCATATGGAAGCCAGGCTGTTCAATTTAAGACTCAATTTGCTGCCCCAGTTCTACAATCATCTCCTGCTCCTTTTGTCAGTCAACCAAAGCACCTTCTAGGACATGGACAGTTCCAAAACCAGCCGATCTCAAACCCACTTATGGCTGCTTCTGCATGTGGAAGTGTTACAAAACCATATTCTGCTATGCCCGTGCTGTCTCATATTCAATCTGGGCAACTTAAGGATCAACAGTTGCCTTCTTCTGGCTATGAAGTTTCTTCAGGTGATGCAAACACATTAAACAAGTTGGCACCATCTCCTGCAAAATCCCAGACTATGACGCCTCAGGAAAAAATAGAAAAATTAAGAAGGCGGCAACAAATTCAAGCAATGCTTGCTATTCAGAAACAGCGGCAGCAGTTGTGTCATCAAGTTTCCTCTAGTGATCAGTCCGTCACTCACAAATGTTCCCAAGATAATCAAATTCATCAATTTGAGGGAGCTGATGTAGGAGCTGAGGATCTAAGAAATTTCCCTTCTTTCAACCCAAACTCACCTATTGAGCAAGACTCCAATACAGTCTCTCTGGCAGTTAATGATTATTCGGTGGAGGATACAATAGTCTACCTGCTTCAAGACATTATCGCAAAGGTAAATTTTGACTTAAAAAGGACTGTTTTCCTGCTAGAGTAAATTTATGTTTGTTACGTTACTAAACCAATGGTTTACAACAGTTGGATGTTAGAATTAGACTTTGTATACGGGATAGCTTATTCCGGTTGGCTCAAAGTGCAATGCAAAGGCATACTGCGACTGATACTAGCAGAGTGAGAAATAGTAGGGACGAGCAATTTATCACAACAAATGAAACCAGCAACGACAATGGGTTGGTATTTTCCCCCTTACATTTTTTAATCAGTTCTAGTTGAATGGAGTTAATCTGTCACTAGTGTGCGTATAGAAATTCAGCTCAAGCTACATCTCAATGGTTTTCATGTAGTAGTGTTCATATTCCTGGTAACACTGGTAGTACTACTTCATCGTGATTTATAGCTGCAGTCACTTGCACAATGTCGTGTGAAGTCTTGAGGAATCTAGACACTACTACATGAAGACCTCTGAAGAGTCTGGTGCTTGGCAATTTAAAGAAGAGAAAACAGTAAATGAGATGCTCATTGCAAAGTTTAAAATGACAGTCTATTCAAAAAGAGATTTTTTGGACACATGATGATGAACTATAAGATGTGATGGGAGGAAAGATGCTCTCCGTTCTCCAGTTGATGAATTTGTTATGGTTAGGACTAGTACATCTTACGGTGTTCATGTTTTATTGCAGGAATGCTAAGGTGACTGAAGTGGAAACTCAGACCAATCCCATTGACAGAGCTGTAGCTCATTTGCTCTTTTATAGATCTCCAGAATTGTCTGGAAAACATCCTGATACAGCTGCTTCTACTAAGCTCCCATGTGAACACAAGACTGGAAATGCGGAAAACCTGTCAATGGGGTGCTTTCCTGAAAGTCCAGAAAATGAACAAACCTTCGCTTGTTCTTTGGTTGATCAGCGCAAAAACAACTTTTACTTGGACAATTTGGAGAATGCATCAAATAATGGGCCTCCAGGTGAAGATGACATGGCGGTTGAAGCCTCTCAATGAACGCTACCAGGGGTAATTCCTTCCTTTATATCTTCCATGCCTATGTTATGCTTAAGATCAACAAGATTGTATCGATCGACTGGTAATCCGGAGATTTCCTTTCACTGTCAACTGACTGGATCATCAAGCAGGGGCGCGCGGGGCCTAATAAGGACTTATCGGGAAGTGTTAGGAAGTTGCATGTTTTGTTAGAATGTTGTGATATCAATTTGCTATTTATCTACTACCATCAGAATATGAGCCAGGTCTTTTTCTCTTGTGAAGTGTTCAAGATACTGACTGTTTAGTGAGTAGTTTTAGTAATAGCTTCATATGCGAACAGTTAAAAGCTTTTTTGTCATCCGAGCAAGTTCGTAGCAGATTTGAGGGTGACGTTCGCCTGTTTATTCCCGAAAACAATCTATTCTCTATCTTGTCTGATAAGACCCACTTCGATTTGAATGAAGTTTTCTTATGCTGTATGAGGGTGAAGTTTTCTTCTTATTTGATTCCCTCCGATTCTATAATTTGTCGTTGTTCCAACTTTCCACCAAGGAATCAGCAGCACTTTCTATGTTTGTTTCAAAAGACATAAAACCCAGAAATTATATTTATGACCGATGATTCTATCATAGACCGAACGAGCATGTACTTACCAGTTTAGCTATAATCTATAATTTCTGTATTGCTATAATCGCTCTTCGTTTGAAGTTCCTATTTTTCATATACCTAGCAACTTTTTCACCATTTTCTCCATTTGTTGCTCTTAAAAATCAAAATCTCTTACGACCTTCCAATGAGATGTATAAGCTTTGATAAAAAAATAATAATAATAACAAATTAAAATTAGAACAAAAATTAATGGAAAATCAATAAGAATAACAAATTAATTAGGGAATTACTTCGATTTTGGTATTTTAAGTGATTATAATTATATAGATAATCTGCTCACTCTTCTTACTAACTGATTATAATAATACTAAAAAAAATTGATTATGATCATTTGCGCGATAGAAGCAATTGTAGGTAATGTGAAGAAACAATCTTCTTTATATTTATTAAAGTTGTTTTTCAATCCAAGGTTTTGAAAACTTAATTGAGAGATTGAACCACACGGTTCAAGGTTTATAAGTTTAATCGGAGTCGAACCGAATTCAACCTAATTAGTAATATTAAATATTTTTATATATATTTGAACTCATTTTTCAGTTTACAAAAAAAAAAAATCATTATTCTTGGAAAAAAATGTGAATATTTTTTTTAATTTAGCAAAGAAATTTTGAAATTAATTACTAAAACATAAAAAACTAATTTAACATTTCAAAAACACAGTGAACATATTGTAACATCAAAAAATTGAAGAAAAATATAAATAAATAGTTTTTAATTTAAAATTAGCAAAAAAAATATATACTTCATACCTAAACTTTAAGCCATTTAGAGATACTATTTAACCCATCGAACCGTTGATATTTGCATTATTTTATTAAAAAACTTCCCAAATTTTTTGAGCTTGATCCTTGGAAAAAAAAATTAATCTTGTTATTTGGCAAACTAGTGAGCTATGGCACCCTTAATTCTTGTCATTGTTCTTGGTTTCATGTTCCAGGTTTATCAGTACCTTGTTTCTGGCAACAGTTCATCATCAACATCGTGAGTGGAACGCTTCAATGAGCTTCCAGTCCGGTTACACAGCCTCTAATGGTCATTTAAGAGGAGAACCGCCTTTCACAACCTGCACCCCTCATTTTAAAAACACTCTTAACTATATCTTTTCTTCTCCAGATGACTGCATAAAACCAGTCAGTTTCCTAGAACTTCCTGAAGTGAACTCGCTTAATGTCTTGGATGGGTTACCAAACTACTACCACCCGAGCGATCATCTACGGATCGGTGCCAAATTTGAAATCACCAGGAAGTAAAGTCTTCCAGTTTCTTGCTTTTCCTTTCCTAATGTTCTCAAAAAGTGGAAAATCAGAACACTTATTTGCAGAAGTTTCCAATTTCCTTTTGGCGGTTTATCTAAATAGAAACATCTTTGTTTACTTGATACAAGGCTCAACCATGTCTTTTCTACTTAGGTGTACCATAGGTTGCAGACAATAACAACCGATACGGGAATGGTTGTGGACTTGTGGTTGATGAAAGTTTAGTGAGAATGTATTCTACAGCTTTCTCTGGGTATCCCAAATTGTTCAAATATTATAGGCATGATTCGTACAGAACGATTTATCTATGATAATGTAAATAACACAAACTAATTATTTGAAACTAGCAGTCATAACTGTACAGTGTTGTTGAATTGAATTTGGCTATTTTAAGATTTTGGTAAGCATCCAATATCAGTACATAATTACAAAGATAAGTACGAACTGGAATGGGGAGTTCCTGACAGTGAATTCCAGCAGCATGTAATGTTGAAAGATGAAGCGCATCTTTTTACAATTTTTGAATTGCTAATCAAAGATACGGGAAGCTGTATCCACTTCAGTTCTTGACTTGCCGACTTTTACAGCAGAGCAACTAATCAATCAATAAGGCTTACCAGAACATGTACAGACGTGCAAGAATGTTCATGAGGAAACTGGCACTCCGCTTATGGACAAACCAGGAGTTTCTGTCATCGACATTCTCATAACTGTTTGAATTGCCGGCAAAGCCGCCACAGCCAGTGACAAATAAAATTCCAACCTACAGTAGCAAAAACCATTCACAAGTCACAAACAGTCACACAAAGCATAGGGAAGTGTTAAGCAGGTATGTCTGGTAGCGAGGCAGCATAGAAGTGGACACAATTAACCATACCTCCAGTAGGGAACAAGAGTTGCAACATTTTGAACCATAAAACTTCAGGGTCAAAACCTAGAATGTTGGCGAGCAAACCCTGGATGCTAACGGGCAATCACCATAATCTGCTCAAATTTTTAGTTAAAAAAGAAACGAATAGGTTCATTTACATAAATCGACTAAAGTGGTTACTAAAACAGCAAATAGAGGTTAACTTAAAGTGTCAATAACAATGGAATAGAAAGGAGTTTGATCATCACCATGGGATTGCATTTCAGCAAAAGTATGGAAAAGCTCCTTTGAAATGAAGAAAGCAACTGATTTTTCTCTCCACGCGGAAAAAAATCTTCACATGCAGAACCGGTAGTATATTATTCACAAGTATTGATGGTTCTAGAAATTCAGAAACCTCAGTCCCATGTCATCAAACAAGTCCCATCTGCAATCAGTTTGGGCATATTTTGTAGTTCAATCTCAACATCGGTTCTGCCTACAGAGAATAAAAAGGATGAATAGACACTAAGCATGGAATATATTGGGACTTCAAAGCAACATAGGCTAATCTAAACTGTGAAGGGGAAAAAAGGAGAGAAAAATGGGGATGCATCCCCAATTTTATCATACATAGAAATGTTGAAGAAAGTTACCAGGACTTGCCAATTTGCAATCAAGCGCCCAGTGTCATGAGTTCATTCTTTATTTGTGATTTTGAATGATTGATTCCACCCATCAACCAGTGTAGTGTATGTGATTTCATCTAACGATATTCCTTTCCAGGACATCTGGTCGCAAACTTTAAAAGCTTCATCCACTTTTCCTTCTTTGCACAAACCATTTATAAAGGCATTGTATGTGACCACATCCGCCACAAGTCCTTTTTCAGTCATCTTGGCTAAAAGCTTAGAAGCTTCTTTTACATTACCTGATTTGCAATATCCATATATAATGATTGTGTAGGTAATTTTATTAGGACATACATTATGGGCAGACATTTCCTGCAAGACACCATCAACTTTATCCATCTGCCCTAGTTTGCAATAACCACCAATAAGTGCAGTATAGCAAACAACATTCGGTGACAAGGCCTCTTTTCTCATCTTGTCGATAAGGCTTTTTGCATCATCAACAAGACCATTATTACAGAGCCCGTGTATTAGAGAAGAATAAGTTGCACAAGTTTGAGGGATTCCCCTGGACTTCATGTCATCAAGAAGTCGAAAGGCTCCTGCCATATTTCCATTTTTACAGTGTGCTCTGATTAGTGTGTTAAATATGACACCATTTGGCTCCATTTTCTTAGAAATCATCTCATTGAAAATGTTTTCAGCCTCTTCTATTTTGCTGGCCTTACAGTATCCACTCATCAACAACCCATATGTATAAACATTAGGAACATAACCATTTCTTTTGCACTCAGCCAAAAGCTCACAAGCTTCTTCTATTTTTCCCATGCTACAGAGACCATGCAGTAGCGAATTGTATGTATAAATATCTGGTTGAATCCCCTGCCTAACCATCTCATCCTTGAGTTTAAAACCTTCCTGCACTTTCCCACCTTTGCAAGACCCTGATATCAGTGTGTTGTATGAAATCCTGTCCAATACCAAGCCCCTGCGCAACATCTCATTGAGAAGCTTAACAGCATCCCGCATGCTACCTGCTTCACAGAGTCCATGAATAAGAGCATTAAAGGTCACTACATTAGCTGCAAAACCATTATCCAAAAGCTTAAACCAAATTTCAATGGCCTTCGTCTGTTTTCCAGCCTTACATAGCCCACCAAGTAGTATTGTCAGTAAACCATAATTAGGCCTTAAATTTCTTAACAGCATCTCCCTGACAAAATGTAGTGCAGAATCAAAGTTACCTGTTGAAAGCAACCAATGAATAACCGAAGTACATGCACCTTGATTTATAGTTAAGCCTCTCGATATCATCTCCTCCAAAACATGCTTAGCATGTTCCATCTGATGACACTTGCAAAAACCATGTATAAGGGAATTCAGAGTAACTGAATTTGGAAGAATCCCCTTGGATACCATGTCATCTCTTAATTTTAGTGCTCCATCGATATTTCCCATCTTACAGTACCCATCAATTAATGTGTTATACACAACTTCATTCGGCACAAAACCCTTGTCAGACATTTCCTTTAAAATACAATTTGCTTCATCCATTCTCTCCAACTTAATTAAACCATTAATTAGGATACTATATGTTATAAGACTAGGGTTCACTCTATCTTTAACCATCTTCTCTTTAAACTGGTATGCCTCATCTAATCTTCCTTTCTTGCACAAACCATGAATAATATTATTGTACGTAACAACATTAGGAGCAACACCTGATGTTTCCATCTTGGAGAACAACCCAATAGCATCTCCATCTCTACCCCCTTTGCAAAATGCATTGATCATTGTACTGTAAAGGTAAACGTCTGGAGTGATGCCAGACTGACACATAATATCAAACACTTCATAGCACTTCTGTAGCTCATTTGCCTTCATCAAAGCACTCAACAAAAGATTGCACGTTTTTAAAGATGGTAACAGGCCCTTAACGGCCAAGGAACTAAACACATAAAAAACAACAGAATCGGAAGCCAGATGCTTGAATTGCGTACAATAAACATGTATCAATAGATCAACCACTTCAATACCACGAGCAGGCTCAAAAAAGGGATTCAAATCAGCCATTGTTGAGGCAATATCAGTGTGTATAGTGTGGCATTGGTTTGTACTGAGAGTTGGGAGCTTTCCATCGATCAAACGAATCAAAAGAAGTCTGGCCGGCGAAATAAGATTGGCCAAAACGAGCAAACGAATAAGAAGGCAATAAGATTGTAGCGTGAAACGAAACTTACAAGACTGGGATGCGAACTGAAAGAAGTTCAAGGTTGTCTTGGGGTTGGCTGCGGATCGGACAGCTAAGAAACAGCCATGGAACTGGCCGGGCGACAAACGATGCAACACGGATTTACATTTGGAAGCATCCAAAGAGGGGCTGGAGAGAATGGAGGTGAGTTGGTAGACTAGAGTCTGATTTGGAGGCTGAGGTGCTTGATTGTCCTGCGAATGCTGGAGCCGCGGCGGGGGTTGGCGGCGGAGAGCGGTAGTGGAGGTGGAAGTGGCGCATGTTAAGGGACGAACGATTGGAGTATTAATAAATGTGAATTTGGTGGCAGAGAGTCTTCTCAAATCCATCGAAGACTAGTTTTCTTACTGAGGGCGGTTTTAATTTATTGGGGGTTGACAGGAGGCCATGGAAGAGGGAAAGAAAGGTTGTGTCTTGACCGAGTGTCCGGTTCGGCCCGCTGTTTCTCCGCCCCGTCCGCCGCCCGCCCGCCGTAGCCACTGACCTGAGTGAATCGTTGCTATGGGGTGGGGGAGTATGAGAGAAAGGGAGGCGTGGCTTGTGCTGAAGCCTGGTATATCAAATACAGGTTTCGCAGACAACAATCAAGTTGACAAATTTAGCAAGACAACGAACAATCGTGGGCTTTTATTGGGCTTCAAGCCATTCTTGGCCCTCAAACCCTCAGGCCCATAATATGAAACTGTCGCATGTTCAACATTTATTTAGCCTTAAATAGACCTGAGTAACTGAGTTGAGAGTTGTAGGGAGGAGTATGGTATGGTATGGTATTTTTCTGAAAGAGAGGTTGGTTCGACAATGTCCATGTCCACGAGCAAGACAACTATGGCTATATGTACATATCACTAAATGCACAGTGATGTCAAACATATTTATCGCGAGGAGAACTTCATAGCGGATGGTTTAGCTAACGTTGCTTTGACCAGACTACTCAAGTCTCAATGGCATAGTCAAATTTCATTTTCTTTGGATCATCTCCTCTCAAAGAAAAAGTGGGGTGTTTTGTTTCCAGTTCTTAGTAATAAAACAGTGTACGGTCAATTTTAATACGTACCGTATAGTCTGTATGCAGTTTCGGTGATGCATTTCAAAGGAGAGCAAAACAGAAAAAACTTCAATCCCAAGAACCCAACAGCTAAAAGCTATCAGTAGTAAGAAATTATCAACTAATTAGTCAAGTAACTATGTACTTGTGTTGATAATAAGCTCAGTCGTGATGCCAGTAATGACAGTATTTTTCTGTAAACTGAGATACAAAAGCTTCAGAATGATGCTCTCAGCTAACTTGCATCACAAAAAGTACTCAACTATGCAACTATGTTGCCTTTACCCTCCCCTATCAGCTACTATGCATCTAAATTCCGTGTTCCCCAAACTAGTAATGCGCAAGTTTAGCAGCACATATATATCAACTCAATTAAGCAAATCTGTATCGATGTACAAGCAAAAAGCCATCACATTCACAGCAGAATATTGCAATAGCATTAAAAGCATCACTTGACGTAGCGATAGGTTACAAGTGAACCAGCAACTCCATCATTGTAGGTAACTCTTACCACCTGCCCCTTCTCCAGTCCATAGTGACGTGCAATTGCATCAGTTGTTAGCATCACAGGGAGCTGAAAGATAAAAATATATCGATTAACATCATATTCAAATGCTGCAATTAACTTGAGCAGTTATATAACTATTCATTCGCAAAAAATAATGAAGACGCATAGTTTCCATCAGAATGCACATAGCCTGCAACTTTTGACTTCCTCAATGTCTCTAATCATAGTTATAGATCTTAAACAAAATTATTCTAAGGCATAGATAATACTGGTAAAGTTATGTTTAACTCATGGACCTACACAAGAGTCGAGACAATCAAGAAGTATCGACAGTATTCTTTGTTTCTTTTTTTCTGTTTTCTACATTTTTTCCTTTATTTGATAAAGCTCATTTATTTAAAGTGTAAGGAACCAAAACGACAAAAATAGAGTGCTTATGCATTCCCAATTCATCCCCACCCTTTCAACCTAACACTGGAAAGCAATTAAATGATGCACCAGCACAGCCTCAAGCTTTTGCAATTCGAAACTCATTATGACTCATATTAATTAATCAACTATTACTGGTAAGCAGACACAATTGTACTTCATTTCTAGAATGTATCTAGAAAATATGTCATTCATAATATTTTGGCGATGCGTTTACGATCTAACCAAGTAGGGTAATTACCTGTTTATCCTCTAACTTGTACTTCTCCAACAGCTGTTGCTTTTGCTCATTAGTCAAGATTTGAATGTTTGGCTGCAGAACATGCTTGGTGACATTTGCCAGAAAATCAGTTATCTGAAAGCGAAGTAAATCAGACTCTTAAATGGGTAACTTTTCCAGTCAAAACTCCGAAAGACAAACAACTATAAAGGCTCAAGAAAATAAATAATAACAATGCTTCCTAAATATAGAGGTAGGAACAAAATCAAACTCTTAAATGGGTAACTTTTCCAGTCAAAACTCCGAAAGACAAACAACTATAAAGGCTCAAGAAAATAAATAATAACAATGCTTCCTAAATATAGAGGTAGGAACAAAAGTTATATGCACTCATAACTTGAGAAATTCTGATAATCACCCCATTGCATGACTCATCAAAAGTGGAAAGACATTATTTCTTGTGACCAGCCATGAGCATGATGCTCAAAAAAATTTAAGCAAAACATTAGGTAACCATGATGAACTTTAAGACGACAAGAATGGTAAAATAAAATCCTGAACTACAATCAACAGTGTAAAAGGTTATAAAGAGCCTAGCATTGACTTGGAGTAGATGACTTTTAAATTGATAACTCAAAGGGATTAAATTGATAACTCAAAGGGATGGAAACAATTCAAATAATCCCAATAGAACCTACCATCTGTCCAAACTTTGAAAAGCAGGCAATGGACCCTGCAGGTATGATGAATATGGTTCTGCCTTACAACAGAAGTGTCTGCTTTTTCAAGTGAGGATACAAGTTGTTTCAACAAGTAAATACAGCTTCATTTGCATCAAAAACAGATGTCTTGTAAGGTGCTCTACTCATTATTCTACTAAATTGTTAACTACTCTTTTGCTAGAGGCATTATTGTTGACAAACTAACATAGTAAAGCAAAGTTCATTTTCTAAACAACACTGTCCTTTACTAAAGCTAGAGAAAATAAAGAAAATTCCAAAGCACTCAAACTCTGTATCAAAAAAAAAACCGCAATATGCAAACATGCTACCTGAAAAATCTCAACTTTAAAAGGGTATTTCTCCAGTTCTTTACGAGCAAAGCTGTTGATATTGTTTTGCAGCACCAATATCATCCTGTCTAGACTCTCTGTGCCCATAACCTGGCCGTAAAGGGCACGGATATGTGCAGTCCTGATTTCATCGGTTCCCATGAAGACGACAAGAATCTGTGGTTGACACCCAAAAATGAAAACTTTCACCATTCCACTAAAACGTAGAAAGGCCCCGAAACCCAGTTGAATACAGAAACAACACTGTTAATATAATTGCCATTAAAAAGGAATCACCTTTTTGCAGAAATCGGAGCGGAGGGAGGCCCGGATGCGGAGGCTTTCAAGGTGAGGATCGTTGCCAAAAGACGCAACGAACTCAGGGAGGGAGAGAGTGAGGTCGGAGTCGGCGATGTCATAGCCTCGATCTTTGAGCATTTCAAAAATGGTCTTCCGAGAGAGGTAATACCTCTGGCTCTGGATGCTGCTCTGCTCCTTGATAGCCAGCATACATGGGGTCGCGTGCCCATTTCCGCCATTGACAACGCCGCCGTCCAAGGTGTAGCTCTCTACAGTGACCGCCATTGTTACTCTCTCTTTCTTGTATTTCCTAACCAGATCCCTGCTTATAGATTTTCTCTTATGTGATCGATTGTTTCGCCTTTGCAGCTCTTCAAGAAGTTCTTGTTGCCTATCGAGTATTGATTCTTCCAACTCCCATTGTCGTTGGATCTCTTCGAGATTGAAGATTTCTGTGAAGATATCTGTGGGTAGATCCATCGGACGATATTGAAAACGATGGGTGCGCGATTGAGCACGATGGGGGAGGTAAAGGTTCCCCACTGAACGACGCGTCTCTCCTTTTAGTAAATGACGCGTCTCTCAGTTAAGTAACATGGGATGACAGTCACGCGTGATGAACGACGCGTAGTTCATTTTTAGCCAAAAACGACGTCGTTTTATACCAGATTGGAAAATCCATTTACCCGACTCGTGGGAAAAATAACCGGGTGGGATTCGCCTACGTGGAACGTCACGTCAGCGGTGTTCAACGTGGCGTGCCAAGTAGGACACTTCACGGCAATTAATGGACGGTGTTATATGGAGGTACCAAATATGACATTTCGTTTGAGTACGGGTACCTTTTAAACGCGAAAAATAGAGGAGGTGCTAAATCAGTCAAACAATTACTCCCTCTGTCCTTTAATAACTGTCGCTTTGAAACAGTAGCAAAAAGTAACTCAAACACTAAAAAGTCAAGTAATGTGTACGATAACAAAAAGTAGCAAAACGTCCATTATATATGGACGGAGGGAGTATTTGACATGTACTAATTTTTGCTTTAACCCTTTTACTTTCAAATTGTGTGTTTTATTTTTGAATTGTGTGTTTTAGTTTCAAATTGTGTGTTTTTATTTTCAAATATGTTTTACTTTTAAAATATTTTGAGTAATTATTATGAAAAAAATCATTTAAAAAAGAAGAAAATGAAAAAAAATGTAAAAAATTCTGATTTTTTTTAGTGTCTAAATAATACAAACATAGTCTCAATTTATAGATCTCAAAAATTAAAAATAATGGTATATTTGTTATAAAATAATTTTCAGTATTTATTATAAAAAAATTGATTTAAAAAATGAGGGGGAAAAAAATAACACCCTCATCCAATGGCAGCGCGCGCGTGGCGCGCTGCCATTGGATGACTGTTTTTTATTTATTTATAAAATAACTGGCAGTGGGGGTCCCACTGTCAGTTTAGTCCGGGACCAGCGCTGCCATTGGATGACTGTTTTTTATTTATTTATAAAATAACTGGCAGTGGGGGTCCCACTATCAGTTTAGTCCGGGACCAAATTTTGGTCTCCGGACGAGCGGAGCTGGCATTTGCTCCCCAATTGCTCCCCTGCCGTACGCTTTGCTCTTCCTTTGATACCCATTTGCTCCCCTGCTGCTGATGGTCTTTGTGAGTGTAGTTTTCTCAGTTATGGCAGGGAGTGGGTTGAGTAGCCGAGAGACTTTATATTTATTAATAGGTCCTTCTTCTCTCTTTTTTTCGGTAAGTAATTATTTATTTCTTTTCTGTCTGAACCTTAGAAGGAAATTTTGAAATTTGGGTGATAGAATAAAACCCAAAATATCCACAATTTCCATTTATAAAATCAATTTGGATTTGGTCTTGTTTTTTTCTTTCTCACCAACCATTTTCAATCTTATAAATACTTAATTGAAGGCAGAGGTGGGTGGAATGGGAAACATTGAGGACAAGAATAACAAATCTATATTGTTTTTTTCTTTCTCACCAACCATTTTCAATCTTATAAATCCTATTAGCTACAACCATAAATATTTCAAGCTCTCATATTTATTTATTTTTGGCCATCATTATTAATAAATTAATCAATACAATGAAGAACACTACACTAAAGTTAGTTTCGAGGGCTATCTTCTCAATTATTAAGTCATGTAAGTGTGTTTCGCCTCTCATTGTTATATTAACAGGTTTTTTTACAGAAATTATCGTAACATATGGTGTTATTCTATATATTTTCTTCAATCTTTTTCAAGTATCGCCTCTTGCTTTCTGGCATTAGACTAGTCTTGATGTATTAATAATCAGATTCTAAAGAGTTAATTATTTTTAGTATGATTTTTCTTCATTCTCCAAACACGAATATAAAATTTTAAAAAATAATAATTAATCAACTTTGTTGGTTCGATATATAAAAATAGAGGAAACACAACAACAAAAAGACAAAAACTTAGAGTAAAGATTAATTCTATTGTTGTAATAAATATTAATAGAAAAAATGAATTAATCACTCTTTTTTTTATGTGTTTCAGGGGTGCCATTCTCAATGACACTAGGAGTTAAATTATCAAGGACTATAAGAAGAAATTTTACTATTGAGACTAATTACATAAATCATCATTTAGAGAATGTCTATTATCGCTCTATATAGCTCATTTTAAAAAATTCACCTCGATAAAAAAAAAACTGACTAATTTAGAATATCATGAAAGTTATAAGAGAAGATATCACTTTGTACCAAGAGAAAATTAATACATGTTGTGGTAATTAATGAAATGTTTACTTTAAAAAAGAGAGGTTAATGAAACATTTACATTGTATACCATCCTAGTGTGTTATGCACAATTATATAAAGAATAAATATTTGTAATTGCCCATGTGTCATATGGTTTAATATAATTATTTACAATTAATTAACTAGTTTATGCATATAAAAAATGTCAGTTTATGCATACCATAGGGACTTAATTAGTCATGTTTGTACCACAAGGATCTGATTAAATAAAATAGTCTACTATAAGGACCAAAAATGTCATTAATTTATTAGATGAATATCCTAAGTTTTGATAAAAAAATTATATGACATCAAATGAAGCAATTTGTATTTAAATATGCTTTATTCGAGTTCTGTAAAATTGCATTATAAAAAAAATTAAGTTTAAAATTGATCAGAAAATATTCATGTCCAAGAAAAGAAAAGGTATCATCTAAAGTAGTTAAAATTAGAGAAAAAACAACATTT
The DNA here is from genome assembly GCA_963691705.1 of Viola odorata. NCBI lineage: Eukaryota > Viridiplantae > Streptophyta > Magnoliopsida > Malpighiales > Violaceae > Viola > Viola odorata. Next base: position 56,372,746 of record OY829544.1, read on the forward strand.
TTATTTAAATATAAATGGGTCATTTTTTATATTTATTTGGCGATTATTTACTTAAATAAGAATGAATGAATGGGAATTATGCAAAGTTTGCAAACTCTAATCGGATGATTCGGATGGAAATATGTACGACAAGTCACCCCGTGTTAGAAGTTAGGATCGAAAACTACACGTTGTCCAATGACTGACGTCATCGTTGTATAAATACGAACAACCGCGCACACGCGCGCCCTGGTTACGAAGGCACAGACCATGGAAGAGCAAAAGGAGCAGGCTCTGAAGCCACAAAAGAAGAGCAAAAAGCCGTCGCCTAATTGTCCTATAAATAATCTTGATGATGGCTGCCTCATGCACATCTTCAGCTTCTTATCTCCAATTCCAGGTCTCTCTTTACACCTTTTGCTTATTCATGTGTAAATATATTTCTACATGAGTATATCAATCGGGGGGAATTTTAGTCAATTTTATGTCATTTGGATTGGTATCGAACCCTAATCTTATGCAATTTTATGTTTTAAGGTTTTTTCTGTGTTGGGTATTTGCTTAATGTTTAGGTTGTGCTAATTTATGGCCTCTAGGGTAGATTTGAGTAATTGTTTCCTTCATTGGCGTCATTAATTGGTCATTTTGGCCAATTTTGCAATGAGTTTGAGGATTGTATTGTCCTTTAAGAATTATAAGAGGAATTTATAATCAATAGAGAAAAAAACAAGACTTGACTTTGGCTTCTTGTGTTGATAATTTGCAAATTTTAAGCTCCAAGTATCTTGGTGTGATGTCTAGATACTAGTGCTACACAAGTTTGTTTTGTTGATTGATGTTGGTGCACCCAATTTAGAGAAAATGCAATAGATTTGTGAATGTTTGTGAAGTAGGGACATAAAGCTGCATCGGAGGTTTACTACTATGGGCTGATATGAATTACAGGATCCTAGTGCAATAGGACTAAAAGAGGAAATGGAAGGACTTAAATATTTTCTGTAATGTGGAAGGACTTAAATCTTGTGAATTCTAAGATGTATTACATTTGGATATTGGAGGGATAACATGTTTTTAATCCACTCTTTATAGTAGTGCTTTGTTAACATTTGTCTTACATTTGTATATTGGTGAGTTTGCAGATCGCTATAATACTGCCCTCGTTTGCCACAGATGGCTCTACTTGGCATGTCACCCTCGCTTGTGGCTCCGAGTAGAGCACTCTGCCAATGATTTATTGGAGCCTGGTGTTTTTCCGAATATTGAGGCAGCCGTCACTGCTGCTAGGTACGTGCAGTGACAACTGTCAGTACATGATTTTCAATGCAAGACCATGTAAAAGGAAAACTTACCATGAATATGCTCTTTCTAGACCTGGTGACACCATTCTTATTGCAGCGGGTGGGAGTCATCTTGCCTCTAATATTCAAATAACCAAGCCACTTTGCCTGGTATGTGCTAATAATCCATACTGAAAAATATTAGTTTAGCTTTAAGTATTGCGTTCTGTATAACTATAAGTTGTGGTGAGATCCTCTAGAAAAACTTTGAAAATAGGGAAAGAAGTTACACATGAATGACATTTCTTCAACCTTGGTTACGATTTCTATTTTACTATTTGTCTGCACTTATTCATGAGAATAGTTCCAGCTCGATTACTTTCATTAGAGCTTTAGTTTTGCACTGTCCAGGGTTAACTCCTGAAAGGGGAAAAAATATAATAAATTGCGCTTTGTGGTAATACTTGCCATGGCCTTTTTTCCCCTTCTAAGATAATATGCAGGTCAGTTATGCTAAGGCACTCTAAAACAAACAAATATGAGGGCTACATCTATCTCTGAGGATACGGCTACCTTTTCTTTGGTTTAAAGCCTAGTTTAAAGATTCTCTCCTTACTGCTAGGAGCTGACTTACTTGTAGTTCATACTGAGGTGTAGAATAGTTGAAAGTTTAATCCAATTTAATTTTCCAAATTTGTTTGATATAAGGCCTTAGGGGACTCTGTGGTTTGATTCCATGATAGATCTACTCCATTTTTTATTTTATTTTGTGTGGTTGTTCCTGATTTTCCCATGGTATGAGTGAGCCAAGAGCGTTGAAGCTATGAATTGGTTTTCTGCATGAAGGATGAGAATATGTTGGCTTATCATTCATTATGTGGTAGCATATGTGATCCCTAATGCCAATTGAACCGTAGGTAATCTTGACTTTGTCATGCCCATCTTCTAAGAAAGGAACTAGTTTTGAGTTTTCATGAGTTAACTGTAGAAAAGAAAGCAGTGTGATCACCCCAATCCTCTTTGGGTTCAATTATAGAAAATAAAAGAAAAAGGGTCTGTCATAGATAGGTTTTCTGCAATTTCAAAGCTCTGTATCTCAACTTACATTGTTCAGATTGGCGGAGGTGAGCTTCCTGATGAAACGATGGTCTTCTGTTCTCGAGGTTCAGACAGGTATGCTGAATACCCATTTTGTCATTATATTATTGCGTGTTCTTCCTTTCAGATTTTTATCTTTATAATGTTACAATGTTACAATGTTACATGAAGCTTTCTAAATTGATAGATCTTGATGACAAATAATTATTTAAGTACCTAGAGTTTGTGCTTATACTTTTGGCCTCGCATATGCAGTTGCATATCAGACTTTCAGTAAAACCTTTTCATCCAGATGGTCTTATTGCAAACACATTACATCTTGGAAAGCTCTTTTCCTCAGGCACTTTGCTTTAAGACTCTCAAGACTCTCAATGGACTTTAACCTTGTTGCATAGGATTTTGCTACCTCATTAATGATAAATTTACTGAAAGAAAGTTGCAGAATTTCGCTGGAATATGTAACAACGAATGCAATGTCAATATGCCAAAATCTCAAGAGTGATCTTTTAACGTGTTTATCTGGAAACTTCTGGGGTGCTCTTATTTAGTGATTTAGCATTATCATTTGTTTTGCCACGTTTAGAGTGACTTTCAAATTTACCATGTCAAGCTACAAAGGTTTTGTATGCTCTTATCATTTTTGTTGAGCAGTGCTTTGGAGTTCCTGTCCACTTGCAAATTGGCGAACGTAACGGTGAAGGCAGAGCTCGGTTGCTGCTTGCTTCATAGAAGTGGAAGACTAACTATAGATGGCTGTGTGCTTCAATGCGAGACGAACCCTCTGGATTATCTTTCATGCCCCATCATTAGTACAGCAAATACGAATAAAGCATTATCCTCCTCGGTGAAGACTAACCGCAGTGGTGTTTCCAGTCCTCAAAACGGCGTCTTTGTTTCTCATACTAGGATCGAGGGAGGTGCCAAAGCAGTCCTAACAAGAGGCGACCTGGCTCTGCAACGAGTTCGTGCCATTTATGCTCAGACTTCTGTGTATTTCTGGTTTGACGTAGAGCATCAGTGACTGATGGATGATTCGATGTTTTTAGTCACTGAGCTTCTTGTAACAATATGAACCCAATGTACCATTTTCCTAGTGTTGTATTGATTCTTAATTTAGATTTTAGATCTAATAAGCATGATATCAACCAAGGTCGTGGCCTGTATGGCTGGTATAATCAAAGTTTAGGACCAAAAATGAAATAAAAAAAAGGGCTTGTCTAATTTGCGACCGTCAGCATATGCAGATGTCGCCACAGCCTTGATAGTTTACTTGAGATTCGTGTCCTACCTTGATAGTAATTAATAACGTCTATACTCTGTAGCATTAAAAAAATAAACTTTCCTTTATTTTTATTTCTAGAATTTTTATTAATTCATTTTTTGGCTTAATGAGTAAGTCCCTGATTTGTAAATTTTTTCCCAATAACATTCTGTATTTTTAATTTTTTTTTATTTGCTCTTATGTTTATTCACATCGTCTTAATTAAACCGAACAATTCAAATTGATCTATTGTTTAATCTAAAAAATAATTTTATTCTTATTTTACAGTTGATAAGCTAAACTAAATTAATATTAATATTAATACATTTATAAAATAATACTCCCTCCGGACACAATTACTTGTCATTTTACTGTTCATGCACGCATTTCGAGGATGCCGAATGACTCGCTATTTGACCCCAAAAAATTTCGTACTTTTTTTCGAACGTACGTTCGAGAAAAAATTAGGAAATTTTTGGGGTCAAATAGTGAGTCATTCGGCTTCCTCGAAATGCGTGCATGAACAGTAAAACGACAAGTAATTGTGTCCGGAGGGAGTATTAATAGATTCATAAAATAATATTATTAATAGATTGTCAAAGTGCAACGATAATATAATATAAATATTAATTTAACAATATGATAATAATTAATAGGAATAATATGAATAAGAATAAAATTATAATATTAATAATTAATAATATTATTTATAGATTGTCAAATTAATATGATGGTTTAATAATCATGAATAGGTTGTCAAAGTGCAACGATAATGTGCATCTTATTGTGGTTTAAATTCATCAAATGATTTGGTTCGTAGGAGCAACTACTTAAACACACACCTCTTCGTAAGAATATCAATATGGTTAAGATCTTTGGAAAAATTGTCAGCAAGCTTGTCCATCTGCTTCCAAGGAAGATCAGACATAAGAAGAATTCTCTGCCTCCTGCAAAGAAACAAGACTTGTGTCAAAGGAACCATCATATTAACCAGATACACTTTTATTTTTTTTATTTGATAAAGTACCTACCCTTTTCCAAAACAAAAAGTTCATAAGGACTAAAAGGTACTTGCTACGGTTTGATTTTAGTTTTTTTAATGGTTTAATGATGTTTTTGGTCCCTGTGCTACTAAATTTATTTAATCTGATCGCTATGGTCTAATCGTGACTAATTTGATCTTTAGGGTGTGATACTTTTGTTAATTTAGTCCTTAAGCAACTTGCTAAAAGTGATGACAAATTGGTACCTTGGCATGACAGGTGTATACCACATGGATTTAAAAAATCCAAAAACTTTAAAAAAATAATGTTACCAATTTTTTTTTTAATAATACAAAATTTAAAAAATTTAAAAATAATAAAAAATTTAAAAATGTACCAAAAATGAATAAAAAATTTAAAAATACAATAAAGTTCTGGAATTTAAAATAAACCAAAAAAATTCTAGAAATTAAATTTTTAAAAAATAATACCAAGATAAATTGAAAAGGAAATTATAGGAAATAATAAAAAACAAAATAAATCATAAGAAAATAAGAAAAATGTTTTTAAAAATGAGTAAATCACCAATATCCAAGATTATCACTTAATTTTCTACTTTTCATCATTATCTACCCTTCTCCTTTCTTAATTTTCTCTTTATACCTATTATGTTTTCTTAATCGGTATTTTTTTCTTTATAAAACCTAACCTTCAATAGCTACAAATTGAGACAATTCAATTAGTGTATTTCTTTCCTTCATCTAATCCCAGGAGTCATAGGGTTTGATTCTTTGGATTCATATTTTGAGTGATTCAGTCGGTTGGGTATATGTTTTGATATGAGATGGCTAGTTCTAGATTACAGGGAGATCAATTGACGAAGTAATAGAGTAAAGAGCAGCGCGTACAGTTCACAAGGCCAAATCCCCTTCGTCTGCATCAAAGTTCTCTGCCTTGGCCCTGTCTGCTCGCTCCTGTTTCCTAGACAAGCTTGCTGTCATGATTAATTTTATTTAATCCACGATGGACCTTACTTGACTTTCATCCAAAAGATGTCCAGCAACCTAGGGACACAAATGCAATCAACATATGGCTCTACTTACTTACAAACAGCATCAAAGATCAAGCAAAGTGAATGATGTTAGAGAAGTGACAAGCTACAAACATGACCACTAATGTGCAGCCAAAATGAGCATCCACAATAAGAGATAGGAAAAGACTACTAATGGGAAACACCATAGTAAATTTTGATGTAACAAACAATTTAATCTTGAGAGGCTTGCTAGTAGAGCAAGTGTAGGCATAAAGTTGATCAAGGTAAGACGATATATCATACATCACTCATAAATATACTTGGCCACCGCTCAAAAGCCTCTACAAGGTTCCCTGGTGAAGACGGAAAAAAAAATATGAGAAAAAAATCACTGATAAAACATTAAAGTGGACACAAAGTGTCACAAACCTCTATGCATTCAGTCAAGGAATCCAACATATCTGCACAAATTTCTACCTCGGGCTCCTAAAAGACAGTTCAGCCACAAAACAATATATGGTAAGTCTATAACCCAGAATACATAAAACTTGGCATGCAATTGGCAAAAAGAAATACACTACCTCGTGCAATGCTTCTACCAAAACGGGCAGTATGTAATCAGACAACTGCTTCACATAAGATTCATCACGCCTCTGAGATTGGCCCTCTCTACAGCTAACTTAGCTGAGCGTAACAACTCAGGCATGGCTATAAACAACAAAATAATCATCATGCATCCAGAAAGCTCCAGAAAATGGATTAGGAATATAATGGTTCTCTTCTGGGGCACGGACAATATTAAATACCATTACTACTTAGAGAGAAAGATCTAGATAATATCTAATACCCGAGACAGATGCTCTCCTTACTTCTTCATCTCCTTACTTCTTCATGGACGTAAGACTTAAGAAGCGGTACCAGTGTATTTGCAACTTGCATAATTCATGCATGGGTCAGAAAAAAATGTCGGAAAAAACACAAGATAGGAGACCACAAAAACAGCAAGGCAATATAAACCTGATCAATCCATGGGAAAAAGCCTTCCTTCAACTCATCAGCATAGCAGCAAAGCGTGTTACAAGCTGTGGCTTTTTCCTCCAAGACACTAGTCCTGACTGCTATTCTTTTATCCCCGAGAGTGATGGTCTCAATGCTGCAATAAGAAAACAACCACGATAAGAAGCTTCAACCACATCAATCAATTAAGAAAAACAGGCTTTTCCTCAACCTCTTCTATTTCATCCATTTTGACAATAGAAATTTATTAACAAGTTAAGAAGTGTGGCAAGATGAAGGATAAAAAAATCTTATTATAAAAGAACACAACAAAAGTCAAGACACGAGGAGTTTCTGATTGCTCTAAGTATTAGTAAAAGAAGAACACTTAAAATTTCAAACAAGAAAGACAAAAATCTCACAGAAACTGTCTAGAATCATATTAATCAAAAAATATTCTTTGCTCTCCAAGCAAATATTTCATATAACAACAAAGGTCCACGCATTAAACAATGGAATCACGGAGTTTTTTTTTATAAAAAAAAGCACATTATTTAGTGGAAACCAAGCTATGGGGAACAGATCATGCAGACAAAATCAAAAGCCATAAATTTGTGGCTAAAGCAAATATAAAGCAGCAAACATACCCGTCATCTCCATCCATATCAGTAACAGAATTTACAGATGTAATGGTTACATCAGGTTTAAGCCGTGCAGATTGAAGCAAAGGAGGCATGACGACGCTCATGTAAGGAAGAAAATCAAGCCCGAGACTCTTGCAAAGTCTGGCCCATGCCTGCAGCATGTATGTAATCAATTAGCAAACCTTAGTTTTCAACAACCGCATAAAACACGAACTTAAATTAGCATTCATTCTGCTATCTAAAAGTTTCGCCAAAGTGATTAAAGCATACTTGTAACATGTAGCTTGTTGTAGGATCATCTGCCTCCATTGTTGTAGGATCATCTGCCTCCACTGGATATCCTTGAAGTGACATTTCCTAAAATCATATTATCACAGCTCAATGATGATCTAAAGGTACAACGGCCGGCGTTGCATCGTCCTCGTATGAGTCGTATCCTCCGCCGCGGCAACAGCAGCTCCTCCATTCTCCAGTCCAATCAAACCTCCATCGTCCTAATCTTCTCCTCCTTTCGCTAGGTCTGTCAGTCGTCTCCTCCATTATAGGTTTGTAATTTTTTTCATTATCTTTTTAGATTTGCTATGATACTGTCCGGTTGATACTGAAATAAATCTGCTAATTGCTACGTTATTGTCAATATATTTTTAAAGACTTTGAAATAAGATTTGCTAATTACACCACATTCCTGCGCAATCTCCTCTCTGACACTTTTATTCGGATTTTAAATGTTCAACTTATTTATTTATTCTTCTAAATGTTATATATTTTCTTGTAATTTTCTATTGTCAGGCACCAATGAAACCCAAATCCAAAAGGCCGCCCAAAAAACGCAGCATGATGTACTCCATCCACCGGATGCCCTTCCGTCTCTGGTGCCATCACAGGAGCGGCAAGAATGCAGCTCCAGCTATTCAATCGGAAAAGGATGCTATATTCCTGGAGATTTACAACAAGGAATTGGAATCCTTAAAACTAGGTTTACAGATTCCAACGGAAGAAATTTCATATCGGGGTAAGAGGATCGGTGGCCAGGATATCATTCCTAGGGTGCTGAATCAACTTGACAAACCCATATGTTTTTTCATGGCCACCACTGTCTGCGTGGAAACTAGGTATCGGCTCTACCTCGCAACAAATCAAGGAGAGAGACTGGTTGTTTGAGCAGCTAGCCTGGGATTTTGGGCACCGCAGGATTTCGATACAATAGGAACACAACCATGGAGGTCTCATGCAGAACTGATCGTGCAATCAAGGATCGCTATTGAAAGACAATATTGCAACAATCCTCTTACAGCACTCTTCAGTTTTATCTAGTATTTTAATTTTGTATTATTGTGTTATATTAATTAGTATATTTTTGTTTTTGTTTTTTTGGGTAGCATTAATGGTTTTTTTACCTACTGTATATAGTATTTATTAATTTCCTCAAATGTAGGGTTTTTCACTCTCCGTCCAAAAGGTTACATGAAATTTTAAAATTCAGTTCTAACATTATTTCTAACGTTATAAGTACAATGGCTTGTGAATTTTTAAAATTTCATGTTAACCTTTTGGACGGAGAGTGAAAAAACCCTATATTTGAGGAAATTAATAAATACTATATACAGTAGGTAAAAAAATCATTAATGCTACCCAAAACCGAAACTAAAATATACTAATTAATATAACACAATAATACAAAAAATAATTGCAAAATTAAAATACTAAATAAAACTGAAGAGTTACCGTAGGAGGATTGTTGGAATATTGTCTTTCAATGGCGATCCCTGATTGCACGATCGGTTCTGCATGAGACCTCCATGGTTGTGTTCCTATTGTATCGAAATCCTGCGGTGACCAAGAATCCTAGGCTAGCTACTCAAACAACCATAAAGGCTGTCTCTCTCCTTGATTTGCTGCGAGGTAGAGCCGATACCTAGCTTCCACGCAGGTAGGGGTGGCCATGAAAAAACATATGGGTTTGTCAAGTTGGTTCAGCACTCTAGAATGATATCCTGGTCACCGATCCTCTTACCCCGATATGAAATTCCTTCCATTGGAACCTGTAAACCTAGTTGTAAGGATTCCAATTCCTTGTTGTAAATCTCCAGGAATACAACATCCTTTTCCGATTGAATAACTAGAGCTGCATTCCGGCGGCTCCTGCGATAGCACCAGAGCTGGAAGGGCATCCGGTGGATGGAGTACATCATGCTGCGTTTTTTGGGCGGCCTTTTGGATTTGGGTTTCATTGGTGTCTAGCGGGAGAAAATTACAAGAAAATATATAACATTTAGAAGAATAAATAAATAACTTGAACATTTAAAATCCGGATAAAAAATAACAAATAAATAAATAAAAGTGTCAAAGGTGAACGGAGGAGATTGCGCAGAAGGTGGCATGGGAGTGTAATTAGCAAATCTTATTTCAAAGTCTTTAAAAATATATTGACAGTAGCGGTAGAAATTAGCAAATCTTATTTCAGTATCAGCAAGACAGTAGCGTAGCAAATCTAAAAAGATAATGAAAAAAATTACAAACCTATAATGGAGGAGACGAGGTGAATGGAGATGACGAGGACGACTGACAGACCTAGCAAAAGGACCAAGGACGGACCGGGAATTATTTTCGGGGGGGCGGGGGTTCGGGAACAACGTCCCTATTTTATTTTTTTTAGTATTTTAAAGAGAAGGCAGTATAGAAAAAAATGGAAGTTACTCTGTTCATGGGCATTAACAGAGCAACAAACATTAAGCTTGATGACCAACGGCATAAAATTTGAAACCATATAATGTCTGTTTAGAACTCACCAGCAAATGGAGAAAGAGTATTCTGCTTGTTGTAAATGTGATGGGTTGCATGAAGATACTTGTACAGAGGTTTTATGTCATGTAATTCTCGATGCATCCAGTAAATACCAAACTCCACAAGAATTGAGATATATACTCATCTACACGACGTAGGATAACCAGTCGACATCAGATATGCTACAGAAACACTTTGTCCAGCCATTTTCGATCATGTACTCAGAAACGGTTGGAAGAAGAGAATACAATAGCATAGCCTTCATGGCAACATATATTTGCAAGAGGATGGCTTTTCGTGAAGGGATGGCATCTGCAACAGGAATGCTCAAGGGATCAGCAAAAGAAAGACTAACAAACTTAGTTGCTCCAGATGGGCATAATATTAATATTGAAGAACACATTTATAACCCCAAATGATCAAGAAAAAAGTCACCAAATGAATCCCAACAAAAATATGTAACAGAATTCACCGTATTTAACAGTTAACATGCGCCAAACTATCTGTAAATTGACCAATCAAGAACAAATGTGTATCTTCATTGCATTAGCATGATTTGGGATACTCCTTCCTGCAATTTCACAGCAACCAGAAGCTGGAAAGAACATGGGTTTAACAAGCCAATACGTAAGACAAAAGTGTTATTATGAGTAGGGAGGAGTGAAGCAGCAATATCTCAGGATTCTACCCTGATCTTATGTCCTTAATTAACTGCATACATTAACCAGTGTAAACAACTAAACATTAAATAGAACTCATTGAAAAGGAGAAAGCATTTGACGCAAAAATTAGGAAGTACAAAGTAACAGTCAAAAACTAGGAGGTTAAAAAGAGCAGATGGGTGTCTCTAGATTCTTGACTAAACGTTAAAGTTCTGTTTCTCCTTGGCACAGAAAAGAAACCAAAACAAAAGGAAAAAGGAAATCTGGGAAAATTATAATTCAGACATCAACTAATAACTCTGACATCAGTCCTGACACAATAATAAAAGCCAATCAATATTAAAATGGGAAATATTTATGAAGACAACAGTAAGACCAAAGATGAGCATAAGTGAGTTGTAATCAATCAATCTATACAAATACGAACTAAGCAAATACATGCCTGGGTGGGTGTTAATTTAGTGAGCCCACAAATTAAAGTTTCAAAGCAGAGAGCAGAACCAATGGACATTCAAAATAAACAGAGCACTAATTGAGTACAAACGACAAAAAAAAATCTAAAATGTACCCAGCTTGCTGCGAAAAATAAACTCGAAGACAGAAAACTAGAGAGCTTCTTACCAAGTCTGCAAGGGGGACCAAGAGGAGATTTTGGCCACGAAGTCGAGAGAATGCCCTCGATCTCAGAATTCCAAATGCCCAAATAAAGTCATCTAATGTTATAGCCACAGGGAAGAGCTGCTTATTAGGGACTATAATTTCTTCTTGTATTTTAAGATATTCACTCTGCAGATATCCTTTTAAACCCAAAGTGGTACTCAATAGTTGGGTTCCTACATCAATGCAAAAAAATCATATCAAAAAATGCAGAAGAAAAAGCATACTCTTAGTATCAATGAAAGATCAACATGATGTCTATTCAACCAAAACCCAAAAAGTATATGAAAACCACACTAACCTTTCAGCTCAGCAAGCTCTTCTTCTGACCTGCACGACAATTCATCAACCCCACAAATCTATATGCTTTAGGGAAAAAAATCAGAAACAATTGGAAAGGAAAAAGATCTGAGTGAATGAAGATTGAAGATAAAGGAAAAAGAGGACGAACCTGTGCTGCAGAGCTGAGGAGGGATGGGGATCGAAGGTGATGTCAAATTTAGGGATTTTGAAATGCAGCGGATTTGGGAAATGAGGAAACGATGGGCTCAAAAAAAATTAAAAAGAGGGGTTTGGTTTGTTGAGCTGTTCTGTTACTACTTTGAGTGATCAAAAGTAATAATAAAATAATAATAATAATAAAGAAAGGGATCGCGATCAGTGAAAACCAGCAAACCACCGAATCTGAGTTTTAATAAAAATAATACCAAAAAGTAGGAGCCACATCGCTTAGTCATCAATGTTACATGCGCCACGTCAGATACCTACACCTTGTTTGCAGATCGCGCGATTTCTTCCCTCCCACTCCCATTTCACACACTCGAAAAAAACCCCCTAGTTCATGGATTAAATTATACCGTGGTTCTTCTATTTAACTATAAGTGACACATTCAGTTTCTTTATTTACGTACATCATACAATGAATTTTTTTATTTTTATTCTGGTGATACTTGAAATCTTTTATACTAATCTGAGCTCACCTATCCAACTCAATCCGACATGCTATTGGATAAAATTTCGGTGGAGGCGGTCGGAATGTTTATTAGATATCTCAATAGCTGCAAAAATCCTCCTCGGAAGATCTAAACTTTAGTTGAAGCTGACGAAAATTAGGATACGGATGTTGGATAGTGTTTCTATAGTTCGTGTGCCCAGATCAGCTAATTGTATAGTTGACTGTAGAGCTAAGACTACTAGATTGAGAACTTGTCCTCCCTCCTACCTGGTGGAATGATCCACCTGATTTTGTAAATCTTTTTTTATCGAAGGATGTTAATGCCCCTCCAGGCTCGTCCAATTAATGAAAGTTTTCAGTATTATTCAAAATATATATCATTGTCGGTAGATGCAAGAATTTTAAGTTAAAAAATGCCTAGCATCATCCACAGTCTCGAGTCTTCTAACCGTCAGGAAAAGAAAAAGAAAAAGAAAAAGCGGAATTATGAGAGAGAATAGTTGGACAAACTGAGAAATTAAAGGGGAAAAAAGTTTACATGAAGATATCTCCCAAGTTTGATGCATCTTAATTTCCCAAACTTATTCGAAAAATAACCATGTGTGAAGGAGAAAATAAAAATTCCTAACAGAACTCTATTAACACACCCACAAACTATGCCCAATCTTCATGCGCAAACTCCTCTCAAATCTGTAACTATGTAAAATACAACAATGGCTCACTGTCTTTTTGTGCACAAGTATCACAACATACAAAACTTCTCTCAGAGGAATCGCTTCTATTCGGTGTTCTTCTCCGGGTGTAGCGCTTAGCCTTTCTGCTTAAAAACGCTACTTCCCAGCCAGTCTCCGTCAGATATGTGCCCCGCTTATCACTAATAGCTAAAAGTTCCCTTACCTCCTTCTGATGACCCTTGTCAACTTGGGACCCATGTACTTAACAGGAAATCTGTCATCACCCTTCCGCCGTAAACTAATTCTTCCATAGTAATTCCTAACTACCTGAAAGAAAATCGAAACACATCAGGACACAACTACTGGCATTGTCAAAGTAAGTGAACAATGACGGGCTTGATTGTATGGAAATGCAATTTTTCAGACACCATCGTAACATGCACAAGCACCATGCGCAAAATACTGTCTTTTTCTCCACTAATAAGGAAGAAATACTCACTTGACACTTATCAAACTGGAAGTATCTGAATTCATTTTCATGAAGCAGGTCTATGTTGCATCACCAAATCATCATCAGCAGAGTAATAATCTGCAATGAGTCGGTACATGTATGAAGGATTGTGCCCTCCGCTGCAAAGTAACAATTCTAGTTAGTCACTGAATAGCAATTACAGGAGTGCAAAATCTAAACGATATGAAATACTAAGATCGTAGAACTTAAGAACTGCATAAGAAATCAAATCAAACTCTTCTATTTGGTGTAGAGACGATTAACAGTATGCATCAGGATAAAAACTTGTATCTTCAATGACTCCATCACTCAGTGCTCAGTTATTTGCACTTTAGACCCAGTAAAACAAAATGAGATCATGGAAAAATGATACACTCCAAAGGTTATTCAACATATTCAGAATATTTGTAACCTTGAAAAAACTGCAACTTACGTGTCAGTAATGAACAGACTAACAAGCTTTGGTGGCACATAATCAAATGTTGGATTAACAACATGAAGAAGAGGAGAACTAGAACCACTCCCAAAATCCAAGCAATCTGAAAATTCTCCAAAATCCAGTAGCTCAGATGGTGATCTCAATTCGTTCAGTAAGACCTCGGGATTGTGAGGATACAATGGGCACAGCTGATAAATAGGAAAAACAATGAGCATCAAAAGGACCACAAGAAATACGATGCAATAGTACAGTTTAAAAACAAAGATCTAGCACTATCATCTTGAAGACCAATTATAAAGCAGTGAAAATGCCAGCACGTAGATACAGATCCTCTCATAAAGATTAATAATAGCAAAGCACAGGAAAAGGAAAAACAAGAAATATCTCTCATAACAAAACAAAACACACATCTTCCTGTATGCCTCATTAGATTGCCAGCTTTCGTAATTTAACAACTATTGTGCAATCATTGTTTTGAATTACTTAGCGGTGTGTAACTGAAGGCATTAATTAATTGTTCTTAAATTACCTTGTGACTTCCAGCCAGCACAACAAAAGGAACAGCATGCTTTTGAGCTGCAAGTGCAACCATATTCAATCCAACAGGTGCCATAACACCACCATTTGCCATGACAGCATGAGCTCCAACAATAACCTTCACATTACAAGTTCAAATATATCAAACAGGAGTGTGACAGTATTAAAGAGAGATAGAAACACTACACTTCAACTTACCATGTTCACTCGTGAAATAATGGCAAAAATTGCAGAGTCAGTTATCAAAGTGGTCTGTAATCCTCTTGCAACCAACTCTTTTGCAAGGAGATGCCCTTGATACCTAATTGAATGCAATCAATGATTGAAAAATGATATGTGCGTTAGAAAACCAAAAGTCGCATCAATTAAAAACAATTATTTCCCATCAACCTGTATCAAGCAATTTGCACAAACCTTGGAGCTCCCTCAGCAACAAATACCCGAAATGATCGCTTCTTCTCCTTTGCAGCACAAAGAAATTCCAATACAGTTTTTGAACTGCCTAAAGTCAGTATTACCTCACTGAAATAATATGAACAATTAATCAGTGACACTAGATAATAGTCAAAATGCATACAAATGCATAGTTACAGCAAACATGTGCATCTATGTGCACTTTGCATAAATAGACAAAAGATAAATAAACCCATGCATGCACTTAAATGCAATTTTAAAGAGCACAAAAGCAAGAACATAGCATTTAAGATAAACAGGGTAAATTATAGATGAGCTTGGCTGGGTGGCAGACACCCTCTCATACCGTATAGATGTCAAGAACAAAAGAAACATGTAACTAATTGCGTGTAGATTGCAATTTAGTGTCTCAAACTATATAGATGTATGCGAGTCCTAGAAAAGCTTCAGCATAACCAATTCACAAATCCTTTATGGGACTCAAAAGTCAAAAGTATAATCAGCAAATACACATCCAAGCCACAGTTCTTTGGTACATGGACATCAACTAAACTAAAATGCGATAAAATTTAAAGCAACTTATTAGACAAATATCACAGGAGAAAAAAATGATTACTTCTGATGTATGTGCTCAACTGCTTGCTCCGCGATCAGTTCATGGCACGTCGCAATGTCTTGAATAAGCTCATTGACTGCTTCAATCACATCATGCTTCAACTTCCTACTCCTTGAACTTTTATCCGCAGCTAAACAACCAAAAAGTAACTTAATCATCTTTTAAACCTGATAGGTTCCCAACCATAACCATATCAAATTAAATGTACACTCACATTTGCTTTTGCCTTCCGAATCTCCACCAGAAGAGGAAGTATGAGGAATAGCAGTAGACTGAGGCGCGTCCTCAAGCAAAGTCTGCAGAGAAGGTGGCCGCAATGCATTCCGAGCAGCAGCAGCAACTGCAGCAGCTGAAAGAACTGGATGGTCATCAACACCACGACCAACCTCGTCATGGTCATCATCATCATCACTCACTGCACCCGATAGATTCAACCCAGCAATGGCAGCAGTTGTCAATGACAAATCCTCCTCTCGTATGATATGCAACACTCTCCGCACTATATTCCCCACCGCAACCTCTTCACATGCGTCATAAGATACAATTAACACCAGTTAAAGTATGAAGTAGTAGCATTATTGTTGAGATAAAAGTTGAAAAGCTTACCAATGGGATTGGCGGCGATGAGCTTTTCGCCGACGCATCTGATGGCATCTATTAACGCAGCGGCTTGGTTAGTGTAAGGCAGTCGCTGCTGTGAGATGACGGAGCGTAGGAGCTCCGCGGTTTGTCTGGCGGTGGCTTGGGAGCCTTCGATTTTGCTGAAATGTGAAAAATAAGTATATCATCGTTATCGTTAGGCAAGGAGCTGATGGAATTTACGGTGTGTGACATTAGAGAAGTTAGTACCAACCGTTTTCTTAGCTTGTTGAGGAATTCGTTGATGAGAGCTTGAACGTCCGGCATGACTTTTCTGGTTTTACCGGCGTCTCCCGACGGTATTGGAGGAGATTAAGCTACCTCAAAAGCAGTGGAGCGGAGGACGCGATGGTGAAGGTGAAGGTGGAGAAGAGAGGGAAGGGAAGGAAGGGTTTTGGTGTGATTGGAGTGAGAGAGAGAGAGAGAGAGAGAGAGAGAGAGAGAGAGAGTTGGAACTTGGAAGCTGCTTGGGTATTTGGGCTTATTTTCTTTTTGGGCCTGTTTCCTATGAGTTCTTAGCCCAGCCCACAATTAAGAAATTATTGTTTGGTATTTGAATGAATCTGCAGGCCCACTTTCTTTTTATGCTTCATATTTCAACACTTGCAGTGTTGCTATCATTTGCTCCTAATTCTACAGCAATTTTCTAATTATCCATAACAGTTGATCCCGCCCAACAATAATGTTGAGTCATCTAATTGGCTTCCTATTTGAAAGCTTGGCTGCATTTTGCCCAACTATAAATTAATAGAGAGAACATACAACGTTGGAAAACAATTGAATAGGATTCATTATGGATTAATGTCATTAGTATCTAATTATGATGGAGTATTAATGAATAAATCCATGCAACAATCTTCCGATATCATTTTTTTTGAGAAACTTAAACTTAGGCAACAACGCTTGAGAATTGGAGATTGGTAGTAGTTTTTGTCGTGGAGCCACCACGGGTTGGGTTAGGGTCCCACGATCCCTTAAATTTGATAATTTTTCCTTCTTGTATTTTCTCGAGAAATTTCTCTCTCCTCTCTTCAACACGCTCCCCTCCTCTCTCTCCCTTCTCTGCCATTTCTCTCTCAACGGACTTTAATTTGAAATTCTATGGATTGACGCGCATTTTTGTGTCCTTTGTTATTTATTGCTTCATAAATCTCATTTCTTCCCTATCCTTGTCTTTCTCCTCCGTGTTTTTTTTCTTTTGTGGCCTCTCCAAGGGTTTTCTTCTTCAATATCAACCTTTTGCCAAGGTACCGCTTTTTGTTAGTTAAGCCACCTTTTTTGGCTGGGTTGTTGGATATCCTATCTGGGGTTTGATTATGTATATTTTATTCATTCCTTTGATTATTATTTTTTTGAGTTTGGATCATAAAGTTTCCACCTTTCTTGTGTGAATTCTTTATGGAATATTCTAGATCTGTTTTCACCTTTAGATTTCCATGTGGGTATTCTTTTTTCGGTTTATTTGATTGTTCTGGTTTTGGTTTATATGATTTACTAGATCTTTTAGTTGGGTTGCTGCTTGGTGCGCAAGTGGTTTCGATAATCTTTTTTCGGTCTGTTATAGGTTTTAACAGCATGTGCTCGTAATGGCTAGTTTTGGGATTGGTGGGTTTCAGATGAATAAATTCTTGGTGTCACATTGAACTGATGATACTCCTACGGATTGTAAATTGTAACTTTTTTCCAAATTTGCCAAAGATTTGGTTTCTGCATGTATAGTAATCTATGATTCTGGTTTAGGTTTGGGGACGTAAGAGCAAGACAATTTCTGTTTTGTTTAATCTTTTTTCTGCTTCATCTGAGATGTTGAGGTGAAATAACTCCAAGGAACTGCTTTCATTTCTTGCATAAAGCAAATGTGCATACTTGTTATACATGTTTCGCGTTGTAATGTAATTTGTTTGGAGTAAAAACATGTTATTTAGCACCCATATCAATGCACTATTACTACGTTCTGCAAATTATCCTTTAGGGCTGCATTTGGACCACATGCATTTATTGTGTTAACTCTGGGTGAAATACATGGTATCCTTTCTCTCATGGTGTTTGAATTTTGAATAATAATGAAATCTTATCTTATTGCTAGGGTAAGGAGCCATCAAGTCCTAATACTTTCAAGGAATAAGGCACAAGGATAAGGCAGAGAACAAGATCCGTAGTAAGAATTTTTTTCATGCTTTTATTTGTTCATCTGAATCCACTTTTTTCATAATGGTTCATGTTACTCCAAACATTCTCAATGTTGATGATTGGTTTGATGATGGTTTGTTTGTTTTCTTGTTGATATGTAAACTGCCATATCTTTCGCAGTGTGTTGGTTTTATAATTGGATGTGATCTTTATGTGGAAAAAGAGAATGGTTTTATTTTTTTATGAAAATGAAAAAAAAGAAGGATATTATGACTGTGATAAGTGTTGCTAACTGGCGTTAACTCTTCATACAGTTTCCCGATCTTATGCTGTTCATTATTGTT
Source organism: Viola odorata (assembly GCA_963691705.1). Taxonomy (NCBI): domain Eukaryota; kingdom Viridiplantae; phylum Streptophyta; class Magnoliopsida; order Malpighiales; family Violaceae; genus Viola; species Viola odorata. The sequence goes on from OY829544.1 coordinate 56,391,379, forward strand.
TCTTATGTTGTTCATTATTGTTTATTTATAGGTTCTAGATAGGTTAGCATGGCATCTGGAAGCCCATTTTTTGATGACATGCGAAGTAAGCCTGAGGTCATTGACCCTCCTCAGAATGAAGACATGACAGACATTGTGGAAACTGTGAATGATCCTACTCAGACACCCCTGAAACCTAATGTGGTTGTATCTAGCAGTGTACGGGACCTATTGGAGTGCCCTGTGTGTTTAAATGCAATGTATCCTCCAATTCATCAGGTTTGTGGGATGCCATCATACTGATCAATATTAGCACCATTGAGGCTGCTATGTGCACTAATAAAAAAAAAGTAATGCTTATTATGTTTGAGATTTTAAGGCTTTTGAAGTTTGTGCTAATTCTTCATAAGTTTCTGTTGGAATTAGCTCATCATAGACTCAATTTTTTTAAAAATAAATAAGTTATTCCTAGTGTTGCTATAAGTTGAACTCACGACTTATTACTAGGTCTCCCTTACCCCTTAACACAGACCAACCCCAGTGGCTTCATTTTGTCCCGTGTCTAATCTTGGGTTACCGTCTCCTTATCCATCTATGCATGCAGCTCAAGTCTGTCATGTTTATTTGGAGCTTTGGGTAAATCTAGTGTAGGTGGATCTTTGAGGTACAAGTTAAGGCTACATGTACCAAAAGAAGGTATGATTGTGAGTAGCCTTTGTCTTGTATTGCCAAAATAGCTGTAGCTAAATTAAAACCAATTGTCTGAGAAGTTAACTGGCCGGTTGTTGCATGAGTCTTCCTTGGAGGTCTCCATCAACTATCTGCTTACCGAGCTTCTCACACTTTTTTTTTTTCATTTGTTGGTTTCTTAGTGGACTGGTGAGAGGGGAGAGAGGAAGGAAATGGCACAAGATTCAGCCTTTTTCGGAGACCCTTCTCATATATTAATTTTTTAAAGTTTACCTTCGCAGTGATCTGCTTTGAATTTCCAGCAGTTCGCATCAGTTGGTGACTACATCTTTTTGCTTATGTCATTGTCTTTGGATCAGAAGTTGATTTTTAGAATTCCTCTATTTGTTATGTTTTCTTTGTTTGCAGTGTTCAAATGGTCACACATTGTGTTCTGGCTGCAAACCAAGAGTTCATAATCGATGCCCCACTTGCAGGCATGAACTTGGCAACATCAGATGTCTTGCATTAGAGAAGGTTGCTGCGTCTCTTGAACTTCCTTGTAAATATCAAAGTTTTGGGTGTATTGGAATATACCCATACTACAGCAAGCTAAAACACGAATCCCAATGTCTCTATAGACCATATAGCTGTCCCTATGCTGGATCAGAATGCGCAGTTGTTGGTGATATACCCTATCTAGTGGCTCACTTGAAAGATGATCACAAAGTTGACATGCATAGTGGCAGCACTTTCAACCACCGATATGTGAAATCTAATCCTCATGAAGTAGAGAATGCGACATGGATGCTCACGGTATTGATTTAATTTACTTTTATTCCTCTTGTTGGTTTTCCCTGTCATCCATCCTTCCTTGGTGTTTTCTGCATCTACTGAACTTTGCAAGTCCATCTTCACGAGTATGTAAATGATTGGTTGTTTTTTCCCCCGTGATATCCAGGTTTTTAGTTGCTTTGGACAATACTTTTGTCTGCATTTTGAAGCTTTCCAGCTTGGCATGGCCCCAGTTTACATAGCATTCTTGCGGTTTATGGGTGATGACAATGATGCAAAGAACTATAGCTACAGTCTTGACGTGGGTGGAAATGGGAGGAAGTTGACATGGCAAGGGGTACCTAGGAGCATAAGGGATAGCCATCGAAAAGTTCGAGACAGTTTCGACGGTCTTATTATCCAACGCAATATGGCTCTCTTCTTCTCAGGTGGAGATCGGAAAGAATTGAAGCTGAGGGTAACCGGAAGGATTTGGAAAGAACAATGAAAAGGGCATTATCATTTCAACCTCTTTCGCTTCTGCAATGGGAAACGGTACCCTCGGAGCATAAGGGACGACCATCTCAGCCTGTAGCCTAGTGTTAGGTTGGATTCTTTCTTGTAGTAAACCCCTAGAGTCTTCTTGTCATGTATTTTTAGGATTGTAGGAGGCAAACTCTCTTTGCTTGACCGTGGATGAAATGGAATACATGAGTTGGAGACAGACTTACGTCTGCTACTATAATTATAATCCTTAGATGTTCTGTCCTTTTTGCTTCTTCTCGCACTTATCATTTTTGTTATACATACTACGGTGACTTTCACGGTTTTTTTTTCTAAATTTTTTTGGAGCAAGAAGTATAGTGATATTCATGAAGATACAAGCAACGTCTGCTACTATAATTATAATCCTTAGATGTTCTGTCCTTTTTGCTTCTTCTCGCACTTATCATTTTTGTTATACATACTCCGGTGACTTTAACGGTTTTTTTTTCTAAATTTTTTTGGAGCAAGTATAGTGATATTCATGAAGATACAAGCAAGCAAGCCCCACGTCGTTCCCACAAGTTTCGAGCCAACTTCCATTAGTCAAAGTTTCGAGCCAATTTCCATTAGTCAAAGTTTCAAGCCAACTTCTAGTCAATCGTATGTAAAACTACTGAAATTGACAAGTTGAAATGACAAGGGAGCTCGGTTGAAAATTCAAAACTTTGAAGGCAAAACCAAAATTATCCTGGTCTTATTCATCACCATCCAAGGGGATGGATTTGATATGGTACCCAAACAGGTGTGTAACCAAATAGAGCAATTAACACCCAAACGATGGAGCAGAACTGCAGCCTCATGCGCATTTTGCCAAATATGCATCCCACCCTTGAAGACGATATTCACGAGCTGCATCTGCAGGATTTGCTGCCTTTATAATCCCACGGCCAACGATAATGATGTCGCTGCCCCTATCATAGATGACCTGAAACATCATTTGTCAAGCAAGCTATTATTTACAGAAGTCATTGAAAATATTGTTCATAAAAATACAGTTCAATGGGAAATGTGAATGGCAGTACAGCCTATGCATACAGGGTCATTTATGCCTATGGAACAAAGACTACGTGAAAGAACTAAATCTTGAACTTCTAAAATAAAAAAACTGTTAAACTTACAGAATATGGTGTGTTATACTGTTGGCCAAGTGCATCACCACCAGTAACCATTTGAACTCCCGGGGTTGCCTGAATGAATGCTGGATTTACTGGTGCCCCAGGCCAAGATGCAGGATTTACTGAGATGAAGCCAATAACAAAATCAGAGTGTTCTTCAGCAATTTTTACTGCCGCAGCTGTGTAGTCTCCCTTGGCAAAGTTACCAGCAGAGCTCATTTCTGCAAGCAGCAGTAGACCCCTACCACGAGGCAAACCCTGCATAGAGTTCAAAATTGCAAGAGGCAGGTGCAAGTTAGGAATTAGACAGCGGCTCTAGCTAAAAGTAATGCTAAGTTATGAGGGAAACCTTCAATTTCAATCCATCCACAATTCCAGGACCAGAGATAATGTGCGCATTGATTATGTCAGCCCAATCCGCAATATGAAAGATACCTCTGTGAGCAACAAACCCAGAAAAAACCTCAGACAAGTATAAGAATGCTAACAGAGAAGAAAACATAGCCACAATAACTTACCCTTCATATTGCATTGTCACGGTGTTGCCAATATCTGCAAACTTCCGATCTTCAAAAATTATGAAATTGTGCTCATCTGCGATCTTCAGTATATGAAAGTTTAATGAGCTATAAGTTGGCAATAACTTTGGTTCACAAATGCTCACACAGGAGCACATTACCAACAATTAAGTCATGAAGCCAAACTTCAGAAAGAGCTAGCATGAATTTAAGATTCCAACTCTTACAAGACACATGGATGATAACATTTAAGCCATTCAATTTCTACCTGATGTTGAAACGTGAAATGAATTAACATTTAAAACAAATTCAAGCTTTAGATGCATACCGAGCGTAGTTTAGCACCAAAATCAGGAGTGAAATCAGGCAAAATGTCAACATGTGTCTTCAACATACATATCTCTGGTCCAATCTACAAAAAGACGAGAAACAAAATGAGTACACAAAGAAACCATTCATAAAAGCGTTCTTACTTCTCCTAGAAAATCCAACCTTCTCCGCAAGCTCAAGCAACTCTTTGGCCGTCCCCACATCTGCAGCCACACACAAGTTGCTCTCTTTCTTAACCATCACCTCAAACAACCGCTTGGCGGTAGCGTTCTTCACTATCTTGGCCCTCTCCTCGTACTTCACCAAACCCTTCACTTTCTTCTCCAAACTCGGCACACCCACTTTCTTATTCTCCTCCAGAAACTTGATAACCATCTTCTCCACCTCCTCCTCCACTTTGCCTTTCTCTCTCAAAACCCTAACCATCTCACTCAACTTAATAATAGCATGAAGCTTTATCCCATTCTGCTCCAAATTTTCCCTCCCTCCTTGCTCCCTATCAATCAAAACCACAGCGTCCGTCACTTTCAGCCCCACAGCACGCAACGGGAGTGCGGTTTCGATTACAGAAGCACCACTAGTAACCAAATCCTCAATAATCAAACACTTCTGATTGGGCAAAAAGCTCCCTTCAATAGCCTTGGCAGTTCCATAATCTTTCACTTCCTTGCGGCGCATGACCATGGGGATGTTGTGGGACAGGGAGACGGATGTGGCAATAGGGAGGGCGGTGTAGGGGACGCCACAGACAATGTCATAGGAGGTGGATGAAGTGGAGGAGATTAGGGTCTCGGAAATGGAATGGAGGAGAGATGGATAGGAGATGATGAGGCGGAGGTCGATGTAGATTGGGGAGAAGATGCCGGATTTCAGCTTGAAATTGCCGAACTTGACGGCGGATATCTCGTGGAGCTGGAGGATTAGGGATTCTATCGCCGACATGATGCTACGGTGGCGATGGGCGGAGCGGGTGGCGGGGAAGAAGACGGACAGTGGTAGTAGTATTACTGAGAGTAAGAGTGAGGAAGGGAAAGAGGGGGCGGAGGGAGGAAGCGAGGGTTTTTATATGGAAATGGGAAAAGGATTGGAAATTCGTTTTCCTTATTTTTGAATTTTGAGAGATTATTTGAAAATACTTTTTATATATATATATGCATAACACAAATTCTAAAAAGTTACCCAATAGGGTTGGCAATTTCCGCCCGCGGACATGGATATTCACCGAATACCCGTAATTGTAGATAGGTATTATCCGCAGTTTGTGGGTATTTTGCGGGTATGGATTTACCTGCACCTGCAAAGTGCGGGTATGGATAGTGCTTACCTGCTCCAATACCCGCACTAAATACCCGCAAAATGCGGGTATGGATACCCGCAAAATATATATACATATCATAAAATTTATAAACTTTAGTAAATCTCTTACTCAAACACAAACCATAAATTAAAGTTTACATATCCACTAAAGTAATTTTTCAACTATTTTCTAATACAAACCATAAATTTAAATGACTTTAAAAGGGTGTTTGAAAACATTAAACATGAAATGGATAATTAATTGCAATCTATTACTTAAAAATTTAAATTTTAAGAAATTTGCGGGTATCCGCGGATAATCCGCGGGTACAATTTGTCTTCTCTTACCCGCACCTCGCGGGTGCGGGTGTGGGTATGGATTACCTGCAAATTTGCGAGTGCGGGTATGAATAGTACCTTACCCGCTCCATACCCGCTCCATTGCCAACCCTACCCAAAGAGTTACAAAAAAAATTATTTAAGTGCGTCAAATAGAAACTAAAAAAATGGCATAACTAAGGAATAAAAACCTCTCTAACATTTATCTTTAAAATCAATAACATCAATCACAACTCCATAAAAAACTCTTTCGACGTTTTGTCATCCAATTTTTAGGGAGTTAGATATTTTGACACCTAATTTTAAAAATCAGTTAAAATAACACCCAATCTTTTTATCGTTAAACATTTTACCACCTAATTTTTACATCGTTAGAAATTTCAGCATCTAAACCCCTCACATTTCAACTAACACCATTAATTTTGTTATTTTTTCCGTTAGTTACGTTAAAAAATCAGTTTATATTAAAAATACCTTACCAAATAATTATATTATTAATCATTATAGAAAAGCAAAAATAATGAAAAGGCATCCCTATATAATTATAACATAAATTACATGAACAAAGTAATGAAAAATAAAAAATAAAACAAACAAAAATACATGCATAAAGCGTATTCATAAAACAAAGGACTATAGAGGCGACAGTAAAAACTCCAGATACAGGAATAACAAAGGAGGTAAAAAGAAATATCACCATTACTGTTCAACAGTAAAAAAGAAAACAGCCGCCATAGGCATAACAACTGCTACAGTTGACATCATTACCTACAAAACCCTAAGACTAACAAAGACAGAGAAGCGACAACAACAACCCACCCGCCAAAACGGGTTACAAAAAACTACTCTCTGTAAGAGTAATTTTTAATAGTGGGAATTAACTGACGCGTCTTATCCGTCGTGTTTTTTTTTTAAATATTATTTTCTAACAAAGGTCCCATAAATATAGTAATTTTTTTACTAATTTTTTAATAATGTCCCCACCAGCACAGTACTTTTTCAAAATTTTAATATTATTTCTGACGCAGGCCCACTAACACAATTATTTTTAAAATTTTTTAATATTATTTTCTGACACGGATCTCATCTATTTTAATTTGTGTGAAGTGTGAGGCCGCGTCAGATAAATAAATCCGGAGGAAGATAAGAGTGTGAAATATTTTCTTTATTAAAAATAAAATAGAGTATATTTTTTAAAACTACCAAAGTCACCACCATCATATTTCGGTTACCCAAACTGGTAACCCAAACTGAGGGAATGACGTGGCGATGCCACGTCATTTCGTAATTACAAAATTGCCACTCAGGCTTTTGTAATTACAAACCGGTGTAGCCGTCCCCTTTCATCCCTTCCATCCCTTCATTTATTCTTTCATTTCTCTTTCATCTCTTTCAGAAGGCTAGGGTTAGCCGTTCCTGAGATTGAGTTACTGAGACGGCTAGGGTAACTTAAACCGGCTACCCAACGGCAACTGAACGGTAACTTTCGTCCCATCCTCATGTTTGTGGCTGTGATTTGTTTGATTTGTTTGGCTAGGGTTTAGCATCTGACCCTCTTTCTCTCGGTCACTTTCATGGCTGTGATGTAATTTCTGTGGTTTAGATTAGAAAAGGGATGTGATGTTGATCTTGTGGCTGTGATTTGTTTTGATTTTGGCTGGGCATCTGTTTAGGTGCAGCCATGCCGCTGAATCTGCTCCCCTTTTCCGGTTGATTTAATTGCTCTCTCTCTTTCTCTCTCTCGCTCCATGGCTGTGATGAATTTAGGGGACGAACGAGAGTTGTTGTTCTTGATCTTGGCGGGGCATCTTTACAGATTGCAGCCATGCCTGAATCTGCTCCCCTTTTCTCCTATTTCTGGCCGAATTCAATTTTTCTTAGCGAATTTAATTGATCTGTTTTGATTTAATTGGTATGTTTTTCCAATTTTGTTCCTTGAATTGTATTGCCCTATTTTTCCAATTTTCTGACAGAATTTAATTGCTCTGTTTCCAATTTTGCTTCCTGAATTTTATTGCCCTGTTTTTCCAATTTGCTTCCTGAATTTTATTGCTCTGTTTTGATTTAAATCCCTTAAATGGGACTGAATTGCTGAATTTTACTCGTCCATAAATTGCTGAATTTATCTGGTCAGTTTATCATCTTGTTTGTGATGTGGAATTGAAACTTTGGCTAGTTGGGTTTGCGATTTAGCGAAGAGGGTATTGTTGTTGTTGTAAATGATCTTGTGATTTTTTACAATTACGTAGTTGACTCTGTCCCGCCTCTGTTTTTTTGCCCCAATAATTTGGTTTAAAACTGTTCTCTGCTTGTCACTTATAGTCTTACCAGTTTCATACTTATGATTTAGGTGGCTAATTTTGTTGTCTGTTCATACTTAGGATTTTAGTGGCTAATTTTGTTGTCTGTTTATATTTTTGTTGTTGTAGCATATATGTCAGAAAGCTCTGTGTCATCGTCGCGCACCTGGAGGACGAATACTCAAAGGGGAGTTTGGAACTATGAAGGACCAGCGAGGATTTGCGACTGCGGCTTCAAGGCTCCAATGTGGGTTTCTTGGAAGGGGGGAAATTTAGGTAGGAGATTTTACTCGTGTAGATATCGCAAATGTGGTTTTTTTGTCTGGCATGACAATGAGCGATTGTCAAATAGGGCTACGGAGGTGGTTGAAGAACTGTTAAACTCTGGAAAAAATCTTAAAGAAGAAGTTAGATGTTTGAATGAAGAAAAAGAGCGCTTGCATGATGCACACATGGAAACCGTAGCTGAGGTTGACTGTTTGCATTATGATTTGGACAAGTTTAGATTGGATGAGTCTAGTACTTTTGTTAAGGGTGTCAAAGTAGGCTTCATTTCGTGTCTTGTAATATGTATAGCTTGTATATTTTTTCTAATTATTCAAGGAACTGAAAAGTGAAAATTATTGCGCAAAATAAAAGTTTTAAATTTTTCTAACCTTCATATAACACAATAGAAATTAAAACAAGATGAAAGATGGTCCAAAATAGCATATAAGTTCCAAATTGATAAAAAAAACTAACACAATACAAATTAAAACAAGACTGAATATGGTCCAATATAACTATAAGTTCCAAATTGATGAAAGAAATAACACTATTGGTCTGAATCAAATTGACTCTCATGAGTTCCATATTGATCCCCAGTATATGGATAAGATGGTCCAAATCGACACTCTTGAGTTCCAAATTGATCCCTAGTATATGGATAATATGGTCCAAATTGACTCTCTTCACTTCCAAGTTGATTCCCAGAAGATGGACAATATGATCCAAATTGACTCTCTTCAAATTGTTGTTGTGGCTCATAATCATCTTTCTTGCTTTTGTTTGCTTTGGAACTCTATATTAGAAGAAACATTATCAAGTAGAAGTTAAACAATTTATACAAATATTACAAGAATTATTGAAGAAAATAATTTATCCAAAATGTTTGATACCTTTTTTCCTTTCATTTTTAGTTCTACTGTTGACATTTTCCTTTTGGATGGAGGACGCCCTTTTGTTCTCACCTTCAAAGAACTCGTGAACTGTTGACAGTCTTCAGCCATGATCGTTGAGGAGGACCCAACTTTCGACTTCCCTTTTGAATCGTGGAGTGAGAGTTTCGAAGTTGCCTCTTCTAAGCTTCTCATTAGAGAAGCATGATTTTCTGGAGACTCAGCTCCAGTCTCTACAACCTTCGCCCATTGTGAATTCAGACTATTGTATCTCACTCTCCATTCATCATCCATGTGGTCATCATAACAATTCTTCACATATGAATGTTTGTGTCTTACATCTTTCCTCCATCGATTCAAGTAATATTGGTCGGGAACACGAAATATACCTTGCGAGATCCACACCTTCACAATATGTCTGCAAATAATTCCTTTGAACTCAAACAGACGACATGAGCAGTTACAGTCAAGATTCCTCTCATCATAACGAACAACATAAACAACAGATGCTCTTCTGGGACCAACTTCATCGATCCGTAGGTCAATTACTTGAAATGTTAAAATTGGTTCGATCCTGGACATTTATGATTTAGAAAATGAAAACAACACACATTTAGAAGCAACATTGGATGATTTGTACCTGTGAAGGAAGGTAAGATTGCAGTACATCAAACACCGCAACTCATCCTGAAAACATCGAAACACCTCAGTTGTGTATGCATCTTGAAGGTCTTTCTCAAATCCAAATCCAGTTATCAGAGGAAGAATGGAATTGAAAGAAGCAAAATCTGCTTTGTTTTCTGCCTCGATCTTGCTCTTCAATGCATTATCATATTGCTCTACAAACTGCTTTAGAGAGGTCTTGGGACCAACATACCCATCAAAGAATGCATTTATACTTTCACTTCTTTGGGTTGTTGACATTCCAGCCCAGAAAGTTCCTTTTACGTAAACTGGAACCCAACGATGACGATCTCCATATAAATCACTTAACCATTTATTTTTTTGTAGACCAAACTCATTAATCATGTTACTCCACATATTCTCAAAGTCTTCAACCTGGATGGACTCATAGACAGCTCTCTTCATCACCTTCTTAATTTGCTTGTAATCTTGTCGTGATCCCAGCTTCTCAGGTAACTTCCTCATTATGTGCCAAAGACAAAGACGATGGTGAGAATTAGGAAAAACAGACCTGACTGCTTTTTGAATGGAACTACATTGATCTGTAATTATTGCATTCGGAGGATTCGCCATGCACCTCAACCAAGCTTCAAATAACCAGATGTATGTATCAGCTTCTTCATTTGAGAGTAAACCACATCCAAAAAGTATAGTCTGCATATGGTGATTAACCCCAACAAATGGTGCAAAAGGCATGTCATATCTGTTGGTCAAGTACGTTGTATCGAATGATATGACATCACCAAAAGTTTCGTAGGCTGCAATTGATCGTGCATCTGCCCAAAATACATTTTTTAATCGACCATCATTATCTAGATCAATCTAATAATAGAAATTTGGATTCCTCAGTTGCATGCATGCAAAATACATGCTAAGTGATGCAGCATCTCCAACTCCAAGTCTCATTTGCCTCGCTTTACAAAGATGATTTCTACAATCTTTCTCAGTAAAAGGCAAATTCTCATACCCCCCAACTTCCGCAGCCAAAGAATGAAAATTATTCCTCACACGAATGTCTGCTTCATCATTTGTTTCAAGCCTCCTCTTCGCATACACATCCATATTTTTATTGCATTTAAAAAAACGTGCTTTTGTGGGACTCAACGCATGATTATGATCAAGATTAACTTGAGAAATAGTGAAATCTCCTTCACCACCAGTACGAATAGCGTTGATTCTAGCCTTACAATCAGTTTTTTTTTATGGCCTTGCATTAAAAGCATTCTTTGATACAGATGTCCATTTACCTCCTCTAATGCACTCAATGGTAAAATACTTCAGATTCCCATATAAATCTTTCTTCAAATTTCTTTTCTTAACACCAAATCCTACTACGCGAGCATATTCAACACAAAAAGTATAAACATCTTCGTCTGATTTGAAGACCATACCTGACTTCGAAATCAATTTCTCATCAATATCAGGCAATGGAGTATTAATACCCAAAGAATCCCTTTCAGACTCATCACTTTGAGGATCATCACTAAAAGGCTCATCACTTTGAAACTCCATAATATCCGCCGCAAATGCTGTACAACAAAAACATTTAGTGTTACAGGACAAAGCATGAATACATCGATGAGTATTTAATTTATATTTAATTTAAATTTAATTTATTCTTTCTTAAAGTACAATTGATATTTTTCAAACATTTAAGGGATCAAATTTTTTCTCATCATATTACATTTTACATTTTATATTTAATTTGTATTTCATTCTTTCTTTTTTAAATTACAATTGCTATTTTCTCATAAAATTTATTTATTTTTAATTTGTATTTAATTTAAATTTAATTTATGTATTATCAATTTATGTTTTTCCCAGTTATTATAGGTTCTTTCCCATTTATTATACATTGGCAGAAATTTATGTACCAAGCCACAATTAAATTTTGGAAAATTGAAATGAAAATTGATAATACATTTTCGGAAGCCGCAGTAAAATTCAGGAACAAATTTGGAAAAACAGAGCAATTAAATCAAAACAGAGCAATAAATTTCAGGAAGCAAAATTGGAAACAGAGCAATTAAATTCTGTCAGAAAATTGAAAAAAATAGGGCAATACAATTCAAGGAACAAATTTGGAAAAATAGAGCAATTAAATCAAAACAGGGCAATTAAGACAATGAAAGCGACCGAGAGAAAGAGGGTCAGATGCTAAACCAGTTACTCAAACAAATCACAGCCACAAACATGATGATGAGACGAAAGTTACCGTTCAGTTGCCGTTGGGTAACCGGTTTGAGTTACCGATAAGGATGAGAAATGAAAACGATGAGGCACAGTAACTCAATCTCAGGAACGACTAACCCTAGCCGTCTGAAAGAGATGAGAGAAAAGGAAAGGGAAGTGATATTTCGGTAGGGTAAATGAAAGGGAAATGAAAGAATTAGGGATGAAAGGGATGAAGGCTTGGCTAATTACAAAATTGCCCGAGTGGCAATTTTGTAATTACGGAATGACGTGGCGATGCCACGTCGTTCCCTCAGTTTGGGTTACCAGTTTGGGTAACCGGTGTAGCAGCCCCTTCTTTTTTTTAACCCACCGTAAGTTAGCTTCATCTAATGCTAGTGTTTGCATTATTCTAGAAACAGATCCACATTTCTGCGAATCATTTACGAATCTAAAATTAACTACAGTTAAACCTCGATAAATGAATGCTCTTGGGACCAGCAAAAAATATTCGTTTAGTGAGTTTATTTACTTATCGATAAATGAATATATTATTCATTTATCGATAAATGAATTTTTATTCATTTAGATAGTATTTTTACATTTTTATTTTTTCGTATGATTATTTATTTTACATTTAATGTACAAATACGTATATAGACTATGTACATGCATCATGTACTTATAAGATTCTATGTATGGAATACTTAGAGTCTAAATACATTGTTGATTGGAAGAAATATTTTTGTTTTTAGGATAAATAAATATATATATATATATCTTATGAATTTTAATGATTATTCATTTATATTTACATGGGGTCTTTAAGGATTCAAAAAAAATTATTCGTTAATGCATTTAGCGAGGTTATTCATTTAGCCCATTTGCCCAAGTCGGGACCGGAGAAAATTATTCATTTGGCGAGGTTATTCGTTTATCGGACATTCATTTATCGAGGTTTAACTGTATTTTATAAATATCCAATGTCTCCCATGAGACTTTTTTTATTATTATGTTTTTCTTTTCTTCTTTTTTTTCTCAACAAAGTTACATTTTTTTTATTCCTTAAATATTTTTTAAATTAAAATTAATTTCGTTCGAGTTTTATCGATTTAAGAAATTATGTATTTTTTTTGTTGATCAACTTAATCTACCATTAATTTATCATAAATAATCTGAAATGTCTAACCCGAGACAAGCTTATCTAGGATTGGGACACGCTACGATTCATTCAACAACATTTTTAGTTACCACTTACAAAATGTGGAATTTCTTAAAAATACAAAATAAGAAATCCCACATGATAAACGGAAGTGTAAAGCGCGTGACATTTTAGTTTTCGTAGACGTGCTCAAAATATCATACTATCAGATCGCATTCTGTCTGTTACTGGTAACAAAATAAGAAAAGTCTACCCAAAATAAATAAATTATTGAAGAATAAGGAAACTGACAAAACTACCAACCGGATTATATCTTCTGGGTCAATACAGATTATTGAAATAATATTTTTTTATATAAAAAAAAATCCAGTTCATTCCCCAGATCCTGTGAATTGGTTGTCTTCTCCAAAGATCAGTCTTTTTTCTTTTCTTCTTTATCCACCAATTCCATATTTCAGTGTCCATTTGCACAACCCATCATTATCTTCTCTTCTCTCATTCGTTTTAGCTCTTTTGATCAATGATCAATTTGGTAGGGACCCTATTTAGATTCTTTCTTTCATTGTAGATAACTTCCATGCATCAGATTGATTTTGATTCTAAATTGGATATTTTTTTATATTCTAAATGGGTTTGGTGCAGAAGATGGGCTATTCTTTCATCGGAGTTGTGTAATTGTAAGAACTTTTGGTTCTGTTTTGTTTTTTTTGTTTTTATTATTATGGTTGTCATTCATTTTGCTTAATGGTGCTTAAATTTTTAAACTTTATTGATGTTTGCAATTTTCGATGTGTATATTAAGGTGCTTGAGTTAAATTCTTGTTGAAACCCTAATCATTTGAGGCGGAGAAGGAGGTGCTGCATGACAGTTTTCAGATAGCAGTTGTTTATCTTATGTGCTCTGATTTTTTAAGGCTGAAGATGTCTGGAAGAGGGGAGCGCAGTGGTGGTAATCATAATTTATTTGTCATTAACAAAAATTTCTGTGGATAGGGTTAAAGGTGATAGTTTCTAACTGAAATGGCAAGGATGGTACCGCATGTTTCGAATGTAGGACTAATTTGTTATGTTAATGTGATAATGATTAGATGACTGCCATGTCTTTTTTATTCAAGAAACAAAATTACTGTTGTATTTTTAAAGAATTGAGTATGCTTAGTCCTAAGGAAAGGAATGACTAGCCATGATTTTTCAACTTCATTGTTATTTCCTCGATAATGAGCCTAAAGACTAAGTTCTTTCGTTAGTTCCAAGGTGCAAATTTCATAAATGGGATAGGTTGAGTATACTGGAAAATAGTTGGGAGAACTTATTAGGGAATTTAAAATGAGGAAGCATATATTGCATCGCTGTAAAGGCACTGGAAGATAGCTATACAAAAACTATCAGTTGAGAAAGCACTCACTTTTGAGAATAGAGCTTACTTACAGTGCGTAGATATTTAGGATTTTTGATTATCGAAATGCATTACGGTAAATTATATGTTAATCCTGTTCTGAAGATACATTCAATCTACCTTCTATTCATACATGGACATTTTAGTATATTTTTATGAGCGGTGGTTAAACTTAACCAACCTGATAAGAAATGGACTATCAAAAGATTGGTGAGTAAGATCATGAGCAAAGCAGGCAGGCTAGTGAGATCTGAGCTGTTTTGTATGCCAGAGCGAGAGTTATTTAATGAGATCGCCATTTTGTTTACTGTTACAAAAGGGAAAACAGCTGTAGAATTCTGTTCTTATCAGACAAAAATAGTTCACTATGTTGATTATTTTATATTACACTTTCAGGATCCGGGTCTAGCCTAGAGGATCTCTTAAGTTCAGACAGGGAGAGCGAGAACAGAAGGAATCGACGTAAATCTGGTATGTTGAGCTTTCATCTTCAGATTGTTTTTTCAGAGGATCTTTTTTTCACACAATTACTCATCTACCAGTCACTTGTTTTTTATGAAGGAAATGGTATCTCCTGTTTCTGGATTAAGATTTACCTTTTTCTTCTGTGTGAAGCAGGTCCACAGCGAAAATTGAGCAAACTGTTGAGTCAGTCAGGCAATAATTTTTGTGCAGATTGTGGATCTCCTGATCCGAAATGGGCGTAAGTTAATATTTTCCTTCTAATCTTTCTTTTTTGTTAAATTAATCACCCCGTATACTTTAGTTTATGAGATAAACATGCTGGATAGCCAACATGTCTCTGCTCTCATTGGAATCACCTGCATCATTCCGCATTCTCTGAGCATAACATGGGAGCTGATATATGACTATATATATGTATGTTAAACGTACTATTAAACGTATGTATATGTGTCTAATATAAAACTAATTAAATGTATATGGTTATATTAGTGCCTCTGAACACGAACATCTGATGCTCGGTTACTTTTTTTTCCTGCCATCTTTTAATGTGTATCAGGTCTATAACTTACGGAGTATTCATTTGTATTAAGTGTTCTGGTGTGCATAGAAGCCTTGGAGTGCACTTAACAAAGGTGTGGTTTTTAAACTTTACTCCTTACTGTGATGCTTTAATGCCGTGAGACGAATAGAGTTAAATTGAAGGAGACATTCCAATGGGCATGTAGCCCAATGGTTGTCTGCTAGTGAAAAATTACCGTTACTGTTGTCAAGTTCTGATGTTTGAGAATATACGGATCTCTCGGCCTGACATTACTCATCTTTTGTACCTAAATCATTTTTGGGCCGCACTCACCAGAGTCTAAAACGTGTAAAAAATCATTAACTTTCTGCGTTTGGCTTACAGATATCTATTTTAATCATTGGAAATAAGTTACTGTCATTTTTCTCCATTATTTTTTGTTAAAAAGTCTTTCCTTGGCTCCTCCTTGAGCCACCATTGCTTACTGTCTATCTTCACTATACTTACCGGTAAGCTGATGTTCTGTTTTGCTCCGTCTATGCCAGGTTCTATCAATTAGTCTAGACGAATGGTCAGAGGAACAAGTACAGGCTTTGAGAGAGTTAGGTGGCAACGCAGTTGCGAATAAGAAGTATGAAGCTTTCATTCCCGATGATTACAAAAAACCAAAATCAGATGCCTCTATAGAGGAGCGCGCTGATTTCATTAGGTAACGCAAGAACAACAGTCATCATCCCTTCATTCAAGAAACCTACACCATTCTAAATATCTGAACAGGATTTAACTTTCTGAATGCTCAGAAAAAAGTATGAGCAACTACAGTTTGTGGTGGACTATAAAGACGCACAACTTATGTGCCCCTTTCCTGGTCCTAGAAGTTCATCATGTAGCTCTTCAAGTCATTGTTCTTCCCACGAAAAGAAACATTATGACAAGCAAGGAACCAGGCATCATCATCGTATTGGCCATGCATTTCGTAACAGCTGGGGAAGGAAAGAGTCTGATCACAAGCACACAAAAAAAAGTAACAGTTTGGTAATTTCCTGTTCATTACTTCCATCTATAATTGCTTGTTGTATGGGTTAAATTTTCTCCTTTCGTAGCGACCTAGGAACAAGTTTAATTACTGTCTTATTTGCACATGAAGGATCATATATTATTAGTCCACACAATCATTTACTTGACGCTAGAGATAAATACCTCCCCTACCTTTTCTGTCAAACTTAGTGTACCCTTACTTTTGCAGTGATTATCAGAGTCAATTGGACTGCACTATATCTTATTCTTTTCTTTTTTGGAAATAATGTGTGGGTAACATTGTTGTTGCCATAGTTTCCAGTCAAGATGCACAAATAAAATGTTGCAATTTGCTGAATATTGGTTGATATCTGCTGTTTATAGGCAGGTATGGTTGAATTTATCGGATTGATAAAGGTAAATGTGGTCAAAGGAACGAACCTAGCTGTGCGGGATATGATAGCTAGTGATCCATATGTCATCCTTTCATTGGGTAACCAAGTAAGCTCCTTCTCCTTACAACCTGATTTCCATCATGATTCTGTACAATACTGGTGCAGATAACTTTGTTCTGTATTAAATTTTAATCGCAGTCAGTTAGGACGCGCGTCATAAGGAACAGCCTGAATCCAGTCTGGAATGAAAGTCTAATGTTGTCAATTCCAGACCACGTTCCTCCTCTAAAAGTGGTAAGAATGATGATACTAACAATGCTTGCTATAAGTCGTTGGATTTCATCTGCTAAAATTTCTAGTTTGTCGCCTGCAGCTTGTGTATGACAAGGATACATTCTCAACTGATGACTTCATGGGCGAGTCTGAAATTGATATTCAACCCCTAGTCTCTGCTGCCAAAGCTTGTGAGAATTCTACAGTCGGCGAGTCCATGCAGCTCGGTAAGTGGATGGCAAACATGGAGAACACCCTAGTGAAAGACAGTATCATTACCCTACAAGATGGGGTGGTAAAACAAGAAATCAGTTTAAGGCTACAAAATGTTGAGAGGGGGGTACTAGAGATTGAGCTGGAGTGTCTTCCCCTTACTCAATAGTTAGCTAGCATAGAGATGTTGAGAAATCAAGTTAGCGATGCGCTTTGAACTGTCAATAGTTTATGGAAAATTTTGTTATCTTATGATGACAGACTTCTCGGGAAAGACTAGGAGAATCTATCGCCTTTTACAGAGAGTTCGAGATGTTTCTCGTGCTGGGCAGGCATCAGTCCTGATATCAATTTTTTACCATTCAGACTGTGCTAGCATTGTAAGTTGTAACATCATAGACACCATTGTTGTCAGTACAATTTGTTCTTGGTGGATGAATGGAGTTCAGGCACCTATCCATCAATTGTAAGCCAAAGATGCTCTCTTTGGAAAACAAAATGTTATATAATTTGCAAGTTTTGCTTGCAAGGAAAGGGAAGAGACAACATAGACAACCCCATCAATATAAGGTAGAAAATCCATCCACTCATGCCTGCCAAACAGATAACAAAAAAAAAGTGACAGAAGAAGCAAAGGAAAGCTGTATGTCAACCCAAAATGGACAGTGGATGCTACCAACCAAACCAAGAAAAGCAAGAAGAGCAAAAAGGTTTTCACATATTTCTAACGATAATCATACTCTTCTACAAAAGAGAATTTTTTTCTTCAAGAAGTTAAAAAGGATAACACAGCAACAGATGGAATAGCTCTGGACAATATGGATTCTGTTTCCCCTACTTAATTCAACAATTATAAAACAAATGTACCAGAACTTGGCTAGAGATCAACAAAAATGTAGTGAAACCTACCATTGAAGAACCGCAACAATCAAAACTAAGAGGAGGCAGAAACCAGAAAGCAATCAATCAAACTGAGGAATCTTACTGTCAAACCAAGAGACATAATCTCCAAGAAGCACAGTGCGATAAAAACCGTCAGAGTAAAGCAGTATGGAATACACATTAGAAGCTTGTATCTGCACATAATTCATGGATTTTAACAAAATTAAAGGAAAAGGTAGCAAAGCCAGCATGGCTCCGCAGCTATGAGACCGCCGTGAAGTTCAACCTGACAAAAAGAAGATCTTCACTGGAAAGGGCCAACATTCAACTGTTGCCACCAAGAATTGAAATATTCAGAGCAGAACACTGGAAATGGAAGAGATGAAAAGAGTAAACACAGCTTCATATCAAACTAAGTTTTGAGAAACGTTCTACCTTAAGTATAAATGTGAAAGCAAAACACACCTCAATTAAATGAACTTGTATTTCAGATTACAAGAACAATTCACAGAGGAACAACAAACCAGAAGGATGTCGTGCTCAAACATATAAGTGGCATAACCCCCATAGTTATCCACACAAACCACACTTACATTGATCAGCATCAATAAATTGAAAAGGATAGAATTCACAACAGGAAAAAGAATTCAAGAACAAAAAATTAGGGTATGAAACAGGCCTAATCCGTCATTTGCACATCCGCAAATTCTTTTGTATTACATTTTACTAGATATTTACATTACCAAGAAGGAGAAATGATCTCCCCTCACAAAAGATAACCAAAACATCCAAAACCGATTTGGTGTTTTGATACCATATGCTATTATTTCTCAAGATAGAACAAGCTTCAGTCCCCTAACCAATGCAGAGACACTTGACAAAATGGAAAAGAGAAAAGAACATGAATCCAAAGAGAATCTTGAATCCATCCTGACCTTTTTCACGAATTATCCACATTCAATACATACACCAACAAAGCAACTCTATAAACAAGTAGCAAACCATTTTCTGGGTATGAACTTAGTAAGATGTCACTAGCAGGCTAGCAGCAATCTGGGCATCGAATCAATCCATTCTCATTGCATTCCAAGCACTTCTTTGCCACTCCTTCATCTTCATCAAACACCTTCCTACTCCCGCTACAATTCCCACAGGGCACAAACCTTACATCCCCACATCCTTCACACACAAACCCTGGTTGCCTCCTAGGAAATCCATCAAGAGCCCTAGCCAGCTCCCCCGTCTCAAACATTAGCTTGATCACATCTGCGCCACCTACATAATTACCTCTAATAAATACTTGTGGCAAGCTGACATTCTTCTTCTCCCCCAACACATCTAACAACTCCTTCTTGTATGCAGAATCCATGGAAATATCCCTCTCATCAACCCACACTCTAAACCCTTTAAATATCATCCGGACAGCATAACAATCCTCATAAGTCCTCCGAACCCCATGCAAGCTGGTAAAATAAACCACAATTCTATCCTCTGTGCCCGGCAAGCGAATAGAAGTAAAAATAGAGAACCTGTTATATTCAGGCCCCATTGATTTCATGGACTTAAGCTTATGACTCTGTGGGATCATCAATTGTGATTGTGGTGATGCATTAGGGTTTGGTTTAGCTGAGGCTGTTGGGGTTTCAAAGAGGGTGCGGAGCTTTTTGACTTTGCCCCTCATGGACTCAAAAGAATTGTAGAATTTTGAGGTGGATTGGATGTAGGGTTTGGTCACTGATGTTGCATGGATTGTAAGAGACCTATTGAACATGGAGGTAGTGGTGGTCTTCCCTTTAGATTTCCCCAAGATTTCTGTGTTACTCTCAAATTCTGCCATGGACCCAGATGATAAAACCCAAGAAAAGATACAAAGCGAAGGGCTTTTTGTGTTCCTTTTTGAAGGGATCAATCAAGATTGCAAGAAACAATCTTGACAGCAGAATTCAGAGCTGGAAACGAAGACAAATGAAGGGTTTGTGATGTTATTACCAATGGAAAGAAACCCAGAAGATGGTGATGAAAAATCAACCTTGCCCTTAGAAACCAGAGGTGGAAATGATGGGAAGATGACGGCGACAATGATCGGAGACTCCTGCAGAGAAATGATCGTTGATGATATGCAGTGGGCCTAGGGGGAGGGAAAGGATGCAAAAGAGAGGAGGTTTATCTTGTTTAGGTTCAGGTTCAGGTTTTGATTAATCTCTGTTGTTGATTCAAAGAGTCTATTTTTTCGGTGCGTTTTGTTTGTTTGTTTCGTCGTCCTTGTTGTGCTGGCTGCTCTGCTTTTTTGCTTTTCTTACTTTCTTTGCGCAAGAAAATAATGAAAGCGGTTCTGTTTCAGTTTTGTTTTCGTAGTTTTGGTGCAAAAGAAAGAAAGAGAAAATGGAAAATTGGAAAATGGAAAATGTTGTGGATGAGCTGAGGCGTGGATGCAAAGCTAAAGAATCAAACTTTTTCAATCCATTATTCTTATGCTTGATCCATTTTTTGGGTTCATATTATAACATCAACATGGACCAGTCTAAGAGAGAGAAAGGTGTTCTTTTTATAAATGTCAAAATGATTTTTTTCCTCATGTATAATTAAAAATACTTTATAGTTTTCTTTTTTTGTTACGATATTCATAATATATTATAGCTTTTCTATCATGTAATTTTTTTAGGGTAAAAAATATAATTATTTTTTTTATATCGAGTCGATTCATTAAAAAATAAAATATTTTTACATATAATTTGTTTAGTACACATTGAACATTAAACTATTTTTTATCTCAAGGGAATTTGAAAATTCTATACAAATTTGTAAAATAATAAAATAATACCAAAAGGACAAAATCAGTAGTAATAAGTTTGGGGAGGGACCATTTTCGTTGCAAAGTGTATAATTCTTTTGTAATCCCTTTTAATAGAAGCATGCTGCCAAGGGAGAAAAACAAGCTTGTTTATTAGAAAAAACAAAGAATAATTCTTTTCTTTAGTTTTATGTTTTCTGTAAAAAAAAAAACAACGACTGAGGTGACGTCAGACTATATGTAAAAGTAAAACGCGCACGCCCTTGTTCGAAATGACGCGTTTATGTTTTTTTATTTTATTTATTCAAATATTCAAAATTTAAAATTCAAAATAAGAGTTGATGTTGATGTTGATCATGTAATGTTGCATTACATGTACATGATGAATCATGAATTAATTATTTTTTTCAGTAGCCAGCTAATAGGTCCCACTTATTTATTTATTATTTTATGGGTTTTTTTAGTTACGGAAAATTCAGAAATTTCGTTATTAAGTATAACCGGGATCGAATTCATAACCTATCTCGTAAAAAATATACTCCAATTTTGTGTGCAATTTATGAAGTTTTAATCATTGGAAGGATCAATATTAAACTCTAATCCTTTTGTTTTATTAACATCGTGAGTCTCACTAATTTAGATTTATTGCAATTTTATTTGTTCTCGAACTCATGCATTTTTAATTAAGAGCATGTTTTTCATGTTCATTTTCTTTCATTTTAAAATAAAAACATGCTTGCACAAAACAAAATAATACCCCTCGCAGTAGAGTTGTAATTTCTGTAAAAGGTTAGTTTAGGAGTTCGAGTTTTCTAATTTACATTAGAGTAAAAAAATAGTAAAAGAATAGAGTAACTTCAGGACTGGTTGAAAGTTGAAACAAGCAATTCATTTCACTATCAGAAGCCCAGACTTTGACATCAGTCAATTTTCAGGTAGCTGCAGCTGTGTCTCAACACTAGGGCTAAAAAAATGCCAACTTGAATCATGAAAAGCTGAAATGTATTCGTTTGGAATTGTCTTCATCTCAAATTCGTCCATGAATTCCTGAGCAGCCAAAACATGCCTTTGCGAATTAATCACATTGAAGCTCTTAAACTCTGACATGGACTCGTACAGCTTAAAGCTGTTTCCAAACAATACAATTCTATTCAAGAGTCCTATCTCCCAGTTTGCCTGTAAGAGATTATCATACAACCCTGCCTCGCAATGAGGCATGTAGAAAAGTGTTGGCTTTGTAGCACGTCGCCGACCTTGCTCATTTATGGATAGAACAGAACATCCAAAGGCTTCTAGAACCTGAGATTCGGTAGCAGAAAGGATTGGATCAAACACCTCTCTGTCTCCAATCCAATCAAAAATTCTTTTCAACAAGATTGCAAGGCTAAGCTGAAACCGAGGAACCTCGTAAGAGTCAATGCTGCCAATACCATAGATTACCATCTGCATCTTCGATTCCAATCCCAGAACACTGTGAAAATGCTCCAGGATTTCTGGAGTTTGGATTTGTTCCAAAATGTTTTGATAGAACTGAGAACTCTCCATTCTGTTTACACACACCTGCAGCTTCTGTATCAATTTTGATTGTCTGTCCGGATCAAATTCTAGATCAGTTGGCACCCAAGCTTGCTGCTGTAGTTCTTTAGTTTTAATTTTCCTGACCTTTCTGTTTCGTTTTCCATTGCGCGGTAAAACAACCGTCCACTCTTCATTAAGGGCATGACTGTCAAGGGTGAGGACTTTTGCAGAAGCAGCCATTGTAAGAGAATGGTTTCTCCTTCTGTGAACAAAGACGTTTCTACCTTCAGAGAAATCAAGCATACTCGATGTAACCAGTAGGAACTATTTATTAAGATTAAAAATGTAAATCAGCAGAGAAACATATTTCACTTGCGAGCCAAAGAGTTTTATTCATGGCATGAATGATTTAAACGCTAAAGGATGATATTCTAACCTATTCACCAACAAAAGCTCCATTAGAGGGAACCTACTCCTCTTGCAACTAAAAACTACAGCACAAATTGATACTTCGGAAGGCTAAACAAATAGCTAGGGGTGTTCATCGGTTCTGCTGGACGGGATTGAACCTCCCTAAATGGAACAAGATTCCCACTTCCGAGTTTGGATAGGTGCGCTTCCACGTCTGCGTTTTGCGCTCGATAATTGGAAATCCTTTCCGTTCCGAACTTCCATTTTCTAGATTCCGAAATTCCAATTCCGAAATTATTATGGAACAGAATACCGAACTTCTGAAATTCCAAAATCAAATAAATACTAATTTGATCATCAACATCAACTATAAGGAACTATAATTTGATCATCATCAACGGCAACAGTCAATCAAAACTCCCTGCATTACTCAAACAGACATCTCATCAAATTCAAAAGAATGAAGCATGCAAGATTGCTCCATCAACTTCCGAAATTCCGTTTGCTCCATCAATTTCAATTTGTTTTATACAAAAAATACATGTTAATCCAAAAAACTTGCAGCCAGATATTAATGTTGAACTTCATACGAATCCAGATTAAATACTCCAAAACAAGAGTAAATTCCAACATTCTGTCAGCGACAAATGACACAAATTTCTGAATTTCCTCTCCCTAACATCAAACACTCATGCCATCACCTCTAACTTCTGAACAATTTACTCAATTGTAATACAGGCTCCTTTTAGAAGCTTTTCCAGCTATCCTCACCCTTACAGATACTTGCTCCATGGACACTTCATCCCCACTCATTTATCATACCGCATAACAAAAAAGCAAAAATGATCTGGTGAAACATCACTTTCACACTAACAAGTGCATCATCAAGAAGCTTATCAACCCAAACGTAATGAAATTAATTGAACATAAAAAGAAGCTTATCAATCCAACCAATCAATCAAAACACAGACCAACCCAAGGGTCAACAGAATCAATAATTAAAGAATGAGGGCACCGGAATCAGTGACAAAACCAGCAAACCAAACAGAAAAATATAATAATGGAATGAAGCAAGCGAGATATTATATGAAAATTCAACGACTTAACGACTTTCAAGACGCAAAGGATTAGCGTCATACCTTAGCCTTGACGACCTTTGAAGAAAACAAACACTCGGAAATCAAGCCAAAAGAACGAGAAAGGCCGCAGACGATGTTATGCTTCGGAGTGAGAAGGTGAGGCGAGACGGCGAGAGAGAGAGAGCACGTCGCCGTCGGAGTGAGAAAGGGCTAGGATTAATTAACAGAGGAAAGGAAGAAGCAATAGAACACCATGAAATGGCTGTGCTTAATGGCTACAGATTTACGGCGGGTTTCTACAAATCCTGCAATTGCCATGGATATAGCAGAGAGCACCAATTCGTGGTTTGTATTAGTTACTGATTGTTTGAGGCTTTGGATTTTGCAATGGCAGGTATACATTTGGGCTATCAGCAAGCAATGTCGGCTTGCTAATGCTTCTTGACAGAAGCCCCAACATAAGGCAGTGGAGATGTCTGATCCGTGGTCAATTTGTCTGATAACCGAGACATGCATTCATTGCTGTAACAACCCACAACAATTGCATCCGATCCTTATAACAAATTACTCTCCTCTCCTTTTACTCTCCTCTCCTTTTACTCTCCTTTCCACCCTAATCATTGTTCCATACACAGCCGAAGTGTTCAATAATCAATTGCAAACGTGTGTTTTCAATTGGAAAAGAGAAAGTTGGAAAATTTGGAAAACATCTCCAATTTTGTGTGTTAAATTAAAAATAGAAAATTTTCATTTTATTCTCTAAATGATAAAATTATTCACGGTAAATACAAAATATTTTTTCTTCTCAATTTTTTTAAACAGACCCTAAATGTTTATTTTAATCCATACATTTGTTTAAATTTCTAAAATTAATAATTATATTTATTTTTGGCTGAAATTGATCTTCATATTTATATATTTGGCTGAAATCAATCTAATTTATTTAATTTAATTAATTTTTATTTTTCAAAAAAAATATTATTCTTTATTAAAATCCTACGTGGAATTAATACTAAGAGAATTTTTTTTTTATTATGTTGGCCATGTTATCATGCCACGATATTAGTAAAAAATAATATTTTTTGGAACTTTTTAAAAATAAAAAGTAATTTAATTAAGTTAATTAGACTAATTTCAATAAATTATACAAATATTAGGATCAATTTTGGCCAAAAATAAATGTGAGGATTAATTTCATAATTTTAGACAAATGTAAGAACTAAAATAGATATTTAGCTTTATTTTAACCTAAAAACTATTATTTAATTAATTTAATTTAATAATATCTGTGCACGATTTCCTATAAAAGTATAGTACATAAGTATGTTAAATAATAACTTTTAAAATATTAACAACTTTATTTTTATATAGAAAGTGAATTATTTTTTCTAAATTATTATTTTTGACTAAAAAATAAACATTTCAAAATTATTTTTTCTCATGATTTCATCCAACACTACTTAGGTTGGATTTGGTTTTTGGAACTTCTTTCACAAACTATAAAGCACAAAAAAAAAAAATTACAGTGTTCTGTGGCAGATTTATTTCTCACACCGATATATATCAGACTCACTCATCTATTTCCGGTTCATTTGGTCATAATTCTCAATAATTAATGATATCAAATAAATATTTATTATTAAATATATATAAAACTCACCTTTTTACATTAATGTGAGTGATATTAATAATAAATTGTTATTTTCATTCACAATTCTACTAATTTTCTATCATTATACATGATTTTGCATTTATTTTTATATAATATATGTACATATATATTTTGTGACGGTGTTTTATAATTTCTACTCTCTCCGGTTTTCTTTAAACGACTTTTACTATTTGAGCACGCATATTAAGAATACCAGATGACTCACTATTTGAGACAATTTTGAATCTTTTCTTTCGAAAAAAAGTATATAATTTTTTGGAATCAAATAGTTAGTCATTCGAATTTTTCGATATGTGTGCCAAAATAGTAAGAGTCATTTAAAGAAAATCGGAGGGAGTAATTTTCTTATGTCGCAATATATTTGGTGTTAGTGTCGGTGTCTGTACTTCTGCTTCCTAGTATACAACCAAACCAATAACCATAACCAGATTGGGCTTCATGGGAGCATAACAATAACAAAGTGGGCTTTATTTCTTCCCAACTGGCCCAGATCACCAGCTATCCATTTCCAACCAATAACCAGATTTATTTGTGCTCCTTCACCAAACAATTTTCCTAAATAGAACATGGACAACAGAAAACAAAGTGTTACTGTTAATGTAATCGCTCATTTTTATATCCCTTTTCCCTCTCCCTTTCTTCCCCTCAAGCCCGATTAGGGTTTAGGGTTTTTACCTACTCCCAATCTTCCTTTCTAACTCTTCCATACACCACTAAAGATTCAATCTTCACAATGATGTACGGTGATCCTCAACATCAACACCTCCAACAACAGCAGCAGAATCAACAACAGCCAATGATGCATCAGCAGCAGCAGCAGCAACAACAGCCGCCAATGATGCATCAGCAACAACCCATGATGCACCAGCACCCGCACCCGCACCAGCATCAGCACCCACCAATGATGCACCAGCACCAGCACCAACAACAACCACCCATTGGAGATTTCCACCGTGGCCCTCCTCCACAACAACCTCCTATGATGCGCCAGCCTTCTGCTTCTTCCAGTACCCTCAACGCACCCGAATATCACCACCATCCTTCTGCACCCGGCCCCCCTCCTCCTTCTTATGACGGTAAGGCAATTTAATTGACTCTGATTGAAAAATTACATTTGGGTATCGTATCGTTGTCACACCAATAAAGACTTGTGCCTTTTGTTTTATGCTTCACGGTAACTGTTTGAGGCTATTTTGGCTCTTTTTATAGCTCACGGAGACAATTTTGGTGCAAAACGAATGCGGAAGCTTACACAAAGGAGAGCTGTTGATTATACCAGCACTGTTGTTCGGTATATGCAGGTAATGATTAAGTTTGTGGCTTTTTGGAATTCTTAACTTTTGGTCTTACCTATCTTTGGCGTCATATTTTATTCTTGTCATTAGTCACATATTCGGGGTTTTGGTTTGTTTCCTTTGAACCTCTGATCAATGTTTACCCTTTTTGTGCTTTGCATTCTAATGAAACCCCATGAATAGTGCTGCAACTGAGCCCTGTTTTTCTTTTGAGGGGCATAACATCTAACCTTCAAGCATGGATTTTTTAGAGTCGCCAAACTTGCTTTAAAAGTCCTTTTGATACCCTCAGGAATTAGTCGTGAGCACTGAACATAAGTGAAATCGCATTGTACTAATGGATTATAATGGTCTGGAGGTTTGTTGATGGAGTTAAGCATGTTGGCTAATTGTGGTATTCTTTGATTTTTGCTGCAGGTTCGTATGTCGCAGATGGATTTGAGGGATAGGACAGTGTTGCAACCTACCCCAGCAGCAGCAATTGATGTTAGTAAACATCATTTAGATATTTTTGTTTCTGGGACATGCTAAACTGAAACTTGATTAAATGCAGTTTTAATACGTTTATAACATTATAAGTTGTTCCATGTAGATGCTGCCAACCGTTGCCTATCCTGATAACCCATCTACAAGCTTTACTTCAAAGTTCGTTCATACATCTTTGAACAAAAACCGTTGTTCGATTAATCGAGTTTTGGTAAGCCAAACCATGAGTAGTTTTCTCGCCATATTTACTTTTGTGTCAGTTTTCCATATGGTTGCCATAGACTCACCCCTTCAGTTGTTAGTTGGCTTCAAATGTGTTTTGTTTCATAGTGTTAAGTGGTATCTGTCAATGCGAGCCAAGGATTGGAGGACAAAATTTATAGTTGCTGGTGTTTGTGCTAGTTACCTGTTGACACAGTTACTCAAGTTAAATTGAAACTGGATAGCTAATTATATCTCCTAATGAAAATGTAATGATGAAAAAAGACCCAGAATTGGAAATAGATTGGTAGAGTGCATCTACATAGTCTTTGTTTAATTAATTACTATCAAGTAGTTTGCTGCGGACCTTTTGTCTGCTTCTTGGGTGACTTAATCTTTTACTTCTAAGCTTCATGCCTTTGCAAATTAGATGGATTCAGCAATTTGCTTCTCTTATGCTATTCTACTTAGAAGAACATTTTTCTGACAATTTTCTTATCCTCAGTGGACACCTAATGGTAGGCGTCTAATCACAGGGTCTCAAAGTGGGGAATTCACTCTTTGGAATGGACAATCATTTAATTTTGAAATGATTCTTCAGGTACATTACTATATTGGTTTAATGGTTACATGCACTAGGAGTAGCCATACTGAACTTTCTTGGAATATGTTACATTTATGTATTCACATCAACACATATTCTAATCCACTAACAATGCAGGCCCATGATCAAGCAATCAGGTCTATGGTATGGAGCCATAATGACAACTGGATGGTCTCTGGTGATGATGGGGGCGGAATTAAGTAATAAGACATGCTATCCTTATTGTGTAGATATGTTGATAATTTTTCCCCTAAGATGTTTACTCTTTATGTAATTTGGGTTTACCTTTTAGGTATTGGCAGAGCAACATGAATAATGTTAAGGCTAATAAATCTGCTCATAAAGAATCAGTTCGTGACTTAAGGTAAATATTTGCTCTATCAACATTTTTGGTATAAGCATTTACTAATGGAGTGAGTGTTACATAATGAACCCTTTTAACAGCTTCTGTAGGACAGATTTGAAGTTCTGTTCATGTTCTGATGATACTACTGTTAAAGTGTGGGATTTTGCTCGGTGCCAGGAAGAGCGTTCATTGACTGGTAATGTGCTCTGGTTGGTCATCTTATGTAATAGTGAATCTGTTGCTCCAGCTTTTGTGGTTTCCTTGCTCCATATCATCATCTGTTTAGTAATGTTTTCCTAGAAGCTTTTAGCCTTGACATGGATGCTACGTTAGGTTCAGTTCTTTTTGATTAGTGATTCTATTTAATTCACTTTATGGCCCCTAATTTATTTACATCACCACTTTTTAGTTGCCAGATATGTATATGTATAGCATCTGCATTTTGTAACTTTCTACTTTTAAAGTAAGGGCCTTGTAACCTACTGCGTTTGTATGTATGAATTTTCTGATCATATTGAAGTGCAAACATTTTGTCAATTTGTATTCAAACACATCACATTGGTTGTTCTTAAAAATAAAATAAAAGTACCAATCTGCTTTCTTCTTGGGGAATCCAACTGGAAATTAAAAAACAAGCAGACCCAGTGTTTCAAGGAGGCGTGGAAATATTCTCGCTTCAGGCTTTATGTTTACTTGCTTCATGGAAAATTTACTTGCACAATCTGTGATGAGAGTGCTAACAGTGAGCTGTAATCCACTTCTTACTTAAGGAGCAGCAGTCTGACTGAATTGATTACTGGGTGTCTTTGTGTTCCATGTATTACATTGCCTGAATTTACCCAAAGAGTTTTATATCCATGATTTTGAACTCAGGCAGGCCATGGTTGGGACGTGAAGAGTGTTGACTGGCACCCTACAAAATCTTTACTAGTTTCAGGTCTGTTCCATATTTGGTTGTGGAATGTAAGTTTTTTTGGTCATCATTGCCATGCTGAATGACATTATTTGGCCTTCTTGAAGGTGGAAAGGACAACCTTGTAAAACTCTGGGATGCTAAAAGTGGGAGGGAGCTTTGTTCATTGTGAGTGCCATATCTTTTGGTGACAAAATTCATGGTTGTTTAGGATCTTTTATAACTTTGTTGTGCATGAGGTTTGCAGTCACGGCCACAAAAATACTGTGCTGAATGTCAAATGGAACCAGAATGGTAACTGGATACTGACGGCATCAAAGGATCAAATCATCAAGGTTTGCAAAGCTCTTTAGAACAACATACCTTGATATTTGGCCTCACCTTTTTCATTCTTTCCCACATATTTCTTTCTGCATTGCAGCTTTATGATATACGGGCTATGAAGGAGCTTGAATCTTTCCGTGGGCATCGGAAGGATGTGACTGGTTAGTAACAGCTTCCACCTAATGTACACTGTTTGTGGATTTAGCTTTCAGTGTGCTGCACTTGCTTCAATAAATTTTTTTTCCTTTGACACCAATAGGTTTTTTTGTACAGCTCGCCATATTTAGGACCACAAGCATATTTGTTTTCAGTTCAATCTGTTTATCTTGTGTATGCTTTATATGACGACATAATTCAATATTCTCCCTCATTTTTTAGTGTTGGCTTGGCATCCTTTCCATGAGGAGTACTTTGTCAGTGGGAGTTATGATGGATCCATTTTCCATTGGCTTGTTGGGTAACTTTTATTTCTTATATAGTACTCTGGTTTATTTCAACTCCTTATCTTATAAGTTTGCATTATGTATGCTCTATGTAAATCATTTTTTCTGTTACCAGTAATATAAATTTTCTTGTAATGCATGGACTCAAGGGTTTTAAAGAACATCACTTGTCATTCAATACTATCTGTTTGAAAATTTGAAGTTGTATATCATATGACATTTAATGTTCTCCTTATGCACAGGCATGAAACTCCCCAGGTTGAAGTTCCCAGTGCTCATGATAATAGTGTGTGGGATCTCGCATGGCATCCTATTGGATATCTTCTATGCAGGTAAATGTAGTGTTGTTAGTTAGCCATCAAATCGGCAGTTAATGTAATGTTTAGAGATTTCTCTGCTGAAACACAGATATGTAACCTTTAAGCAACAAAGGTATGGAAGAAACCTAGTAAATAGCACTACGTTCAGCTCCAACATAGTATTTTGTCAATTCAACCTCACTGATCGTCTTAATTGCCCTACCTTTAGTTTTTAATATGTTTCTTTTAGGTGAACGCCTTAAATTCGTTCCTTTGGTGTAGGTATTCATTACTTGCAAGTCTAATGTGAAATAAATTTTGTGGACATTTCTTGAAGAGCAATTTATTTGGCATAGAAATACCTTTTATTTTGGGATTCTCTGTTCCTTAGTATCTTCCTTTAGGAGAATGCCTTAAGTTCCTTCTTTTGTGGTTATGAGCAACAAAATGGGCCGAGCATTTGTCAAACAGATTTTGGATATTTATTTGAGTGTAAAGCTGCTAAGTAACTCTGTAAATTAAAAAGTACTATTTATTTAGCATTATGATATGATTAACTGATTTAATCAAATTGGTCACCCTGGCGTTATACTTCTTTAGTCTGGAAGACAAGTCCATTCAACTGCAAGCCCACCATTTAGAGTTTTCTCCACGTGTGTGTTGGCAAGCCCTCTCTATATTTCTCTTTTCCCATCTTGGAATTCATGGTTCCGTATGACACCCATTCTACTATACAGTAGGTGTCCTTCCCATGCTGTACTTGTTATACTAGATTTTTGGTCTGTTGTGGTTTTCTCCTGCTTTGTGAAGAATGGCCTAGCTTGGTTCAACACTTTGTTTTGGTAGTTGTTACTTATGGAAGCACAAAGATGATGAAGCCACTGTCGGTTGGCTGCATGAAGAAACTAGTTTCCTTTTGCATGTGCTTGTACCTCAACCAACTTGTTATAGTTGGTTATCAATTGCAGTATGGTTTTTGTTTGTTATACACGTAAATGGATGTAGGAAATAAGCTGCCTTAGTATGCTTTCATAACTCAACAGATTCATACTTACAGCTGCTCTATTACGTTACAGTTTTTGTTGGTTAAAAGTCTACACATGATGCATCTTCATTGTGGAAGTTGCTAAACTTGCATGTTTCCTTCTGCAGTGGTAGCAATGATCATACAACAAAGTTTTGGTGTAGAAATCGTCCTGGAGACTCTGCTCGAGATAAATTTAACACAGGTCAAAATCAAGGTTAGTATTTTGGATACTTGTAGCGGCTGAACATGATCTAATTCATATTTCTTTTACGATTTCAATATGGTTTTATGCATCCTGTTTCTTTTCAAGCTATAGCATCTTCAGTTTGATCCATGTGTTGTATTTAAGGGCTAATTGTTGGCTTTTAGACTTTGGTTTCTAAGCATTACTATATGTATCAGGTTATGGCGAGCAAAATCTTTCTCTTGGTGGTCGATTTCCTGGAAATTTCGCAATGCCAGAACTACCAACAACCCCAGGACCATTTGGTACTGGATTAACTCGAAATGAAGGAACCATTCCGGGTGTTGGAGCAGCTATGCCGTTGTCAATTCCCTCTCTTGATGCATCGCAGGGGGATCAAATGCCTATTCCCTTAGGAGCACCTCCTCTCCCTCCTGGGCCACATCCCTCTCTTCTTGCTTCGACTCAGCAGGGTTATCAGCAGATTCCCCAACAGCAACACTCAGGTCTCCCTCAGCAAATGCCGCCTATGCCTATGCCACACCCAAGTATGCAGCAGCTTCAGCCTCCGTCACATTTAAACCTCCTCCCTCATCCTCATCTACAACGTCCCCCACAAATGCCTCCTCATGGCGTGCCATCCCCTAGCCCCTCATCCATGGGGTCATTACCTCCGCCTTCATCAATGCCCACATCACTTCCATTGCCACCAATGGTATATACATTGTTTGCTTGTGTTACTAATTTATTCACTTTGGTTCCACATATTGAAAGCTTGGGGCCTAAATTAATATCGATAAACATGTCTTTTATAATTTTCTTTCTTTGTCATGAAGGTTCCCTTACCTCTCTTTTGAAAGGATGTTGTCATATGAAGATTTTTTGAAACCCTAGTTCATGGTTTTATTTGGCATTTTCGTTTGATGGGAGTTCTGGGTGTTGTTAGCTGATGCTTCTTTCGTCTTTTAGGGGATGCAAGGCGCTATGAATCAAATGATACCTCCAATGCCACAAAACCATTTTTTGAGCATGAATCCAATGCACTCTGGATCTTTACCCACAAGTGGTGCTCCTTCAGCTGGTGGCTTTCCCAGTGGCCCGCCAAATATGCAGGGCCACTCGAATCCAACGGGAGGTCAAATGTATCCACATGGTGGTCAATTCAACCGGCCACAAGGTGGACAGATGCAAATGATACCAGGTTTTAATCAGTATCAGGTAAGGTGTTGTTGTTACGAAAATGAACTATATATCCTCACAACCTTTGCAATAGAGTTCTAATTCATGTACTTGGTAGAGTGGTAGTGGCACATTCACTTACGCACACAAGTTTTGAGACATGGGCTGTGTAACAACATAACAGGCCTGGGACTATGGTATGGTCATCATATGAAACTGGTCCATTGTGTAGGTTTCTGCAATCATTTTCACATACTTAAGTGCACTAACCTCATCGATACCCAAGTTTGTAAGTGTAGATGCTTTAAATTAGAGAGGCAAGCATTGTTTTTGATAGTTGCATCGTCAGTAGTAGTTTTCCTAACAATTAATGGCTTTGATTTAGTCCTATAACACACTCCCAACCAAGAACAGAACTAATGTCGTTGGTTGTTGTTTGGTTGAAATTAATAGGTTTCAGTTGTCCTTTTGCATTTCTATATTGAGCAGAACCTGTTTAGTAAACTAGTTTAACAAGATGCTTCTTCTGGAGTGTTATTGCATTCTACCGTTTGAGAAGTTACGCATTGTGCTCTAGTGTCTTGTGGTGACATCATTGTTAAAGATGAGTTTATTTTTCAACATGTAGATGATGCATTCATTAGTAGCAACTTAGAGATACCTGTCGTGATTTTTCATGAAACCATATATGCTCTTAGTTTTTGCCTCTGTGGTTCTTGGCTCGGAGCTTTGGACATTTATGTTTGAGGAGGGACTAACAACATGTTATATGCTAATTGCAGTCTGGGAATCAAGCTGGTATGCCTCCACTGCCCCCGGGTCCACCACCTCATTCCCAAACGCCTCAGTAGATCGATCGTTAAGAGGGTTCGTTTCCGACTATGGCTGAAAGAAGCATCTCGTGACTTGCTGAGTGCTTATAGAGAGCCTCATACTAACAACTTGTATCATTGGTAATAATGCTTCTAGCTGTATTCTTTCCCGCTTTTTTGTTGGGTATAATTTGACTGTTAAGTTTTTTTAGGCATTAATCAAAAGTGGCCGTGGTTGAGGAGAATACGATCTTTGTAATTGGTGTATTTGTCATTCACCACTTGTAATTTTTCTGAAGAATGCAACTTTCACGTCTTGGAACTTTCATTTTTATCCTTTTGATAGTTTCACTTTTACCCTTTGTCCTGTTAAACTCTTACGTGATATAGCTAACACCATAGAAAAAGAAAAATATGTTTGATTTCAATTTAAAGTTTTAAAATTACTTTAAAAGGAGGCTGCAGAGTTTATTATTATAAAATTAAACTATTAATTCAATTTATTTTTTCTAACAGGCTGTTTGGTATTAAAATCTAGGAAGAGAACTGAACTCTTCCCAAATTCTGTAAATTCTGTGTTTGTTATATACTTTTTTAATTCAATTCAATTCTTTATAGAATTGAACCATCAAAATTAACAAACGATAAAATTCATTCCAAAATAGGTGAGATTGTTGAAGAATTTATTTGGTTTTTTAATAATTAATTGGATAATTACTTAAAAGCCCTCAGCTTTTACTTAATAAAATTATTTCACCAAATTATTTTATTTTTCTATAATTAAGTGAAAATTTACTACTTAGGTTCATTTTTACTAGTTAGGCTCGTTTTTTACTATTTTGGCTCGTTTTCACCAGTTAGTCTCGTTTTTTACCATTTTAGCTAGTTTTTTACCAATTTGGCTCGTTTTAGCTCAATTTTTACCAATTTGGCTCGTTTTTTACTGTCTTCGCTCATTTTTCATCATATTAGCTCATTTTTTACCATTTTTGCTTATTTTTTACCATTTTTGCTCATATTTTATCATTTTGGGTCGTTTTTTACCGTTTTGTCACATTTTCAACATTTTTGCTCATTTTTTACCATTTTGGCTCGTTTTTTATCGTTTTTCTTCATCTTCACTCGTTTTTTCTACATTTTTTACCATGTTTGCTCATTTTTATCGTTTTGGCTCGTTTTTTACCATCTTAGATTGTTTTTTACCGTTTTCTAGCATTTTTGCTCATTTTTTTTATCATTTTTCATTATCTTGGCTCATTTTTTATCGTTTTTTACTATTTTTGCTCATTTTCATCATCTTGGCGCATTTTTTTAATCATTTTTTACCATTTTTGCTAGTTTTTTTACTATTTTTGCTCATTTTTTATCATTTATTTATCTTTTTGGCTCACTTTTTACCATTTTTGTTTGTTTTTCACCGTTTTTGCTCATTTTTCATCATCTTGGCACCTTTTTTTATCATTTTTGCTCATTTTTTACTGGTTTTGCTCATTTTTCATCTTGGCTAGTTTTATATCATCTTTTTGGAACCGTTTTGGAGAACCAAACCGAACCGGAAAATTTTGTGGAACTGGACTGAATCGAACCGGAAAGTTCCGTTTTTTTGGGAACCATTTTGGAGAACCGGACAAAACCGAAA
This sequence comes from Viola odorata, assembly GCA_963691705.1. Taxonomy (NCBI): domain Eukaryota; kingdom Viridiplantae; phylum Streptophyta; class Magnoliopsida; order Malpighiales; family Violaceae; genus Viola; species Viola odorata. Next base: position 56,426,804 of record OY829544.1, read on the forward strand.
AGTTCCATTTCTTTTATATTGGAACAGTTTTGGAGAACCGAACCGAACCGGAAAGTTTCATTTTTTTTTTTATCATTTTGGAGAATCGTACCGGAAAGTATCATTTTTTTTTATTGGAACCGTTTTGGAGAACCGAGCCAAAACGGTAAAAAATGAGCAAAAATGGTGAAAAATGAGCCAAATTGGTGAAAAATGAGTCAAGATGGTAAAAAAAAAAGAGAAAGTGGAGAAAAAAGATCCAAATTGGTAAAAAATGAGCCAAAACGGTGAAAAATGAGCAAAATCGGTAAAAAATGAGCCTAAATGGTAAAAAATGGGCCTAAATGGTGAAAAATGAGCTAAATCGGTAAAGAATGAGCCAAAGCGATAAAAAATGAGCCAAAATGGTAAAAAATGAGATAAAATGGTAAAAAATGTGGCAAATGGTGAAAAATGAGCCAAATCGGTAAAAAAATGAACCAAAATGGTAAAAAACGAGACAAAGTGGTGAAAAATGAGCAAAAATGGTAAAAATGAGCTAAAATGGTAAAAAACGAGCCAAGATGGTAAAAAATGAGACAAAACGTAGAAAAATGAGCCAAATCGGTAAAAAACGAGCCAAAACAGTAAAAAATGTGCAAAAACTCTAAAAAACGAGCAAAATGGTGAAAAACGAGCTAAAATAATGATTTAAATTAATCGCGTCAATATTTGGGTATCAACAAATAGTAATTACTAATTTGAATTTTAGATTGTTTCTTTATTTTTAACTTTTGGTATACTTTATATTTTATTTTGATATATTATAAAATGTCATATCCGTTGGTATGAAAATTTACCGGTTCAATTATCTAAGATTGAAAGGTTAAATTTTTTTTTCTATTTTATAGGTAAATTTTAATTTAGGTGTATAATGGTCAAATAAGTAAAATGAAATCATTTCTCAGCCATAACAAACAATGTGTTCATTTCAATTCAATTGAATTCTTTCAATTCTATATTGTTATACCAATCATTAGAGTTCATTCATTAATAGAGTTCAATTGAATTCTAATTGAACTCTATTAATAAAATGAATTGAACTCTAACATGATTTGATACCAAACACCCACTAAAAGAAAATTCACTAATTAGTAATAATTAGCTCTAAGACTTTAATTTTTTCTGTAGTGTATTGCTTCATTATTATAAAAAAATATTAATCTAATAATTTTTTATTTATTAGAATAGTAATAAAAACTACTAGTTATGAAACACGCACACTTCATTTTTTATGTTGGACTCGTTTTTTATACCGATATTCGATGGCCACTCATACGATAGGTGTCTCGACTCACAACTTTCGTGTCTTTTTTTGTCATAATTTTAAGTAATTATTGGTGTTAAAAAGATATTTAGTGTAAATTATAGTTGATAAAAGTATTTATAAGATTAAACTTAATTTAAAATTCACGTTTCAATTGCATTATTGTTAGAGATATGGTTGAAACTCGTTTTTTTATTGTGGTGAATAGTATTTTTATATAATATATATTAATATACAAATATGTATATATATCGTGTCGGTATTTTATAATTTTTAATGTTTTTCCGTTACTGTATTGGTGTCCCTGTCGTGTGCCCCATCGGTGATTCATTCATACTCATTATTCATGACCAAATACACATGTTATTATAAATCTTAATAATAAGAACAATAATTTTATGTCATTATTGCAATTAATTATAAAACATGTAGTACTCTTAAAATTTTAATAAATTAAAGATTTTGTAAATATGTTAAGCTCTCTATTATATTACATTAATATTTTAATAAATTAAGATTAATGATGTATTATACTAATAATATATTTTTATTATATAATATTTAAATTTTTATTTTTTTATTAGTACAAAGTAGAATAATAATATAACGGGTTGGTGGCAATAAATCAACCTTAGCTGGTTCCTTGCTGTTTTAGCTAAACATGAAACACGCACACTTCGTTTTTATATGTTGTTACTGTGTCGCTGGATATGTTGTTACTGTGTCGTTGCTTGTCCATTACCAAGCAGAGACTTACAAAAAGTAGTCCAGTAAATTAACAAGTGGAAAGTGCCGTAATTCGTAAAGGAGATTCAAGATGCCAACCAGACATAATTAAATTGCCTTAGGCAAAAACAGGACGATTGGTATCTCAAAAAAGTAGGGAGAATATCAGGAAAAGGAATAAAAAATCCAGCTTCATTAAACTTATAATATGCAGTGAGTATTCTTCAAGCATTCATCAAGAATTAAAAAAAAAAGGGCGATCGGAAAAGGGATTAAGTTCAGAGATCGATTGGAATCCCGTTGGCTTATGTTCTCGAGGAGATGGAGGCTAAAGTGTTACACCCATGTTGATGTTCTTTTCGAAATCTTCCCTCAACTTGAGGAGGGAATCAGTAATCATCGAAGAAAACCTCGAAGAACTCCAAGGCGGTAGAAGTGAAGGAAATCAAAGCAGCCAGTCAGACACAGAACGAATGCTCTTGGGCACGCCAAACAGAAGGCGTAGGTGTGTTTGCTTGATGTTCTCCCATGAAAAACCCGCAGTAACTTGAATGCGGGAGCTCACCCAAAATTGCAACACAACACTCTATCCCCCATGATTGATGCACCTTATTTACTGCGTGGTTGCAGTACCAAATCATTGCATAAGCCAATCAAAATGCTTTCTTCTCATATGAAACAAGCCCATGTATTCCACCTTCCGCTTGAGCAGCTCCTGTTCGAACCTAAAACAAACCCAAGAAACCAATAATCAATAAATCTGTTTTAACCCAAAACAACTGCAAAGAAATGTGCAGGAACAAAACAGGAATAAAAGGCATCACTCCAATTTAATGAATGGTTCATATAACCACCCATTTTAACGGCAGACAAAACACAAAAGGTAGATAACGTCAGCAGCTGTGGCATACCTCAAGCCTTAGCGTCCTTGATCTTAACAAATCACGAGCAGACTCCAGGGAAGAAGCACCAAGATCCTGAAACCCTTGCTTGACAGCTTGCATAGTATAAGGTATAAACTTTAACACAGAGCCTTTATCAGCAACTGCTCCGACAACTCCCTGAGCAATCTTCAACTTAGCAGTATCCCCCAAATATCTCTGATCACTCCCTTTAGTCATTGCTTCTAGGGAGCCCATGCCACGGTACTTTTTAATCCGACAACCATTCTGGAATATAAAACTGTTAGAATTCAGTGAATTTAAGGCAATGTATAAACAAAAACTTCATTGCCCTAAATGCATTCATAGAAGGTGGAAATGAGAACCACCCAAGTTTGAAGGGTACAGGCAGTTTCAGGTATATCACTCAACTTTAGTAATCCTGGAACAAGTGTAAAGCCACTAATTCTTGTTCCAGAAAGATTTAAGTTAAATACTACTAATCAGTAAGTTCAACTAAAGATTGCATTGCAGTGGACCAAATAAACAACACAAAAAGAAAGAGGTGGCATATACATACTTCATACACAACATGGGGTAGATTTACAAAGTCAATCCATGACTAAGCAATGGATTGACACGATTTAAGTTCTTAAAAGACTCAGTAACGGTATAATTTAAGCCCTCCTCAGGAAGCCAAATAACTGCATTTTAACAGATCTACCAATTCCATGTGATAAAAAATAGTCCGATCCAAGCTTCTTTGAGATACCAGCACCTCAAATTGCCACTTGTAAGTGATCACCAAAATACTAATCCATAAAGATATTTTACTTTTGATTCATGTACGTCATATCCATGTGATCTAACAGCCAAACAATTCATTTCGAGGTCAACCGACCATGGTTTACAGCATATCCTATTATAGTCATCATGGTTACTAATAATCACTCCACGAGCTTTTGAAACAACTGAAGGTAAAAATGCATCCAGATACAAAACAGTAATAATCACCAATACAAACAAATTGTCTATCATATAGTACAGTCCTATATAATGTTATGCAAGTTCAATCTTCCATGTTAGCTTAAATTTCCCCACAAAATACTATACCGGTTTACTAGCTCCTGCCTCTTGTAAAGTCAGAGCATCAGAAAGGAGGAAACTTACCTAATGGGACTCGCAAAACAAAGTGTATATTATTAATTCCCATACTAAAAGATCACATTAATCTGGTTTTAGTGCTATTTGCTAATTTGCCAAAGCAGTATCTTACCTGATACTCATATACCCCAGGGGCTTCAGTACTTCCAGCTAGAAAACTTCCCATCATCACAGTAGATGCTCCCAGCGTCAAAGCCTTGACAATGTGCCCAGAGTTTGAAATACCACCGTCTGCAATGACAGGAACGCCACTTTGAGCGGCTATAGATGAAACCTTGTAAACAGCAGTTGCCTGTAAAATTGAGACAGTGAAACAACTTGTGAGTACAAAGAAAAGAGAGGAAAAGCAAAGCATCCAAAGAAAAGTGTGATTTGATCAGCACCATAGAGCTCTATTATAGATACCCTATATACATAATAAAGGATGCAGTTGTGCATGATTACCCTCTCCACCTCTGTATCAACTATTTTGTGCTACTTTTAACTTAGTCAAGAGAGATTCGTACAAACTAGCTATGAGTTATGAGCATCGAGCATAAGTAAATATTTTTCTACCCTAATTCAAGCAAAGTCAAATGTTGTCTCGTATCCAAAGCGTTTCAAAAGGTGTGTACACATCAATCATATATTCATAAAATTAAATGTCCAAGTTAATGCAAGACACATCACACCATAAATAGGAAGCTGCATTACCTGTCCTCTCCCAACTGCACAAACTTCTTGCGTGGTACATATAGACCCCGACCCCATCCCTACTCTTAATCCATCGACACCTGCTTTAATCAGATTCTGTGCTTGACTCACAGTCACCACATTCCCACCAATCACATCTAGCTCTGGATAAGTCCGTTTCACATAATTGATCATCTCAATCTGATAGATAGAATTCCCTTGGGAACTATCCAACACTACCACGTTCACACCAGCCTTAACCAAAAGCTCCAGCCTCTCCCGGTCGGATTCCCTGGTCCCAATGGCAGCCCCCACCATCCACTTCCCATCAGGCCCCACAGTCCCTTTCCCTAACTTGGGATAGCCGTTCACTCTTTCTACCTCTTCCTTAGTATCCACCATGTCTCCAGCCTCATCCTTCAGAACCACAAAATCAGACTCTCTTTCTCCTTGTTTGAAACTGGCATTTACCTGCTCCAGATCATAATTACATGGCACACACTGCTTGGAATCGATAGCACGCATGTAATCAGCCAACTTCACGTCCTTATTAGGCAATTCCATCCAATCAGACTTCGCCGCATAGCCTAACAACTTAGACTTCTCACTCCCTGCTACCGATTTAAGAGAAAACCACAAAACCAAATTAAACCCAAGCGTTTCACCAATCAGTAACCAAAGAAAAGAGTCTTGGCATGACGGCGCCTACCTGAATCAGTGACCAGAACGAAAGGCGGTGCGTTATCACCTTCGAACTCGTTGACAATTCGGGAATCAGGGGAAGCCAAGATAGGGTTAGAGAGGATGGGGACTTGGCGGGACTTGGCGGACCTGATCAAGGACGCCTGGTCGGCAGAGGGGAGGTTGCAGTGAACGATGGCCATGGCGCCAAGGGAGGCCATAGCAGCCGCCATGTGAGACTCGGAGACGGTGTCCATAGGGGAAGAGACGCAGGGGATGGAGAGAGGGATGTTGCGGGAGAGGTGGGTGGAGAGGGAGACAGCGTTGGTGGGGAAGTCGATGTAGTGAGGGAGGAAGATGACGTCATCGTAGGTGTAGGAGTAGCCCTGGTTGAAGAGATTGTCGGCGGAGAAGCCGTCTTCCAATTCCATTCCGGCGGTGGCAGCTGGGTAACTAGGGTTTTTGAGAGAACGAAAGGAATAGAATTAAAGAAAGAAGAGGGAGTGTGATAGATGATAATATGTAGCAATACCAACGGGGATAGCAAATATGGATAAATAATACAGGTAAAGCATTTAACACAGACTTAATTAACGCAAGCCTACCTCCAATTAGGGCCGGACCCGACCAGACCCGAGACACCCGGGTCGGGACCAGTCCCTGTCCCGACAAAATACGGGACCAGACCCGGAATTTTTTTTTAAAAAAAATTATTTACTTTGTAATTCTTTAAGTTGTAATTCTTTTTTCTTAATGGAAAATCAAGTATATAAAAGGCATGATTGTATCAGACAATTGAACAGCATCAACAAGTCCTCATCATGTTCAATTCAAATAAACATAACAGAATTATATTTTCCTATCCAGCCACATCAAACACAAGCTACCATGAGAAGAATCAACAATAATTTCCTATCCAGCCACATCAAACACAAGCAAAACCAGTTACCATGAAAAGAATCAACAATAATTTCCTATCCGGCCACATCAAACACAAGCCAGCCACATCAAACACAAGCAAAACCAGTTACCATGAGAAGAATCAACAATAATTTCCTATCCAGCCACATCAAACACAAGCAAAACCAGTTACCATGAGAAGAATCAACAATAATTTCCTATCCAGCCACATCAAACAGAAGCTTCATAAGGAGTAAACAAACAGCAAGACAGCTTACATATTCATCACTCACTCCCTAACACTTTATGTGGTTGCCCACGTAATAAAAACCAAGGTGGGATTAGAATCAAAATTATTCCACAGGAACCTCCGCCAAACAAGTACATTAAACTTTTAAGTGGTTTAAACCACTTTGTCTTTTCTTTGACATCAAAACAAAGACACAACACAAACACCTAAGATCCAAACTCTCTGTTTTCCCTTTCACACATATCCGTACCAATCAGAAAATAGTCACTGCTTTACAACCACCATAATCAGCTAAAATTAAAACAAATAATCAAGAAAACTTCCGAGCAAACATGCAAGTAATTTCAAACCAGCAAAATCCTGAGATCCAGAGAAAAAAAAAATCCATTCACACACATCAAAGTAAGCTAAAACAGCAAGGAACCAGCTAAGGTTGATTCATTGGCAAGGGAAGTGAAGGAATTATGTTTCATGTTTATAAGGATCACTGAGACAGGAAAAATTCTAGCAAGTGCAAACTATACACTGGACCTTTGCAGAAAATACATCAAATAAAGTTAACAATTGAGTGAGTGAACAATTGGCATAAACTAAAACGAAACTTAACAAACAAATCAAGAAAATTAGGGAACGGATTAATTAACAAACAATTAGATAAGGAATTAATGATTTGGGTAGTAACCTTGAAGAAGAGATAGAAATCGACAAGTGACGAGGAGGAGGTCAGGCGCGGCGGCGCTGCTGCTGGACGAGGAGGAGGTCAGCGCTGGACGAGGAGGAGGTCAGCGCTGGACGAGGAGGAGGTCAGGCACAGCGCTGCTGCTGGACGAGGACGAGGGACGGTGACGACGACGGTGACAGTGTGGCAGTGGCAGTGGCACGGCGTCGGCGCTGCTGGAGGAGGTCAGAGAGATGTGGTGTGTCGTGTGTGTGTGGTTGGTTTCGATGAAGTGTAGAAGAAGAAGTGAGGAACGAAATGAAAGGGGGAAAAAAATTAGGGCTAAGCCTAAGTTATCCGGGTCTAGTCCCGACCCTGACCCGAAACAAAACGGGACCAATTGGTCCAGAACCCGACCCGAATTTCCGGATCCGGTACGGGTTTCGGGACTATTTGACAGCTGACTATTAGTATATAAACATAATTAATTTATCATTGCCTCTTGGTTTGCTACTGTGAAAGTCGCGAAACCACAAATTTGCATCCCTCCCTCCAAATAGTTTAGCACCACACTGCCATTTGCCGTTCCAATTTTCTGGTGCACGTCGGTCGGAGTAGGTTTACGGGACATAAGGGGACCTGGATTCCTCGGCCTCCTCACCAACGGTAATGCTTTCTTCAATTTCCTCTCTCACTTTGAAAAGGTTGTTTCTTTTTTCTGGTTCTCTTTTTCTATTTTTTTGAGAGTTTATAACGAAGAATCCAAAAGAACGTTTTTTTTTTCTTTTTTTAAATTTGCATTGAGCTTCAATAATTGCTAGTACAAAGTGTCCCAGATTGTCACAATTGAATGTTTTTATAGCGTTAATTTGATTGAATGTTTTTATAGCGTTAATTTGATTGTAGCACTTTCTAGGGTTTTTTTTCTGGTGACATTTCTGGGTTTTATGCATGGTTGGAAATGCCTTTTCACAATCAAAATTGGTCTGCCATTTTGGTTTTGATTTCTATATAGAAATAGGGAACAAATCTACGATAATGTTGTTGTTTTAGTATTGAAATTTCGTTGTAATGTTGATAGTGATGAGAGTGGCTGAGTTGGGAGGGATTAAGGCTGGGAAGGGTTTTTCACATTGTTCAGTACAACAACTAGCTTTAAGTTTTGAAAACAAAAAGGAATAAAATAAGGTGATTTGTTAAAATCCTTTGCGTATTATGTTCCAGTTTTAAGTTTTAGGTAATACAGAACTCAGCTTTGTTACTACGGGTGACTTAAGGCTGGTCTCTTTTGGTTGAGAAGGAGCTAATTTCTATTTCATACTTACAATTATGTTTCAGGTTTGCTAGAGGTGATGAATGCCTTAAACAAGGGTCAACAATGCATCAAACAAATGGATGGGAATGGAATTAGTGATAGTATAGCTCAAGGGGAAGAAGAACTCAAAATTGGTACGCGTGTTACCGGTGAGGATGAAGCTTACAGTTTGTATAATACGTATGCTTTCCATAAGGGGTTCAGCATTCGAAAAGCTAAAATTAGAAGATCTCAAGATGGGAGTATTAAGCAACGTGAGTATGTGTGTTCAAAAGAGGGATTTTCGCTATATGATGATCCTTATACAACCAATAAGGTTGAGAGATCAGACAGACCAGATACAAGAACTGGCTGTAAGGCAGGTGTTCGGTTCAATGTTGAGGATGGAGTTTGGACTATTGTTCACTTCATTCCTGAGCATAATCATCCTCTTGCAAAGCCAGAAGAAAGACAGAATTTACGATCAGGATGGAGATTACCTGGGGCAAAGGAGATTGCCTTCAGGTCTAAGACTGGGTTGATGCTGAGATCACCATACATGATTTCCAGGTCTGGAAATGAAACATGCTCAACGGAAAATGTTGAGATGAACAGGCAGGAATGCAACAAGTGCTCACTTGCAAAGAGGCCTTATACAATAGAAGCGATGGATTGGCAGAGTGTTATACATCATTTTACGCAAAAGCAAGCTGAAGATCCTATGTTTCTTTACACATTTCAGCTGGACCGGGAATGCAGACTGAAAAATTTGTTCTGGAGAGATGGTAGATCAAAGTTGGACTATATTCTTTTTGGTGATGTTGTTGTATGTGATGCATCGTATTCTATAACCAAGTATAATATAAAGCATGTCTTGTTTTTTGGGGTTAACCATCATAATGAAGATGTGTTGTTTGGTTCTGCCTTTTTGTCGGACAACAGTATTGCTTCCTTTACTTGGTTGTTTGAGACATTTTTGGAGTCGATGGGAAAACAGCAGCCAAAGACTATTTTTACGAACCTTTGTGAGGAAATGTCTAATGCCATTGAGAAGGTCTTCCCAGACACATTCCATCGTTTATGCTTATGGAATATATTGAAAGATGCAAAAGAACATCTTGGTAGTTGTTGTGAATCTCCAGAGTTTCAGAACTCTTTATTCAATCCTTCCAAGGTTGCATAAATGAGAGCGAGTTTCAGAATGCTTGGAGTGAACTCATTCAGAGTTTCAATCTTGGTGACAATAGTTGGTTGCAAACACTCTATGAGTGTCGAGAGAAGTGGTGCCACCCCTTTGACTCGAATACCTTTTTGGCAAAGTTTAAAACCCTTAAAAGGAGTGACATTCTAGATCGTCTTTTTTACCCGCCTTGGAATGGAACGGTGGATCTTATTAATTATGTGCAGCATTATGAGAGAGTAGCAGAGCACATGCGATCACAGGAGTTGGAAGATGATTATTGTGGTAAGAAAGGAGCACCTAAGCTCCAAGCTAGTGTTGGTATTTTAAGGCATGCAGCTGATATGTACACTGCTAAAATATTCAAATTATTTGAAAAAGAGTTCTTAAATACTTTGGGAGTGAGGATGGAGGAAGTAAGTGGTGATGGGACAATTAGTTGTTATAACCTTTTTGAAGATGGGCATCAAAGTCCACACCTGGTAAAGCTAACTTCTTCTAATTGCAGTGTCGTGTGCAGTTGTAAAATGTTTGAATCCATGGGATTGTTATGCCGTCATGTTTTGAGGGTGCTCAATGTAAAAAACTTCTCCAAGATACCAGCTCAATACATATTGAACAGATGGACAAAAGGTGCAAAGAGTGGAAGGGTACTGCACCTTTGTGAGCCTTCTCACGGACATGAGAATTCAACTGTAACATCTCGTCTTAGCGACTTAATGCATGCAGCTTTTAGTGTCTACAGCAGAACTGCTGTTTCTTCGACTGCTACAAAGATTTCCCAGGTAAAGTTAATCGAGACATTGGAATTAGTTGAAAAGGATCTGGCAACTTTAAATATGGCTGGATCTTGTAATATGGGTGGTCTTCAATCTATTGGTGATGGTCATATTGGTTATGACAAGAGCTCGCCTTGCTCAGTTTCTGAGACATCAATCAATATGGAGGCGAAGCATAAAAGAAACGGATTGGAAGATACCAACAATACGTCTGAACAATTCAACCATATTTTATCTGGTAAGTGTAACTGTTGAAGTTCTTCCTTATGGTGAGCTGCAGACATTTTCCCTATTCCATACACAATGTTTTTAATGCAGGGGAATACCAAGCACCAACATGCAGTTCTCAACCCTCAGTTGAGGCAACCTCCAAAAATATACACAATTCAGTACATTTTGAACCATCAGTTAACCTTTATGGTTCACAGTCACCGATGGGTCCAGACATATACCCACAGGTGTGTTGTTTATGCAGTTATATTTCTTAATCTGAGGTAGTTATCCGTATCACATACGATGGCTGAATTCTAGGTTTGTTCACCAATGACTTTTTTCTTTTACGGTTTCCGCGTTTGTTGTGCTTTACGTAACTCTTCCTGGACTTTTGTAGACTTTGGTAATTCTGATTTACGCTATATGTTTTCAGTTTCAGTAAAGTATACCTTCTGACTGAGAGGCTCTTGCTCTGTGTTGCTGATATGATCACAATGCAAGTATCTCCTGTCTAATTGGTAACATCTTCCTTCCCACTTGTTGTCGCACTTGTATCCGAGTCTGATCGCTAGAATCATTTGCAGAATGCTATTTTACTGTACATTTCTTCGGCAACCAAAGAGAGCGGTCGTGCTTGGAGTGATCCTAACAATTTTTTGATACAGTGGTCTGTTGGTCGTCTTCATGAGCTGATACATGACAAGAATTGAGGTGACCAAGAATGCTGGATTGCCATGTTATGTGTAGCTTAGGCATCTTCTTACTAGGATACATCCATTATTCATGAGTGTAAGTTCCATAAATATGGGGAATTTCTATTTCGGTTGGACATTTGTCAAGCACTCAAGCTACTTTGCTTTGCATTGGTCACGCCTGTCCGGTCCGGTTCGTTAGGTCAAGTACCAAAAATGGATAGACCTGTTAGATATAAACCTATTGGTTAAAGGGTGAGAATATCAAATCACTGCTGCTAACTACTAATGTGCATGTGTGCATTAAAAGGGATAAGAATCGAATTAAGCAATATCCAGCCTTTTAATTATTATTGTTGTTTAGTGTTTTTGTGTTGTATTTTTTTTTCCCCTTTTGTTATACATTGTAATTTGATGATGGTTGGTGTTAGGGGTGGCAAATGGGTGGGTATGGGTGGGTATGGGTAATGATTAAATGGGTATGGGTGGGTATGGGTATCATATCCATTTATTACCCATATAATTTTTTAAATGGGTACCCATACCCATTTATACCCATTTAATCATACCCACCCATTTAAATTATACACACTTAATAAATATAATTTTTTATTAAGTAAAATTAAAAATACTATGTTTAACCATTTAGGCTCGGGTTTGACCATTTAGACTCAAGTTTGACCATTTAGGCTCGAGTTTGACCGTTTAGGCTCGGGTTTGACCGTTTAGGCTCGGGTTTGACCATTTAGACTCGAGTTTTATCGTTTAGGCTTGAGTTTGACCGTTTAGGTTCGGGTTTGACCGTTTAGGCTCAAATTTTATTTTACTAAAATAAATAATTTAAAATTATATATATATATATATATATATATATAATAAATAGAATAAATATTAAATAATAATAAAAGTAAAATTTAATTATTTTATTTTTATTGTATAAATAAATTAATTGATTAAATTAACATAGTACTCCTAGTTATTAATTTATAAATTATTTATGCTAGTTATTAATTTAAAACTTGTGTACAACACTAGATTAATCTAGTGTTGGCCACTGCATGCATACTCCAATCCATCCGTGTTGCCCACTGCATGCATACTCCACTGTTTCTTTTTACTTTTTTACTGTTGCAATATATATATATAAATATAAAGCATACTCCACTGTTTTTTTACTGTTGCAAAATATATATATACTGTTGCAAAAAATATATATATATGCTGATTTTAATTTTATAAATTCTTTTGCATTTTATTAACTCATGAAGAATTAAGTTTGGTATTTCGGTATATTGAAATACCGTACCGAATTAAATTCGGTATTTCGGTACAGTACCGAAATTTAGTTCGGTACGGTATGGTAATTATTTTTGGTCATTCGGTATACCGAATACCGAAATATTTCGGTCGGTATACCAAACTACCGACCGATGCCCACCCCTTACATAGATTAATATATAATTATAGCCATAATTATATGCATGTCATTTTAAATTAATTAAAGTACTACATTTCAATCCAGTACTTCTAATATTCCGATTAGAAATATGCATGCAGTGGAAAGAATATCTCGTTATCATAATAATATCATAATCTTAAAAAAAAAATAATAATAATAAAAAAAAAGCTTACTATTAGTTATAAGAATAGTTATGAAAATTTTAAATTAATTCAAAATATATTTAAATAATTTTAAATTATCCATGACTATAATTTTTTCATGCTTTTAAGTATAAAACCCATTTTTTAAAACTTAAAAAAAAATATGAAAAGTGAATATAGAATTACTCGTCTTGAGATAGAGATTAAGTTGTTATAGTTTTTAATTTATTTTGTTCATTATATAAATTAAGAAAATTGAATTTATTTAAAAAAGAAAAATAAAAAAGATGAGAGAGAGAGGAGAAGGGGAGGGATAGGGTTGGTTTTAGTTTAATTGGTACCCATTGGGTACCCATTACCCAACCCAATAAAACCCACATATTTTAGTTTAAATGAGTATATTACTCATTTCTACCCATTTAAAAATTGCACTAACCCATTTAACACCCATACCCACTTAAATTAATTGGGTATGGGTACCCATTGGGTATGGGTAGATTTTTGCCACCCCTAGTTGGTGTGCAACAAAAAATGAGGAAAGTTCAAAAACTCTTGGCAAAAACTCTTAGTACATCTCTGAAAGTTCAAGTATTAACAACCCTGAGATGAATTTACAAAGAATTACTAGCAGAATTACAGGAAAAAAACTATGGGTGACTTAAAAGGCAAGTAATGTGCGACTGGTATACCTAATCTAGTTGCTCACTACATCTGGAATTTTATGTAGGGGATGTGACAAATCTTGGGCCAATCTTCCCCTTTCTCAGGTTGACATCTTTGTTCCAATGAAGGACAGTCGTAGATGGATAGAGAAGAAAGAGAAGAAGGCAACCCTTCTTTCGGCACGGAATCGAGCTTAGGGCATTCCCATATCTTCAACTTTCTAAGAGATGTGAGGTCTTGAAGCCACTTGTAGTCCAATCCTTCTAGTTTTGGGAGATCCCACATTTTAAGGTATTCCAGAGTAGATGGAAGTCCCTCGTCTGGCATGGATTCGAGCCCAGGGCAGCCGCGGATGGTCAATTTTCTTAGACAGGTGAGGTGTTGAAGCCCATTGTAGTCTAAGGACTTCAGATTTGTGAACTGCAATATTGAAAGAGAGGTAAGAGAAGAAGGCAGCAGGGTCTTGTCAGGGAAGGATTTCGCATCTCGGCACTTTCCGATACTGAAGTAGGAAAGAGAGGGGAGTCTTTGCAAGCCCCATTGCATCCGACCAGCAATCAGCTTGCTGCAGTCATAGATTGTGAGTGACTTTAATTTGTCAGGAAGATCCCCCTCGGGAAACAGCTCAAGTTCCGGACAACTGATTATTTCCAAGTTCACGAGTGAATGCAGGAGGGAGTGCATAGATTCAGGCAGCAACTTCAATTTCGAGCAACCTTCTAGGTGCAGTTGTCTCAAATTCGGAGCAGCCAAACCTCCGTATGGGAAAGATTCTAAGCTGTGGCATTCTGTGATCAATAAAGAAGTGAGAGGTGTGAGAGTGAAACCCCCGAGAGGTGACTCGTGCGCATCAAGAGATACCAGATTTGGACATCTGTGGATCTTGAAATACTTTGATTTGAGGAGCAAGTCTAGTGTTAATAGCTCAAGTGAATCGCAGAATGAGAGACATATTTCTTCAAAATTTTCTGGGAATTCCATTTGCTCTATTTCCTTCAGTATCGAATCGGACTGAAACTTGCTGGCTGTGAGACTATGAACCCCAGAAGGCAATTTCCTTAATAGCAAATACCGCGAATCATCCTTCAGAGTCAGTGTACGAAAGGTGGGCTCCCATGGAAATGAAACCGAAAGTTGTTGGCATCCCAAAATCTCAAGTTCTGTTAAGGAAGGTACACCACGAGGCAAGGCCTCTCTTAGGTTAGGACAGTCCCTTATGTATAGCTTTTGAAGGACAGGGAAGTTTGACACACCAGAAGACCATTCTCTCCATTGCGGCAACATTTCAAACCCCAAAATCTCAAGGGACGTGAATGGCTCCGTCACAGATGAGCAACTTCCGTAGAATTCAGCACCGACAGTCATGACAGCATCAAATTCTTTGATCCAAAGATTCTTTAAAGATGATAACTGCCCAAGTGGCGGCAAGAAAACGCAGCGGTTACATCCACTGAGTTCCAAGGATACTATATTTGAGAAAGAAGAGTCCCCTACCCAATCTGAAAACACTGCGCCTCTATAACCA
Source organism: Viola odorata (assembly GCA_963691705.1). Lineage (NCBI taxonomy): Eukaryota > Viridiplantae > Streptophyta > Magnoliopsida > Malpighiales > Violaceae > Viola > Viola odorata. The sequence continues at coordinate 56,441,969 of OY829544.1, forward strand.
AAAATTGTAAGACATTCCAAATTAGTATGAGGCTGTAAGTGCTCAAGTAGTTTTTCATAGATCGAATCATCATTATCATCGTACCACATCAACTTCAAGCTTTTAAGGTTCTTTTTACCCTTCAGATTGGCTTCTAAAGCATCTCTAACATCATCAACATTTTGGAGATCCCATAGACAAAGTTCTCCTCCTAGATGCTTGAGGTGTCTCAACTCTTTAATGCTAGAACCTCTCTGTTTTCCCAAAAAGAAATCGGTCAACCTTTGGAGCTTCATCAGTTTTCCCATCTGCAAAGGCATCTCACCCAAGTGTGTTCCCTCAATATCCAGATGCTGTAAGTTGATCAATTTCATCATGTTAGCCGGCAATTCACGAAGACACTGACATGCATGCAAGAGTAACGTTTGCAAGTTATACAAGGTGGTCACAGTTTCAGGTAACTTGACTATATATGTGTTAGAGAGATTAAGGTGCCGTAAATGTTTCATATTGCCAATCGTGTCAGGTACACGGGTTCGTTTATAGTAGAATGGCAAAGATAGCACTCGGAGGTGACTGAAAGTGCACAATAACTCACGAAAAACCTTGTCATCAAAGCCACTGCCTCGCCACTCTGACAACGACAAAAATGTGCGCATAGGATGGAGTTCGTGAACGTCCTCAGATATCTCACAGATAGAATCACATTTTGTCCTTGAGTATGACAAATAACGGGTCATTACAGAAGCTTTGCGTGAGTTATTACTCTCCAAGCTAATGCAAGCTTCTCCGGAAACACATTTTGCTAACTCAATTACAAGATCATGCATAAAGAAACGAGATGGATCCTCATCAGATTGTTGAAAAAATGACATCGATACAAGATAATCAAAGTAGTTTTCGCCAATTTCCATTTCTTCAACTTTCTCACCGCCTTTAGGCTGGAGTAGGAAACCCTCTGCCATCCATAAGAGAATAAGTTCTTCCTTTACAAAACGATGCCCCTTAGGGAATATTGCGCAATAAGCAAAACATCGTTTTAAATGCGACGAGAGGCAGTGGTAGCTCAATCTGAGGGCTGAAGGAATGTTCTCACTCACCGTACTCCACATACTGCTCTTCGAAATCTTTACCCATTCACTAAGATTTTCGTTGTCGCGCATGAGACACCCTATTGCTCTTATCCCCAAAGGAAGGCCTTTGCATTTCCTCACTATTTCTTTACCAATTTGCAATAACTGCATGCTAGAACTGGAGTTTCCACCACTAAAAGCATGTTTTGAAAACAACAACCAACAACTATCATCATCAATTCCCTTCAGATGATAAGGTGAATTAACAGTTTGCACGAACTTCGCTACACTTTCATGCTGCGTCGTAACAATGACCTTACTTCCTCGTGCCCCAGAGCGCAAAGATTGCAGCAATATCTCCCAGCAGTTGACGTTCCCAATGTTATCCAAGACGAGCAAAAACTTTTTCGCTTTCAACTTCTCTTTCAGGAGCGTATGATCAGTGGCCGAACTATACTCACCAATCCGACAAAGAATGTTCTCTATAACAGAAGAAACATCAAACTCTTGAGCAACCCAGACCCAGATTTTGATATCAAACCATTCCTCAACTCTACAATCGTCAAAAACGAGGCGAGCAAGAGTGGTTTTACCCACCCCACCAGCACCCATTATAGGAATCACACCGATTTTGCTCCCATTCTCATCATCTAACATCAACAACTTCATTATGGCTTCTACATCAGTTTCCCTACCAAAAACACCAAAACCATTCCCTAGCGGACTTCTTGTCAAAGAAAATGGTTTTCTTCTCCCATCAAAGTCAATACCCATTACCAAGTCAAGATCATCCTTCAGTTTTACTAAACCATTTAGTCTTTCAACAACTTTCTCTAGTTTCCCCAACAATTCACGACAATTCATGCTATTAAACACAAAAAGAGAAGAGGAAAAGCTTGTCACCTGATCCTCGCGAGTTCTCGATGCAGCTGCCACCTCCAATCTCCGACCCGTATAACCAATCTCGTCCATCAAGTCCTCTGCTTCAAACAGAGCATCTTGAACATCATCAACCCGAGTTTCCACAGTTTCGTCGCTGATCTGCTTCTCCTCGGCATCGCGGAGCAGCACATTGACAGTGTTCATCGTTTTCTTCAACTTCTCCAGTAGCCCACCATCAAGTTCTTGCCATCTAACGAAGCGAAGAACATCAGGAGAGGTCAACCTGTTCAGGATCGTGTCAATCATAGCTGAAAGGAGTGATTCTCCAATCAAGGGTTGACTCATTTGGAATCTTTGTGAATAGGAACAGAAGGGAAAGATGAGGGTTGAATCTTGATTTGACAGGTCAGAAATCAAATGTATAAGTAGTGGGGAAAAAAAAGAGATTTTAACCTGGTAAATTTGTCTTTTCAAAATAGTAAAAGATTTATCTACGCACGCTCCTCAGTTTCCTGAACCAGTTTAGACCGATATTGATAAATAAACCTAGATTTTACCAACAGATACCACATACATATTCGAACGTGAATAGTCGATTTATTTAAAAGAAAATAGAAAGATGATCTGGTGTTGTGTATTAGTAATTGTTGTTGCACAAGGGGTAATCACAAATACACCCACCAATTGCAGACGAGCAGATCGTCGTCAAGCAACTTTCCCAGCAAAAAATATTGTTATTATTGGGGAATAATAATGATGATAATTCTTCTTCAGGAGTGAGCTTGTTGGTCTTTTTAAGAGCATCAATCATATCCTTATGGATTAAAATTGCAAATTTTAAAAAACTATAGAGTTTATATTCCAAATTTTAAAATAATAGAGGCTGAAATGGAAACTTTTGTAAATTTTAGAATTTTTTATGTAATTTTTCCAATATAATCTGTACCCGATACTACAAAACTGGGACTTTATAGTACCTTACATAAAAATAGTAGTACTAACAATAATTAAAAAACAAACATAAGGTGCCAACCGCAAGTACCAAAATGCAACGTACAAACTTTAGACTGCAGAACGACAGAACTCTGCAACAAAACAGAACAATCTGTAGGTCGATTTTCACTCATCGACCGGATTTATGTTTGAAGACGGGCATCAACAGTCCAAAGATTAACACTAATGGCATCTTTAATGGCTCATCAATCATTCATTCATTCCACTGTAATTTACAGTAAGACTCTTCTGATCCGTCAATCTGTTATCTTCCTACAATACATGGAAAGGCAATTTCTACTGAGATTATTGATACATGTATCAACTTCTAGAAAACAAAACACAAAAAAGACTTACCTAGTATGTTGTAATAGAATAACATTGGTATATAATCGGCATTAATATTGTCGATTACACATTTAGTCGAGAAATACAAACTCAGTTTTTTATGAAATTGACACTCCAAAACTGGCAGCAGAAACCAAGTAAAAGGCAAGAAATACAGATAAAACCAACAGCAATATGTCTAGGACAAGGAAGTTAAAAGGGGGGAAATTGAAATCGGGACGAGCATTACCTAAACATGTTTGATGGGCAAAGCAATGAACTAACTGTACTCTTCCTCTCTCACTTGATCTTGCACAGATTAATCTCAATGTCGGCAATGTGAGAAATTTTGGGCCAATCTTCCCCAGTTCCCTGTTGACACCTTTTTTCCAGCAAAGGGCAGTAGTAGATGCAAAGAGAGGAAACGGAGCCTGGCAGGCCCTCGTCGGGGATGGACTGGAGCAAAGGGCAGTCACTGATCTTCAATAGTTTAAGAGCAGTCAGGTGTAGAAGCCCCGCGCTGTCCAGTGACTTCAAACTTTGAAGATTCCAGAGTTCAAGAAAGGTAAGTGTTGATGGCAGCAAGAAATCATCAGGAAAGGATTCCACATCATTGCATGAACCAAAAACAAAGGTGGAAAGAGTTGGAAGTGCTCGTAAATTCCATTCCATGCGGCTTGCGAAGAGTTTGTTGGAACCATCAATCTCAAGAGACTGTAATCTAGAAGGCAAACCCCCATCTGGAAACAACTCAATTTCTGGACAATCACTTATTTCCAATTTCACAAGGGAAGGGAGGGTGGAATTCATATGTTCAGGCAGTGACTTCAAGCTTGTGCAACCTACAAAGAAAACCTCTTTCAACGTCGGGCAAAGTAAACCTCCTTCCGGAAAAGAAACAAATTTAGGACAATCAAATATTTCCAAGGAACTGAGATATAAACTCTCGGAAGATGCGCTAAAGGATTCAAGATTCGGACACGTGTGCAACCGAAGAATATGCAAGAACTTGAACAACCCTAGTGGGAAGCACTTGAGTGAATCATTGTTTCTGATCACACAAGATATTAAATAACGAGAAACACCCATTCGCACCATTCCTTGAAGTAACAAATCGACTGATTGGAACATTTCAACTGTGAGAAAGTCCTGACTTAACAACACATCACGAGAACTGTCCTTTAACATCATTCTATAAACACATGGAGCCCTTGGAAGTTGAGCCATAAGCTGTTCACATCCCTCAGTCTCAAGTGTAGTTAGTGAGGGAAGGTGGGAAGGCAGGACACCTTTAAGATTGGGGCAGTTTACTATGAAAAGTTCGCGGAGAAGAGGGAAAGCTTGATCTTCATCATCTGAACGAAAAATCCATTCATTCCACTGTGCCATATTTTCAAACGATAAGCTTTCAAGGGATTTAAACGGCTTGTCAATGAGCTGAGCTCCATAAAACTCAGGACCAATAACCATAACGTTATCACAATCCATGATTGATAGGTGTTTCAGAGATGATAACTGCCCAAGTGATGGTAGAGTGGAGCAGTAATTACACCCGCTAACTACCATAGAATAAATGTTTGAGAAAGATAAATCTCCTACCCAATCCGGAAATCTTGTACCACCATAACCATATATACCAAGATGTTTCAAAGCAGTGGGAGGGCATAGTCGCTCAAGTATGTCTCTTTCATGCTGTGAATCATCTGTATTTCCATCCCAACGCAACGACAACTTCTCAAGTTGCATCTTACTCTTCAAATTAGCTTCCAACGCATCTTGAGCATCACTGACATTCTGAAGATGCCAAATGCTAAGATTTCCCCGCAAATGCTTGAGCTTCCCCAACTCTTTTATACTAGATCCACTCTGTTTTCCCACAAAGAAATCAGTCATTGTTTGGAGGCTTGTTAGGTCTCCTATTTGCGGGGGCATCTTTTGCAATTTTGTCCCCACTATCTCTAGACAACGCAAGTTAAACAGCTTACACAGGTTGGTTGGCAACTCAACAAGCTCTTCGCAGCCAGACAAGATCAATGTTTGCAAATAGTAGAAAGTACTCACAATTTCAGGTAATCGTTCTATTGATGTTTTTGAGAGATCGAGTAACCGTAAATGTTTCAAGTTGCCAATTGAATCAGGCAGCTGAGCCACATTACAATAATGACTCAAAGACAACACTCGCAGGCGCCTTAGTGTTGGCAACAAATCATTAACTACTTTACTGTCGATGCGCCTGTAATACCCTCTTAGCAATGGCAAAGGATAAAATGTGCGCAAAAACTGGAAATCATGAATGCCTTCAAATTTCTTAGAGCCATCATATTCAGAGGTGGTATATGACAAGTGGCGAGTGTTTTGTGTACTCTTCCCTGAATGATCACCCTCTAACTTGAAGAAAAAATCTCCAGATACAAATTTCGCCAAGTCATTTATGAGATCATGCATTGTAAAATATGATATATCATAAGGTGACTGCTGGAAAAATGACCTTGACACCAGATCACGAAAGTACTTGTCGCCTATTTCCTCCATCTCCTCATCACCTTCGCGCTGGAACAGAAAACCCTCTGCCATCCACATATGAATTAGTCCACTCTTTGAAATATCAAAACCCTTCTGAAATATAGCACAATAACCAAAGCATCGCTTCAAATGTGGTGGAAGATAATGGTAGCTCAATCTCAGAGCTGGCAGAATATTGTCATCTGATAAATCCCAAATATTGCTCTTCAATATCTTCTCCCATTCCTTAGCGCCTCTTTCACAGCGCAGGAGACCTCCAAGTGTTTTTGCAGCTAAAGGCAGTCCTTCACATTTCCTCACTACTTCCCTGCCAATCACTTCTAACTCAGGATTGGAACTGGATTTTCCACCATCAAATGCATGTTTAGCAAACAAGCACCAGCATTGTTCATCAGTTAACACCTTTAAATGATATGCTGGAGCAGTGCGTACCATGTTTGCTACACTTTCATGGCGTGTTGTGACTAGAATCTTACTGCCTACTGCCCCAGACTTCAAAGGACGCATTAAAACATCCCAAACACCATAATTATCATTCCAGACATCATCTAAAACAATCAAGAATCTTTTCCCCTTCAATCCCTTCTCGAGCTCAAGTTGAAGTTCATCCGGTGACTTAGCATCACAATTAGAAGGCACCCTCTGCAGAATATCTTTCGTTATTTTAAAAACGTCGAATTCTTCCGAAACAAAGACCCATGCTTTGACATCAAACCGCCCCTGCACTTTACTGTCATTGTACACAAGTTGAGTCAGAGTGGTTTTGCCCACACCACCCATGCCCATTATAGGGATCACACCTGGTTTCTTTCCATCATCCTCATCGAACAGCAACATATCCACTATCTCCTCCTTATCATCATCCCTACCATAAACCCCAGATTCATCCACTAGAGAAGTTGTTGGGATTTTAAGCAAGTAGGGTTTTTCCCCGAAACCCTCTTTCAACCCAAGAGCATCTTTTTGTTTCACCAAATGTTCAAGTGTTTCAAAAACTTGCTCCAACTTCTCCACCATCTCATTTTTCCTATTCCTAAACGGATTACGCAAATTAGACAAGAAGCCACTACTACGCACCTGGTCATCACCCATTTGCCGCGCTTCGTAAGCAATCTCATCAACCAGATCCTCTGCCTCGTACACAGCATGTTTCAGCACGTCAAGCCACTTTTTCACAGCTGGTCTAGTGATCTGCTTCTCCTCTGCATCATCTAGCAGCCCATTAACGGAAATCATTGTCGCATTCAACTTCTTGAGCAGCCCATCGTTGAGTTTTTGGCCTTTGAAGAACTCCAAAACCTCAGGAGAAGCCATTCTGTCGAATAAGACCTGGAGGAACGCAGAGAGGAATGATCCTCCAACCAAAGCCCCTGCCATTCTTGTTTGCTAATTGGTTCTGCAGTTTTGGAAACTACTTAAAGTAAGCAAATGAATTGAAAGGAAAAAGATTGACTGGTCAGACAAAGAAGAAAGAAAATGCCAAAAGATTGAGATCCAGCCTCGTTCTAAGACACTAGTAGTATGGTGATTCAGACGCGTTTCTTTCGTTCTACTTCTATCACTAAATTATTACAACTTGCCATTGCTTTGCCCTATTTTCTGCTCGTCAACTTTAAAAAAGGAGACAACTCTGTCTCTTCTCTGTTTTATTTTTTTGGGTCAAACCTTTACGGCAAACCAACCAAATAATCTCTGCATTTTTTTCAAACATATGTAATTTTATTGTAATTCTTAAAAAAAAATTAAGAAACATTGTATTAAAGAAAAGTGTAAAATATCATTTTAGAAACTAAATGAAAATGCAAACTCAGTTTGTAAGTGCATGTTCTATGATGTAAGTATGTCACGTATATTTATTTTTAAATTCTAAATTAAAGTTTTTCTTGTAAAAAATAAAATAAAATAAAAATGCACTCTTCCATTAATGGATACAAAAGAAGGCCCAGGCCCATTTGGACGGCCCTTGCAGTGCAGTGACTTGAGAGACTTGAGCCCTGAGTTTTAATCACTTGTAAATTATTTGAACCTCTAATCTTTATTTTACAAATTATATATTGTTTTTGTTACTAAAACTCTATCCAATAAATAATGAGATATATCTACATTTTACGATGAATAACTTCAAATTCGTGAAATAAATTTATCATTTATCATTTTAAATTTTGTAAAAAATATAAAAAAGTATATTATATAAGATAAATTATCAAGGGCATGATATCTAATTAGTATTTTAAACCTTATGATATCTTTCTTTTCATCAAAGGGAGATAGTTTTATTAATAATAAGAAAAAGCGACTCATAACAATGGACAATATATTTTTGGAGTTACCAACCGTGGTTATATTTAAGTGGTAAGAAACTTGTTCACTCTTAACTGAGATCTCAAGTTTGAGATTTAGAAATGAAGAAAATCATACTGAAAAAGTCAATTTTTTTTGAGAACCCGACGGAACTTGAATTGAATACGGATGAAATAAAAAAGAAGAAAAAATCTTTAAAAGAGAAAAATCATTGACTAAGGAATTTTTAGACCATAGCTTAAGCTACAAATTAAAAAAGTTATAATACTTTTATCTTTAGTGTTAGTTGAGTTTTATTGACATGGTTCTATTTGAGATTTCATCTCTTCTAAAACTTTTCCTCACTTAAAATAATAAAAAGTTAAATAGTAAGAGAGTTGTTTAATCTTAATTTAAATTTAAATTTCGAGCGCGGAATATGAAAAAAAAATTGAAAAATACCTAAATTGTTTAATTCACTTGTACCTAATGGATATTAAAATGAGAAATTAATTCAACAATGTCCCACCAAATTTCAACCCTTAGCGGAGAATAATTATTAATTTATTAGGTACACCTGACCTGGTGCATGTACTACCTCACCTAGTGCATATACTTCTATACGTTTACCTAAAAAAAATAAGAAACTCACAATTAATTTAATTTATAAAAATAAAAGTGGATTCAAATTTGTTAATTTTCATTAATATATACTCATTTTGTCTTTTAATAACTGACGTTTTTCTACGGATTTTTACTGTTCGTAATACTTGTCATTTTATCTTTTTCGAAGTATATATTTTGTGCAAATGACAAAAAAAAATTATGCATCAACCCAATTTGATGATGGTGTGATAATTTAAATAAAAATTAGGAATAAAAATGAAATAATGAGAAATAAAATAATATCAAAGATTATTGTTTTAAATTTTCTACTATTTCAAAACGTCAGTTATTAAAGGATGGAGGGAGTAATTATTAGTGGACGAATATAATTTTATATACACCGAATGAACCTAATAATTTTTCAGACGTGGATCCCACCTGGCACTAACCAAACCAATAATTCCTGTTGATAAAAGAATACAAATTGCACCAGGTGTTTGTTGTTCCAAAGGGGGCTAAGCAGCAGTAAAACTTGAGTAGATCATGATCTACCTACATCATGATGTAGGATGATGACACGTGTCCAAAAGTGTCAAGAATAATGGTATTCTAACACTATTTTGGGCACGTGTCATTACCCAAATTTTTTCCAGCTAACCAGTTGCCTTACACTAGCTTCTTCGTTTGACCTTTTTCTGAATCTAACTTTTGTGTGGCTGGTGTTCGCCGATATGAACGGATCTTTAATGGTTAAGTGGCTAGAGTCGCTTAGACTGATGATGTTGATATATCACATTGAGCTATAATAGATCACTCAATTATGAAAATGTTGATTTATATCTTTTTGTTGCAATGTGAGAATTTTAGAGTTAAGTAAATAGGTTCTTTTAAATGAAATTTTATTGTTTAAATATGATAATACATGATATAGTGAGGTGAAGAGTAAGCCTTTCACTTCATACAGTTTTTGGCTTTCTAGTGTCTTCTCCAGTGTCTCCACATCCAAATAACTGAGCAACTTCCCTCTTCCCACTACAACAACCTTTCTTTATTCTTTTATGAAAATAAATTAGATTTATAAAAAAAATTATTATTATATTTTGATAAAAAATAATAACAATTACCAAAAAGATGTTACATGATAATTTAATCCTTTTAAGAACATGTACTAACGAATAATATAGTGGAAAGTTGGAACTCCGTGAGTTGAAAAAAGAAAAAATAACGACGGCGATAAACGTGTAAATTCGGCCCAATCGGTCGGCCCAATCGGTCGGCCCAATCATATATGCACTTTCTCGTGAAAAAAATAGTAGAGATTTATTAGTGGTCTGAGAAAGTCGATCGAGTTGGTGGTCCATTTGTCCCCAACAAATTCGACACATCAATATGGCTACATTTTTGGTGCATGAGGAGTGTTATATGCATTAGCGTTACAAACAGAGTTCATATCAGCAATTTATACCAGCAGATAGATAGCACTAGCAGCACACCTCTATCCTCTTTCTCACTAAGTACCTAATGTTAGAAGTGACGTTAAATTTTTAGTTTTCTCGTAATAGTACATAATATTTTACTCTCTCCTATCGTTTTTAATTGTCGTTTATTGTTTGGGCACGCATATCAAAAAAACTGGATAACTCACTATTTAACCCAAAAAAAAATCGTACTTTTTTTCCCGAACGTACGTTAATCCTTAACGTACGTCCAAGAATAAGTTCGGGGTAAAATTGTCTCAAATAGCGAGTCATCCGACCTCCTTAATATGCATGCTCAAATAGTAAAAAATAATTAAAAAACTAAGTGGGATTTTCTTATAACCGTCCTTAAAATTTTATTATTTTTATTTTAATCTTTCATATTTGTTTCCTAAAGTTTCGAATCCTTCCATAATAATCATTGAAGTTCTATTTCTTTTTTACTTTAATTTTTAAAATTTAATTATTTTTACTTTAATCTTTCATATTTGACACTAAAAATAATAAATATTTGTGCTCGGCATTTTTTTATAATGTAATAATAACTCCAAAAACATATATTTTTTATAATAGTAAAACACTATCTAATGGTCAAAATTTTCATTTATAATTTTATATAAACAAAAGTTCTCATCGAAGACAAACTATGTATAAACACGAGTCTTGACTATAATTACTAGTTGTTGTTTTTGGGTAATAATAAGATTACAACTCTTCTCCTGATAATTTGTATCATAATGATTAATTAAGACAAGCATAAAAGCCCCGTCAAATCAAAGTCGGGAGAGAGGAAACTCTGCATTGACTTGGACCGCCGGTTCAGTCTTGCTATTCTCGGAATTCTGTCTAGCCAGAACCCTCAACTGAAACTTTTGAATTTTCCCGGTCGCAGTCTTGGGCAACTCCGGCAAGAACTCAACCCTCTTCGGCACCATATAACGCGGCAGATTTTTCCGGCAAAAACCAATAATATCACCCTCAGTGACGTCATCAGTTTTCCCTTCCGAATTAGTTTTCACCGAAACGAACGCGCACGGGCTCTCCCCCCACACCGGATGCGGCATGGCCACCACCGCCGCCTCTAACACCCTGTCGTACCGGTACAGAACTGATTCCAATTCGACGCTGCTGATGTTCTCACCGCCTGATATGATCACATCTTTTGAACGGTCCTTGATCTCCATATACCCATCAGGATGGACCACGCCGACATCGCCGGTCGCAAACCACGATCCGTTACCAACAAACGCTTTTGCCGTAGCCGTCGGATCTTTAAAATACCCTTTCATGATACTACTGCCACGTAAGACAATCTCGCCCAATGATTTCCCGTCACGTGGCACGCTCTCCATCGTGTTCAGATCCTTGACGTCAGTATCCGCAAGTGTGAGAATGCTAACGCCCTGCCTCGCCTTCAGCTTAGACTTGTCACGTTTCGGGAGCTGGTCCCACTTTTTCTGCCACTCGCAAACTAACGCGGGCCCAGTCGCCTCGGTTAAACCGTACGCGTGCGTCACGTGGAATCCAACGGTTTCCATCTGTTCGAGGAGAGCCTCGGGCGGTGGGGCCCCTCCGGTTAGGACTTGTACCGGTTTGTCGAATACGGTTCGTTCTTCAGGTTTGGCTTGGAGGAGGATGTTGAAAACGATGGGAGCGCAGCACATGTGCGTGACTTTGTGTTGCGAAATGCTCCGGTACATGTCCCTCGCGGTGGTGTTGCGGATGCAGACGTTTGTTCCGCCACGCGCCGCCATTCCCCAAGTGAAAGTCCACCCGTTGCAGTGGAACATCGGGAGAGACCATAAATAAACCGGCTCGTTCCCCATTTCCCAGCCGAGGATTAAGCTGAGTGTGCTGAGGTAAGCTCCTCGGTGGCTGTAAACAACTCCTTTCGGCTCCGATGTAGTGCCGGATGTGTAGCTGAGCGTGATCGGATCCCACTCGTCGAGGAGCTCGTACGGTGGGGCGTCATGGTTTGGAAAGACAGCGTTTTGGACGAGCTGTTCGTATTCCAAGTGGCCGAGTCGGATCCCGGTGGGGGAGGAAAGCTCGTCGATGACGACGACGGAGGGGGTTGATGTGGAGGAAGTGAGGGAGTTTCCGGTGAGCAAGGAGATGGCTTTTCGGGCTAAGTCGAGGAGTTGGTAGTCAACGAAGAGGAGCTTAGATTCGGAGTGGCGGAGGATGGTGGCGACATTGTTGGCGTCGAGTCTGGTGTTGATTGTGTTCAGGACTGCTCCTGCCATGGGGACCGCAAAATGCATCTCGTACACTGCTGGAATGTTTGGGGCCAATACCGAAACCTGCAGATTAAAATTTGTAAGAAAAAAGTTGATGCTGGAACGAGACTATTCTCTCATCGGTAGTGAAGTGAAGTACTTACGACGTCGTTTTTAGCGATGCCGAGGGAGCGGAGGGAATGGGACAGGCGGAGGCAGCGGTGGTATGTTTGATGCCAGTTGAAGCGGACGTTGTCGTAGATGATGGAAGTGCGGGTGGCATAAGCGCTAGCAGCTCTCTTCAAGAAAGTTAGTGGAGTTAAGGGAACATAATTGGCGTCGCATTTTGGAAGCTTGTCCATTGTTTTTGAGAGCTTTTGTGTCGAGGGAGAGAGAGAGAGAGAGGATGATACTCTGTTTGATTTATGTTTGGATGGAGAAGAGGGGAGCGGGAAGGGACCCTTAAATAAGGAAACACTAGGCGGGGGAGGGGGAGGGGAAGGGGACCCTTAAAAAGTGGAAAATGAAAAGAAATTTCAGAAATTCCAATAAGGACATGAAAAAAAGTTGAAAGAAATTTAATATTAATGCTGAGGTATCGCCAACATATTTTTCATTTATCTTGTGGGTGCAACTCGCAATTAATTAATTCTAATTTTCAAAGTCAATTAGAAATTAATGAAAATAAATATATTAAAATGCACTCCCTCGTACTCACCATGTAAGTACCACGTAGGTCAGTTTGATACAAGTTCTATTACCTTTTCATCAACTTGGGTTAATATATAGTATAATAATAATATTGAAGGAAAATCTATAACTCGTGTATGGAAAAAACTTCAGTAAAACGGATGCATCATACATCTCCTATTGATGGGATGTCACGTGTACATAATAGTTGATTTCTGTATACGTGACATCATCTCAACGGAAGATGTACCGGTGCATCCATTCTACTGAAGTTTTACTCCTCGTGTATAATAAAAGTGTAAATAATACAGTATTTTGTATTTGTCCAAAAACTGAAGTTGGCTATCATAAATTTGAGTTGGAGTTTCTATCATACTTTCACCACGGACAAAATATAACTAATGAATTACTTACATTATTTTAGTGACTTTAAACTAATGATGTTTTGGTTTTTTTAATCAAAATGAATCTTAAGATCTAAACAGTCTAATTAGGCCCAATAAAAAACAAAAATGCATTTCAGGCCAATAGCCCAAAAAAGCTCCGGCGGCCAGATTATAACGAATTAGGCCTCTAATGCGCACCAAAGCAGCCATATTTAGGCATAAAACAGCGACAGCCCATGTGCCATAGTTTATTTTTTTATGTTCTAGATAAAGACAAAAATACCCTCCTCATTAGGCAAGCTCCTCCTCTCTTTAAAAAGGATTTTCATTTATTCTTATACCATCTTTTTGGTAATTGTAACTCCCTCTCCCTCTGGTGCACAATAAATGATTTTTTTTTACGAATTCTCACTGTTCATAATATTTATCATTTTATTTTTTACGAATCATATATTTTGTACAAATGATAATTTTTTTAATGTATCAACCCAATTTAATGATGATGTGGTAATTTAAGTAAAAATTAGGAGTAAAAATGAAAGAATGGGGAATAAAATAAGATTAAAGATCATTATTTTACGAATTTTTACTATCTCATAACGTCATTTATTTTACCCCGAAAAGAGTATTATTTTTTATTAAAATATAATAATAACAATTTTGTATAAATCTAAGTGTTTTATATAAATTAAAAGAATAAAAAATGTTGTTGTAGTGGGAAGAGGGAAGTTGCTCAGTTATTTGGATGTGGGCACACTAAAGAAGACGATATTGGATGCTTTTGTTGTTCGTGATGTTTTTTATTTTTGACACGTCAATTTCTAACAAAAGCAATTTTTTTAATTATTTAATATAAAAACTGACGTGCGGATATAGACAGAAATAGTTTTTCAATTATTTATTATTAAAACTGACGCATCTTGACAAAAACATTTTTTTCATTTCTAGTATAATATTAAAAACTGATACGGGCCCACTTACTCTTAAAACTCGTAATTTATGGGCCCGCGTCAAATAATAAAAAACAGATGGAGCATTATTTTTTATCAAAATATAATAATAACAATTTTTATAAATCTAATTTATTTCCATAAAAGAATAAAAAAAGGTTGTTGTAGTGGGAAGAGGGAAGTTGCTGAGTTATTTGGATGTGGACACACCGGAGAAGACACTAGAAAGCCAAAAACTATATGAAATGAAAGGCTTACTCTTAACCTCACTATATCATTGTTTTTTTTTCATCTGATTTTTTCATGACCATACCATACCACACACAGTATGAAAGGCTGCGAGGCTGCTTCTTGACTTAATCACTACCACCACCGATTACTTCTTTCATTTCTTTCCTTTTTAGTTTTAGATAGCTATGTTTTTATGTGATAATTACAATCAACACTTTAAAACAAAAAAACTTTTAAAGATTTTACTCTTTTACTTTGTTTATAAATCAAATTTAAAGTTATAGCGATTCAAGTGAAACAATAGTGTTAGGTTTAAAATAATTTCCAGTAATAAAATCGGTCTATTATTTACAAAAATAAATAAATAAATCACTATATGTTGGAGTATTTTTATTAAAATAATAATTGTTAATATTAATTAAGGAGGTTAATTGGAATTAAAGTTCTTCGAACCTAAACTTTTGTATCAAACCGAAAATATTGGTTTAATAGGATATTGGATTGTTTTTACTCATTGAATTGCTTTTACTATTAAAGGGAAAATTGTCATTTAATTATATGTTTATCTTACGATATAGTTTCTGATGACGAGTGTCGTCTCTAAAGAACAACCTAGTTGTGTCTCAGCTCTCTCCGCTTTCATATTCGGTAAAAATTTAATAAAGTTGTTCATTTATCATTTGCACACTTATAAAATCTCTCCTATTTTTGTTAATTGGTTTTATATTTATTTAATTAATTTTAATTAAATATTTCTGTTAAACTCCAACACTATGTGAAGAAGAGATTTATCCTTATAAAACCGAGTTTGATTATGTGATGCCGAATTTATTTATTTTGTATTCTTCAGTTATGAACTCTCAGCCTTTTTATTTAGTTGCCCAATTAGTTAACTAGTTAATTGACACATCGATGAAATTTTCTATTTCAAATTAAATAAAATCTTATACTTTAAGAAAAAATTAAAAAAAAATATATATATATTTTAAGGATTAAATTAAATATATCATACTTTAGGAATCAAATTAAATAAAGTATCGTTTACTCAACACTTTGTTATGGTTTTATCATGTTAGGAAGTAATAATAAATGTTTAATTAAAAAAGAGCTTTTTTTCAATTATTATTGAAACAACTACTCAAGAACCATACTTTAAAACGATATTGAATATGTCATATCACACTTTATCTATTCATATAAATAGTGAGATGAGGTCGTTCTGAGGTTTTAGTTAGGGGAGTACAAGGATTGATTCGGTCCAGTTTTTAGGAGAAAATCGAACTGAACCGAAAATTTACGGGTCTAGAAATCGAAGAACCTAACTGAACCGTGTCCTAATGATTCGGTTTGGTCCTGACGCTTTTTTTTTTTTTTGGTTTTGTGAAGAGAAAAGAAAGAAAAGGATGTGACTAATAGGTTTGAACCCACTACCTCAAGACAAAAAAGCTAATCTTTTAGCCATAAAAATCATGGTAGTTTATTGATATAAAAATTACTAAATATTATACTCCCTCCGTTTTCGAATAATTATCACTGGCTACTATTCATGCATGCGTTTCGAGGAGAAGTTCCATACCTTTTCTCGGACGTATGTTAGAAAAAAAATACGGATTTTTTTAGGGTCAAATAGTGAGCCATTCGGCCTCCTCGAAACGCGTGCATAAACAATAAAGTGTCAATTATTCGAAAACGGAGGGAGTATATATGAAATGGGTTCTCGATTTTTCGGTTTGGTTTTCAGTTTTAAGAGATGAAAAATTGGACTGAATCGTTTATTTTCGGTGGTCCAATTTTTCACTTTATGGTTTTTTTATAATAAAAAATCGAACCGAACTGGACTGAACTGACGGTTCCAATTCAGTTTTCAATTCAGACCGATTTGTGTACCTTCCTAGTTTTAATGGTAAATTTAGTAACATGAATTGTGACGTGATAAACTGGAGAGAGTTAGAGTTGATAATTACATCCTTTTTACTAATTACTCTTACTATATATTTTAGTGGCACATATATTATTCGCGGCAATTTAAATCAAGAAGATGTTAGGGAAAAGATTCTTATTTGTCATATAGCTCAACCTATTGGAGTTATCAAAAAATCCAAAACTTGAGTTGTTAAGGGAAAAGCCAAAAACAAGGACCGAAACAAGAGTCGTTAGACTTTCTTTTCGATTCCCTTCGACTATCCGCACGTTAGAATTTCGCAGAAATACGATTTAACAACCCAAGAGTTGTATTGGAAAGATTCGATGGTAGGAGCAAGTGAACGTGATTCTAAGAGTTAGATCTTAGACTCTGTCTGCCTAATTTATTTTTTATTTTGTTAAAAACGAGTGGTCAGTGATCCATGAGACTAACCATGAATCAAAATTCTATTCCGCGTTGACTAGGACTGCCTCCTTCCTCAATCTTTGTAAACTGATTAATAATAGACTTGCACTTGGAGGTAAACCAACGCAAAACCTCTCAACAAATTCTTAGCAATTCAAATATTCTCCAAGGATATGACCAAATGACACTTACCGTGATTTAGATGTTTCATTTATAGTTAGTTCGATCGTTCAACTAATATGGAAATTACAATTCACTCAGTAGTGGTGGGATCGATAACTCCATGACCCAAATCACGTCTAACCGCGATATTAGTTGTATGTCTCATGATTCAACTCTCATTTTTATGGTCAATAACAAAAGGTGCTGACTAAGTTGAGAGTTGGTCTGGTTTTGTTCAAAATGACAAAAAGGAAAAGAAAGCACTGAGGCAAATTGATGGAATTGGGGAAGTGGAAGCTATGAAGTTGCTAAGACAATACTAGACATTTGAATTTAGACCCAAAAAGGCTTGTTGACCTGACCAGATGGCTTTTTATTCTTTTGTTTTTTTCCCACCATCACTGTGTTATAAAGGGCTGCTACTAGACTTTGTCACTAATTTGTAATTTCAATATGTTAATGCCACCACCTTCTTCATTTTCTTTTTTGTTATCCTTTTTTTATAAAATATATTAGCTAGAAATGAGAATATATAGTCACTTGTGAAACGAGATTTCAATTTTCAGTTATCACTAATATTTAACTCGATTAATCTGAACTTTTACTATATGAAGCGCCCATTAAGTTTATATTTGAACTTTTTTGGACCGAAATGTAAATGATACTATCAAACCCTTATGAACCAACTCAACTGCTCATAGTTATAGCAATATTTATCCAAATACACCCATCAAATATATCCAAACGTTACATAAATTATTTACCATGAAATATAAATGTACATAAAACCAATCACTGAAAATAAAATAACTAGAAATGATTTAATATTTATCAGAATAATAAGAATACAACTTCTATACTTTGCTTTAATTTTCGGTTTAACAAATGTATGGGTAGAAGAATATTCCAAGACGATCGCGCCTTTTATTTTTACTAATTTAAGTTAATGTTATTTTCCTTTTCCTTTAAAAATAAAACATTAAAAAAATTACTAAAAAATACCCTATGCATTATTTTTAAAGGAGTTTTCCTTATTGTTTTTTTTCTTCTAAATAAGCTTTGGTAATTCCCATTCCAGTTCAAATAAATCCATGGTGGCGAGAGATCTCTACTTAGATCTACTAAAAGGCTAAATTCTTCAGTTTATAAACTACAACATTTAACAGATATATAAAAAAAAAAAAGTCTTCAATTTATTTAAAAAACCCGAATTAGGCCCGTCCCGGTCCGAAGCCCAACTATACACTAGGTTGGGCCGAGATGAGCTTCGGAGGCACTTAATTGGTCACCAGTGGATTTTTTTCCTTTTACTATTCTGAACGGTTGAGATTACCCGAAGCTTAATCTAATGGTTGACGTCATCGTTTATATATAAGTTAAAAAAAAGAAATATCCAAAAGAAAAGAACACGGAGACCGAAAAAAGTAAAACAAACGAACAAGAGAGAGCAGCGGTTCCACTCTCTTCTCCCTTCTCCTCTTCTTCTTCTTCTTCGCCACGACAACGCAATGCGTTAAACAAATCCGACCAAATCTCATCATCATCATCTTCAACCTTCCGATGGACGGTGATGATCAGGATCCGTATCCAAATCACAAGCTATGCGGTTTCCTCTCTACAGTTCTCACAATCCTCCCCCCTTCTTCTCCTCCTCCTATTTCCTCTCTCCCCTTCCTTTCTCCTTGCCATCTCTCCTCCGATGGCGTCTTCTTCTCGTCCCAAAACGATGGCGTTGTGCTCTCTCCTCTGCCGCACCCGCCGGACGCTGTCGTTTCTCCGAAGAGGAGGGCGGGGAAGAGAGGGATTGGGATGGTGAATGGGAGCGTCAGCGTGGTCAATCAGATCCATTCCCTCGTTTCTCATAAGTGCATTAAGGTCATTGTGCGGGTATTACATGTTGCTGTCAGTGAGAGTGGGGATGATGTCAGGGTTGCCGCCCTTGTCGATGTTTACTTGCCAGTTAGGTTGTGGTCCGGTTGGCAGTTCCCGAAAGCTAAGGCAATTGCTGGATCCCTCTTCAAGCATTTGAGGTAAGTTTTTTGTTTGTTTGCTCCTTCTCGGATTTTGCCAATGTGGCTTTTAAGTTATAAAAATTGTAATCGAGCTGATATGTAGTAGGAATTTCATTGCATTGAGCTGAAATTAGTTTCTTCTTGTTTTTTCTTATTGAAATTGCGGCAACATCTACTCCACTTTAACAAGTCGTGTGTATCTTTGTGTTTATTTTGCTAAATTTTGTGTACATCTGCGTTTTTCATGCACTATGGAACTGTTGATTGTTTCTATAATGCTCTTCTTTTCCTTGTTTCTTTTGGTACGTGATGTTGGGCTTTTGTGTTTTATGCATCAATTTTAGTTGTAATAATTATAATTGAGCTGTTATGTAGTCATTTGATTGCGTTGAGTTGAAATAATGAGCTTTTCTTTTTCTCTTATTGAAATTGCTGCAACAAATTATCTACTACACATTAACAAGTCAGGATTTATTTGGGTATATTTTTCTAAATTTTGTGTATATGTGTTTGTGTCATGCATTATGGAACTGTTGATTGTTTATATAATGCTTCTTTTCCTTGTTTTTCTTGGTGGAGTTTATTTCTGTTAGTTTGCTTTTGGTATGACCAGTGGTTTGATTTTGGTGCTTGCTCATACTGAATTTTTTAGACCACTGGGAAAATCATAATGTTGTTGCCTTAAAAAAGTAGATTTAGCAGGTGTAATTAGTTTCTTTAGTGTTCTGAATTAAACTTACCTACCCTTGCTAATGACATTAAAGTACGCAGTTGTGATTGGGGAAAGCGAAGTGCAATGCTTGAAGGAGAGTTTTGTGAAAACTTGGATGGTGGTGTTAAAAGCTTGTGGAATCTCTCTGATTGTCATGTCCTGGGCTGCCAGTTGCATTGTGATGTCCCTGATTCTTCAAAGAAAATGCGATTTGAGCTTCATGAAGTTTTTAAGAACTTGCCTAGCGTGACAAGCAAGGAACATTTCTTTTCTTCAAGAGTGACACCTGTGGGTAATGCTTGTGGATCTGGACTTTGGGACGTAACTGATGATATTTTGATGAATATTTTGGCTTTGCTTGGCCCAATGGATCTTGTTCGAGTTGCAGCAACTTGTCACCATTTGAGATCCCTGGCAGTGCGAATCATGCCATGTATGAAACTGAAATTGTTCCCACATCAGCAGGCAGCAGTTGCGTGGATGCTACATCGCGAGTCAAAGGGTCAGGTTTTGCCACATCCTCTTTATGCAGCCTTTTCTACTGAAGATGGGCTCTCTTTTTATGTAAATACTGTTTCTGGTGAAATAGTTAATGGGGTTGCTCCAACAATTAGAGATTTTTCTGGGGGAATGTTTTGTGATGAACCTGGGTTAGGAAAGACCATAACTGCACTCTCCCTTATTTTGAAGACACAAGGAACAATCGCTGATCCTCCAGATGGAGCTCAAGTAATATGGTGTAGACATAATGGGAACCAGAAATGTGGCTATTATGAGCTTAGTGGTCGTAAGATCACCAGTGATGATACATCTTTGGGGAAGAGGGTTATGAATCAGAGTGCTCGTAGGGTGCATATATCTTTGGGTGAATTCACTCTAGTGGATGATCAAAGTTATTCAACACCTAAAAGAGCAAGGTTAGTGGATCCAAATGAGGTCATGGGGTTTAAGGAGCCTTCGTCAGTTAAAGGGACCCCTGTACTATCATCTTCTTACTCAGAGCCAGCAGCGCGTGTAATTCGATGCACAAGGAGCTTGAATCACGTCAAAAAAAATCTTCTCCGTGCATATGGGGAAGTCTCCGGATTTGGTAACCACAGAAAGGTCGGTAAAAATTCAATCAGGAGGAAGTGTGGCTCTAATGCACCAAAATCTCTTTCATTGAAGCAGCAAGTTGATTCATCTTGCACAAAGGCAGCTGCAGATTATTTGATACTGAATGAGACTTGGATTCAGTGTGATGCCTGTCGAAAGTGGAGAAAGATAAGAGAGACTGTAGGTGATAGTAACGCAGCATGGTTTTGTAGCATGAATGCAGACCCTTCTCATCAGAGTTGTGGAGATCCAGAAGAAGATTGGGGAAAGTGTGAGTCAATAACTTACTTTCCAGGATTTTGCACCAAGGGAACTTTGGGTGGTATGGAGCAAAATGTTTCATTTTTCATCAGTGTTCTTAAGGAGGATTACTCAGCCATAAACTATAAGACCAAGAAAGCTTTGACTTGGCTGGCTAAACTTTCTCCTGAAAGACTTGCTCTAATGGAATCATACGGTTTGGCAAGTCCAGCCATGGGTACAAATTGTTCTGCTTCTGGCAATGTTGATACTGCTGGGTTTCAAAAAATATTTCAGGCATTTGGTCTTGTAAGGAGGGTAGAGAAAGGAGTTATTAAGTGGTATTACCCGCGCACTCTTGAAAACCTAGAATTTGATTTGGCTGCCCTTAGGATTGCTCTCTGCGAGCCATTGGATTCAGTTAGGCTATATTTATCAGGAGCAACATTAATTATTGTTCCAGCAAATCTAGTCGATCATTGGAAAACCCAAATTCTAAAGCATGTCAAACCTGATCAGTTGCGTCTCTGTATCTTGATTGATAACAGAAAGCCTTCTGCTCACAGTCTTGCATGGGATTATGATGTTGTTATAACTACATTCAATCGCTTAAGTGTGGAGTGGGGACCCCATAAAAAGAGTCCTCTAATGCAGGTGCATTGGCATCGGGTCTTGTTAGATGAGGGACACACCCTTGGTGCTAGTGTTAACTTGACAAACAAATTGCAAATGGCTATTTCACTGCCAGCGTCAAGTCGTTGGCTACTAACAGGAACACCAACACCTAACACCCCCAACAGTCAGCTGTCTCATCTCCATCCATTGCTAAAGTTCCTACATGAAGAAGCCTATGGACAGGATCCAAAGTCATGGGAAGCTGGCATTCTTAGGCCATTTGAGGCGGAAATGGAAGAAGGCCGCTTACATTTGTTGCAATTGCTTAGAAGATGCTTGATTAGTGCCAGAAAAAGTGATTTGAAAACCATTCCTCCATGCATCAAGAAGGCTATTTTTCTAGATTTTACCAAGGAGCATGCAAAAAGTTACAATGAACTGGTAGTCACTGTCCGGCGAAATATACTTCTGGCTGACTGGAATGATCCATCTCATGTTGAGAGTCTGCTTAACCCAAAGCAGTGGAAATTTCGAAGTGCTACTGTTAGGAATGTGAGGCTATCTTGCTGCGTTGCAGGGCATATTAATGTCTCAGATGCTGGTGAAGATATTCAAGAAACAATGGATGATTTAGTTGCAAAAGGACTGGATCCCATCTCACAGGAATACGCTTTGATAAAATATCACCTCCAGTATGGTGGAAACTGTCTCAGGTATTGCCATTATGAGTTTTGTGTTATTTCATTTTTGGATGTTTGACATAAAGATTCCTTGTTGCCCTTTTTCCCTTCTCCTTTTCCTTGTCAGGTGTCATGAATGGTGCCGTCTACCTATAATCACACCATGTAGGCATCTCTTATGCCTTGATTGTACTGCTTTGGATAGTGAAAGGTGTTGTGTTCATGGTTGTGGTAACCTATATGAGATGCAACAGCCACAAAAATTAACCCGGCCAGAAAATCCCAACCCAAAATGGCCTGTCCCAAAAGATCTTATTGAGTTGCAACCATCATATAAGCAGGTAACTTTTGGTCTGAATTAAATGCTTGTGGATCAACAATGACGTTTATGAACACGTGTTTCATATGGCTTTATACAGGATGACTGGGATCCTGATTGGCAGTCAACCTCGAGCAGTAAAGTTTCTTACCTTGTTCAGAGGTTGAAATCATTGCAGGGAGCTAATTCAGAGGGTGGTTGCTCTATTGATGATGACAGTGGTGCCAAGTACAACGAGGAGCGAATTTGTTCCCCTCAGATGACTGATTCAACTTCACAGCAGCAGGATTCCCAGAGTCCTGAACCTTACAAGACAGTACAAGAGAAAGTTATCATTTTTTCTCAATTTCTTGAGCATATACATGTCATAGAACAGCAGGTAGCTGTTGTTTTCCTTGTTAGTTGTTACTTTGCTTAATTGTAATTTGCCCGTAGCAGTAGTAGGTACTGAGTTTCTTTACTTTCGACAGCTGACATTTGCTAATATCAAGTTTGCTGGATTGTACTGTCCAATGCCTTCTACCAACAAGGTACCTTATCTTTTTCTTTCTGTCTTTTATTTGTTTTTTCTGCTTCTGAACTTCGGTTGACAATATTTTGATTTTAGATGAAGGCACTGGCCACATTCCAGCATGATGCGACTTGTATGGCGCTTCTAATGGATGGAAGTGCTGCATTAGGTCTTGACTTAAGCTTTGTGACACATGTGTTCTTAATGGAACCAATCTGGGACAAGAGGTAAACATTTTGCAAATCCTTCAGTATTTCTTTTATTAGCATGTTGTATAGATAGAAATTTAGCCCATGGCTCGAAGCTTATCTGGACAGTAACTATTTGCTTTTGTTTGCAAATTGGGGTAAAAGCATAGACATATACTTTATCGCTAGTTTGTATCCAACATAAATCATCAATGACAGATTCTTATTGTTCAACCTTCTACTTTTAGTTACTTCTTACCTTACTGATACATATGTATATGAATGTCGAATCATTATCAGCATGGAGGAACAGGTGATTAGTCGTGCTCATAGGATGGGTGCTTCGCGTCCCATTCATGTGGAAACTTTGGCCATGCGTGGCACTATTGAGGAGCAAATGCTGGAATTCCTACAGGTGGACTTCTTTTGATACTTCAACTCGGCTGGGATAGATAATTTGCACTCATGAGCACTTTTCTTTGGCATATGCAATGAAAGTGGAATGGGTGAAGTTAATTGTCTGCAGTCATTTTGTTAACCATTCATTTAATATAAATCATTTTGGGAAGTGATCCACTCATTTTAATTGCCGTCTTTTTTTGAAGCTACTTGTGACGTGTGAGAATGATCTGTTTGTAAGATTAATACATCTCGTGATCTGACTATGCTTCCTTTTATAGGATGGTGAGGACTGTAAAAAGTTGTTGAACGAAGAATCTGCGAAACCTGATCATGATGGGGCACGACCTCATCGTTCACTGCATGATTTTGCTGAGAGCAGCTATTTGAAGCATCTTACTTCTGTGCATACGAGTTGTGAGGCATAAAACGGTATATTGTAGTATTTTATCTTGTTTGTCAATATTGCTGCTCAATATTTTTTGGTTATCCGCGCAGAAGTTTTCAACATTGCTTGTTATCTCTGTGCAGTTCCATTGTTCAGCCTGTCAGTGTATTTTCCTTGTACCAGTCGATCATTTTTATTCTTTGGTATTCTTTTTCTCCTTGACATTGTTGATTGCCTGGGATATTGCCAGTTTGTAGTGTCCGATATCCTTTCTACTTGTTTCCAGTGCAATCGGGAATAATATCCCATCATCTATGGGGTTTGTTTGCTCCGGAGTCCGGTCTATTCACATGTTACGTTTTGTCTGTATACTTTAATAATTAGATGATGCTAAGTCGCACCCATGTACAAAATGAAAAGAATATTGAATTAGGGTCTATTGGAATTATTTTTAAAGTTTCCACTCGTGCCTGTTGTTACTGCCTGAGATTTTCAGTTCTTCCCTCCATTTCCAGGAAAGGAAAAAAAATCTCATGCTACTCAAATTGGTTGTGGTAGCCAAATTAAGCGAAGCAGCCGCAGAATCTCATTTTTATATATACAAGGCAGCTGTTTTGAATTCAAAGTCAGCAACCTAATTACAAAGAATTTACATAACCTACCAGTACCACCACCTTTTTAACCCCTAAACTATTACAGGAAGATATGCGTAAAAACGTCGACTGGGGAATTACCACCCAGCCCACTCCGATCTTAAAACCAAAAATGTAATAACGAATATCTAATTCTCCAAAGAATAACATATATGGCAAATGCTATTCCAGTTAGATCTTTGAACATGACTGGTCAATGTGCAAACCCTTCTCTCCCCACACTCACGAGTGACTTGTCGAGCATTGGAACATTGTATTGCTGATATACTCGAGCCCTGTTTGCTGCCCACCATTGTTCTGCTTGTTTCTCACTGAACCTCTTTCTACTGCAGTACGAGGAATGAAGATGCAAACATCACTAATCTTTAACAAGATAGAAAATTCAGCTGCGTAAATGAAATGTTTGATTGAAAGCCAAGAATCCGATTCATAAGCGAAAATTCCTTTGCGCGTACAAAACATACATCATGACCTCACACATGACTGGTATGGAGTATGTGGGGAAGAGGAAGTTTGTTATGACTGGTGGCATACCTGAAACGCACACGCTTAAGATCTTTTGCACCTCCAGGCAAAGAAACAAGGGTGATATACACACCAGCTTCATCTTGCTCAACCCACTCATCTCCATTGGTCGGCTCTACCTTTGTTGTTCTGTTTTTACCCCTCGATATCGTCTCCAACTGCATCACCTCAGAGTGACCTGAAAATAGATTACTAGTGGCACCTGACAGGTGAGAAAGGACAAGGCTGTTTGATCTACTTGAATCTGGTTCATGAAAAACCATTGGACTACCCAATTGCTCAATGACTGCAGAAGAAACATCCCTTGGAGGAGTGGTTGTTGAAAAATAGGAGGGGGAATTGCTGTTTCTCGGAGCTCCAACAGGCAATCTTTCAGCCATGTCCTTCAGCTAAAAATAAAGCAATAGAGATGGATGTAAGATAACTATGAACTTATAGCATTTTGTTCCAACTTGGATAATACAGTTATCATCTCAAACAGCCTGAAATATATTAGTACAGTACTCTATGAAATCTCTCTTTTGTCATCTTTATCTAAACAATTAAGATCAATGCACTCATGATTGTGCAGATGAAGTACCAGGCATCAGAGATTGCCAGATAAAGCTATCCAAATACACTTCAATGATTATTGTATTCTGACCCTAGTTTTCTACATTTGACCAATTTTCTCTGCCTACTATCAATGTGTGACAACATTCTTTTAATGAGAACAAACTTCTTTCTACGCACTTGTGCTGAGTGCCACTCCTGATACGGAAATCAGTCATCACCTGTTTGTTGCAACATAAGCTTTAAAACTTACTTGGGCAGTGAGGGACTTAATTACTTCCTTCGCAGCTTTACATTTTGCAGCCTCCTCTGCTGCTATTGCACTAGCCTCCTTCAACTCTTGGCTTGCTCTTTCAAGCTCAGCGTCTTGAAGTCTAGCTTTACGATTAAGCTCTTCAACCTACAACAACCAGTCAGCCATTAAATTTAACACATGAGTACTAAGATCAAGCAAAATACTATGGCCAATGTGAAAATGCATGCGCATCATAATCCAGCCATCGAGATTAAGAACCATGAGGACCATGCAGTTCTAGCTTACAAATTTGTCCAAAAATATCAAGCAAAGGACTGGCTACATCCATGCTTTGCCTAGTTTTCAGATGCACACCATGGCATTGTAGTGTATTTTATTTGAGAATTTCAGTAGGGAATAGCTGCAATGATGGGTAAAACGCCCAAATCTTGTATACCAAGACCAGCGATGGAATACCATTAGCAAAATTTTGCAATTAGCCACTAACATGCTGTTAGACTGAAGACACAAGAATAAAATAAATACAATGAAAAACATTCTGGCAGTGCAAAATACACATTTCTCAAGGGGTTCTAGCAATTTGAGTCAGTTAGGAATGAGAAACTCGCACATGCAGTAAAAAAACTGAAACTTCGTAGTGACATTATACATTATCAAAAAGGCTACAGAGGAGGCTAGTAAGGAAAAAGAAACGAAGATATCATAAAATTCTATAAGGTGAGAGATAGATCTTTCTTTACACCGTAGATAAAAATTTCCATGAAGTTGAAAATAATCTGTGTGTATGCTGTCAACCACTGGTAAAGACCTCTGTTACTACCATGGGAGTCGATGCATGCCACCAATTTATAATTCCCAATTGACTATTATTGTCAGCAGGTTGGGATATTTGATATCGCAGCTCAAAGCAAGAAAGAAGTGACTGCTAAAGGGTAATGTCCATGCGCATACCTGAGCTCTTAACCTAACAACATCTTCTCGCAAGCTATCATCTGACCTTCTAGCATCATCAGTGTCAATCTTTGGCGATGTATGCACTGAGAGAGCGGGGGTTGGTGTTGTGGCACGGGGGGGACTCGATCGTCTTGACGTTGGTGACGTTGCTCGAGACACAATTCTTGATCCAGGAAGGGAAGCTGAGAAAAACTTCTTCGACGACCCAAAGGATTTGGAGTTATTGAATGCATTGCGCTGTGACCCATCATTTCCGGGTGTTGAAACCTGATTGCTATTAGAGTTTAGATGCTTGTTTCTTCTAGAAGATGCACTGTCCGCATCTTTAGATTCTAAAGATGAATTTCTTCCAAGTTGGGTGCGAGATCTTGCAGTAAAATTTCCATTCTTTTCAGTGACTTCATTTGGTCCCTGATTCAAACTTCCTCTTCTACTAAGAGCAGAGTGAGATGAAGAGTCGGTATCAGGTCCTTTTCTAAGTTTGCAAAAGCAATTATCACAGACACGATAAGATTTGTTGGGATTTGGTGCCAGTGAAGCCTTGAGTGACTTTTTACTGCTGCATGAATGGCAGAAAACAAGTCCACAGTTGTAACAATTGTGCCGTTTCCTTTTGAAATTAAAAGGAATGCGGCAACCAGAGCACATTGATTGATCAACACCAGATACCCACTTATGAAGACAAATAGCGGCAGTGAAACTAGCACCACAGACAATACTTTTAACCTGCTTGTCCTTCAAAGCTTCAACTATAGTAGGGGAATTCCTATCGTCTATATCATCATGACCTAATCGGCCATTTGCACCCTTTCCCCAAGTGTAAACCTCAGTTTTTGAAGTTAAAACTGCAACATGATAAGCACCGCATGCTAATTCCTCTACAAAAAATTTCATGAGCTTTCCCTCAACACGGGTAGGGAGCTTGCCATCAGCTTGAGGATTCCCTAATTGGCCATATACAGGGCTTCCCATTGAGTAAACTTGGCCAGTTGTTGTAAGAGCAACCGTCAGGCTGTGACCACAGGCAACTTGACAGAAGTTGGGTTCCACAAGAGCAGCAACACAAGTCGGCACAAGTTTAGCTTCCTTGTCACCATGCCCAAGACGACCTTTATCTCCATCTCCCCATGTGAATAGCTTTCCTGAAGAGCAATTACTGGAACTTGAAGACCCAACCATTACTTCAACAACTGCAGCAGTGTGCCAAACACCACAAGCCGCTCTCACAGTTCGGAGGCCCTTAAGGGAGTCCACTTCCCTGGGTATTGACACACTTCTACGGTCCCCATGTCCTAACACCCCAAAAGTTCCATCCCCAAAAGTGAACAACTGTCCAGCAGAGGTTACAACAGCGGTATGCCATGGTCCACATGAAACTGATGAAACGTGTACTCCTTCAAGAGGCCCATGTAACTTCTTAGGAACCCACTGACTAGTTTCAATTCCACATTTAAGCTCAGAATTGGGAGCATTACCACCCCATGTGTATAAATCACCAGAAAGGGTTACTGCACAAGACTGATATTCTCCACATGCCACCAGTTCAACACTCACATTTTTTAAACCATCTACAAGCTTAGGATGTGAAACATCGAAGTCCACACCATGTCCAAGTCTGCCTCCATGCTCCTCCCCCCAAGAGAAAACCTCCCCTTGCTTTGTTACTAGAATAGCATGCCGTCGACCACAAGCTATAGTATGAACATCCAACAGGACTGCAGAATCCAAGGTTTTAGGCACAAAAGAATCCATCTTGGCACCAGAACCTCCAACTTTATGTATTCCTGCACCGAGAATGCCCTCCCCGGTGCCTTCCCCCCAGATGTAAACGTCACCTAATGCATCACTGTCGTCATGACCAGAACCTTGACTTGATGCACTGACAGCACTTGATAAACTGACTCTAAAAGCATCCACATTCATACCCTTTACACGGCTAGTTAGTCCATCAGGGCCTCCTAGTGACAGGGATTGAACTGAGCTACTAGCAGAATCTAATGGAAATAAAACCTTTGGGGGCACAGCATACAATACTACATCAGATAATGCCTTCTCTAAACCACCTTTAGGAGGACTGTCGTATGGAGTACGAAGACGATGGGGATCCATGCTATCCTGCACCAGCAACCAGAAAAAATACACATTATTAGACTAAGCATAACAGTGAAACACAATAATACCAATCAAGGAAAAAATAACACCTTCTGTGAACTGTCACCACTACCAAAAGCAGAGCTCAAAGGAGAACTTCTTTGGGTCTGCGCTTTAGGACTATTTGCCTCAGATGATATTCCATCACCTCTAACTTCTTCTCTCACTTTTCGAGGATGGCTACGTGATATAAGTGCTTTTAAACCAGTAAACCAGACTTCAGCTTCATCTTTGTCCTTGCATATCTGTAAAAAGAGAGGCATATCATCTAATGTCTAATACTTTCAGTTTAAAGAATAATTGTTAGGTGGCTTAAGGGAATTGTGATTCCCCCAAGAAGAGAAGATAGAACCTGGAATTTTTTTAAATAGTAACACTTTGGAAAAGTGGATAAAGAAACAAAAAACAATGCCAATAAATATATATATATCTCCTCACCAAATCTAAAGACCTGTCACTGTATATAAGAGAAAATGACTGGTACTCCTTTTCTGGGCGAGGATATCTCTGGAATATAGGCTGCATTAACAAAATTAAAGAAGCATTTCAAAACTCCCTTTTAAGATGAACAGGTTATCATGCAGAAGTATGTATAAGTACTCAAGTGCAAAGATGAGTTTTTCCTTCAGGGAAAGAGTGAAGGAAAGACATCAAAAATCAGAAAGAGACAAAATAACCAGTAGAAGCATGTAAAGTATACCACAGGAGCAAGGAGCAATATATATATTTATCAGTTAACTGTATTTGTTAGTTTTGATGTTTGCATAAATCCTATTAGGCAATCTATCATTACTCATTAGATGCCATCTTGTGTGTATAGATTAACTAGCCATTGAGCATCCCTTTAAAATTCAAGTGCATGGATTTCTAAAACTGAATGAATATATATGCATTAGAATACATTGCTTGAATAAACTCCTAAAGTAAGCAAGCTTCAACCATAAACCTATAGTTGGTAAGTAGCGCACACAACCTTCTGTGCAACTGCCTTTTTCATTATGTCACATAAAAGTAGACAGACAGATTCAAGCTAAAACACCTGAAAGCAAGAATGTTTTCTGCCTTATACTGAACAGCAAAAGAAGCAAAAGGCTTAAACTGACTCTATCTTAGGTGAGCGGCCTATCTTATAGAACGAGCAAACTTCCCCTCCTAACTTGTAATAAGAATGTTATTGTAGAATTTACAATGAAATTAGTAGGAGATGCCAACAAGAATAAACTTACAGTGCGCTGACCAGGTATAATTTTGGAGACATGGCTTAGTTTAAGATACTTCTCCTCCCTCCCGGATAACCATACAAGAGCAGATTCGTCCTTAAGAAAAACATGGTAAAGGCATGAGAATACAGAATACAAAATTTTAGAAAGGTAAACTACAGAAGCCTTACCCTACAAAATTAGAATAAACATACACTTGCACTTGTTAGCATCTTCGATCCTAAGTCTCAGCTTGGAAAAGAAAGTACGAGCAAAATAAGTGAAATACAAGCATTAAACTTAGTCCTACATTAGCCAGCCTGAAGGGACAGAATTTGGGCTTTCCTCTGCGTCCATACTTGAGCAAATGAGTTCCTTTTTTAAGAGCAGTGATGGCCTGTAGTAAAGAATATGTCATGAATTAGAATACCATGGCAACATGCAACATACAATTCATTCCTTAGATGGCAAAGCATTAGCTATCATTATGGGAATAGCTAAAACAAGCAAACAACAGTTACTGATTATCTCCAAAACAGTATATTCTTTAAACACTGCATTTTTTTCTCAATGCATCAACAGAAATCCTGCTTTCTAAAATAGAAATAAGTCAGTGTGGAATAATGTACACATTTGTATATAACAACGACTCTTCTGCATTTGAACTAGCATATAAACCCTCTAAAATGATAATACAAGGATCTACACTTAAACAACTCGCTGAGAGTTCCGATTGACATACAATGCTAAGAAAGTGCTAGTGAGCTTCATTGGTGTAAAGTTGATGTTCAGTGATAAGTGATACAGATATTTCAGTAATACTTCTTCATCTCATTCATTATATAATTATAATTACTTTTCCTAGACAATACTGATGATAATACAGAATACCACAATGAGGTGACCTAGCTCATACACAATTTGATGCTATCCCAACATATCATACATACAACAAACAGAATCACAGATTTATAGAGAAATTCCATATTCTGCACTCACAACATTCCTACAAATGCCATTAATGTGTTTTATTGAAACCTTGAGGTTCTTCACCATTCATTATTTTATTTTGATGAATGATCTAAATAAATTTGAAATAGATTACCCAGCACAAACTACATTTCAAAATATACGCAAGAAAAACACGAAAATAAATAACAAAAAATACGGACACACGCAAGTTGAGTAAGAGGTTACCAATTCAATATCCCTCTCCACAGGGTTCGACCTCGTGAGCTCAGCGGCCGCCATTTTCTCCGCTCGTGATGTCATCATCATCAACAACACCAAAACCTTCTTCCTTCCCCTAATGAACTCCCACTCATTGCACCACCACTACGTATAACCACACATTTCCTCTCTTAATAATGCGCGCACATACACTCACTGAAACCCTAAATGACTCACTCAATCACTTCATCTCAACCCTTAAATTACCAAAAACAAAAAGCACGCAAACCGAAACCAGAATGTCGCGTTTGCCAAGCGAATCGGAGCTGGAAATCTCAGGAACGGCCGGAATTATAGGGTTAGGGAAAAGGATGAACAGAGACGATGAGGAACGGAGACTGTAGCCGTGGACAGAAAGCGACGAAGGAATCTGATGCGGAAGGATTGACACGGCCGAGGATTCAGCTTAGGTCGTTTCGTTTGGTTCGAGGAGTTTCTTTGTTGCTGCTTTTTTTGTGTGTTTGTTCAGAGAGAAAATGCGGGAAAGTGAAAGGAAAATTTACGAGGGGAGCAGCTGAGGAGTGAGGGAGAGAATCTGAACTGAAAATGATTGTTCAAGAAACGAAAATGCAAATGAAAATGATTGATTTTAATTGAAGTCTCGTCAGTCAACGATCAGTGTTGACTTTTCCGCTGTTCTTTGATGGCGCTAGGCCATCTTGATGCTGCCACGTTGCACCATCTTTATCCCTCTTTTTCGACCAAAAAAAACAAATAATCATAACGAAACTTTTTATTGAGTGGAAAAATTATAAATTGGATGGGCTCTATGAAATTAATGGGCTGACTGTGGATTCAAAAGACCATGGGCCAAACATTAATGCCAAATCGGGCCTAAATCATTGCATGTGATAAGCCCCTTTTTGTAAATTCTTGTTTTTGCACAATGCCCCAAACTAATGTGGTTTAAAGTTAAACCAAGTTATAATGGGGATCATCCTTGAATCGGACTGCCTACAAAATATCTTAACTCTGTCTAATAGAAATTTCTCCCTAGATTATACAGGTTTGGTGCTGGAAGAGGTGGCACGGCTAGCGTCTATGTTCAGCAATTGCTCTTTTACGCACACAAAAAGGACCACGAATGTCCTAGCACATGAGTTAGACCAAATGACTTTGATTTCCGGTTTAGAAAATATTTGGGTAGGGGAATGCCCCGAGGCGATCGCGCCTTTTATATTTGCAGACGTAAATTAATAGAATTCATTCCTTCCCTTAAAAAGAAAAGAAAAGTTATAAGCTAATTTGTTCTGATAAAAAGAAGAAGTTATAAGCTAACTTACGTTTAATAAGCTTGTGGCTCAATGGTACTATTACTTCCTAAAAAAACAGCACAAAATTTCAGTTCAAAACTCCTTATTTCTAATTCTTACGTATATTAAAAAAGGACAAATTTGAAATGGTTGACTAAAACATTTAAAATTAATTATGCTGACTTAAGCAAAAATACTCAAATCAAACATGAGATGATATGTTTGCTTGTCAATTGTCATAATTTTATTAATTTATTTTGCAAGTCAATCCCTTCTCCTTTTTGGGAGAATAATTCAATAATCTCCATTTAAAAAAAAACAGAGATCATATAATATAAAAAAACAATAAACCCAATGATACATGAGCAAGAATATCAAAAAAACGTGTGGCAGCCTGGCATTGGCATTCCCATTTTTAGTTTTTTAAAGGATATAATATCAGAAAGGATCATGTAGTGACCAAAAAAGAGATTTCGTCCACGGACTAATGATATTAAATACTAGTAATTTAGATGGACTTGTCCCTAATCAAGTCGGACAATCAAGATCAACTAGGGAATCAAATCTCCTACTATTGAAAAGGAATGTGACTTGGGGTTCGTAGTAAAATGAAGGATAACGCTGATACGAATGTCTGGAGATTTTCTTTTTAATTTTTGTTTCAAAAGAGAAATATATTATAAAAAAAAGCCTAAAAAAATATTTCTTTTATGTTTTGTCTTAAAATTAATTTCGTTCGACTATTATCATATAATTATTAAAATTCAAATTCAAACTCATTATCTGAATTATAGAAGTAGAGTTAGGACTCAAATTTAAATTCTTACTAAAAATTTACCACTAGCAAATAAGACGATTGACAAGAATTTTGATTGTAGGGTTAAATAATCAAGATTTGCTATTTTACCTTCTTTTTTTCTGCAAGGGATGTTCTTGATGAAGAAAATTATTAGCGACACAACACTGCCTAGCTAGAATGCTAGATCCAATTAGTTAGTGACAACAAAGAAATTGGAGAACAAAATTTCATTGAAGCCTAAATTAAAATGGGGACACTATCCTAAATTAATTGAAACCTATGATCTTGAATCATATAAGCTCTATCTTTCATTTGTCAGCCAACATAAAAATATTTTTAAAAATATTTTTAAAAAAATGTCCCCTCCTTGTGTCTAAATTTAAACCAAACTGAAATTTATAACAATAAAAATAAAAGTTTCCTTTTTTTAAAAGATCTGTGCTGTGAAATTTCCTACTTCTGCCTATAAAAATGAACTAAAAATCCCAGAATTGTTTTGCTAATCAAGCAAATCATCAGCAGCCTTCCTCTTGTTGTTCAAGTTTCTGGTTTCATCACTCTCTTTAGCTCTACCCTTCAATAGATGAGGTCTAAGCTTGTTCACATCTGACAATTGAACTGGTTTCAGGAAAAACTCCTCTGCTCCTTCTTCCAAGCAGCTATTAATTCTTGCTGGTTCATTCTCAGATGACATGATCACAACTGGTATGTCCTTGAAATATTTAGATTCCTGCAGATCAAATATACACAAATGGGTCAGCTTCTTCTGTGTAATCTAAAAGATCTAAAGTTTTGATCTTTGATCTTTGATAGAAAACCAAGATCAAGATTGTTACCTTGATCTTTCTTAGAAGATCATAGCCAGTCATGCCTGGCATACAGTAATCTGTAATGATTAAATTGACTGCAAAATCCTGATGATTCTTTTCTGCAGAAACAGAGGTGCGGGTTGTTGTTGTTGTTGTTGAATCTATATGGCCATCATTCTTATTCAAACCCAACAATTCCAATGCCTTACTTCCTGAATCAACTGCAGTAACTGCAAAATTCCCAAAAAGAAAATCAGCAATCAAGAACCCAAGAAATGACAAGAATTAAAATTACAGAAAAGGGGATTCTTTCTTTCAATTACCTTGATAAGAAGAGGTTTTGAGGAGTCTTTCAATCAATTTCCGGTCAATGATGCTATCATCAACAGCAAGAACATGGAACTGAGCTTCTGCTGCAGCACCCATGATTTAGAATTTCAAGAAAGCAAGAAAGAAAAAGAGAGAATTATTGTTAGGAGAGTAGAAAGAACAAAGAGAAGATGAGAGAGGACTGATGATGATGATGATGGAGAAGAAAGGTGGAGGAGGTGAGAGTTTTAAATGGGTGGACATTGATGGAGGTATATATCCTGTAGAAAATCTGGACAGTTTGGAAAGCAAGATCCAGCGGATTTCGTAAAAGAATCTCCCGGATCTTCTAGGTTGATTTTTGAATTAGACAACAAGCAAAGAAGGTGGGCATGTTTCTTCCATTCTTTTTATTTTTTTTAATAATTGGGTGCAAAACCTTACCACTCATTATATTATTCCATATTTCCCTTTTGACCCTTTTTAATCCTCTCTTTTTTTAGTGCTCTCTTTAATTTAACGGGACTAAAACTAATCACGTTCGAATATTATTGAATGTCAAATTCTAATATTATCGGGGGCAAAATTGGAAATATGAAAAAGCGGTAATGCTCTAACAGCTTGACCTTTTCAAATGTTGATTTAGGGCAAATATTACATGCACTAAACAAGGGATCTTCTGATTGACCCACTTCTATCCACTAAACACATGCGCTGATCCACTATTTTGTTTGTCCTAATTTAAGTTGGACAAAGGCTACTTTTGCCTTTCTTTTTCTTTTTCTTTTGTCTTAAAAATTGTACCACTAATTAGTGTAATCAGTAAAAAAATAAAAACAGAAAGGCAATTGCAGTGAGTGGAATGATAAAGGTTTATATATCTTTTAATTTATTTACATAATAATTTATTACTCCAAAATAAACGACGTTTTTCTACGAATTCTTACTGTTCATAACACTTATCATTTTATCTTTTTCGAAGCCAATATTTTGTGTAAATCACAATATTTTTTATGCATCAACCCAATTTGATAATGGTGTTTTAATTTGAGTAAAAATTAGGAGTAAAAATGAAACAATATGGAATAAAATAAGATCAAAGATCATGGTGAAATGAATTTTTACTATCCTAAAAAGTCGTTTATTTTGTACCGGATAGAGTATTACTAAAAATAACCAGATTAAAGGGTTATTTTAAGGAGATTTACAGAATCAATTATAAAAGAAGGGACCATTCCTATCTTTATTTGGATTTTGGATTTTTATGTGAAACCTAACTTTTGTTTTTTCTTCATCAAAATTTAATTGGAAATTGAAAAGCAGGAAACGACACCGAAGGCCCACAAAACTTTTCTATGAGAAAATCATTTTCATAAACGAATCAATATCTTTTATTTCTTCTCTTTTTTCTTTATTCACACCGAATAGTCATTCGCTTCTTTTTTTCACGAAACATGAGTATGTTGTAAAATTGACATTCTAGAATTTTGGTGTATGAATTCTCCAATAAATGCTGTAAGAACCAGTATCGTAAGGTCAAAAAGAAAAAAAAGAATCATTGTAAAACGATATTGCCTTTTGTTAAAGCGTGAATTTCTTCTCTGATTTGAAATAATTTTTTTATAATTCTGAATAATTCATATATTAAAAGAGAAGATAAAAGTGACCAATGAAATAAAAAAATCATAAAGCTTTTTTATCTTCATGAACATTGATAGTCTTCAAATCATTCAAATCCAATTTATTTGGTTTTAATTAGACCGAAATACCAGGTTAAACGGCCTATGATCTGACTCAACCCGGCGTACGTTGGATTGAGTTTGGTCTGCATTGACCAAGTTTAAATCCGGCCCAAACCAGCAAAATTGGGCTAGACTTAAACTTTTATATTTTAACCCAAGCCTAGTCAGTTATCGCGACTCAACAATTTTTAATTGTAAATGTCAATCATATTTCACAGAATATGAAAATTTGGAGTTCTTAACTTTTGTTTATTGATTCGCGGTACTAAAATTTTCTTCTTTAATTTCATTTATGGTTGGATTTATAAAACCTGCAATTTTAGTCTAAAAATGATAAAAAGTAGTAAATTTTTTTTTCCTACCCGATTCTTTTTCTTATTTCATCCCGACTCAATAGGCTAGTCCATAGGTCCATGAGCTTAGCCCAACCCACTTTGAGCTGGGCTTAGCCCAACCCACTTTGAGCTGAGCTGAATTTAAGCTAACAAAAGTCATAACTAAATCCATTTGAAGATGAGGTTTGAGCCGGCCCGACTCAGCCCATGCTATGTCTAGTTTTGATATTAAATTAGTCATTCTTTTCTTTTTTCACGAAGCATGCATGTTGTAAAAGACTAGAAGTGTCGTTAAGTTTATAATTTGCCGCTTTTTAGTTGATCGGTATCTTCTTAATTTATACTCCCTCCGGTCTGAAATAAACGTCGTTTTGCTACTGAGCACGTGGATTAAGGCAATGATTGGTGGGAAAAAAATGAGGCATTTTTTGACCATACTACTCCCAACCTCCCTTGCTATTTACAACTAATGGTTGGCTCAATTCTGAGAGTTGCTGGCTTGAAACCGGCTGGATTGATGCATATTGATGACTTGAAACTGGCTGGGTTGATGCAAGTTGATGGCTTGGGGAGATGGAAGACGGAGACTCAGCTTGGCTAGGTCACGGGCTTGGCCTAGCAGATTTGAGCATCAATGCAATTCCATATATAGTTGCTTCTACTTTTACATTTCCAAACGAGTTTTTATTTGATAAATAATCAACACGCGTGAATAATCATAATAGGCCATTAAGTATAGATTATGCACTTAAAATTTTACTTTATTTACTTTATAAAATTTTACTTTATTTACTTTATAAAAAATTCGGATCAAACCCGAAATAATTTATTTATTTCTCATGTTCTTTTTAAGTTTTTATTTATTGATAATATAGTATTTTTTCTATTTTTATTTCGTATCATTTTTTTTATTCTATTTTATTTCACATTTTGGTATTTTCTGTTCGAATTTTTATCAATTTTGAGTAAAATTTCTCGTCCCGATTAGCTCGAACCGAATAAATAAATAGAAAACTCTAATTTACCATTGTGCCATTATTAATTAATTTGGTACAAGTTACTGTTCACTTTCTTCCACCTCTGCTCCGTTCACTTTCTTCCTCCTCTCCTCCACACAAACTCAACCAAATCATCCTACCACCAATTCTCTGCCTCAATTAAATCCAATTCCAAATCCCCTCCCAAATTAATTCCAATTCCAATTCCAATTCCACCCCCTGCAATCAATTAAATTCATCTAAACCACCATAAAAAATCACCCCAGCTGCACCAGATCCACCCAAACCAAACAGGCACTTAAACCAAAATTGAAAAAGAAAGGGGGAAAATGAAAATTAAAAAGATTCCGTTCCCCTCCAAATTTTCAGATTCAAACACAGAAAGAGGGAATCGAGGAAGGCAGTCGAAGCCGAAGCCGAAGTCGAAGCCGTCGTCGTCACCAACGCAGGCAGGCAGGGGCACCCTCGTCTTCTCCAGCCTCGGGATCGCAGAACGACATTTATTTCGGGCCAAGCTTCCTGTGCTAAAACGCTCTTTGTAACGAGCCAGAGGGAGTACTAATCTTGTTTGAGTTTCTTCGATATTAAGAATTGTAGCAGGTAATATATTTAAAAAAACAAAAAAAACCACAGTACTCTCTTCTACTAAACAAATCTCACAAAACTAGGGGCAATCAATAAAAGAAAAACCAGGACGTATCATTTTTATTATTAAAAAAAACTGATTAAGAAAAGATTAATTAAATAGAAATGCATTATGGGAGACTGGAGAGTGAGGCCAGGGCCGACCAAATCACGAAAACAGATTTTTACGACAAATCATGTGCCCGTATCCCTTCCATCCACATGGAATGCATACTATTACATATGTTTTTAGTTTAATTACTTGTTTAATTTCATTAATTAGCCTTTTGTACCTCACGAATCGTAATTCATAAAGTACGCACGTGACTTCGAACTACTGTGCAAATTATTTCACATTTATCTATTAAAATAAAAAAGAATTCACTGATAAATACGATCAAGTAATATGTAAATTATCAATAATCTTCATCATGTGGATTAGATAATCTCACAATTTGGTAACATTGTAATGTGTCCTTATTATATGTACATATAGTTTCAATCGAGATTTCTAACCTCTGGCTTCTTATTCTTTCACAAATTCTTGATTACGACTTTTGCCTTCTATTTTAGATTTTTTACTCAACGGTACGATGATATTATTGAAATTATACTATAAAAAATAGGTAAATTGAAAATTACAGTCAAAAAAACGAGATCCAAAAATCATTATTTTAAATTTGTCTACTATTTCAGAAAGTCAATTAATAAAAATCAGATGGAGTATCATTGACTCATAGAATTCAAACAAGGACCTAACATATTTTCGTCTTCTTAATAAAGTGATAAAATAAGGTAAATAACAATATTTGAATCATTTGATTTGGTTACATTGTAAAGTCTCCTTATTATATATGCGCATATGTTTCAATCAAAGATTACTGACCTCTAGCTTCTTATTCTTCCACATATTCTTGGTCATCGCCTTCAACTTTCTTGTACTCAAAACTCATAGCAACCCAAACAAATAGACACAAATTCAAGCCACTCAATCCAGCCAATACCCAGTAAAAGCAATCGATTCGTGATCGATTTAAATTGTCGCCAATCCAAGTCGCGCCAGCTCTAGCGGTTATCGCTTGCACCACAGAAACAATGGCAGTATTGACAAAACTTCCAACTCCAACCAAACTCAAATAAGCAGCAGCACCAATACTTCTCATTTCTTCAGGCATTTGGTCATAAAACAATTCTTGCAATCCAACAATTGTAAAAACGTCACTTACCCCACCAAGAATATATTGTGGTAGCAGCCACCAAACACTCATAGGCACCACTCCTTTTGGGTTGTCCATTAGGTAATTATGTTCTCTTACAGTTTCCAACCTTTTAGCTTCCACAAGTGCTGCCACTATCATTTGAATTATGGATATGAAAAGCCCAATCCCTATCCTCTGTAGCATGGTTATGCCGCCCCGGTGGCCCGTAATTTTACGAGCCACGGGGACCAAAATGCGGTCGTATAGTGGCATGGTGATGAGAATGGCTAGGCCCACCAGGCTTTGAAGTGAGGCAGGGGGGACTTTGAAGTTTGGCCCAAGTGATCTGTTCATTGTGCTACCTTGCTTGACAAAAAATGTGTGGGTTTGGACCAGTACGGCTGTGAACATTAGGCAAGTTAACCATACGGGGACGAGACGAAGAACTAATTTAACTTCTTCTACTTGGTTTAGTGAGCATAACCGCCATGGGTTTCGGTCGTTGCCTGTAGCATCTAAGTCGTCTATGATCATTGCTTTATCCAAGAACCTGTATTTAAATGGATACATATAACATTTTGATTAGTGACGAGATTTTATTAGTTGAACCGGTCGGTTTTGTTTCGAGTTGAAATAACATAAAAAATACAATAACAAAAATCAGATGTTGTTCAAAAAATAAAATCTGAAAAGGAAAAAAAACAAACGAATAGATTAAAGTGCA
Source organism: Viola odorata (assembly GCA_963691705.1). Lineage (NCBI taxonomy): Eukaryota > Viridiplantae > Streptophyta > Magnoliopsida > Malpighiales > Violaceae > Viola > Viola odorata. The sequence continues at coordinate 56,482,548 of OY829544.1, forward strand.
GGCTACTCTATTATGAGGAAGCAAGTTGCAGCCTGTGTTCTCTGTATTTTTATATTATTCGATATTTTTGTAAGAAAATATTACTATTATTGTTATATTTTTTTATTATTATTTTAACTGAAAAGACAATTACTGTATTAAATATTAATAGTACTAATAATGAAGATGTAGAGTCTTTAGAACGAAAATCAACTATGCTAGGTGAATTGAGTCAATTTGACCCGTACCTGAATTGATTAGTGCGACCCAAGGATTGACCGTGGATCTTGACCCATTCCCTCTCTCCTTTGTAAATGCCCCGACCATTGGGCGTCTCTCTCACGCGCCGCTTCCTCATGGCGGCCACCATCACATGTGCCACCTTAAGGAATGGGCTCCCAACTGGTGCTTCCTTCCGATACTTCTTGATTCCCATCAAGAAAATAACCAGTGCCAGCACCAATGCGACAGCCAACATCCCAAATCCCGCTGCCCATCCAATGTTGTCCTAACCAAACAATTGCAAATATAAATTTCAGTTAGTTACATGTTAATCCCTGTTTTTTACAAAATAAGAAAAGACTAACTCTTAATTGTTAGTAATTTTTTAAGACAAAATTTAAATTTTAAAAATGCTATCCATTTAAAAAATAGTTGATAATTTTTTAAGAAATCAAGTTACGTGTAACTATTTTATTGGTTGAACGATCTAACTAAACACGCTGAGATAAAACCAACTTTTTATCCAAATCAATATAAAAAACAAGACAAAATAAAATTTTATGTCACTGTCCTATTGATTTCGACAGTCCATTTAAGCACCCAGAAATCAAATACCAAGAACACTATAGACGTGAGTTGGTGTTGGTATTGGAAAATTAATGGGTATATTAACTTAAAAGTTGAATTAGAAGAGGGGATTAATGAGAATAATTACTTGGACGTAAATGACGACCAAAACGGCAGATGATGCAGCACTGACAATGGATAGGTACCACCAGTTAAAGAAAGAGCTCTTGGCTGCCTTCTCCTGAGGACTATCTTCATCAAACTGGTCCGCCGCAAAGGTCTGCACGCATGGCTTATGCCCACCTTCTCCAATAGACAGTATGTACAGTGCCACAAAAAACACCGCCTCCCGGTAATGCATCGGAATTACCGACACCGATAACGTCAACAGAACCGTCCCCTGTCACATCAGTTATAGACAATTGGTAAAATACTTGTCGGACTTTTAAACGAAATCACAACTTTGAATCTAGGAGTCGATAAAATCATGTGCTCAGAATTGAGATTTGTTTTAAAAGTCTGACTAGGTCCCTAACAGATTTATTCTCATGTCCAAAATGGACAGAAATGTAAAATAAAGAGGGTTAGATCTCGTCGCAGTCTATGGAAACATTGCTCGAGTGATGCGTACCGCGAAATATACAAGTGAGGAAAGGAGGATGGTGTTGAACCGGCCGAGGTAGGAATCGGCGATGGTTGCTCCAATGAGAGGGGAGAGTGCGGAGACACCAATCCATGTGTTAACATTCTTGATAGCGGTAGGAGTGGGTTGATGCAAATTATTGGTAAGGAAGGTTACGAGGTTACCGGCCAAGCCATAGTAGGCAAATCTCTCGGCCACTTCCACAACTGCATGTGAATGACAAAGGATTAGTAAGGTTTCAAATTTGAGTCTTATATCCGTGGATAAAAAAACAAAAAAGAGTTACAGATTACAAAAAATATGATTAATAACATGGGATAATGGGGTGCTTACAAACAACGAAGATGGCTGCATTCCAGCCACCTTTAGATGGTTTACGGCCGGTTTCATAATAATGGCCGCCATCTTCGATTGTTGGGGCGACGGAATTGTCCATAGATTTTAGACTTTGTTCTTTTTATTTTTTTTGAGTGGGGATGGTGGTGCTGGGCTGCAGAATTAACTATATGAAGAAGAATTAGACCACATTTCTTGGGTTTCCTACCATGATAAAAAAATTCCTATATATGGAATTCCCTGCCATTTATATCAAAAATGTCATATCATGCTTGAAAAAATATATAGTACACTCGGTATTTTAATTAAGTGTGCATTCAAATCAATAAGGTGGTTATACGTGGATAG